>JARQOD010000002.1:512663194-512742633 GCA_033576555.1 Oophaga sylvatica | reverse complement strand
GTTCGTAGCAGTTCTCTTCCAACAGCCAAAACGGGCGCTCCCAGGACTTGCACTGCGTGGTCCTTTTTTGACACACTTGCAGATGATATTTGCTATGTCAAATGCAAGCTGTGTAATCAAAAAGTAAAAAGAGGTAAAAGTGTCAGTAACCTTAATACCACAAATATGTGGAAACATGTGCGGTCAAAGCACGTGTTTGAGTTACAAAGACACACTGGAGATGTAGGCCAACCTACAGCAGCACCTACATCTTCAGCTTTGTTGGAGCCTCTTCCTCCAGCTCACACACAGCTGGTTCGGCTTCCTCACAGGATCGCCATGGAAGAACCTCTGTCACTGTTGTCCAGAGACCCAGTGTTATTCCACCCACAGCTGCAAGTTCCCTGTCATCCTCACACTCCCAGGCCAAAAACAGCCATCGGTAGCACAGGCATGGGATAAAAGACGGCCATACTCGGCAAACCATCCACGAGCACAGGCTCTGAATGCTGGCATTGCAAAACTCCTGTCCCTTGAAATGCTGTCATTCAGGCTGGTGGAGACTGACAGTTTCCGTAACTTAATGGCATTGGCAGTCCCACAATACAATGTGCCCAGCCGATTTTATTTCAGCAGGCAAGCCGTCCCTGGTCTGCAAAAGCATGTTGAGGGAAAAATTAAACATGCGCTACTAAACGCCGTCAGTAGCATGGTCCACCTGACCACCGATGCGTGGACCAGTACCCATGGCCAGGGACGATACCTTTTCCTCACTGCCCATTGGGTCAATGTTGTGGAGCCGGGTACAGATCTTGCGAGTGGCGCTGTACGTGTTCTGCCAACTCCAAGGATTGCAGGAATCAAGTCTGTCCACATTGACTCCTCCTCCTACTCCAGTTCCTCGGAATCATCGCTGCAGGAGCCGTCACGGTCTACCTCCACATGGACCCGTGAACGCTTACCTGATGCGACCGATATGAGCACAGCCGTGGCCAAATGTCAACAGGCCGTCCTGAAATTAATTTCCATGGGGAATCGAAGCCACACAGCGCAGGAGCTCTGGAATGCCATCAAGCAGGAGAGCGACGTGTGGTTTTTGCCAGCGAATCTCCAGCCAGGCTTGGTAGTGTGTGACAATGGCCGAAATCTGGTGGCAGCTCTGGGCCTTGGCAACCTCACTCACATACCATGTCTGGCACATGTGCTCAACTTGGTCGTGCAGAGTTTTTTGAGGGACTATCCGGATCTTGATGCACTGCTGCACAAGGTCCTCCTAGAGTGCGCTCACTTGCGACGTTCCAGCATGGCCAGATCGCGCATTGCAGCTCTGCAACGCAGATTTCGCCTTCCTGAACATCGCATCATATGTGACGTACCCACCAGGTGGAATTCCACGTTACATATGTTGGAGCGGTTGTGTGAGCAGCAGCCAGCAGTAATGGAGTATCAGCTGCATCAAGCGCAATCAACTCGCAATTTGCGCCGTTCACACTTCACCACTACTGAGTGGGCCTCTATGAAGGACATCTGCCACGTTTTGCGTGCGTTTGATGAGTCAACGCGGATGGCGAGTGCAGATGATGCACTAGTCAGCCTGACTGTCCCCCTTATCTGCCTGCTTCAAAAAACACTGCAAGCACTAAGGGATGAGGTTTTGGAAGAGGTGGAGGATGAGGAGTCACAAATTCCATCACCTTCTGGACAGTCAGCGCAACGTGGTTCCTCACAAAGGGCTGGGCAGGGCTCACTTTGTGAGGAGGATGAGGAGGAGTCAATGGAGGAGGAAGACATCGCTCCAGAGGGAGGTACACAACGCTCTAGTCAGTATGTAGAGCGAGGGTGGGGTGATGCAGAGCAGGCAGAGATGACGCCTCTTGCAGGGGACAGCGTTTCTTGGCCAGTTGGGAGTCTGCAGCACATGGTTGATTTCATGCTGCAGTGCCTGAGAAACGACCACCGCATCGCCCACATTCTCACCACGTCTGATTATTGGGTGTACACCCTCCTAGACCCTCGCTACCGGGACAACTTACAAAGCCTCATCACACCGTTGAACCGGGAGCGTAAAATGCGGGAGTACCAAGACACACTGGTGCAATCCATAATGTTCTCCATTCCAGCCGAGAGCACTGCTGCTGCTACTGCTTTACAAAGCAGCTCTGTGCGTCGAGGCAGTGGAGACAGCTCTGCAACAAGAGGGAGCACAAGCAGCGCCTCTGCACAGGGCAAGACCAGTATGTTCCAAATGTGGCGAAGTTTTGTGGCAGCGCCACAAATGTCTACACCATCCGAGACGGCTCCAGTCAGCAGGAGGCAACGTTTCCGTAAGATGGTGACAGACTACATGTCTTTCCTTCTCAGTGTACTCCCAGATGGCTCTTCCCCATTCAAGTTTTGGGTCTCTAAGCTGGATACATGGACAGAGCTTAGCCAGTATGGATTGGAGGTGCTGGCTTGCCCTGCTGCCAGTGTATTATCGGAGCGCGTCTTTAGTGCTGCAGGTGGTGTACTAACAGACCGTCGCATGCGACTATCCTCCGATAATGTAGACCGGCTTACTTTTCTGAAAATGAACAAGGCATGGATCTCGCCAGAATTTGTCTGTCCGTTTTCAGATTAAATAACTGGTTCGCAACGTTATCCATGTCTCCTGTTATGTTCATCTTTCTACCACCTGAACTCTACTCCCTGGGCTACAACACTGCCAGTTGCTGCTCAGAAGTGTCGTGTCCACAGACCAATACACAAGCTATAGTGTTAGTGGGGTTCAGTAACGCCAGCTGTTCCCTGCTGTGTGTCCGGCAAGAAGTCTCCTGTTCCCTACACATGCACAGAAAAACCCATGTCGAACATGCTCCAAATAGGGAAGAGCCGTCACCCTGATTGTTATGCTTAAAACAGGAAATTGTGAAGTTTTCCAGGCCTAGAATGATAAATTTTTATGACAAATATGGACAAATAATAATTTGTCATCACAGCGCATATCTGCACATGTCTATTAGAAATGGTAACAAAAACTAAAACATAGTCTTCACTTTTTGAAATTAATGCATAAAAGTACATTTCATACTTATCAATTAATGCTTTTTAAGGAACTTTATCTGTACCTGTAAGATAATGCAGTCAATGGATGTACGAATCATAAAATCCTCATCATCATCATCACGAGTTTTATTTATGACAGACATTATAAAATACACATACTGATGCCAACTGTAACTTCACACACCATATATGAAATGGCCAGCATCTAAACCTGGTAATAATGTGCAATAATAAATTATTACATCTAGAAAGTGCATCATGCATACTGACAATAGGTAGTTATACCTGCAAGTGCTGTTGAAACAACCACAACAGATATAAATTAATAATGGTATATAGGTATCACAGTGCATAGTTACTCATGGACAATGTCGATGTAATACTGTACCTCAATAAAGTCAGCGTCAACCATTATGCTTGTTAGTCTTGTAGATTGTTAAAGAGGGAACGGTCTTTTTTTGTTGGTCATAGGTGGAGTATTAGACAGTAAATGATTACTGCTGTCATATTTTTGGCGTCCCTAGGGCGCAATAACGCTGCGTAACGTCACATTTTATAGAGTCATCTAATTGACACACGCTACCCTACCCTACGCGTGACAGTAGGAAGGTAGTGTTGACGGATAAAGCCTTGCGCAACCAGACATGCTTTTACCCTCTTCAACACTGTACAAGCAAAAAATGCATGATTGCAGCCGCAGACTTTATTGACGTACAGTATAACATCGCCATTACCCATCAGAGGCTGTCCACTGTCTGATACAGACATAGAATATACCTTTGCTATCCGTAGCCTTTGTTTCACCTACACTTGCAGGCACACACTTAAATTGTGACAATGCATTATGTTTTTTTAAATGGTTATTTTTTATCGTACATTATTGTGTCATCACATTGATGAGTCCATGCTGGACATGTCATACATGCTGTACAAAGTAACGATTTTATTAACTTAAATAATTGAAATGTCTGTGACTGTCACATCTAAATTGCAATGATGATGATGATGAGTGACTATTACAAAATCCATTGTCTTCACTATGTTATGGTTTAACATAGCGTTCCTTAAGCATTATTCATAAATACAAAAATGGACTTTTATTCTTAAATTTACAACACTATATTTTGTAACCAATTTTTTGGGTGGTGTGTTGTTCCATTTCTTGTTGGCATGTGCATATATGCGTTTATATTTGCAGTGTCTTTACTTTTATTCTTGAAGTTAGGAAACATGTGTATCTTCGTACCGTGTTAGCCAGTAGATAGAAAAATATTTAGACTTGAGAGTCCGCAGTGGTTGATACCTTTTAATGGATAACTGAAAAGATGGTAACAAATTGCAAGCTTTCGAGGCTACTCACGTCTCTTCATCAGGCAAAGACTAAAACAAAAAATGAAGCATCACATATTTCTATACACAACAGGACACAGGAATAGTGCAATAGGTAAGACAAGTAAGTGACGTGTAGCAGAACTGTCATTATCACAGAGGGATGAACATAAATATTGGAACAGTTCCTAGATAAGGATAGAAAGTTTTATTGCCCTCTGATTGGGGTCTGGTTTTGTGTTTTCATGCCCCTGGAAGGGCAGAGACGCAGATTCCTTAATTGATATAGAATGACATAAATCCGTGTGATCTATTCATTCCATCACTAACAGTGTCAAAGGTCATGATGAGCTTATATTCTGAAACCTTTGTATCTTTCTCATATTTGAAGTTATATTTTAATACCAGTAATTCCATATCCATCATGCTATGACCGGGCATACAAAAGTGTTTTGCCACAGGTAAATCCATTATTTTTTTCTTATTGTGTGGCGCTGATAATTCATCCTTGTTCTCATTTTTTGGCCGGTCTCCCCTCACTTGTCCCTCCCTCACTTGTCTTACCTATTCCTGTGTCCTGTTGTGTGTAGAAATATGTGATTCTTCATTTTTTGTTTTAGTCTTAGCCTGATGAAGAGACCTGAGTAGTCTCGAAAGCTTGGAATTTGTTACCATATTTTCAGTTAGCCATTAAACGGTATCAACCACAGAGGACTCTCAAGTATAAATATTTTTCTATTCTTGGAATTGAAATTCATCATTTTATTGTCCTAGTAAAACTTCATTTATTCTTGTTTGAAGTACATACATTTGCAATGGCCACGTAACAAGGCAATAACTCAATATTTTATGCCTACACCCTCCTTGACCCTGGGCTTCAACACCGCCAGTTGCTGCTCAGAAGTGTTAGATGCACAGATGAAAACAATCGCTGATGTGTTTGTGGGGTTCAGTAACGCCTGCTGTTCCCCTGCTGTGTGTCTGGCAAAAATTACTGCTGCTAACTACAACTTCAACTTCAAACATCTCATACTAGGCCTCTGCCTACACCCTCCTTGACCCTGGGCTTCAACACCGCCAGTTGCTGCTCAGAAGTGTTAGATGCACAGATGAAAACAATCGCTGATGTGTTTGTGGGGTTCAGTAACGCCTGCTGTTCCCCTGCTGTGTGTCTGGCAAAAATTACTGCTGCTAACTACAACTTCAACTTCAAACATCTCATACTAGGCCTCTGCCTACACCCTCCTTGACCCTGGGCTTCAACACCGCCAGTTGCTGCTCAGAAGTGTTAGATGCACAGATGAAAACAATCGCTGATGTGTTTGTGGGTTCAGTAACGCCTGCTGTTCCCCTGCTGTGTGTCCGGCAAAAATTACTGCTAGCTACCTAATCATGGTGAAAAAAACATGACATGTCAAGTGTCTAGTGCTACACATAGATATGAGGCTACACCCTGATTTCTAAGCTGTAAACATTTGAAACGTCAACTTTAAAACCATAAAATGATTAGTCTTTGTCACAAATCTGTAACAAAAATATTGTGACATATTATTACAGATATGCACATGTCGAAAACAAATGCAAACACAAAAGCCTACTTATGCTATAGGATACTGATGGTCAACCTTGTCACTCCATAGCTTAGACAAATCCAACTCACATCATGACTCAAATGCTGCAATGTTGGAAGTGCATAATGTGGGTTGAACTTTGACAACTGCTGCAGTGCGAAGGTTATACTTCAGTGTTCTTGCCTTTTAAATAAAAGCATACAAGTAAATATAATAATCCAATGTTGATTAAGGGACGTGATGTACACCTGTAATATTGTGCAAACAATGCATGTAGGAATAGTCCTCTTCAACATTACTTATATTTGTGTCATTTTAAAAAATACATATTTAATTAGAAAGTTAACAGCCCATATCATAAAGGTCCTTCATGTAAACATGATAATCGCTAACAAAAATCATGCATTACCTTGGTAAAGTCAATAGTGCATAGTCACAATAGCAAAATATATACCTGTAAGTGGTGCTGAAAGAACGACAACTGATAGAATAGGTGAATGATATCTATTTATCAGACTGAATAGCGACACCTGTACAATGTCGATATAATACTGTACCTTAACAAAACAGCTGTGTCACACCTCACACTCGTTTTTCTTGTAGCTTGTTATGTAATAGGGCACATGCGTGTATGTTTCATCATAGGTGCATGTTTACTGAGTAAAGCAGTCATGACAACGCCTTTGTGTTGTCGGTACGCTTGCGATGATGAACGATGCGCACCGTGAATGTTAGTCTGCGTCATAAGACGTACAGACGCTCCAATACCCAACGCGTCACAGCAGGAAGCCAGTCTGTGTGTCCAAACAAAGGCGCAACCATACATGCACGTAACCTTTTATAAAGCTATATAAAAAAAAGGATGTAGTAGTAACGCACACTTTATTGAGGTACAGTATTACATCGCCATTCACCATCTGTGGCTATGCAGTCTCATCTATATATACCTTATCTATCCGTTGTCATGCTTGCAAGTCCACAGTCAGGCATAAATATCTGTTTTCACTCTGCACTATGCACTTTTTAAATTTTTTGTTTGTTAATATAAATGATTGGCACATATTATCAGTATTACATGATGGAAATTTTAGATATTTTTAAAAAAATTTTAGTGATATTATTCACCAAATGTAAAGTTTTATGAATGTCAAAGATAACTTGTAATGCTGATTATGTTTTTAAGTCAGCCATTCATTGTCTACACAAAAAAATGGTGTACATACTGTTACTTAGCCATCATTAATGGATTCTGATATGTACTTGTATGCTTTTATTTTAAACCGTATAGCAGATTATTTAACCTATTTTAATTGTGGTTTGCATTGCTTTTCAACATGTTAATGTATGCGTTTATGTTTGTAAATTATTAATTTACATATATTTTTTAAGTAAAATCATCATCTTATGGTACTAAAGGTTATATTTCTCTTGTTTGGAGTATAGACATTTTTAATTGACACGTAACAAGGAAAATACTTGATATAGTATTTAAACATCCTCCTTGACCCTGGGCTCCAACACCGCCAGTTGTTGCTCGGAAGTGCTGTTAGCACAGTCAACACTAGCTCCTGTGTTACTGGGGTTCAGTAATGTCAGCTGTTCCCCTGCTGTGTGTATGGCAAAAAGTCCTGCTGCCTCCACCATGTTCTCTTCTCATCCCTGGGCTCCAACACCGCCAGTTGTTGCTCGGAAGTGCTGTTAGCACAGTCAACACTTGCTCCTGTGTTACTGGGGTTCAGTAATGTCAGCTGTTCCCCTGCTGTGTGAACGGCAAAAAGTCCTGCTGCCTCCACCATGTTCTCTTCTCATCCCTGGGCTCCAACACCGCCAGTTGTTGCTCGGAAGTGCTGTTAGCACAGTCAACACTTGCTCCTGTGTTACTGGGGTTCAGTAATGTCAGCTGTTCCCCTGCTGTGTGAACGGCAAAAAGTCCTGCTGCCTCCACCATGTTCTCTTCTCATCCCTGGGCTCCAACACCGCCAGTTGTTGCTCGGAAGTGCTGTTAGCACAGTCAACACTTGCTCCTGTGTTACTGGGGTTCAGTAATGTCAGCTGTTCCCCTGCTGTGTGAACGGCAAAAAGTCCTGCTGCCTCCACCATGTTCTCTTCTCATCCCTGGGCTCCAACACCGCCAGTTGTTGCTCGGAAGTGCTGTTAGCACAGTCAACACTTGCTCCTGTGTTACTGGGGTTCAGTAATGTCAGCTGTTCCCCTGCTGTGTGAACGGCAAAAAGTCCTGCTGCCTCCACCATGTTCTCTTCTCATCCCTGGGCTCCAACACCGCCAGTTGTTGCTCGGAAGTGCTGTTAGCACAGTCAACACTTGCTCCTGTGTTACTGGGGTTCAGTAATGTCAGCTGTTCCCCTGCTGTGTGAACGGCAAAAAGTCCTGCTGCCTCCACCATGTTCTCTTCTCATCCCTGGGCTCCAACACCGCCAGTTGTTGCTCGGAAGTGCTGTTAGCACAGTCAACACTTGCTCCTGTGTTACTGGGGTTCAGTAATGTCAGCTGTTCCCCTGCTGTGTGAACGGCAAAAAGTCCTGCTGCCTCCACCATGTTCTCTTCTCATCCTGGGCTCCAACACCGCCAGTTGTTGCTCGGAAGAGCTGTTAGCACAGTCAACACTTGCTCCTGTGTTACTGGGGTTCAGTAATGTCAGCTGTTCCCCTGCTGTGTGAACGGCAAAAAGTCCTGCTGCCTCCACCATGTTCTCTTCTCATCCCTGGGCTCCAACACCGCCAGTTGTTGCTCGGAAGTGCTGTTAGCACAGTCAACACTTGCTCCTGTGTTACTGGGGTTCAGTAATGTCAGCTGTTCCCCTGCTGTGTGAACGGCAAAAAGTCCTGCTGCCTCCACCATGTTCTCTTCTCATCCCTGGGCTCCAACACCGCCAGTTATTGCTCGGAAGTGCTGTTAGCACAGTCAACACTTGCTCCTGTGTTACTGGGGTTCAGTAATGTCAGCTGTTAACCTGCTGTGTGAACGGCAAAAAGTCCTGCTGCCTCCACCATGTTCTCTTCTCATCCCTGGGCTCCAACACCGCCAGTTGTTGCTCAGAAGTGCTGTTAGCACAGTCAACACTAGCTCCTGTGTTACTGGGGTTCAGTAATGTCAGCTGTTCCCCTGCTGTGTGAACGCAAAAAGTCCTGCTGCCTCCACCATGTTCTCTTCTCATCCCTGGGCTCCAACACCGCCAGTTGTTGCTCGGAAGTGCTGTTAGCACAGTCAACACTTGCTCCTGTGTTACTGGGGTTCAGTAATGTCAGCTGTTCCCCTGCTGTGTGAACGGCAAAAAGTCCTGCTGCCTCCACCATGTTCTCTTCTCATCCCTGGGCTCCAACACCGCCAGTTGTTGCATCGGAAGTGCTGTTAGCACAGTCAACACTTGCTCCTGTGTTACTGGGGTTCAGTAATGTCAGCTGTTCCCTGCTGTGTGTACGGCAAAAAGTCCTGCTGCCTCCACCATGTTCTCTTCTCATCCCTGGCTACAACACCGCCAGTTGTTGCTCGGAAGTGCTGTTAGCACAGTCAACACTTGCTCCTGTGTTACTGGGGTTCAGTAATGTCAGCTGTTCCCCTGCTGTGTGAACGGCAAAAAGTCCTGCTGCCTCCACCATTTTCTCTTCTCATCCCTGGACTTCAACACCGCCAGTTGTTGCTCGGAAGTGCTGTTAGCACAGTCAACACTTGCTCCTGTGTTACTGGGGTTCAGTAATGTCAGCTGTTCCCCTGCTGTGTGAACGGCAAAAAGTCCTGCTGCCTCCACCATGTTCTCTTCTAATCCCTGGGCTACAACACCGCCAGTTGTTGCTCGGAAGTGCTGTTAGCACAGTCAACACTTGCTCCTGTGTTACTGGGGTTCAGTAATGTCAGCTGTTCCCCTGCTGTGTGAACGGCAAAAAGTCCTGCTGCCTCCACCATGTTCTCTTCTCATCCCTGGGCTCCAACACCGCCAGTTGTTGCTCGGAAGTGCTGTTAGCACAGTCAACACTTGCTCCTGTGTTACTGGGGTTCAGTAATGTCAGCTGTTCCCCTGCTGTGTGAACGGCAAAAAGTCCTGCTGCCTCCACCATGTTCTCTTCTCATCCTGGGCTCCAACACCACCAGTTGTTGCTCGGAAGTGCTGTTAGCACAGTCAACACTTGCTCCTGTGTTACTGGGGTTCAGTAATGTCAGCTGTTCCCCTGCTGTGTGAACGGCAAAAAGTCATGCTGCCTCCACCCTGTTGTCTTCTCATCCCTGGGCTTCAACACCGCCAGTTGTTGCTCGGAAGTGTCATTGGCACGGGTACTCACTCCTGCCCAGACTGGTTACAGCACGCCATCTGTTTCCTGTCAGTGTAAACGTCACTTAGCCTCCAATAAGTTGTCCTGTCGTGTTGCGGTCGGGTTAGCCGACTCTATGGTGCTTGGAGTTTAGGTGCTTCCTATGTGTGCTGCGGGATATGCAAATAAAGGCTGTTTCCGTTGTGACAATAGGACAATCACCCACTGTAGTACTGTGGGATTCGGTAACTGCGGCCGGCTCGCGGCCTGTCAACTTAAATTTCCATGGGTACCTTCTGCTACCCGTCCGGGTTCCAGTACCGTCAGCTGGTTCTCCGCAGTGCCTTTGGCCTAGGTGCCTCCATCTTGGTATCCGAGTTCCAGCAACGTCTGCTGGTCCTTGGTAGTGCTTTGGAGCACAGGTACCTCCTGCTTAGTAACCGTGTCCCAGTAACGTCAGCTGGTCCTCGGTTGTGCCATTGGCTCTTTTCCTTCTGCTGCCCCTCCGGGTTCCAGCACAGTCAGCTGGTCCTCGTTACTTGCATTGGCTCTTGTACCTTCTGCTACCCGTCCGGGTTCCAGTACCGTCAGCTGGTTCTCCGCAGTGCCTTTGGCCTAGGTGCCTCCATCTCGGTATCCGAGTTCCAGCAACGTCTGCTGGTCCTTGGTAGTGTTTGGAGCACAGGTACCTCCTGCTTAGTAACCGTGTCCCAGTAACGTCAGCTGGTCCTCGGTTGTGCCATTGGCTCTTTTCCTTCTGCTGCCCCTCCGGGTTCCAGCACAGTCAGCTGGTTCTCGTTACTTGCATTGGCTCTTGTACCTTCTGCTACATTTACAAATTGAAGATTTTTTCAATGCTTTTTGGGTAATCACTCTGGATCTCCAACAATGAAGACGACGACCCTGATGACCACCCCGAAGAAGATGACGACCACAAGGACGACGAGCATCAAGCCAACCAGCCTAAACACCATCACAAAGAAGAAATAAAAGATTACCAAACAGGACTAAGAAGGTTAAGACAAACTACAAGATACAGAACAAGAGACTTAAGAACAATAAGCAGAAGAACAAAAAGCAGAAGAACATGAAGTATAAGACCAAAATGAAGAGCAAAATATATGCTCTAAATTATAAGCAGAAGAAGACTAAGCAGTGTATGGGGGTGAGTCCGTTCCTCCTCGTGGTGCCCCTGGAAAATGCCTGCTGCTGCAGGCTAAACTGAACACGGACAAATACTGTTGTAATTTAAATCTTTTGTGACAGCAAGAACGGAAGGATGAAAAATTCATACTTTGACAGATTACAAGTACAGGATTCTCTGTCACAAATAAGAATATGATGAAGAAGATGAAGTACAATATGAATAAGAATAATAGTTTAATAAGAAGAATATGAGTAATGTTAACAAAAAGATGAATAGCAAGAAGTTTAAGAAGAAGATAAAGAAGGTGAAGATGAAGAATAATTTGATGAAAAAGATGATGCTGCTGAAGATTATGAAGGAGAAAGTGTGTCAAAAGTTAAAAAGGTGAAGAGCATGGAAGTTGTGAAATATACATATTTGCCAAAATAGAAAAAACGTTAACAACATTGTCATATTCTTCGTCAATCCGAACATCTTTAAAAAAAAAAATATTTATGCTATTCCATTTGATTGGGTTAAACATCTATGCCTTTAATGTCTCCTCAACCTTCCCCAATACATTCTACATTACTCTTTGTTGTTTTCCTTCATGTACAATTAACCAACAAGGCAAGAATGGGTTTTTTTTAATTCCGATATTTTGTTCCCATAGACTTACATTGGATTTCCGGTATCGGTATCGGGTATCGCCGATATTTTTTGGGTATCGGCGATACCATTCCGATTCCGATACTTTTAGATATCGGAAAGTATCGCTCAACTCTAATCACTACGTATACAATTGTGACTTTGTACTACTCATTGTTCGGCCCTGAGAAATATTGACTCACATACTTACGGCTCAGCTCTTGTCAGTATTCATGTGGTGCAGGTGTCAACAGGACACCTTCGTTTTTTCAGTTTGGTATTTTGGTTTTCTACTATGACCGCATACTATTCTCTATTCATGTATTAAATCTGCTCCCAGTTACGTCTCCACACGGTTGGATTATGTTTAAATTTCTTTTTTCTTGTTTGAGATTCTTATAAATTGTTTCAATAAAATTAGTTTTTTATTTAGCATTTTGACTCTTGGTCCTCAGTTTTTCATACCTGCAAATATGCTGTTGTTAACATTTAAATTATTAAGTAGATACATACATTATAATACTTCATTGCCATAATTATTCCTTCCTTTCCATATCATTGCTCTAAATCTTCATAGGGGTTTAATACTTTTTTTTGTACAGTACATAAACAGATAATATCTAAAGGACACTTAAAAATTTTGCACATAAAACAGGGAAAATACACGTTTTGCACCTTAAAATGATTTGCACTAAGATGGAAAGTTATCCCATACTTATGGAAACAAGAATTGTTCCATTCACAGGTATTTAGCAAAAATCTTGAAACTGAGGATATAAAAGATATATAAAGATCCTGACTCACTACGTTTGGTGACTCATACATAAGTCTTAATGATGGCTGTGCAGTTAGAAAAAAATCTGAATTCATTAAGAAGCGCATGCCATTAAATGAATTTGGCACATCTTATTAGTGGCGTGAGCCTTGCCAGAAATATTACTTCAGTCAATGCCTGGAGTCTTTATTTATTCCCGTTCAGAATAATTTAATAGTGATGAGCGAACGTGCTCGCCACTACTCGTTACTTGCCCGAGTATCACGGTACTCAGTGTGATCAGCGAGCACCGAGCATTTCCAAGATTACGCCGCAGTCATCTTTGTAGTGGTCGTGCAGTGATTAGCTGGCCGCACAAATCAGGGGTATAAGAGACCAGACGCCGCCCTGCTTGACGCATTCAGCTCCAGATTGAGATTGTGTAGGGAGAGCTGCTGCCGATATAGGGTCAGAATTGGGGATTTATTAGTTAGTGTGGGGTCTACTA
The DNA here is from genome assembly GCA_033576555.1 of Oophaga sylvatica. NCBI lineage: Eukaryota > Metazoa > Chordata > Amphibia > Anura > Dendrobatidae > Oophaga > Oophaga sylvatica. The sequence continues at coordinate 512,729,408 of JARQOD010000002.1, read as the reverse complement.
TCCTAAACAACTCAAATCCAGCTAAACCAACAGTCCTTCTAAGGACTAATTCCGGAGTATATAGGTTCCAGGGTTAAGTAGGCAGGGTAGTGTACGTTGCTCTATACACATCAGTGCAAGATCTGCAGGCACTGTATGTGTGTATATAGATCATTGCATACATCAAGAGGGTCCATTCCCTTCCTGTGTTCTGGTGCTGCTGCTACCTGTAGTATAAATTGGTTGTATATAGCTAGCCCCAGGTGTAACTGGAATACAGGCCACACATTTTTTGGTGTGGTATCTCCGTGCCAGCTCATATCTGTGTGTGCTCAAAGTTTGGCCAGTTTACGGCATTTTTTTTTTCATCCTGGTGAAACTGTACTTATATATTGCAGTATTTACCCCCCCAAAAAAGAAAAAAAAACACACATTTGTTGTAGTGGTATCTCCGTGCCAGCTCATATTCTGTGTGTTCGCAAAGTTTGGCCAGTTTAAGGCGGTTTTCTTTTTTTGTCCTGGCTGTCACTGTACATACATACAGCAGTATTTAACAAAAAATAAAAAAAATACAGGCCCCACATTTTTGGGTGTGGTATCTCCGTGCCAGCTCAAATCTGTGTGTGCTCAAAGTTTGGCCAGTTTACGGCAGTTTTGTTTTTTTGTCCTGGGTTAAATTGTACTTCTATTCAGCACTATTTAGCCAAAAAAGGCAAAAAAAAACAAAAACATTTGTTGTAGTTGTATCTCCGTGCCAGCTCATATCTGTGTGTGCTTAAACTTTGGCCAGTTTAGGCCGGTTTTCCTTTTTTGTTCTGGCCGTCACAGTACTGGTAAACAGCACTAGTTAGCCCAAAAAAAAAACAGGGCACATATTTTTCGCAGTGGTATCACCGTGCCAGCTGATAACTGTGCGTGCTCAAAGTTTGGACAGTTTAGGCCAAAACATTGTATTTTTTTCGCAGTCTGTTAATGTAATTATTACATCTGATAAGGCCAAAAACATTTTTACCTAAAGTCCAGATAGGTAAAAGTGTGGTTTTCAAGCACACATATCACATACAAGTTGACTCCAAAATCACTCTTTTGTAGTGAACATGTATAATATTCTATTCCATTTACAATGGGCAAGGCGAGTGGCAAGGGATGAGGAAGTGGACGTGAAGGTGATGGTGCAGGCCGAGGCCATAGGCAAGCTGAAATTGGCCCACCGAAAACACCCACATTTTCTCGCTGGACCATAGTGTCCGAAGTCCTAGGAAACCGTGGCAAGACAGCACTATTGAAGCCCAAGAAGTGTGAAAAGATTGTTGGTTGGATAGCGGATAATACTTCCAGTTACTTATACACCACCACCATCACCCTGTTTTCAACGCGGTCAAGTCACAGTAGCCGTGAATCTGGATCGCACATTCTTACCCTGATCTTCCGTCCTTCCACCATGCAGAGTGCCATGAGACAACTGATCCCACACCCGGACACTCCGAAGTGCTGTTCAGTTTTCCATTTGGAGATTTGTGCCTCTCACGCATCAACAAGGCCATGGTTTGTCAGGTTTGACTCCACACATAAGACCTCAGGAGTGGACATGGATGTCAGACATATATAGAACTTTGAGGAGTCCTGCATTCTGCAAAGCTTCCTGCACACAATAAAAGAGTAGGCATTGCAGGCAGAGCATGAGGACATGGATCAAGGAACTGATTACACACAGCCCAGACTCATGTCTTCCCAACGTGGATTGGTTGACAATGAGGAAGAGGATGAGGAGGAAGAACAGGAGCTACTTTCATGCGCTATAGACGGGACTACAACCACAACTGTCATACCGTCTGTTCAGAGTGGATGGCCTGAGGACAGGGAAGAAGAGGAGAGAGGAGGAGACACCTTGGTCAGTTGTAATGTTTTTGAGGACACTGAAGTCTTGACTGTTACCAGTATGGCACGCATGGCTGACTTTATGTTGCACTGCCTTTCCAGTGACACTCGTATTGTCAAAATTTTGGTACTGGCTAGTGACACTTTTAAACCCAGGGTACAAAGATAACTTTCAATCTCTTGTTCCAGAAGCAGACAGGTGTACCAAAATGATGCAGTACCATAGGGCCATTTTTGCAGAATTATTAAAAAAATTCCCATCTCAAAACGCTGGCGGCAGAGATAACAGTTCGTTGGCCAACCAAGCAGGACAGGCGAGACAGACACAAGTCCACTCCAGCAAAGACAGGGAATACAGGCAAAGTTCTGGGACAGTTTTCTAAGACACTCCCATCGCCTATGCACTGAGGAGCAGGGTAATATCACAAGGAATGCAATCTTCTCTATGATGCTGAGGGAGTAACTTGCTGACCGCATCAACATCCTCCGTGATTCCTCTGTGCCTTTTAATTATTGGGTATCCAAGCTGGACACGAGCATGAGCTGCCTCTCTACACCTTGGAGGTCCTGGCCTGCCCTGCCTCTAGTGTCTTGTCCGAGCGGGTTTTTATTGCTGCTGATGACATTAACATAGATAAGCGCAATCGCCTTTCTATGGAAAATGCAGACAGGCTGACTCTTATAAAAATGAACAAGGGATGGATTGGACAAAAAATCAAGAGATATATGTGACTCACAGAAATATATAATTAACAAAAGATATAAATGTGAAGTAATTATTTAAAATAATAATTGTGACAATATCACCTGAACCTTGGATGGCAGACCATCCGGAAATGAGAAGAAAAACCCAGGAAATGGAAGGGGATACCGCGGTGGCAGGGAAAAAGAATACCAGAAACACACGATACAAATAGTAAATTAATTGCCTTTATTAATCAAATGGCACGCTAGTAACAACAATGACCATTTATATATAAAATGTATATAAAAAATAATGAATAAAAAATGCGTAAAAAAAGAGGCATACAAAATAACAAAGGCTGATACAGCTATAAATCCACACCTGCATGCATATCAACTTGACCATATAAAAAAGTACATAATATATCTATCTATCTATATCTATTTATATATATATATATATATAATATAATAGATAGATAGATATATATATATATATATATATACAGGTCCTTCTCAAAAAATTAGCATATAGTGCAAAATTTCATTATTTTCCATAATGTAATGATTACAATTAAACTTTCATATATTTTAGAATCATTACACACCAACTGAAATTTGTCAGGTCTTTTATTGTTTTAATACTGATGATTTTGGCATACAACTCCTGATAACCCAAAATACCTGTCTCAAAAATTAACATATTTCAACCGTCCAATAAAATAAAAGTGTTTTTTAAAAACAAACAAAAAAACATCAAATAATAAAGTTCAGTTATGCACTCAATACTTGGTCGGGAATCCTTTTGCAGAAATGACTGCTTCAATGCGGCGTGGCATGGAGGCAATCAGCCTGTGACACTGCTAAGGTGAGATGGAGGCCCAGGATGCTTCGATAGCGGCCTTAAGCTCATCCAGAGTGTTGGGTCTTGCGTCTCTCAACTTTCTCTTCACAATATCCCACAGATTCTCTATGGGGTTCAGGTCAGCAGAGTTGGCAGGCCAATTGAGCACAGTAATACCATGGTCAGTAAACCATTTACCAGTGGTTTTGGCACTGTGAGCAGGTGCCAGGTCGTGCTGAAAAATGAAATCTTCATCTCCATAAAGCATTTCAGCCGATGGAAGCATGAAGTGCTCCAAAATCTCCTGATAGCTAGCTGCATTGACCCTGCCCTTGATGAAACACAGTGGACCAACACCAGCAGCTGACATGGCACCCCACACCATCACTGACTGTGGGTACTTGACACTGGACTTCAGGCATTTTGGCATTTCCTTCTCCCCAGTCTTCCTCCAGACTCTGGCACCTTGATTTCTGAATGACATGCAAAATTTGCTTTCATCAGAAAAAAGTACTTGGGACCACTTAGCAACAGTCCAGTGCTGCTTCTCTGTAGCCCAGGTCAGGCGCTTCTGCCGCTGTTTATGGTTCAAAAGTGGCTTTACCTGGGGAATGCGGCACCTGTAGCCCATTTCCTGCACACGCCTGTGCACGTGGCTCTGGATGTTTCTACACCAGACTCAGTCCACTGCTTCCTCAGGTCCCCCAAGGTCTGGAATCGGTCCTTCTCCACAATCTTCCTCAGGGTCCGGTCACCTCTTCTCGTTGTACAGCGTTTTCTGCCACATTGTTTCCTTCCAACAGACTTCCCATTGAGGTGCCTTGATACAGCACTCTGGGAACAGCCTATTTGTTGAGAAATTTCTTTCTGGGTCTTACCCTCTTGCTTGAGGGTGTCAATGATGGCCTTCTTGACATCAGTCAGGTCGCTAGTCTTACCCATGATGCGGGTTTTGAGTAATGAACCAGGCAGGGAGTTTTTAAAAGCCTCAGGAATCTTTTGCATGTGTTTAGAGTTAATTAGTTGATTCAGAAGATTAGGGTAATAGGTCGTTTAGAGAACCTTTTCTTGATATGCTAATTTTTTGAGACAGGTTTTTTGGGTTATCAGGAGTTGTATGCCAAAATCATCAGTATTAAAACAATAAAAGACCTGACAAATTTCAGTTGGTGTGTAATGAATCTAAAATATATGAAAGTTTAATTGTAATCATTACATTATGGAAAATAATGAAATTTAGCACTATATGCTAATTTTTTGAGAAGGACCTGTATATATATGCAGCAGAAAAAAGGCTCAAATAATATAACCAGGAAAAAAGTCCACAAAAAATGTGACTAAATAACATTCAATTTGAAAGTGCCATGTGCAATAAATTGGCTGGTAATAAATGAGGCCAAACAAACATAAATTGTGCACATACTAAACTCAATTAGATTGCCATGTGTAGTGAACCGGCAAAGATATGTGAGGTAAAATAATACACACAGGACCCGCACCAATACAACCAAAGATTGTGGACTAAAATACCTGGGAGCCTCAGATCAGCATGGTATGCCTCAAAGAATGCGCGTTGTTTGAGGCATACCGTGCTGATCTGAGGCTCCCAGGTATATCTCAGAATCAGCTGGATTCGTTAAAGCGTTCCAGAGTTATAACCTCATAAATTGACAGTGGTCAGAATTGTAAAAATTGGCCTGGTCATTAAGCTGCAAAATTTCTCTGTCACTAAGGGGTTAAAATTGCTGTTGGCAGAAGGCACCCTTCAAATATGAGAGATCAGTTTGCAAAAGAAGAGTGGTTCAAAATTCCAGTCAAGAATTGTAAGAAGCTTGTTTATAGTTATAGGTAGCGATTTCAGTTATTTATTCCAAACGGTGTGCAACCAAATATTAAGTTGAGGGTGCCAACAATTTTGTCCAGCCCGATTTTTGGGCTAAGTGTGAAATTATGTTAAATTTGCCTTTTTTTCAGAGTTTTTTATGTTATGCCAATACATACAAAGGAAATAAACATGTGTATAGCAAAACATGTGTAACTTCAGTAATTAGGAGGGAGAAACACTTTTCTGGAACATTTTCAAGGTTGCAACTTTAGCTCTAAGGCCGGTGTCACACACAACCACAAAAAATCGGTCCGTTTTAGACGGTCGACAATCGGATCAAAATAAAAACATCACACATCCTTCTGGCATCCGATTTTCCTTCAAAGATGCGATTTAATCGCATGTGTGTGTACCTTGTAACATCCGATTTTCATCCGACTTGCGAGATTTTCTCGCAGGCTTGCAAAACTGACATATAATGGATCCAAAAGAATAGTATTTAAATGCCAAAAGAAAGAATAGATATATACACATAGAACACATATATATATGTATATGTCATTGTGACATATATATATACATATATTTATAATTCTTACACTTCTACATACTGTTATAGCCGCTAATTCAATTGCCGGCTTCAGTGAAATCACAGAAGCCGACATGAAATGATACATTGTTTCCACACATTTAACCATGTAATTTCATGTATTTTTATATATGTTTGAAACATACAATTACATGAGTATATGTGTGCTAAATTTCAGACATGTAGGGGTTAATTAAAGGTGTAAATTCGTTGAAAAAAAATGCGTGGGCTCCCGCTGTATTTTCTCCACCAGACAGACAAAGCAAAGCGAGTGGGGGCAGATAATAATAGCCTAGGGAGGGTACTTTTTTTTTGTGCCCCCCCTGGCTACTAACATCTGCCCCCAGACACCCCAGAAAGGGCAAATCTATAATTAGATTCGCCCTTTCTGGCACTTTGCCCGTCTATTCCCATTGCCCTGTAGCGGTGGCGAATGGGTTAATAATAAGGGGTTAAAATGACCTTGCAATCGAAAGGTCACTTTAAGCCAGGTTAATAATTGATAGCTGTCAATTAGACAACTATCAATTATTAATCCTATTGTATGAAAGAAAAATCAAACACACACAGTTTAATAAAAAATAAGTTTAATTAAATAATCACACAGTTTTTGACCATATTTTATTTTCCTGCTAAAACCATTTCCTGTAATAAAAATAAAATAAAAAAGCAAAATTATACTTACCAATCCGATGTACAGTCAGGTCCCACGGTGTAATCCATCAGAAAGGGTTAACAGGTTACAGGTCGCAGAGAGCTAATAATGCTGTCTCAGACCTGTATTCCCCTGAATGAATAAGTTCCTCTCCCAGCGAAAGTAGAGGAATAGATTCATGAATGGAGCTTAATTGATTTATTGCCAATTTAACTGTAGTGACCTGACCTAAAGGGAAAGTGGACACAATCAATTAAGCTTCATTCATGAAACACATCCTCTCCTGTCACCAGGAGAGGAACTTATTCATTCAGGAGCTTTGAGCTGAGCATGCAGGATTACTTGCACAGCTTGGCTCAAAGCTAGTTAACCCTTTGTGAAGGATTACAGCGTGGGACGTGACAGATCGGCGGAATAGGTAAGAATAATGTTGTTTTATTTCTTTTTCTTTATTTTAGGAGATCAATGGCTTCGCACAGATTAAGTGTAAAATAAAATATGGTAAAAAAAATGTGTTTTTATTTCATTAAAATTATTTATTCTTAAAGTGTGTGTGTTTTTTTATTTACTTCAATAGGATTAATAATTGATAGTTGTCTAATTGACAGCTATCAATCATTAACCTGCCTTAAGGTCACCTTTCAATTGCAAGGTGACACTAAGGTGAGATTAACCCATTCGCCACCGCTACAGGGCAATGGGAATAGACGGGCAAAGTGCCAGAAAGGGCGAATCTAATTATAGATTTGCCCTTTCTGGGGTGTCTGGGGGCAGATGTTAGTAGCCAGGGGGGCACAAAAAAATGCACCCTCCCTGGGCTATTATTATCTGCCCCCACTCGCTTTGCTTTGTCTGTCTGGTGGAGAAAATACAGCGGGAGCCCACGCATTTTTTTTTCAACGAAATTACACCTTTAATTAACCCCTACATGTCTGAAATTTTGCACAAATATACTCATGTAATTGTATGTTTCAAACATATATAAAAATACATGAAATTACATGGTTAAATGTGTGGAAACAATGTATCATTTCATGTCGGCTTCTGTGATTTCACTGAAGCCGGCAATTGAATTAGCGGCTATTACAGTATGTAGAAGTCTAGGAACTATAAATATATGTATATGTATGTGTTACAATGACATGTATATATATATATATGTGTTCTATGTGTATATATCTATTCTTTCTAGTCTTTATTAAAGCTGTCAGTGTGCTTTTACAGTATAGCCGGGATGAATTGCCGGCTTTTCTAAAGGACACCGATGCGATTTCATCGCAAGTCACACAGTGTGGTCCGTTTGTAATCCGATTTTTCATCGCTCCCATAGACTTGCATTGGCGATAGTCGACCCACAATCGGTGACAATCGCAGCATGCTGCGATTGTACACGGACGTTTAAAACGGACCACAAAAAATCTGATACTGGGAGCTGCTCCATAGATTAACATAGGTCCGACTGCAATGCGATATTTCATCGCATTGCAGTCGTCCGATTTTGTCGCCAGTGTGACGCCGGCCTAACAGTTTCATTGACAATGAATGAATTGGTGGTAAACATGATCGACTGCTGCTCCAGCCAGACCTGACACTTAAAAACTCTAGTAATAGAGATCAGAGGGGGTCTCAGCAATGGTAATCTCTAGAGGTTAGAGGGATTCCAGCCATGGGATCCCAATAGTCAGCAAGTTATCACCTTTTCAATAGAAAAAAAAATTACAGTCCAAGCTTTGTGCTTATTAGAATGAGGAACTAATACTTCAAAGTAAAGCAGAACACTTTATGCGATATTTTCTGTAAGTGATACGAGTTAAGTAAATGACCATGAAATAAAATTGTATTCATTTTATAGTTAAAGTTTAAAAAAAATTCAATGGATTAAATGAAAACGGAGTCACAGAGCAAATGATTTGCTATGGCTGTCAACACTCGCGAAGGTGAAACAAGGATTTCTCCTTGAGAGCACGGAGGGATATGAATATGTGGTGATAGTAAGAATAAATGAGAAGCCAATGCAGTTGGACAAACACTCATTCAGTGAGACCTGACAGAAACTATTAGAATTCACTCCACGCTTCTCTTTTTCACACCTTTGCAGTGAGAGAACGTTAAAGGCTCATGTAACAGGCTATCAATGCAGCCAAGACAGGCTGGGCACTACCCTCCGCACTACATCCATTCGTTATGGATTACCATGGTGATAGGTTTGATGTGAATTCCAATAAAATACTTGATGGAAAATAAGTTAGTGTTTATGGTGGTACAGCTTTGTGCATTAACCTGGTGCTTTCTGTCAGCACAAGTCTATCCAATGAATTATTAACAAATTAATGCTATATCAAGGTTTTTTTTAACTTTCTTTTTTCTGATCAATTTTGCATGGTAATTTCCTACGTCTACAGAATACAAATATCGTATAAACACAGCGGATGCCTTGGAATAGTGACAGATGCTCTGTGATAAATTGCAAGTGTAACATAATTTGATACTATGCAGTAACACGTACACGGACAATATAAGTAAATTATAAGGCAGAGTTGTAGTGCTGTATGAAGTTAGGACAGATTTACTAGGTGTTAATAGTGAAGAGCAAACAACATTTCACCGCAATAGGCTTTCTGTCTCTTTCAGAGAGAAAACAAATGCCTTGCTTACATGTTAAATATATAAACTTTATAGGTATATAAACCATTATTTTACATCCAAATAAAAGTGATAAATTCATGTTCCTTTGAGTCAGATACAGTAGCGGACAATATAAGGTTACAGAAGTAGATGAAACAAATATTAATTTTAAGAGTGGGAATACTGACGGAAGTTAAAATCCAGAATCTATATTTGTATGCCACTATCTGTATATAAACTATCTGCTATATATACACTATACATAGAAGAGGATTCTTTACTGTTGGGCAGTGAGAATCTGGAATTCTTTGCCTGAGGAGGTGCTGATTGCGAACTTAGTCGAAGAATTCAGGAGAGGCCTGGATGTCTTCCCGGAGCATAAAAATATTGTATCTTACAGTTATTAGGTTCTTTAGAAGGAACGTAGATCTGGGGATTTAGTCTGATGGAATATAGGCTGAACTGGATGGACAAATGTATTTTCGGCCTTGCAAACTACGTTACTATATTACTATGCTATCTGTATATATACTGTATCATTGTGCTGAAAAGCAAGTGTTTGTTTTATAAAAATACTACCACTTGTACAAATTGTATTGATTCTAACAACTGCAGTGGCCTGAACTTTTATAATTTTGTTAAATCAGCCTTTCCTTCATCTTTATCTAGTAGATCTAATTCTGTTTTAGTCCATATAAGCAACCTCTTTAATACATACTTCACTAGATGGACACAGTTGACTTTTAATCCTATTTCAACAGGTGTATATAATGTAGCATCTAGTCATGATGAAGTGTCATGTCTGTCAAAGGCCACAAGCTCAAAAAAGCTAACTTGGACAGATCTGGCACAAGCCACTCCGTCTACAAATTTCTAGAGGAACACCGGCCTTCATCCTTTAACCCCAGTACAGGAATCAGCTGTTACCACTGGGTCCACTCGATTGCTTCAATAGAAGAGCTGCTGACTGCAGGAGTGAACTAGAGGCAAGAGAATGGTCTGGAAGCAGGGTCAGAACAGGATGTTGTGGTAGAGACAAAATAATAAACTAGGAGAATAGTCAAAAATGAACCCAATTTTAAAATCAGGAATGTCCACTGGGAATATGGCAAAGCACAAAAGACATGGGAGCAAGTCAGTTTATAACTGGAAATGGACAGCAGGAATTCAGGAGCCTAAATAGACTGCGGCTCCACCCAGCAATGAGTAACACTGACAGCAGTTAACCCTACAACCCCCAATCTGGATGGAACTTCCCAGAAAATAGAGAACTAGAACCGTTGCCCAATGTCACTCATAATGAGAGCACGTCATTGCCAAAGGAAACAATACAGATAACAAAACTTCAATAGATATCAAAAAGATCACTTTTGTAATTCATATCTTTAGGGTATTTTACAATATAAATTTAATATCTAATATGCCTCCTGTAAGATAAGGTGCCTTTTCCAATTGCATCCTCTTGGGGGATAATGAACCTTTTCTATTTAAAAAAAATTGAAGTGTGACAAATCATCATGAAAATTGTCATGGTGCTAGCAGTAATCTCATTGAGGTTACCGCAATTCATCGGGCCGCTCACAGAGAACTGAGGGTGGGAACGCAGTTTCAGCAACCAGCAGTAACCTGTATGACGTCACCACTCAACAATGTAGATGCGTTCTCAGCAGCTCAGTGTCTACTTGTTTCAGCCTCATGCCACTGTTCACTTTGAAAACCAGATGTCTCAGAAATGGATTATGGTGTGGGACAGTATGGATTATATTCATGTCGGACAGGTGAGGGATATGATTGTTTACTATTATTGTTTTTTACAGGGGACAAGGGCTTCAATGAATTTTAGTGTATAAAGATAAATCGTGTGCACAGCCTGAAAGGTGCCAGAGTAGGTTCCTACACCGTGAAGATAATGAAAAGAGAACTCGGCACTCAACTTAGCAAAAAGGGTAAATATTTATTGTAGTCCACGGTAGTGAAACGTTTCGGTCCTAAATTTCGGACCTTCATCAGCCACATTAAGTACCGGGAGGGGTAGAAATACCCAATTCAGAGGTAAGCAGTAGATACTGTTGGGATCAGGTAGATCTCCAAAGTAAGGGTTAAAGGTGAGTATCTGGGTGAGAGTTTTAAGTCAGGTCTCCGCTGCATGCCGTGGGAGGGACGCGGTATCCGCCGCTGGTCCTTGTGCGCGGCGGATACCGCGTCCCTCCCACGGCATGCAGCGGAGACCTGACTTAAAACTCTCACCCAGATACTCACCTTTAACCCTTACTTTGGAGATCTACCTGATCCCAACAGTATCTACTGCTTACCTCTGAATTGGGTATTTCTACCCCCTCCCGGTACTTAATGTGGCTGATGAAGGTCCGAAATTTAGGACTGAAACGTTTCACTACCGTGGACTACAATAAATATTTACCCTTTTCGCTAAGTTGAGTGCCGAGTTCTCTTTTCATTATCTTCAATGAATTTTAGGCCTAAAGGTGAGTACAGCTTTGTTTTTCATTTTTAAATAAATGTGTAAAACAGGGTGCTGAGTTTTATTTCAAATAAAGGATTTTATTCTTGCAGTGTTTTTTTCAAAACTTACTACGAGATTAGTAAGAGGGGCATCTTATTCATGCATCTCCACTTCTAACGCCTGGACTTGATGTCAGCTGCCAATACAAAGCTGAAATCAACACCAAACATATTAATCCAGTTGCCAATGAACCAGGGCAAGTGGGAAGAGCAAGGCTAAGCGCCAGATTTGGCGCATCTAATGAATGCACCATTTTTAGGGAGGCTGAGGGCTGTTGTTGGTAAAATAGAAAGGGGGCAAATATCTCTGGCCCTTTTTAATATGAACCCTCAGCTGTCTGTTTAGTCTTTGCTGGTTTGAATTTAAAGGGTGACACTACATCTTTTTTGTTCTGGGGGCCCCCGTAAATTCACCAGTAAAAGCTAAGCAAAGAGCTGTGATCTCTTATTAATAGCCTTGGAACCTTTTGGGACATTGTCACTTTTACCAGATTATTAACATCAGCACCTAGGTGTTGTTTTTCCCGCTGCTGGTTATGAAAATTATGTGGGGAGCCCACGCCATTTTTTTATTTAATTCTTAATCTTCCATAGGAGGTACATAGCATGTGCTGAATACAACTCCCTTCATTGTCGCCTGGTCACTCTGATCACAATGGACACCAGGCGACAGTCATGAGAGTTGGCTTCAGCAGCCAGCGCCTGGAATCAGCATGAACTGTACCGATTCTTCCAAGGTGCCTGTACTTTTCACACAAACACACGGATTGCAAAGGGATGTGACACACAGACAGCAAACGAATACACGCATTTCACACGGATGTCACATACGTACATACAGATGCAATGGATCTAACCAGTACTGGTTTTTCCTGTTCAGGAATCACTAGGACTTGTGAAGGCTGCCTTAAATGTTTATATTTTTTGCTACCATTTTGCATCCTTTAGCATAACTTCTGTTTTTCCTAAAAGTACTCAAAAATAGCAGGTACATCAGAAAAAGAAGCAGTGGCACAGGCCACAATATTGTTGATGCATGTCAGATTTGACTAATGAAATTATGGAGATTTGCAAAGAAAAAATAGTGTGCAACACACATGCTATACTTTGTAAGGCTGATCATCACACAATTAAATGTCTATATTTTTTAATTCACAATTCTAATTTTTAATAAAACCCACTAATCCCATTTTTTTCTGAAACTCAACCTTCCCAAAACAGACTGGCAAAAATATGCTAGATATATAGCACAAGCAAAAAAACGAGAGCGGCAGATTATAATATTGGTGTATTGAGTTTCTACATCACGTTTGACCAGTAAAGCAAGTATTCAAATCATCAGTAGAATGTGACACATTATTATTATTATTATTATTATTATTATTATTATTTATGTATATAGCGCCATTAATTCCATGGTGCTGTACATGAGAAGGGGTTACATACAAAGTTATAGATATCGTTTACAGTAAACAAATTTACAATGACAGACTGGTACAGAGGGGAGAGTACCCTGTCCTTGCGGACTTACATTCTAATTGTGATGTAGTCACACAGTTATATGTCTGTAGTTGTTTACTTCTCACTTGTAGCTTTTGTCCTTTTCCATTGTTTGTATTTGAAAAAGGACTCAGTTCTAGAGATGGGCGGACACCTGGATGTTCAGGTCCGGCGGGTTCGGCCGAACAGTTACAAAAAGTTTGGGTTCAGGTACTAGAACAGTACCTGGACCCGAACCCGAACTCTATTCCCTTGAATGGGGGTCCTGAACATCCAGTGTTTGCCACGCTGTCATGTGATGACAGTGCGGCAAACACCACTTCTTATCGGTGGTGAAATAATCACTGCTGGTTAGACAGCTACGGTTTTGCACGCTGTCAAAATACAGCGTGAGTGCTCAGCTGTGATCAGAGGTATAAAGTTTACCTACGGTCACTGGTGTCAGCTGATGGTACTACTGATCCAATCATCCGACATATGCAGCCGCTAATAACAGTGACAGCAGGATTGGTGGATGGGAGTATTCATCAGCCGCTCATGTGCAGTAAATAAATAATTAAAAAAAAACGGCGTGGGTTCCCTTGTATTTTTGATAACCAGCCAGGCGAAACTCACAGCTGTGGGATGAAACACTTAGTTTTCAGCTTTAGCAAGGCTGGTTATCAAGAATAGAGGGGTCCACATGCCATATTTTTTAATTATTTAAATAAATAATTAAAAAAACTGGCATGGGGTCTTCCCCATATTTGACAACCAGCCAGGCTAAAGCAGACAGCTGGGGGTTGGTATTCTGAGGCTGATAAGGGGCCATGGATATTGGCCCCCCAGCCTAAAAATAACAGCTCACAGCTGCCCAGAAAAGGCACATCTATTAGATGATCCAATTCCGGTGCTTTGCCCGGCTCTTCCCACTTACCCTGTAGCAGTGGCATGTGCGGTGATAGTTGGGGATTGATGTCACCCCACATGCCACCCGAACCCAAACAGTAACATGGACTTCCTGGAGAAGTCCATGTTCGGTGTCCATGACGGAACAGTAGGTGTTCGATATGGACACCGAACTTTACTGTTCGGGTTCGCCCATCTCTACTCAGTTCAAGCCAGAAACTCATAATTAAATTAGCTTCATCTACCTTGGAGAATGGAGCCTTTCATCTCCTGCTGCAGTGCAGTCATCTTTACGGCTTTTCTCCATATTATTATCACTTGCAGTATTTAACATAATTTCCTCTTTACCAAAAAAGACTGACATGCAAATAATAGGTACAGCTAAAAAAAAAATTCTGCCATGGCAACAGGCTGCTGAATAGGTGAGGCAGATGTGACTAACAAAATAGGTGTGTAAAAAATATGTAGTGAGTAACACGCACACTTTGAGGCAGTCACACAATTTAATTTTTGTATTTTTTTATTTCTTGTTTGCATATTTTTAAGCAAAATCATATCCACCCCCTGTTTTAATCTGCATTTTCCTCTACCTAATAGGACTGATGAAAAAATGGTAGGTGCATCCTCAAAAAATTACAGCGTCAACAAACTGCAGTACTGGAGTGACATGCATGTTTATCAAATTAGACCAATATAACAATTGTGCACAAAATCAGTAGTTTAACCCCTTAGTGACCGAGCCATTTTGCAGCTTAATGACCAAGCCAATTTTTACAATTCTGGCCACTGTCAATTTATGAGGCTATAAATCTGGAATGCTTCAATGAATCCTGCTGATTCTGAGAATGTTTTTTCATGACATATTGTACTTCATGTTAGTGGTAAAATTTGTTTGAATTGTGTTTATTTATGAAAAATATGGAAATATGTTGAAAACTTTTAAAATTTTGCAATTTTCAAAGTTTAAATTTTTATGCCCTTAATTCAGAGAGATATGTCACACAAATTACTTAATAACATTTCCCTCTTGTCTACTTTACATCAGCACAATATGGAAACAACATTTTTTTGTTAGGAAATTATAAGGGATAAAGTTGACCAGCGATTTCTCATTTTTACAACAAAATTTACAAAACCATTTTTTTAGGGACCACATCACATTTAAAGTCACTTTGAGGGTGTACATGACAGAAAATACCCAAAAGTGATAGAATTCTAAAACCTGGACCCCTCAAGGTGCTCAAAACCACATTCAAGAAGTTAATTAACCCTTTACGTGCTTCACAGGAACTGAAGCAATGTGGAAGGAAAAAATTAACATTTAACTTTTTTTTACAAAAAATTTACAGAACCAATTTTTTTATTTTCACAAGTGTTAAAAGAGAAAATGAGCCACAAAATTTGTTGTGCAATTTCTCCTGAATACCGGATACCCCATATGTGGGGGTAAACCACTGTTTTGGCACATGGCAGAGCTCGGAAGGGAAGGAGTTTTGACTTTTTCAATGCAGAATTGGCTGGAACTAAGATCGGACGACATGTTGTGTTTGGAGAGCCCCTGATGTGCCTAAACAGTGGAAACCCCACAAATGGCTCCATTTTGGAAACTAGACCCCCTAAGGAACTTATCTAGATGTGTGGTAAGTAGTTTGAACACCCATCATATTTTTCCACTAAAATGATCTTTTCGCCACCAAATTTTTTATTTTCACAAGGGTAACAGGAGAAATTAAACCCCGAACGTTGTTGTGCAATTTGTCCTAAGTATGCCGATACCCCATATGTAGGGGTAAACCACTCTTTGGGTGCATGGCAGAGCTCAGAAGGGAGGGAGCACCGTTTGACTTTTGAACGCAAAATTGGCACAATGGTGGCGCCATGTCGCATTTGGAGACCTCCTGATGTAACTAAACAGTGTAAACCCCATAATTCTAACTCCAACCTAACCCCAACACACTACTAACCCTAATCCCAACCCTAATCATAACCCTAATTACAAGCCTAACCCCAACAAACCTATAACCCTACTCCCAACCTTAACCACAACCCTAACCCCAACACACCCCTAACCCTAATCCCAACCAAAACTATAAACCTAAACACAACCCTAACACTAATCCCAAGCCTAGCCTTAACACAAACCACAAACCTAACCCCAACTCACCCCTAACACGAATCCCAACCCTAACCCTAATTCCAATCATAATCCCAACCTTAACCCAAACCCTAACCCTAAAACTTTAGCCCAACTCACTTTAGGCTAACCCTAACCCTAAAACTTTAGCCTAACTCACTTTAGCCTAACACTAACACTAAAACTTTAGCCCAACTCATGTTAGCCTAACCCTAACACTAACCCTAAAACTTTAGCCCAACTCACTTTAGCCTAACGCTAACCCTACCCCTAAAACTTTAGCCCAACTCACTTTAGTCCAACTCTAACCCTAACCCTAAAACTTTAGCCCAACTCACTTTCGCCTAACCCTAATGTAAAAATGGAAATAAATATATTTTCTTTATTTATTATTTTTCCCTAAGGGGCTGATGAAGGGGGGTTTATTTACTTTTTTATTTTGATCACTGTGATAGCGTTTATCACAGTGACCAAAATGAACCAATAAGAAAAATATTTCTGTTGTTGCCGGGTGCCTACCATTTTCTGACCAGAAGAAGATGGCGGCTCCCACCGGAGGATGCAGGAGGGCCTGAGGACCACAGAGAGGTTCAGGGAGGATCAAGGACCCTATTTCTCTCTCCTGTGATGTGCAATCACATCACAGGAGAGAGAAATTAATGGCACATCGGATTTTTTTAATTTTTTTTGCGGTCACTGTTATACTGTTAATCATGGTGATTGCAACCCCGGGGTCGGTAAAAACCAGCCCAAATCATGTTCTCTGGGGTCTCGGCTACCCCCGGCCGTGGAGACCCCAGAGAAAATCGCCCCCCGGCAGATCGCGCATCCGCCATTTTCTGACTGGAAGAAGATGGCGGCACCCACCGGAGGAGGCAGGAGGTCCCAGGGACCACCGGTGGGTACGAGGAGGTGATCGGGACCCAATTTCTTTCTCCTCTGATGTGCAATCACATCAGTGGAGAGTGAAATTAAATGGCACATTGAATTTTCTTTTGCGGTCGCCGTTATACAGTTATTAACGGCGATCGCAACCCCGGGGTTGGTAAAAAATGACCCAAATCATGTTCTCTGGGGTCTCGGCTACCCCGGCAGCCAAGAACCCGGAGATAATCTGACTCTCAGGGCGCTATACACTTTCTCCACAGCGCCATTAACCCCTTCACCCCCAAGGGTGATTTGCACGTTAATGACCGGCCAATTTTTACAATTCTGACCACTGCCTCTTTATGAGGTTATAACTCTGGAACGCTTCAACGGATCTTCGCGATTCTGAGATCGTTTTCTCGTGACATATTGTACTTCATGTTAGTGGTAAAATTTCTTCGATATACCTTGCGTTTATTTTGAAAAAAACGCAAATATGGCGAAAATTTTGAAAATTTTGCAATTTTCAAACTTTGAATTTTTTTTCCCTTAAAACAGAGAGATATGTCACACAAAATAGTTAAGAAATAACATTTCCCACATGTCTACTTTACATCAGCACAATTTTGGAACCAAAATTTTTTTTTCTTAGGAAATTATAAGGGTTAAAAGTTGACCAGTGATTTCTCATTTTTACAACAAAATTTACAAAGCCATTTTTTTAGGGACCACCTCACATTTGAAGTCACTTTGAGGGGTCTATATGGCAGAAAATACCCAAAAGTGACAGCATTCTAAAAACTGCACCCCTCAAGGTACTCAAAACCACATTCAAGAAGTTTAATAACCCTTCAGGTGCTTCACAGCAGCTGAAGCAACGTGGAAGGAAAAAATTAATATTTAACTTTTTAGACACAAAAATGAACTTTTACAAACTTTTTTTATTTTCACAAGGGTAAAAGGAGAAAATGGGCAGATAAAGTTGTTGTGCAATTTCTCCTGAGTACGCCAATACCCCATATGTGGGGGAAAACCACTGTTTGGGCACACGGCAGAGCTCGTAAGGGAAGGAGCGCCATTTGACTTTTTCAAACTAAAATTGGCTGGAATTGAGATTGGACGCCATGTCGTGTTTGGAGAGCCCCTGATATGCCTAAACAGTGGAAACCCCCCACAAGTGACACCATTTTGGAAACTAGACCCCCTAAGGAACTTATCTAGATCTGTTGTGAGCACTTTGAACCCCAAAGTGTTTCACAAAAGTTTATAATGCCTGGGTGTGAAAAAAAAAAAAAACAATTTTCCACAAAAATGATTTTTTAGTCCCAAATTTTTGATTTTTCCCAAGGAAATTGGACCCAAAAGTTGTTGTCCAATTTGTCCTGAGTACGCTGATACCCCATATGTGGGGGGAACTGTTTGGGCGCACGGCAGGGCTTGGAAAGGAAGCAGTAACGTTTTGGAATGCAAACATTGATGGGGGCCATGTTCCATTTGTAGTGCCCCAGATGAGCCTAAACAGTGTAAACCCCCCACAAGTGACCTCATTTTGGAAGCTAGACCCCCTGAGGAACTTATCTAGATCTTTGGTGAGCACTTTGAACCCCCAAGTGCTTCACACAAGTTTATAATGCCCGGGCATGAAAATAAAACATCCTATTTTTTTCCCACAAAAATTATCTCTTAGTCACTAATTTTTTATTTTCCCAAGGGTAACAGGAGAAATTGGACCACAAAATTTGTTGTCCAATTTGTCCTGAGTACGCTGATACCCCATATGTGGGGGGGAACTACTGTTTGGGCGCATGGCAGAGCTTGGAATGGAAGGAGCACCATTTGACTTTTTCCAACCAAAATTGGCTGGAATTGAGATTGGACGCCATGTTGCATTTGGAGAGCCCCTGCTGTCCCTAAACAGTGGAAACCCCCCACAAGTGACCCCATTTGGGAAACTAGACCCCCTAAGGAACTTATCTAGATCTTTGGTGAGCAATTTGAACCCCCAAGTGCTTCACACAAGTTTATAACGTAGAGCCGTAAAATTAAAAAAATCATATTTTTTCCACAAAATTGATCTTTTCACCCCAATTTTTATTTTCCCAAGGGTAACAAGACTCCAAAAGTTATTGTGCAATTTGTCCTGAGTGCGCTGATACCCCATATGTGGGAGTAAACCACTGTTTGGGTGCATGGCAGAGTTTGGAAGGGAAGGAGCGCCGTTTGACTTTTTCAACGCAGAATTGGCTGGATGCCATGTCGTGTTTGGAGAGCTCCTGATCTGCCTAAACAGTGGAAACCCCCCACAAATGACACCATTTTGGAAACTAGACCCCTCAAGGAACTTATCTAGATGTGTGGTGAGCACTTTGAACCCCAAAGTGCTTCACAGAAGTTTATAACGTACGGCCGTAAAATAAAAAATCTCTTTTTTTTCTTTACAAAAATGATTTTTTCGCCCCCAATATTTTATTTTCACAAGGGTAACAGGAGAAATTGGACCCCAAAAGTTGTTGTCCAATTTGTCCTGAGTATGCTGATACCCAATAGGTGGGAGTAAACTACTGTATGGGCGCACGTCGGGGCTCGGAAGGGAAGTAGTGACGTTTTGGATTGTAGACTTTGATGGAATGGTCTGGGGAGTCATGTCACATTTGGAGAGCCCCTGATGCGCCTAAACAGTGTAAACCCCCCACAAGTGACCCCATTTTGGAAAATAGACCCCACAAGGAACTTATCTAGATGTGTGGTGAGCACTTTGAACACCGAAGTACTTCACAGAAGTTTATAACGTACAGCTGTAAAAATAAAAAATCCTTTTTTTTTTTTACAAAAATGATTTTTTTTGCCCTCAATATTTTATTTTCACAAGGGTAACAGGAGAAATTGGACCCCAAAAGTTGTTGTCCAATTTGTCCTGAGTACGCTGATACCCAATATGTGGGAGTAAACTACTGTATGGGCGCACGTCGGGGCTCGAAAGGGAAGTAGTGACGTTTTGGATTGCAGACTTTGATGGAATGGTCTGGGGGCGTCATGTCGCATTTGGAGAGCCCCTGATGCGCCTAAACAGTGTAAACCCCCCACAAGTGACCCCATTTTGGAAAATAGACCCCCACAAGGAACTTATCTAGAAGTGTGGTGAGCGCTATGAAGCCCCAAGTGCTTCACAAAAGTTTTATAACATACAGCCGTAAAACAAAAAAATCATTTTTTTTTTTTACAAAAATGATTTTGTCGCCCCCAGTTTTTTATTTTCCCAATGGTAACAGGAGAAATAGGACAAATTGCACAATAACTCTTGTGGTCCAGAGTACGCTGATACCCCATATGCGGGAGTAAACTACTGTTTGGGCGCATGGCAGAGCTCAGAAGTGAAGGAGCACCGTTTGACTTATTCAACGCAGAATTGGCTGGAATTGAGATCAGACGCCATGTCACATTTGGAGAGCCCCTGATTTGCCTAAACAGCAGAAACCCTCCAATTCTAACTCCAACCCTAACCCCAACACACCCCTAACCGTAGTCCCAACCCTAACCACAAACCTAACCCTAACACACCCCTAACCGTAATCCCAACCCTAAATCCTAATCCTAACGTTAGCGCCAACCCTAACCCTAACTTTAGCCGCAACCCTAACCCTAATGGGAAAATGGAAATAAATACATTTTTTTAATTTTATTATTTTTCCCTAACTAAGGGGGTGATAAAGGGGGGTTTGATTTACTATTTATAGCGGGTTTTTATGATTGGCAGCTGTCACGCTAAAAGACGCTTTTTATTGCAAAAATAGTTTTTTGCATCACCACATTTTCAGAGCTATAATTTTTGCATATTTTGGCCCACAGAGTCATGTGAGGTCTTATTTTTTGCGGGACGAGTTGACGTTTTTATTGGTACCATTTTTGAGCACGTGACATTTTTTGATCGCTTTTTATTTCGATTTTTTGGAGGTTAGAATGAACAAAAATCAGCAATTCATGAATTTCTTTTGGGGGAGGCGTTTGTACCGTTCTGCGTGTGGTAAAATTGATAAAGCAGTTTTATTCTTCGGGTCAGTACGATTATGGCGATACCTCATTTATATCATTTTTTTTATGTTTTGGCGCTTTTATAGAATGAAAACAATTTTATATAAAAAATTATTATTTTTGCATCGCTTTATTCTGTGAGCTATAACTTTTTTATTTTTTCACTGATAATGCTGTATGATGGCTCGTTTTTTGCGGGACAAGATGGTGTTTTCAGCGGTACCATGGTTATTTATCTCGGTCGTTTTGATCGTGTGTTATTCCACTTTATGTTCGGCGGTATGATGATAAAGCATTGATTTTTTGCTTTGTTTTCTTTTTTTTTTTAAGTGGTTCACTAAAGGGGTTAACTAGTGGGACAGTTTTATAGGGGGGGTCGTTACGGATGCGGCGATACCAAATATGTGTACTTTTATTGTTTTGTTTTTTTTATTTACAGGAAAGAATGAATTTATTGGGGAATATTTTTTTTTATGATTTTTTTTTACCACATTTTATTTTTATTTTTTTTACTTTTTTACTTTGTCCCAGGGTGGGACATCACTGTATTTTAGCAGATCGCTGGTGTGACAGTGTGCACAGCACTCTGTCACACCAGCGATCGCTCTGGCATCGGTGCAGGCTTCCTCAGCGCCTGCTCACAGCAGGCACTGAGGAAGCCGCCTCCCTGCAGGACCCCAGCGCCATCTTGGATCCGGGGACCTGGAGGGAGGACGGACCCTCGGAACAGCGCGACACATCGCGCTGCTCTGAGGGTCTCAGGGGAGCGCGCAGGGAGCCCCCACACTGAGTGATCCTCCCCTGGGCCCCTGGTACACAGCGGTCATTTTTGATCGCGGTGTGCCAGGGGTTAATGTGCCGGGAGCGGTCCGTGACCGCTCCTGACACACAGTCACGGGTGTCAGCTGTGATAATCAGCTGACACCCGGCGGCGATCAGCTGCGCTCCCCCCGGGAGCGCAGCTGATCGCCCATGACATACTATTCCGTCCATGGGAATTAGGTCCAGGGTCACATGGACGGAATAGTACGTCTGATGGAATAAAGGGTTAATTAACAGCGCTGTGGTTTAAGTACCTTTAACTACCGCTGTTAAAAGGCATATCCGCGATCGTTAAGTGGTTAAGGCCTCTTTCACACATCCGGCGGGCGCCTAAACGGCGCCCCCGGCATTTTACCGCAGCGCCGCATGTGAAAAGCTTTCACACTTCCGGCGCCCAAAATGCGTTTTTTTGCCGGATGGTTTCTGATGCTTGGAGAGATAAGAAACCATCCGGCAAAAAAAAAAAACGTTACATGCAGCGTTTTTTCCGGACGCCGCAATGTACATTTGCGCCGCATCCGGACAAAACCACATGCAACGCATTGACATGCGGCGCCATGCGGCGCTAATGCATGTCAATGCGAAAAAAGCCGCATGCGGCGCATCAGATTTTCAGATGCGGCGCTGCGGGAAAATGCCGGGGGCGCCGCAAGGGGAAAAACGGATGTGTGAAACTAGCCTAAGAAGCACACACTTTGTAAGACAGTCACATAATTTTTTTTCATTCAGTGTTATTGGTGACCTATTTCTGCATGAATGCAAACAAAAATGTATAATTGAAATGGAGCAGGCCAGCAGCATTGATGAATCACTAGCTGCAATAAAATCTCTGTATTAGTCTTTTTTTTCCACACACTCATCCCTTTCACTGCGATGCTATAAAAAATACCATATTAGCAATTTGTTCATTTTTTTTAGATCTTCCTCTCCCTTACTATATAGCTATATCTATGCAGATGTTGCTCTGGTCCAGTTTAAGCCCAGGATTAGTTTTGAAAAGATGCATTTTTTTCTCATCGTTAGTTCTCGACTTTTCCAAACTACAGGTGGAAAGAAAAACATTTTTAAAAACTTTCTTTTGACTTATTTAAATCTGTAAAATTGTCAGTATTTGTGAGTGTCTGGTATTCATTAAATTTCAAATTTTGTCAAAATGCTTCTCATTTCTTTTGGCTGTTTAGTAGAAGACATTCTTGTTTTCAGTCTGGAAAAATGGCTCACATTTATTATACAGTAATATTCACTTACAATAAAAGAATGAAATATCGATGTCCAAATATGACAAGAGAGTGCGTACACAGAATATTTATGTATTCATGAAAGCTCCTAAAATTGATTTTTTACAAGAATATAAAGAGTGTCACTTGCGGTGACCTAATTAAAGATGTTCTCAGCATTAACATTTTTTTTAACCATAGTATTGCAGAGGTTTAAAATAACAATCACACAGCTGTTACTTAGCCTTCTCAGGTCGAGTGATAAATTTGCGCACATGCAAATTTACTTCTCACCATCTAAGAAAAATGGTACAATTATTCTGATCATTCTGACAGCTATAAAAAAAAGTTTTTCTACCTTTTCCATTCTGTCTGTCCAATTTTTTTCATGAACCCTTAGACTTGCATTGCCGATTTTGATCTGACACTCGGATATAAATAGGACACGTCTCTGAATTTTTCCTTTGGATCAATGTCCGGAAAAATTTGGACATGTTTATAGCCCCATAGAATATCTGGCAAGGCCATTTCGTGACTCAATGACCTTTATTAATTTGTTTCTTTTTGAACCACTCCTTTGTTACTTTAGCTGTATGTTTTTGTGTCATTGTTTTGCTGGAAGACCAAGCCACGACCCATTTTTATTGTCCTGGCAGAGGGAAGGAGGTTGTCACTCAGGATTTTACAGTACATGGCTCTATCCATTCTCACATTGATGCGGTAAAGTAGACCTGTGCCCTTAGCAGAGAAACTAAGGAATTCATTTCCGAGAAGCGCGTCAGGGTGCGCATTATCTGGACTTTGGGAACCTTAAAGGTATACAGCCCCTTTTTCATTACATTAGCACCATGCACTTTATGGAATTATATGCCTCCTGTCTTGCAATTGGCACTATGCACCTTAAGCAAATATATGCTTTATTTGCTTTCTTTTGTTTTGACACTGATGCACTTCTATTTTGTCACTTTAGGGGAGTTACCTCTCCTTATATGGATTGTAGTTATTATTTACTTTCAATCAATCATTTTTTTACCACCCTGATTCATGCAAGTATTATTTTTGTTGATGTGATTTACTTGTGCATGTATTATTGCACACTTTTTTATATATTTTATGTAAAAAAAAAATTTGTATCTTTTTTTCATATTAATTAATTTTCTTGGGGTTTTTTATGTGATCACATATACATATTTTGGGAATATATATTTATATATATATTTTTATGATTTTATTTTGTGATCAACAATCATATATATTCAATATTTTTATACCTACTTATTACATTGGAAACATATATATGATTATGTATATATATATATTTTTTATATACTATTGTACATATAGTCCTGTTATGCGCACATGTTTCTTATAAAGTACTAATGTTTGCCACTATCTGTTTAATAAAGGCAATTTTGTATATCACCATAGTCCACTTTTAGGGTTTCTTTTGGTTCTCTTGTTTTGAGTGGTCACCACTCCCCTTCACAATGCACCTGGGGCTATCACTATATTGTTGCATTTTATATTTCTCAATTGTATATTTATATAAGTGTGGGCCTACTGGTGTTTTTGTTGTTTCTGACCAAAGAGGAGTTGACGGCAATAATGACTTTACAAGATCTAGACTGTATGCTTCTGCTAATACATCCCAGAATTGTATTTGCCTTTTTTGCTGCTGCATCACACTGTTGACTCATGTTCAGTCTGTGATCTGTTAGTGTAACCAAGTCTTTTTCAAATGTGTTGTTGGTTAGCCCTATTCCTCCCATTCTGTATATGCTTTTTTCATTTTTATTGCCCAGCAGTAGTACTTTGCATTTTTCCCTGTTAAAAACTATTCTATTAGTTGCAAACTACTGCTCCAGTTTATTTATATCCCCTCTCTCTCTCTCTTCTCTAGTATTAGCTATCCCTCTTATCTTTTGTAGCCCCATAGCCTTGACTAAGACCATTTTACAGCCATTTTAAAGCCCTGAAGTTCAGATCCCCAATGACATCTATTGGGTTTGGGTCCTGGCCCAAACTGAACCTCTTACTTTATTCAGTGAACACATTAACATCCACTGGTTTGCTCATCACTAAATAATAATGTGTTTCCGATACCATAATTACTCATTTTTTGCTAATATCAAATAACCATTTAGACCTAGAGGAGTATGAGATAACGGCTTATGCACACAGACATATTATTGCTCTGTACATACTTTGCAATGTACAGAAGCCACAATGTGATATTCATAGAGGTGTATGGGTAATTTTAAAACTAGATATATTGCTAATTTCATAAAAAAATTGTAGAAGGACCTATGTCCAGCAGTCATGTTGATAATCCATGGCTATCTGACCAGAGCTCTATGAATCTTCTCTTTTGGCCAGCATACCCACCATCTCTTTGGATGTAGCATGCCCTGGATAACATCATCATTGTGGAACAATACATGTATGACATTGCATTTGGTTTATTAAATTTTAGGGGGAAGCTAATTCTCTGCCAGGACTATACATGATGGAACATCTGTCCTTAGTACAGTTACCAATTAGATGTCAGTCCTGAACAGAAAGCATCCCCCCTCTGCTAAAGTTGTGTGAGTTGTATCAGGGAAGGAATTAATGGAGGTGGCACACAGTAGGATATTGAGAAAGAGAGGTGAGATCATGATATCAGTACAGTGGCAGAAAGAGGAAAAATTAAACTGACAGCTATATAGTGAAACAGGAGAGGTGATAACATAGTGAGAGGGAGATAGTAGCATAAAAGGCAAATGTTAAGGCATTGCCACACTTAGCAATCGCACCAGCGATCACGACAACGACACGACCTGGCAAGATTGCTAGTGCGATCGCTATGTGATCGCAAGTTAGATTCCAAACACAACTCATCAGCGATCTGTATAACGACCTCTGCGGTCGTTGGGAAAACCTAGTCCCACCTGCGACGCTGGTGAAGTCGTTCATAAAGGTGTCACACTCAGCGATTCAGGCTCACCAGCGGGACACCAATCACCAAAAAACAGCTCAGAACGTTCATAAGAGATCAGCGACAACTCAGCAGGGGCCACATCGCCGCTACATGTCACACACGGCTAAGTCGCTAACAAGATCGCTACTGCGTCATAAATGGTGACGCAGTAGCGATCTCGTTAGCGATCTCGTTAGCGATCTCGCTTAGTGTGGCATACCCTTTAGTGTTTCCTGTTGATGACAGCACAGCAAAGCTGACTTGCAGAAGTGAAGGACAGGGATTTTAAGATTATGCTTACACATTTAGAATTTGTAGCATTCTTTTCTGCTGCAAAATCCAGAGTGTTGGCAGGAAAATGTGTGCATAAAATATGCTCATTTTTGGTGCTTTTGTGCATGTTTTTATGCTTTTTTTACTTGTGCTTTTCTCCCTTTCATTTGAATGAGTGAAAACCCTGCAAAAACGTTGAAAGAATTGACATGGTGCAGATTGGAAAAATGCTTTGAAGGTTAAAATTTTCATAGGAAAAATATGCAGCTTTTGCATGAGATTTAAGAAATCTCATTCACTGTGCTGGTACTGTGAATACCGTGGTTTTTTTTCTGCCGCAAAAATGCATTGTGTGAGCACGCCGTTACTGTGGTGGAACCAAAGTTTGTGCAGGAATTGAGGAGAGGAGGACAGGATGACTGTTCAAAAACTGTGCATGAAGGTAGATCCGCAGCTCTGTCCCCCTTTGTTTACAGTAGATCACAGCTAGCAGACGCTGAGACCTGGGACCACTTCTTGTGATCGGCCTCTGCTCTTCTGTTACTAAGGATGTATTCCGCCTGACAATTAGTCATCGACAGCAAGTTAGAGAGGAAGGACACAACTGGTTATCATATGTTAGTGCATTTTTCCAGGGGTAAGACAAATTTTCCTGTATGTAAAGTGACTTACAAATTTTCTTTTTAACATACTGGCTAATCACTGTAGAAAATGAGATGTTGTCAACATCGATGAATAATAAATAATTTTGAGACGAAGCCTGTTTTCACCTTAATGACCGTCCAATTTTTTACAATTCTGAGCACTGTCAATTTATGCGGTAATAACTCTGGAATGCTTCAATGGATCCTGGTGATAGTGGTAAAATTTCTTTGAAATGACTTGTGTTTATTTGTGAAAAAAACAGAAATTTGGGAAAAATTTTGAAAATTTCGCAATTTTCAAATTTTTTATTTTTATGCTCTTAAAACAGAGAGTCATATCACACAAACTAGTTAATAAATAACATTTCCCACATGTCTACTTTACATCAACACAATTTTGGAAACACATTTTTTTTCCGGAAGTTAGAAGAGTTAAAAGTTGACCAGTGATTTCTCTTTTTTTTGGGGGAAGGGAAAGAACGCCATATGACTTTTTGAATGAAAACTATGCTGGAATAATTAGCGGTTGCCATATCGCGTTTGGAGGGCCCCTGATGTACCTAAACAGTGGGAACCCCCAACACGTGACACCATTTTGGAAACTAAACCCCTTAGGGAACTTATCTGGATGTGTATTGAGTACCATGAACCCCCAGGTGCTTCACAGAAGTCTATAACATTAAGACATGAAAATAATATTTTTCCCACAAAAATCTTTTTTAACGACAAATTTTGTATTTTCACAAAAGCAAAAGGAGAAAATGGACTGCAAACTTTATGTGCAATTTCTCCTGAGTTCACAATACCCCATATGTGGTCGAAAACCACTTTTGACACACAGTGCAAAGCTCAGAAGGGAAGTAGCGCAATATTACAGTGCAGATTTTGCTTCACTTGTTTAAGGGTATAAAACCTACTTAGTTACCCTGCTGTAACTAACTAAATAAAAAGAAATTTAAGTAACACAGAGTTTTTAGTAATACTGTGTTTGATCAAAAATAGCATAAAAGCCATCCCACCACGACAAGGTAACTCTGATCGGGACAGTCCTACACTATTTAATATTAAAAACCTTACCATGTGTAAAAATTGACCTCAGTGTGTGAATAAGGGCAGACAAAAGGACTGGGCTCCACCAGTGGAACACCAGTCTGGGGAACCAGTCTGGGGAAGCCTTATATACAATTTCCAGCTCAGGATAGGGAGGACACACCCCGGCTTGCACAGAATGCAATAATACAAAGAAAATACACAAAAATCGAGCTTGACTTGAGTTGGTACATATGCAGCACATAAACGCATGTTTACATTGGCCATAAAACACATACACCATGTTCCAAATTATTATGCAAATTATATTTTTCTCTGATTTTCCTAAGTTGTCGATACAAATGACAGTCAGTCTAATAAAAGTCATCACCCGTTAGAGTATACATCAAATTTTATTGAAGAAACCTCCCAATGATAACAGTATAATCTCCAAAATGAATAAAAACTCAAAATGCACTGTTCCAAATTATTAGGCATAGTAGAATTTCTAAACATTTGATATGTTTTAAAGAACTGAAAATGCTCATTTGTGGAATTTGCAGCATTAGGAGGTCACATTCACTGAACAAAAAAGCTATTTAACTCCAAAACATCCTAACAGGCCAAGTTACATGTTAACAAATGAACCCTTCTTTGATATCACCTTCACAATTCTTGCATCCATTGACCATAATAGTTTTTGGAGAGTTTCTGCTTGTATTCTTTTGCATGAAGTCAGAATAACCTCCCAGAGCTGCTGTTTTGATGTGAACTGCCTCCCACCCTCATAGATCTTTTGATTGATGATACTCCAAAGGTTCTCTATAGGGTTGAGGTCAGGGGAAGAAGGTGGCCACACCATGAGTTTATCTCCTTTTATGCCCATACCAGCCAATGACTCAGAGGTAGTCATGCATGAAGATGATTTTGCTCCTGAAGGCATATTTCTGCTTTTTATACCATGGAAGAAAGTTGTCAGTCAGAAACTCTATATACTTTACAGAGGTCATTTTCACACCTTCAGGAACCTTAAACGGCCCTACTATTTGTTTCCCAATGAGTCCGGCCCAAAACATGACTCCTCCACCTCCTTGCTGATGTCGCAGCCTTGTTAGGACATGGTGGCCATCCACCAACCATCCACTACTCCAGCTTACTGGACCATCCAGAGTTGCTCAACACTCATCAGTAAACAAACTGTTTGAAAATTAGTCTTCATGTATGTCTGGGCCCACTGCAACCATTTCTGCTTGTGAGCACTGTTTAGGGGTGGCCGAAAAGTAGGTTTATGCACCACAAGCAAGCATTTGAAGGATCCTACACCTTGAGCTTCGAGGGACTCCAGAGGCACCAGCAGCTTCAAATATCTGTTTGCTGGTTTGTAATGGCTTTTTAGCAGCTGCTCTCTTTATCCAATGAACTTGCCTGGCAGAAACCTTCCTCATTCTGCCTTTATCAGCACGAACACGTCTGTACTCAGAATCAGCCACAAATCTCTTAACAGTACGATGATCACGCTTAAGTTTTCGGGAAATATGTAATGTTTTCATCCCTTGACCAAGGCATTGCACTATTTGATGCTTTTCAGCAGCAGAGAGATCCTTTTTCTTTCCCGTGTTACTTGAAAACTCTGGCCTGCTTAACAGTGTGGAACATCCAGTTTTCCTTTTATTGAGCTCACATGGCAAACTAATTATCACAGGTATCTGAGATTGATTTCAGAGATCCAAAGAACCCTGAGACACAATACCATCAAAGGGTTTCATTTACAAAAAAAACAAAAAATGCTATGACACTTAAAACCAATTTGCATAATAATTTGGAACATGGTGTAAAACCTAAAAGAGAAAAAATGAGCAAAAACCCTACTGTAACTAAGTAACTAGAGTTTCAGATCAGTATCTGACAGGCATGCCAGCGCCTGCACCAAGCAGGCGCTCATAAACCACCTTCCCTACAGAGCCCAGAAGGACCCTGCGGCCATCTTGGTGCCGCGGGTTTCCATGGAGACCATCAAAAAACCACGATCACATCATGTTGTTCTGGTGGGAGACCGCAGGGAGCCACCTCCCTGCACTATGCTTCTCTATGTCGCTGTCACTACTGACAGCGGCATCAGAACGGTTAAAAGCCCTAAAAGCTGACAGCAGCATGCGATTGTGGCACCGCATTAGTACTGCTCTCGTCACAAATGCACCTCCCGCAGAGCAGTACTAGTACGACATATGTCTCAAAGGGGTTAAAAGGTTTGTCCCACAAACAATATACATTTTAATCAATAGATCGTGGAAAAATAATAAGCTCCACAAGTTGATGTGATAAAAAAATGTTCCTGTGCTGAGATCATCTTATAAATGTGCCCCTGCTGTGTGCTGTGTAGTGGTTGAGTCTGACATACAGGAACATGGTCTGATCACACCACAGCTCCTGGGTAGGGGTGGAAAACAAATGATTATACAGAAGATATAACAAAAACTCACAGGCGCTGATTTCTGTGAGATAAACCATTTTTCAGCTTTTTTGCATGAATGAGTGTTATTGCAGTGTATCCAGTCCACTGAGCACATCATAAGTCTACATGGGAGGTCATTTATCACTGTCTTGATTTACGATGAACTCAGCGTGCTGTATACACAGCAGAAATAGTTATGCAATATAACCAGCAGGGAAATGTTTTACCTCACAGTAAGGCCACGTTCACATGTTCAGTATTTGTTGAGTATTTTACATCAGTATTTGAAAGCTAAAACCTGGAGTGGAACAATCAGAGGAAAAGTTTAATAGAAATGTCACCACTTTGGTATGTTTCACCCACCCCTGGTTTTGGCTTACAAATACTCATGCAAAATACTGACAGAATACAGAATGTGTGAACGTGGCCAAAGAATCAGCTGTGTATGTTTCCTCCCCTGACCAGGAGCTGTAGTATAGTGCTGACCATGGTTAAACACATTATCCAATACGTAGCACGTGCACATTTATAAGATTATCTCAGCGCCAGAAAAAAAAATTAGCACATCACATTGTGAAACTTTTGATACTTCCAAGAACTATTGATAGAGTAAAGAAAATAAAAACAAAATTTGAAAATTCTTACTAATTTTTATATTTTGATTAAAACAAAATTCATCAGTTTTTTCAGAAACAACATCCATGTCACATTTCATGGCTTTGAACAAACAGTTAATGATAGGTAAACTCCAGGATGTTCAGGTCCGACAGGTGCAGATGAACATTTAAAAAAAAGTTTGGTTCTGGTACCAGAACAGTACCCTAACCCGAATCCGGATCCAATTCAGATGAACAGGTGGCCCGAACATCCATTGTTTGCCACAATGATTAGGATGACATTAGTGACCGCTTGCTCTGTCATCAGGCTTACACTGACAAGAGTGTAATCGCTCCTTCAGTGTAAAGTGTTGAACTCCAGAGATAAAGTTCACAAGTGTTCAGAGCTTAACCCGGTGAACTCCTACCACTCACGTGAGAACTTCTCACTCGCAGGGTCGTAAGTAATTTCACCTTGGTTCAACTATGGGCAGCATGTTGGCTAAGTGGTTAGCACTACAGTCTTGCAGTGCTGGGGTCCTGGGGTCAAATCCCACCAAGGACAACATCTGCAAGGAGTTTGTATGTTGGCCCCGTGTTTGCATGGGTTTCCTTTGTGTTCTCCGGTTTCCTCCCAAGTCTGTGTTCAGAGTCCGTGCCCGAACAGTAGGTGTTCAGCACAGACCTCGAACTTCACTGCCCGGGTTTCACTGCCCGGGTTTGCCCATCACAACAAACAATTATAATTGTTATCATATAGTTTTGATTATGTGACTTTCATCAGTAAGATTTATAAATGTTCCAAGCTATATACAGTATTTAGTATAGAAGTTAGGAATAAAACAAAAAAATCACAAAATATATGTTTGCGATTTTTGCTATTACTTCAATGTGAAATATGAAAGTTTGGATTAATATGTCTTGCTTTTCAGAGAACTGCAACTGATTTGTATTAGGCCAAACACACATGAATTTATGTCTTATCCGATCTGATGGATTTTTACATTTCAAAGAAAACAGTACATTAGTTTCTTTATTGAAAAATAGGAGTCAGATGAAAGACTCTAGACTTTGGCTGAAATTGGAAAACATTTTCTGAATACTAACATTAATACAAAACCTCTTCAATGTTTCTTCTCATACAGGCAACATGATTTGCAATTAAATTTAATAATAAATAAGTTTGTTACTATTCATGACTGGAAAATAAAATTTTGACAAAGTAAAGACTACATTGAAAGAGACTCTCTTATCTCTTTTATATGCCATAATTAGTATTTATCAAGAAATTAATGATCAGAAGATTGACAGAAAAGCTTTGATTGTATTCGAAATATGAAAATGTTCAAGCATTGAGTTTAAATGAGAACATAAATTATACAGTGGATCTCATATATAAAGCTTTCTGTATAGAACTGTATAAAGGTCATTTGCATACGACACTATAAAATTAATAAAATAATACATATAAAAGTCTAATTACTGGTAAATTGAATATAAAATAGTAGACAAAAAATCATGTGCTATGAATTACACAATATATAGGCCACATTTATTGTAAATAAAAGCAAACATCTTCAGATTTGGACTGCTCTGGTCTGAAGTGTTATTCCTATCTTTACCTTTCATGACAGAGATGAGAGTTCTGGGTCCCAGGCACTAAAGGCAGGCTTATGAAAATAGCCGCTCGCACCTGTTCTAAGCTGTTTTTGTAACTCCCATAGAAATTCATGGAAGCTACATTAACAGAGTAGTAGCGAGAGCTCTTGGTGTAACTCCTGAGATGCAGCAACAGCACTGCTCACTGTGCTATATGCATTCATTTCTATGAGAGGTAAAATGTGAATACTTTTATGCCCAATAATGACAAAGGTATTCTAGGAGTGATACCTTTATTGGCTAACCAGAAAATAATGTATGTTTGCAAGCTTTCAGAGCACAGAGACTCTTTCTTCAGGCCGGTTTTCAAACTTGGATTTGTAAACCTGCCTGAAGTAGGAGCCTCTGTGCTTTGCAAACTTGCAAACATATATTACAAATAGGTCCAATGCTATCGCATCAGGAGTGCGGTAAAATTTATACGTCACCGCTATTCCCATGCATGCGCAGTCACAGCCGCGTCGTTACTGTGCATGCAAAGGTAGAGAGCGCAGTTGTGACTATTATTGTGCATGCACGGGAATAGCGTTGACGTGAATGTCACTCGCACAGGCTCAGATCGTGGCTATGCTGCCATAAATTGCTCCTGCGCAAGTGACATACACGTCACCGCTATTCCCGTGCATGTGTAGTAACGATGCGGCTGTGCGCTCTTCCTGCGCATGTGTGGTAATGATGCGGCTGCGCGCTCTACCTGCGCATGTGTGGTAACGACGCGGCTGTTACTGCGCCTGGGTGGGGAATAGGGGTGACATTTTAATTTCGCCGCACTCCTGATGCGATAGCATCGGGCCTATTTCTAGTATATATATATATATATATATATATATACCAGGCAAAGGTGTATACAGGATATACAGGGGATATATATAACATGGGCAAGAGAGCGGCTGGCACCATTATATATATCTACCAGAGGTGTTCACAGGATATACAGGGGACATATATATATCACTGTTCTGCAGGTATGTGTACGTATTATATACATATACACACACATCACTTGTCATCCGCCTCTACTTCCCGTGACTCCATGTGAGCAGCAGCTGTGATCTGGCTGCCCCTTCCCCCACACAGTGCTCGTCCCATCACACCTCAGCCTCCCCTCCAGCCTCTTACTTACCCCATCCCGAGTCCTTCCAGCAGCAGAGGACAGTGGTGCACAGCCGACCGTAACTTTTCACCACCGGAGACTACAACTCCCAGAATGCACTGGCTCTAGAGTTAGAATTCAGCAGGTGTACAGAAGCGCCCACTTGTGTTCAGGATAAATAATGAGATGTGCAGGGGAGGAATACAGAACAGCGATACTGTCTGCTGAGCGTGCAGTTGTGGCTGTTACTGCATATGTGTGGGAATAGCTGTGACATGAATATCACTTGCGCAGGCGCA
Organism: Oophaga sylvatica; assembly: GCA_033576555.1. Lineage (NCBI taxonomy): Eukaryota > Metazoa > Chordata > Amphibia > Anura > Dendrobatidae > Oophaga > Oophaga sylvatica. Next base: position 512,695,348 of record JARQOD010000002.1, on the reverse strand, counting down.
AGTGACAGTGCCGCGGAGCCTTATGGGATTCAGGGACAGTGGCAGGAAGTCCCAAATGGCAATTATTATATAGGATTTTCTGGTTAGCCAATAAAGATATCACTCCGAGAATACTTTTGTCATCATTGTGCATAAATGTATTCACATTCATTTTTCTGGCTAACACGGTACCACAATATAATTTGCTATTGTGCATTATGAGAGTTACACAAACATCATAAAGCACCTGCGCTCATATGTTTTCGTTAACACAACCTAGGTGGCCGGGCCTAAAAGCAGTTATGCCTGTTTAATTATGTTACATCTTATTGCTTTTTAATTTAGGTCTTCTTATAGCACACTTAATTATGTTACTTTTTAATGCTTTCTGATTTTCAATTTAGGTCCCCATACAGTACACTAATTTTATAGCTGTGATTAGTTATTACTCTCCTTACGTTTGACTGAGATGTAGAAAATAATCTGTTGATCATATATCTGGGTCTTACTTTTCACACATTGGGATTGTGCAAAAATAAAATATCTGTGGAATAAATGTATGAGTTTATTGAAACACTGTGGCTAATATCTAACATATCCTAACATATTAATATCGAATTATTATATATATATATTATATATATATATATACACAGTGGGTTCAGAAAGTATTCAGACCCCTTTAAATTTTTCACTCTTTGTCTAATTGCAGCCATTTGGTAAATGCAAAAAAGTTCATTTTTTTTCTCATTAATGTACACTGCGCCCCATCTTTACTGAAAAAAACAGAAATGTAGAAATTTTTGTAAATTTTTTAAAGAAGAAAAACTCAAATATCACATGGTCATAAGTATTCAGATCTTTTGCTCAGTATTGGGTAGAAGCTCCCTTTTGAGCTAATAGAGCCATGAGTCTTCTTGGGAAAGATGCAACAAGTTTTTCACACCTGGATTTGGGGATCCTCTGCCATTCTTCCTTGCAGATCCTCTCCAGTTCCATCAGGTTGGATGGTGATCGTTGGTGAACAACCATTTTCAGGTCTCTCCAGAGATGTTCAATTGGGTTTAGGTCAGGGCTTTGGCTGGGACAGTAAAGAATGGTCACAGAGTTGTTTCTGAAGCCACTCCTTTGTTATTTTAGCTGTGTACTTGGTTTTATTGTCTTGTTGGATGGTAAACCTTCAGCCAAGTCTGAGGTCCAGAGCACTGTGGAAGAGGTTTTCATCCAAGATATCTCTGTACTTGGCCCCATTCATGTTTATTTCAATTGCAACCAGTTGTCCTGTCCCTGCAGCTGAAAAACACCTCCATAGCATTATGCTGCCACCACCATGTTTCACTGCTGGGATTGTATTGGGCAGGTGATGAGCAGTGCCTGTTTTTTTCCACACATACCGCTTGGAATTATCACCAAAAATTTCTATCTTCGTCTGATCAGACCAGAGAATCTTATTTCTCGCAGTCTGGCAGTCCTTCATGTTTTTTAAGCAAACTCTATGCGGGCTTTCATATGTCTTGCACTGAGGAGAGGCTTCCGTCGTACCACTCTGCCATAAAGGCCCGACTGGTGGAGGGCTGCAGTGGTAGTTGACTTTGTGGAATTTTCTCCCATCTCCCTACAACATCTGTGGAGCTCGGCCACAGTGATCTTCGGATTCTTCTTTACCTCTCTCACCAAGGCTCTTCTCCCATGATTGCTCAGACTGGCTGAAGGCCGTGTCTTTGAAAACTTCTGGTGGTCCCAAACTTCTTCCATTTAAGGATTATGGAGGCCACTGTGCTCTTAGGAACCTTGAGTACTGCAGAAATTCTTTTGTAGCCTTGTCCAGATGTGTGCCTTGCCACAATTCTGTCTCTGAGCTCATGATTCTGATTTGGTCTGACATGCACTGTGAGCTGGTGGTCTTATATAGACAGGAGTGTGCATTTACAAATCAAGTCCTATCAGTTTAATTAAACACAGCTGGACTCCAATGAAGGAGTAGAACTATCTCAATGAGGATCACAAGGAAATGGACAGCATGTGATTTAAATATGAGTGTCTGAGAAAAGGGTCTGAATACTTATGACCATGTCATATTTCAGTTTCTTTTTTATTAAATTTGCCAAAAATTTCAACATTTTTGTTCTTTATCAGTCAAGATGGGGTGCAGAGTGTACAGTACAGACCAAAAGTTTGGACACACCTTCTCATTCAAAGATTTTTCTGTATTTTCATGACTTTGAAAATTTTACATTCACACTGAAGGCATCAAAACTATGAATTAACACATGTGGAATTATATACTGAACAAAAAAGTGTGAAACAACTGAAAATATGTCTTATATTCTAGGTTCTTCAAAGTAGCCACCTTTTGCTTTGATTACTGCTTTGCACACTCTTGGCATTCTCTTGATGAGCTTTAAGAGGTAGTCACAGGAAATGGTTTTCACTTCACAAGTGTGCCCTGTCAGGTTTAATAATAATGCTACTGATTAATTATTAAACTGAATTGATTATTTGTAATACTAATTCTCTATAACATAAGGTGCACACAGTACCAGAAATTATTAAGAGTTTTTTTTTTCTGTCACCAACATGTGGATTTTATTTGTTTGACATATATTGAATAAAATTATAACATTTTATCTATTTTTTTTGGATGTGACTATCAACCTTATTTTTCTTGGACATATTTTCTGATTAAGAATATATAGTTATTTTTTTACCCATTATTTTCCCATAATGTAGCTCAGTGTATACAATTTCCTATCAAAGAATCCAAAGTAAAAATAGAATTGGAAGACACGGCAACAGGTTTAGAGTCTCAGTCTCTGGGCTTGTATAAGAGACATGTATTTATTTATCTATTTATTTTACTTGCTTACATATAACCATCACACTCCACAGCATTATACAGATATCATTATCACAGTCACTATTGGAACTCACAATTTATATTTCCCATCAATATGTCTTTAGAGTGAGACAATGCTATAATTTGCATACAAGGTAGAGTTGGTACAAATTAATTCGCAAGACTAAAGGGTATGCCACACTAAACAATATCGCTAACGGGATCGCTAAAAAACGTCACTATTTAGCGATCCTGTTAGCGATGTTGTTCATGCGGCAGCTTCCAGCGACGAGCTTCCTGCTGTGATCTCGCTCGTCGCTGGAATCGCTCCGGACCCTATTTTCTCGTCGGCGCTCCCGCTGGGTAAGTATCTAATCGCTGTGTGGCACCTTTTCTTAGCGATTTAGCGGTACTTTTGTACCGCTAAAGTCGTTAAGAGATACGCTAACGCGATAGCGTCGTTTAACTATATCGCAATGTGCCGCATTTATGCGATATAGAAACAATCGCATTAAGTGTACCTTAAAGGTACTGCCACACTAAACAATCCCGCTAGCGATCACGATAATGACGCATACTAATGCGATCGCTAGCGGGATTGTTTCTATATCGCTAAATGCGGCCACATTTAGCGATATAGTTAACGACGCTATCGCCGTTAGCGATCTTCTTAACGACTTTAGCGGTACAAAAGTACCGCTAAATCGCTAAGAAAAGGTGCCACACAGCGATTAGATACTTACCCAGCGGGAGCGCCAGCGAGAAAATAGGGTCCGGAGCGATTCCAGCGACGAACGAGATCACAGCAGGAAGCTCGTCGCTGGAAGCTGCCGCACTGAACAACATCGCTAACAGGATCGCTAAATAGTGACGTTTTTTAGCGATCCCGTTAGTGATATTGTTTAGTGTGGCATACCCTTAAGACCAAAGGCCAGGTCAGTAATCTCTGGCCACTAGATGGAAGCCCTACGAACTGCCTTCTAACTCCTTAATGCTGTGGCTCTTCTTTTGATTAGCTGACTTGATGCTACGTCACGTGTGTCACGATGCAACAATGACACCACTAGAAAAGAATTACCAAAGATGCCAGGAGTCAAATGGCAGCACTGTGATTCAATTGGCACAAATTCTAATATACAGTTCTAAGTTAAATTATTTTTTAGAAAAATCCTCCGGTCTCTTTATAGCATGTACTTGCTTGTAAAATGAAAATAATCCTTGACTTGACAAAAATAGAACTTTATGAGTAAAAAATTGCACTTGTCCAGTCTTAGGCTTGATGTAAATAACAGCTGATTTTAGGCCATGACATAGTGCCCAGTATTGATCCTAGGGCACCATATTGAGATCCCTATACTGTAGCTCTCTTTGAGGAACCTATTTGTCAACATTGCTGCAAAATAGTGTATCCACTGAAAATTATACAATATCAACCGTGTTGATTAAGGTTAATGTCTATTTCTAACGTTTTATACTCTTAGAACATACACAGTTCATTATTTGTGATATACAGTACAGACCAAAAGTTTGAACACACCTTCTCATTCAAAGATTTTTCTGTATTTTCATGACTATGAAAATTGTAGAATCACACTGAAGGCATCAAAACTATAAAGTAACACATGTGGAATTATACATTACACTTTACAAAAAAGTGTGAAACAACTGAAAATATGTCTTAAATTCTAGGTTCTTCAAAGTAGCCACCTTTTGCTTTGATTACTGCTTTGTGCGCAGAAAAAGTGAACGGATGGACACTACATGCCTTGTTCCCACCGTGAAGCATGGAGGAGGTGGTGTGATGGTGTGGGGGTGCTTTGCTGGTGACACTGTTGAGGATTTATTCAAAATTGAATGCATACTGAACCAGCATGGCTTCCACAGCATCTTGCAGCGGCATGCTATTCCATCCAGTTTGCGTTTAGTTGGACCATCATTTATTATTCAAAAGAACAATCCCAACACACCTCCAGGCTGTGTAAGGGCTATTTGACCAAGAAGGAGAGTGTTGGGGTGCTACGCCAGATGACCTGGCCTCCACAGTCACCAGAACTGAACCCAATCGAGATGGTTTGAGGTGAGCTGGACCGCTCACCGCTTTAATTTTGAATAAATCTCCAACAGTGTCACCAGCAAAGCACCCCCACACATCACACCACCTCCTCCATGCTTCACGGTGGGAACTAGGCATGTAGAGTCCATCCGTTCACCTTTTCTGCGTGCAAAGCAGTAATTAAACCAAAAGGTGGCTACTTTGAAGAACCTAGAATATAAGACATATTTTCAGTTGTTTCACACTTTTTTGTAAAGTGTAATGTATAATTCCACATGTGATTGTCAAGGTAAATATCCTTATACTGTTATATATATATATATATATATATATATATATATATATATTTATATATGCTTTGCTACCATTTTGTGGAAACAATAAGTATTTTCCTTGTCGAATATTATGTCAGAAACAAAGCTTAAGCTAAGATGGTGCCAGCATCAACCAACACCTACACCTGTTTCCTCTGAAGTATGCATCTCCAGTTCCTGGACAACGACTGAACAAGACTACAACAAGAAGAGTTACAACGGTTGAACTTTACACGATGTCAACCACAGCCTGTCTGAACAAAACCTAACCAATCAGAGATGGTAGATGCTAGACATATACAGTTTGCCCACGCTTGCAGATGTTGGCAATATACAGTTAACCGTTTATCCACCCCCACCCTGTCATCCTGTCTGCTATGTCTATATAATCTTGTGTATGCAGAAATAAAGCAGAGCATTGCTGTGATGGTTGCCTGTTAGTAGCCTCCTGAGCGTGTTCTAAAGTCTGAACCAGCTTGTTGTCTGACTCATTCTTTGAATGGTTAACCCATGCTCATAGCCTAAATTTGGAGTGACCGGAGGACGAGTGAATTGACGAAACGACCCCGTCAATTGGCGCCCAACGTGGGACGTGGCCAACGGCTCGCTGCCCGCCAGACCCGTCCTGAGGACCTCACGGTGGTGCCCGCGGTGACTGACTTCGAGGACTGCAGCCTCCGTTGAACACGGTAAGTTGAGATCATATATCCTGTATATGTGTCCCACTTGCCTGTGTCTCAGTCACTGTGAGGTCCTATTGTGTCGTCTATTTGGGTCTGAGTGGGTGACCGGTCGAGTGGTGAGACCGTGAGCGATCCCGCGCCACGTCCCGAACCAGCACTGTCAGACCGAGTGACGTCGCGTACCTGCGCGTACTCGTGTGCACCACTTCCTCCTCCACCAGTCACTGTACCTCGTCTTAGATAGTTGCCTCCCGTGACCATTTGAAGGTGTCCAAATTTCTAGTATCTTGTAGAGAATTGTGGTAGGGGTGCGCATACTTAAATTTCTTTAGGGGACGAATTGAGGCAGGGCTCTTCGTCTGGGAAGTGACAAATTGAGGAGTGCTCTTTGTCTGATCCAAGTAAATGACAAATTGAGGAGTGCTCTTTGCCTAATACAGGGGAGTCCCACAAGGGGACGGCCAGCTGTGAAGATAGGAGTGTCACGGCGAGCTGTGCTGTAAAGATCACCATCCACAGTTAGGGAAGGGACAGAATAGAGGAGGGCTCTTTGTCTTGTCAGTGTATCGAGGGGGATTCTGTATTGACGGGTGGTGACCTGCGGGTGACGCCGGTGGTCTGAGTCGCGACAGATCATGCACTCTGTTAACATCATGATGCGCATGTTTAAATCAGAAAAACCCCACAGGTTAGAGGATGGTGCTCTGGGAGTCGGTGAGTTGGTTGAGTCACGGGCAGGCAAGAAGGCTGTCAAAAATGTGAGGAGTTTGTATAAGATGATGGGTCTGCCCAGTATAGGGAGACTCCAGCCTTCAGTGTGGAAAGATTATGTAGGTCAGAAGAAAGGAAAGTTAAGTGATGAGGGACTCTTGCATCAAGCGCAAGCACATCTTAGAGTAGCAAATGATTTGAAGGTTGAGGGCTGGAAAGAGGTAGACGGTGCAGGAGGTTCGGAAGATGCTGAGCCTTTGTTTGGATATGTGAAATGCTCAGAATGTGATCTTGTTGATGTAACTAAAATGGCAGTCAGACCCCTTATGCCTGTCACTGTGCCCAGTGCGCCCAAGCCACCGCCCTATAATGGCGCCGATTCCAGAGCCCCAAGAGGATGGGTGTGTCAAGTATGCGGTGAAAAAACCCGCCCTGGGCGGAGTCCTGTCGTGTTTGTGGGGCTCCCTGACCCTGGCCCCCACCAGGAAATGCCCCTCCCACACCCGGAAATGGCCAACACCCCACTGCCCCTGGCAGCCATCTTAGGACACCCGGAAGCTCCCAGCCAGGCCTGTATCCCTTGTTAATGCCATCTGGGGCCTATTACCAGCCATCTGCCCATCCAGAAAGGGTTCTAGTACCTGCATCGGAGACTCCGACTGTACCCGCCTCAGACCCAAGTGCGGGACCAGGGGTAGCTCCGTTATTTCCCGTAACACATCCCAATTCACTGATGGCCGAGATGCAAAATTCACCGGCTTTCCAAACTATCTTGAGAAGTATCCGCAGTGCTGTGGGTCCCGAGCAGGAGGACCTAGGAGCAGGAGAAGAATGGGCCCCTAGCCCCGGCCCACCTCCACCACCAGGCCCTCCTCCCCCTCCTCCCCCGGCACACACACGTGCTACCCCCAGGACCCCAAGGGCCCACTCCACCCCATTTAGTCAAGCCGAGACCCCATCCCCGTCTCATGGCCAGTCTGTAAGATTCACAGAAACGCCAGTCAGACCTCCGGTTTTTACTACATCCGAGGACTGGCACCTTTGTGACTCACAAGTATATGAGGACCAGAATGGGTGCCCAGTCACATTGTCTATAGGGTACGGGAATATCCTAACACACCAGGTGGGCGCCATAGTCAGTCCAGCCAACTCCAATTGTTCAAACCAGGGGGTCTTGCCCTTCAAATAGCCCGAGCCGGTGGCCCAATCGTTACTGCAGAGTTCACAGCTCACCTACGCACTCATGGTCCCCTATCACCTGGACAGACTCTGACCACCCATGCAGGGGACCTTCCCGCTGATGTCATCATCCATGCAGTGGGTCCAGTCTATGATCCTCTGAACCCGGATATGTCACGGGCCATACTTAGATCCACCATTCACTCAGTTCTCTACCACGCTGGTATGCTAAGGACGGGGAATATGGTCAGGCGCACCCTGTCAATACCACTCATATCCTCAGGTGCTTTTGGATATCCTCTTGGTCCCTGCATGCTGGAGCATGTTTCCTCACTGAAAGATGGGTTACGCACCATAGATCATGAGCTAGATTCTGTTAGAATCGTCTGTATGCGGAGCCCAGCAGTTCACAAAGCCATGCCTCTGGCTGTCCAACAACTGACCTCAACTATGCCGAACCTTCCACAAGGGTCCGTTCAAAGCAACCCCCCTCCATCACCACCATTAGCCTCACCTCAGGCCCGGACACCAGAAGCCCCGACCCGTACTGTCCCTGCCCATTGGGAGAAATTAAGTATCAGCCTTTTACTCCAACACAAGTTGACGTTCTAGTCTCCAAACTCCCAGACCCTGACAAGTACCCAATGCAGTACCAACGTAGCCTAGAGACAACTCGGTCTATCTATGGAGCCACCTGGACAGACCTGGCCGGAATCACATCAGTCAAGACGGTAGAGTCCTTCTTATCCACAATTGAGAAGGCACTGGATTCCTCCAAGGCTGGGTCACTCAATTCAAATGAATCAGGACTTGAATATATTAAGCAGCTCAAAGCTTGGGCACAAGACAGACTGTCTGACCAAACCGGGTCCGTGCAGGATATCCAACAAGAATCAGAAGAGTCAGTAGAAAAGTACGCTGCCCGGCTCCTCATGCATTTTGAGGATCTAGGCTATAGTCCTCACATAAAGACGCAGGCCAAACTCTTGGTGGAATCTATGGTCCAAGGTCTACAGGATAAGCTGAAAGAAGAGGTCCTCAGCAAACGACCAGAGATCTGGTCCTCATCTTTATGATGATGCCATAACTGTTATCAAGTCATTCCACAAAGCTTTACAGAAGCGAGAAAAAGAAGCTACAGCCCGAGAAATGGATGCAGAAGCTAAAAAGAAGGCTGCTTCCGCCCCCACCATGGTCTACCAAGGTCAGGAAAATGCACCACCCATCAACAACCAGCCAGGGATAAAGTGGGTGATGGTCAGAGGTAGTGGAGCCGATTCTCCACCCCCACCAAGAAGACAAGAACATGGACACGACAGAAGATCCAACCAACGCGACAGAAGACCAGCTCGTGACCCCGAAGGACGCGTATTGTGCTGGGAGTGTGGCAGCCCAGATCATATTCTTAGAGACTGTCCACGCCGCGGGAATCATAGGAATGGCCCCAGCCCTAGGGACAGCTATGACAACAGACGTCAAGATTATAATGAGAGGCTGCCCCCACGCTACTGACGGGAAGGCCAACCAGTGTCCACCTTCCCAGCTGCCCATCCATCTGCAGCCTGTGGAACCGTCACTCTACAGGTGGATCGTCAACCTTTAAAGTTCTTAGTGGACACTGGGGCGGCCACTTCTGTCATCTCTTCTACACAACTTCCTTCATCAGTATCTCTGTCCTCTAAAACTCTTACCTGTGTTGGAGTTGAAGGTCAGAGGACCACCTCTCCTCTTACTGTCCCAGTGTCTGCAGGACCCTTCACTGGAGTACTGACTGAATTCTTGGTCTCTGAAACCTGCCCTGTTAATCTACTTGGAGCTGACTTGTTGGAAAGGATGAAAGCTACAATCACCTTTGGAGAACAAGGTATGGAACTCTATTTACAAGACCCCAACTCACAGCAAGGGGCGGAAGACAGATGTGTTCTAAAGGCCTTTCCCCTGATGATGATGACCATATCACCTCCCCTCTGGATATCATCTGAAGCCTTTGATCCCTTCCTGGACACTTCCCGGTACCCAGACTCCCTGTGGTCTAATGGTCCTGAAGATGTAGGACTACTACGGGTGCCACCAGTCAAGGTACATCTAAAGCCTGGCCATCAATACCTACGTCTGCCTCAATATCCTCTCAAAGCAGCACAAGAATACAGCTTGGGTGCACAAATTTCTTCTCTTCTGAAGTCTGGGGTCCTGATAAGATGTGTGTCACCCTGCAACACACCCCTGTTCCCAGTTAAGAAAAAGACAGCTCCAGGAGAACCTCCAAAGTACCGGCTGGTGCAGGATCTAAGAGCAGTCAATGCAGCAACTATTCTGGAAACACCTGTGGTGCCAAATCCTAACACCCTGTTGTCTCAGGTGCCAGTATCTGCTACAATTTTCACGGTTATTGATTTGGCAAATGCCTTCTTCAGTGTGCCCTTACACGAAGATTCTTGGTTCCTTTTTGCCTTTACCTTCCAGGGGTCACAGCTTGCATGGACCAGGACCCCTCAAGGAGCCCAGAACTCGCCTAACCAGTTTACACAGGCTATGAAATCGGTCCTGGAACCCTGGATTCAAGAAAATCCACAGGTCACCCTTCTACAGTATGTGGATGACCTCCTGTTATGTGGAACTCGTGATAATCTGGAAGAAACGTCCACATCTCTTCTGATGTTCCTCCATTCAGCTAACTGCAAAGTCTCCAAGAACAAGGTACAGTGGTGCCAGGTGAAAGTTGTCTTCTTGGGACACTGCATCTCACCAGGTGCCAGACATCTCACAGAGGAGAGGAAGCAGGCTATCCGAGAGATAGGCTACCCAGAGACTTACATTGCCATGCAGACCTTTCTTGGACTGATTACCTACTGCAGACAGTGGATCCCTGATGCCTCCAGACTTATGCAACCCTTGTATGACTGTCTCAAAAATGGCGGCCCGATTGGCGAAATGCCCCGGATCCAGATGTCTATGAACAACAGAAACAGTGCTTCTACCAACTGAAGGAGAGTGTCATCTCTGCTCTTGCCTTAGGCATCCCGGATTACACTCAACCCTTCCACCTCTTCGTGTCTGAATCCGGGGGACACGCTTCTGGAATTTTAGCTCAACGCCGTGATGACAAGTACCAGCCTCTAGGCTATTACTCAGCCCGTTTGGACCCTGTGGCTCGTACGTCTCCTACGTGTCTCAAGGCGGTCCATGCTGCTCATATTCTTCTGGACAAGTCTGCTGACATCGTCCTTGGACATGACTTGATTGTTCAAGTGGGCCATGATCTCTCGGTAGTACTGCAGCAAACCTCACCCAGACATCTCTCACAGCAAAGGCACCTCCGTCTTCAATGCTCACTACTGCTCCCGTCAAATATTACCTTCAAAAGATGCACCACTATTAATCCTGCCACTTTGCTTCCACCTTCTGAGGGGGGAGAAGGAGAGCTACTCTTCACTGAACATCACAACTGTTTAGAGGTTCTCCAGTTAGAAACCTCGACACCAGAAAATATGGTGTCTCATCCACTTCCAGACCCTGCTCTGCATCTATGGACGGATGGTTCCCGTTTTTGCGGATACTCAAGGCAAGTTTCACACTGGATACGCTGTTACCACAGAGACACAGGTCCTCATGGCTGAAGCCCTACCTCCTCGCATGTCAGCACAAGAAGCTGAACTTGTGGCCTTGATAGAAGCCTGTCATTTGGCGACAGGAACAACAGTCAATGTCTACACAGACTCAAGATATGCACATGGTATTTCCAATGACTTTGGATTCCTGTGGAAAACTAGAGGATTCATCACGGCTGCGGGGACACCAGTAAAACACGCTGTATGGATCAAGATGTTGATGGAGGCCCTGGAAGAACCCTCTCAGATTGCTGTTGTCAAAGTCAAAGCTCATGGAAAAGTGAATTCAAGAGAAGCCAGAGGAAATCACCTGGCAGATCAAGCTGCCAAAGCTGCAGCAATGAAGAATGTGTCACCAAAGTGGCAGGAGAAGATGGAAGAATCAGAAAAAAAAACACAACCAGTGGTGATGGCTTACCTTACCAGAGCAAAGGCCAAGGAACAGGCTGATCAGGCCCACTGGGCAAAGAAAAAGAAACGAATGATTGAAGCTGATGAAATAGAACATTTGGATCAGACCATCCTGCAACAGCTCTCAAGGATGCCAGAGGGAAAGCTGTGGGAAGAGCAATGGAAGACCCCTATTGAGGAAGTGAAACAATGGAAGTCAGCGGGAGCCATAGGATCTGGTCCATATCCTCCACTCTATAAGGTCAACGGAAGACCCTGCCTGCCCAAACGCATGTACCCAGCTATGGCTGTGTGGGCTCATGGACCCACTCATAGAGGAAAGAATCAAGCCATAGCCTGCATTCAGAAACTGTATTATGCACCTGGGATTTCCTCTGCAGTAGCTGCCTACTCAAGATCCTGTGCTGTCTGCGCTATCTGCAATCCAACCGCCACTGAGCAAGTCCCTCTTCAACACTTGGCCAAAGCAGATTACCCTTGGCAGAGGATACAAGTGGACCATATCCAGATGCCCAAAGCTGGAAAATATGAATATGTCCTTGTGGCTGTAGACATGTTCTCTGCCTGGCCAGAAGCCTACCCAGTCACCAACATGACTGCAAAAACTACAGCTAAGAAGCTGATCACTGAGATTGCCTGCAGGTTTGGGATACCTGAAGTTGTGGAATCAGATCAAGGCCCAGCCTTCACTGCAAGTGTCTACAGGGAGCTGTGGAACATGCTAGGAACAGACTTGGGACTACACACCCCATACCATCCAGCCAGCTCAGGCAAGGTGGAGAGAATGAACTCCACAATCAAAACCCAACTTCTGAAAATGACCCAAGACCACCCCCTCCCCTGGCCTGACCTCTTACCTATAGTGCTGTATCATATCAGGCACACTCCCCAGGCCAAGCACGGGTTGACTCCTCATGAGATTCTGTTTGGGGCCCCTCCCAAGATAGGAGACATCAGGCCCCAAGAATTATCTGAAACTAATGATAAAGTAGTAAAATTTGTAATTGCTTTGTCTAAAGAGTTGACTAACACCCACTCTACAGTGTCTGCTTCTCTCCCAGAATCCACAGGTAGCACGGTGCACAACTTCTCGCCTGGTGACCGGGTGTATGTGAAAAAGTTTGTGAGGAAAGACTGCCTCCAACCCAGATTCGAGGGTCCCTACATCGTGATTCTGACTACCCCAACAGCCCTGAAGCTTGAGGGCAAGAGCACCTGGATTCACACCTCGCACTGTAAAAGAGACAAAACTGGTCAACAACCATGAAGCCGTTGATATATATCCTTTCTGCAACTTTGTTTGCTCCTACTGTTTATGGGTGGTGCTTCACTCTCTGGGTCGATATGGATAACCCAGTCAACACTTGGACCTTTAGAGATAACCAAGTTATGAAAGGTCCTCTTGGTTGTCCAGACAATCATTATATGTGTCCAACTAGGCCAGGGAATGACAACTGTTATTCCTGGTCAGATGCGGGATGGAACACAGGGACAGACTGGGGGTACAAGCCCAAAGAGCTATGGATAGGAAAGATAAGAATGGCAAGCCTTTGAAAACTAGATTAACACTTACCTCTACAAAAATAGAGCTAATCAATGCACACAACGTAGTGGCCTGTAATGGGAAATTGATATTAAAACTGGAGAACCCCCAGCCTGCAGATTTGGGAAAATATGTTTTAAGCATGTATCCTCGTGATAATGAATATAAATATGGGCACTTATGTTTGAAGGATGTAAAAACCAGACCCACTCCAGCCCCTGACAAATTACAACAATTGGTTGATGAAGTAATTCCAATCCCGTGGCTCAAATGGGAAGATGTCTTTTCTGCCGAGGTTCAAGTCAGCCCCCGTAAAAACCTCTGGATTGAATGGGTCAGATATAATGTTAAAGTTCAAAACATATCAGTAGGATGTGTAGCCTGTGCTGCTCCAAACGCTCACCTGTATACTCATGCTTTCCCGGCTGACCACAACACGACCCTCTGTCTGCTTAGACTCTTGAAGGGATCCAATGATAGTGCTTGCCCTGCTTATATTCCTCTTGTTAAGGAAAAGGGTAAAGCTAGGACCCCAGGTGATGTTATTGTTGCTCCTGACAATTATACTTGCTACTCCCCCGACAACTCCAAAGGCCCTTCTCTGGGTATCTTTAAGGATGATTTTTGTAAGAACAACGAGACTCTAGAAGCAGCCCTACTGACTAACCATTCCAGATATATGTATGACACGTATTGGCTCTGTGGGGATGGGCGACTTAGGTCCAAACTCCCCATGACTTGGACTGGGCAATGCACCTTGGTAAAATTAGCAATGCAATTCAGAATCATGCTTGGGACGACCCTAGTAGCCACAACCCTGAAATGTCCACCCCATTAACATCCAGAAGTAAAAGGAGTATAGATCAATTACATCTCGGTTATACTGAGGATCCCAAAGTCTATATAGACTCCATAGGAGTTCCAAGGGGGTCCCAGACAAATACAAAGCCCAAAATCAGATTCTGGCAGGTTTCGCTCTATTATCCCAACTGTACAAGTCAATTACAATGTAGACTGGATAAACTATATATAATACACCAAGCAAAGATTCATCAATTTTAGTTAAGATGCCTTCCAGGGCATAGTTGAGGAACTGGGCCCCAACACGAGAATGACTCTCCAAAATAGACTGGCCATTGATATGATTCTAGCTGAAAAAGGTGGGGTCTGTGGGATGATAGGAGAAGAATGTTGTACTTATATCACTCAAAACTGTGGAGGCAATGGAAAAACTATGATGGCCCTTACAAAAATTAAACAGCTGGCTCGGGAGGTGAAAGAGAATGCAGGAGTTGACACCTCTTTCTTCTCAGGATGGTTGGGAGGTCTCAAAGGATTTTTCCAACAAGCCTGTTTGGTGGTAGCAGGGCTTCTGGTCATAGGATTAATAATTCTATGTTGTGTGGTACCCATATACAGGAAAGCGGTAACCAATGCAACTGACCCCTCAGGTATTTTCCTCTATCAAGAAGATATGTATATGAACGAAGGGGATATGGAAAAATATACCCCGCCGGACAAACTTGGCAAAACCCTCTATGACAAAATACAAACAAGGGAGTTAGTTTAGGGACAGATGGGAGAACTCCATGTGTATGTCAGAGTAGGGCCCTGAGCGTGTGGGGGCATTCCATAAGGGAATGATCCCTAAGACGACTGGGTGAAGAAATCCACCTCCCCTCTCCCCACACATGGGCAGTCTCAAAGGTCAATACGACAAGGGAAAACTTAGTGTTTAGGGGGGATTGTCAAGGTAAATATCCTTATACGTTATATATATATATATATATATATATATATATATTATATATGCTTTGCTACAATTTTGTGGAAACAATAAGTATTTTCCTTGTCGAATATTATGTCAGAAACAAAGCTTAAGCTAAGATGGTGCCAGCATCAACCAACACCTACACCTGTTTCCTCTGAAGTATGCATCTCCAGTTCCAGGACAACGACTGAACAAGACCACAACAAGAAGAGTTACAACGGCTGAACTTTACATGATGTCAACCACAGCCTGTCTGAACAAAACCTAACCAATCAGAGATGGTAGATGCTAGACATATACAGTTTGCCCATGCTTGCAGATGTTAGCAATATACAGTTAACCGTTTATCCACCCCCACCCTGTCATCCTGTCTGCTATGTCTATATAATCTTGTGTATGCGGAAATAAAGCAGAGCATTGCTGTGATGGTTGCCTGTTAGTAGCCTCCTGAGCGTGTTCTAAAGTCTGAACCAGCTTGTTGTCTGACTCATTCTTTGAATGGTTAACCCATGCTCATAGCCTAAATTTGGAGTGACCGAAGGACGAGTGAATTGACGAAACGACCCCGTCATGTTAATTCATAGTTTTGATGACTTCAGTGTGATTCTACAATTTTCATAGTCATGAAAATACAGAAAAATCTTTGAATGAGAAGGTGTGTCCAAACTTTTGGTCTGTACTGTATGTTAGGCACCGAATAATACTAAAAAGTATGTCAGTCTGGTATATACTTTCATCTAAAACCAGAGTGTAGTCATTTATAAATTTCATTAAAGCAAAAAAATGTAAACAAAAGTGTCCTCCCAATAGATTATACTGACATAATTATGAGTATTGCCATCTAATAAGGTGATGGCATATTCCAAGGGTGTGTTCTCCCTTTATGATTGTTGTAAGTTTAATCTCTAGCATTCCGACTAGTCCTGAACGTGTAGAGACCACTGCTTTGGTGCAGAGCTGCATCTCCTTGCTGAATCTAAGAATTAATGTCTACATTTATGTTCTTTTTGCCCAGACTCCACACCCTTTCCACTGTCAAACCATCTGACTATAAGAAGAATTGCAGATCAACCCCATGTATGGTATGGCCAGCTATACTGCCATGCACAACCAGATAGTTGAGAGTGATGCTGTACTCTCAAAGTGTATGAAGCCCAAAATCAGAACTATGTCCTCTTCACTCTAATCATGAGTTCAAGGAGCCAGATTCCACTGATTATAAAGTGATTGCATGTTCTAGAATATGCCTGTGCTTGAGAACACCCCAATGAAGATACTTTTAATAGCTGGTATTTGTTATTTTCAGACAATAAGATGTTTAATCTATTCCCAGGAAACATTTATTCTATCAAATGGGGAACATTTTTCACTCAAATATGGCAATTCATCCTCCATGTGGTAAAAACTCATAGCCCAGTTTTAGAATTGTGTAAAAAATTTGCAAAACATTGAAACACAGTAGAATCCCAAAATGTGATATTGATATGATGACAGCATAAAGATTAGCTGTACTTCAAAAAAATAAGCAAAGATTTGTCAGATGTGTCAAATTATGGAAGAAACTTTAGTGTTGAGTTTAGAAATTTGTAGATAGGTAAGGCTTAGTGTTGAGCGATACTGCTCGATATCTAAAAATATCGTATCGAAATGGTATCGCCGATATCACTAAATATCGTCGATATCCGATTCCGATACCGGAAGTCCAATGTAAGTCTATGGGAACAAAAATCGCAACCAAAAAAAACCTTTCTTTCGTTGTAAACACAAAATATACACACATAGAATACATATATATATATATATATATATATATATATATATATATATATTACATGTCATTGTGACATATATATATACATATATTTATAGTTTATACACTTCTACATAGTAAAATAGACTCTGATTCAATTGCCGGGTAAAGCCGTGACATACCCCATAGAAGTCGACGGGCTCGGTGCCGAGTACCCCCAAAACCTCTTGCTCTGTGCGACTCAACTTGGGCATCACGAACAGGATTCTGTAGCTCGCTATAAGCGAGTCCTGTGTGCCTGAATTGAACTGGTTTTGTGCTTGAGAATTGCTAAAATCATCAGAGAATGTATTTGCCATATTTCCGCCATATCTGCGTCACGACGAGGCACTGGTGAAGAGAAGGGCGTGCTCTTCGTGGGTGTACACTCACTCAGTGGCCGACCACTCTAAATGGTACTGCAATGTAAGATCGTGCCCCACAGCTCTTGAGTTCCGCCTCCTCATCCTCCTCAGTGTGCGGAAACTAACACGAAGGTCCCGCCTCACTACAAAAGAGGGGCCCTCTCCAGATGCTAATGACACATGTGACTTGGCAGAGATGGCTAATGGACACGAGCAGAAGTGTGAAGGGATGGAGCAGTCAGAGCTCTCCCCCCACGGAAGCGACCCGATCGCCACGGAACCACCGTTGGGCACCCGACCTGGAAACCCTCCTACGCTGCAAGAAGCGGAGGATACCCTGAGAGACCTGGCCCGGCACCGGGAGGAGGTCGCCAGGATGGAAGCCAGCTGGCGTGCCCTAAAACTAAACTTGGAGCGGCGACAATCCCTCTTACCTGAAGTGTCTGTACCGGAAGGTGAGGCACCCGTTCTAGTAGAGGAGTCCGTGCGGGCATCCCAGCCCTTGCAATGTGATCCGGTTGACGTTGTCGCAGTGGAGGCACCCGTTCCTGCAAAAACCTCTGCACGGCAGCACTCCAGATCCCGCTGTCTGCCCCCGTCGCTGAGACAGAAGAAGCGACACCCGTCCTCATGGAGGAGGCCGCGCAGGCACCAGAGGTCTACCAGTCTGTACCGGAGCCCCGACTGTCATCTGTTCCAGAGCCGGCTGCTTCCTCCGCAGGTGAGCGCCGCCAGGACTGGGGGGCGCCAGGAGAGCTGCCGCAAACCGGACATTGTAAGCTGCAGTTTGATGATGGAGACATGGAGCTGCTGGTGGAGGAGAATTTCATCCGGCGTCAGGAGGAAGAGTGGAGACGTTGGGAGCGGGAAGCAGAGCGACAAAGGAGCAGCGAGAAACCCAAAAGCTTCGCCAACGTCAGCTGGAGAAGGACCGGGCAGATAAGGACCGGATGAGAAAAGATAAAGGAACCTGGGGAGCCGCGGCGTAAGGGTGCAGTACGGAGCTTTAAATTGAAAGGTGGTTGGGGCTTCATCCAGGAGCCTGGACTTTATTTAGAAGTTTTTGTGAACCGGCGGGACGTGGAGGCTCACCTCCCAGAAGGACACCCGGGGAGGGACCTGTTGCCAGGAGACTTGGTGACTTACACCCGACACTGGGGTTACAATGGATGGTACGCCCTAAATGTTACCAGGTGCGACCCCTACTCCCCAGAGTGTCAGGAACCTGTGAGACCCTCGGAGCCTTCAGCCTCCCACATCCAGGCCTCTGCAAAAGTGCCCACCCCACGCCGTAAATCTCCCCAGCCTCCCTCAGTGGTCTCCTCAGCAGCCCCAGCTATGGACATGATAAGTATAGCTGGCCCGTACCCGGCGCCTGTTAGGCCCCCTGGGGTTCGTTCAGTCCGGGACATAGGGTTCCAGACCCGGAGGGAGATGAAAGAGGTGGCCACACAGACCCAGATAGCGGGTCACGACTTGACTGTACAGGCCACACGACGTCATCAGGTCCTGGTGGTCCTTGGTGTCTCGGATGTTTGGCAAGCATCAGAAGAGTACCAGGTGGTACCTGGAACACCCCTGCCAAAGAATTATAAATAACCCGGACAGGGTCCCTGTATGTAAATAGTTAAATATGTAAATAGTTAAATTGTTGATGTACCCGGACGGGTGAATGTTCATAAAAAATTTTTTTAATTTAATAAAAAACACAACACAGTTTTCATTACTTTTATTACAGTCTCATCTTGCGACGCCATCGATCTCCTGTAAAAAAATGAAAAAAAAAACCAGCAGTATACCACCTGTCCGACGCAGTCCATAGTAACGAGTGTCCCACGACGATCCAGCTCTGCTACATCAGAATGACAGGCAGAGCCTGTCATCCTGGCGCAGCACAGCTGATTACCTGCTTCCCCGGCGGTGACGTCATCGGACTGACTGCTTTACGGCCGGGATTACCCAGCAGTCACTGCAGTTATCGCGAGAAACTGCATGTGACCGCCGGGGAGAAGAGGATGGCGGCCATGAAGCAGTCCAGGCCGTGACCGCCGGAGATCTTCTGCCAGGTAAGTACCGCTGACTCATGACAGACCCGACCGACGGACACTGACAGTGACAGACCCGACCGACGGACACTGACAATGACAGTGACAATCCCGATTCCGGTATTCGATATGACGAAAATATCGGTATTCGGAATCGAAAGGCCGATACAGTTAATATCGGCCGATATCCGATATTTGCAGTATCGTATCGCTCAACACTAGTAAGGCTACTTTCACACTTGCATTTTTTTGCTATGCGTTTCTAGCGCATATAAAACGCATTAAAAAAATACGATATTTAGTCGCATAAGCGTGCGCATTACGACAAAAAAACACAGCGCTTGGATGCGATTGTAAGCGATTTCAAGCGTTTTTGCATGCGTTTGCTTTTTTTCGGCGCATTTCACAGGAGGAAAATCCTTGAAAAATTCTTGCAACAGACTCCACCAATGGGACACCAGTGGGCGTGTGTTATGGGAAATCTTTATATAGAGCCTGTTTACAGCCTTTCTTCGCATTAGCTTGCATTTGCCTTTGTGATGAATCTGCGCTGGAAGAGTTTCCACTTCAACTTGGATCTGGACATTGCGATGGCTCAGGCTTATGCAGCTGCTTACCATGAAGAAAGGGAAAGAGAGAGACAGCGAAGACGGCAGCGGCGGCATTTGTGGGTACATCCCATTGTTGAACTCCGGAGAGAGCCGTGGAGCGTACCACACCCTCTATAGCGAGCTGCAGGCAAACCCCGAGAAATTTACGGACTATAACCGGATGTCACAAGAAACCTTCAGGGATTTGCTTGGTCGTGTCCAACAATTCACCCGGAGACAGGACACACAGCTCCACAAGTATTCAAGCAGCTGACAGCACTCGGGAGTTAGCACGGATGCACGTTCAGGCGTTCAAGGATCCAAATGAACAACAGTCCAACGAAAAAATAGGAACAGCATCCAATCCAGGTGAAGTATAACAAGTCTTTATTCAGCCACCATAAAATACGACGTTTCGGCCATTTTCAGGCCTTTATCAAGTACTTGATAAAGGCCTGAAATGGCCGAAACGTCGTATTTTATGGTGCTGAATAAAGACTTGTTATACTTCACCTGGATTGGATGCTGTTCCTATTTTTTCGTAGGACACACAGCTCCGTCGGGAAATTCCTCCGGAGGAAAGACTCCTGGTGACATTACGGTACGTAATATGGCGAAACCAATGCCTGCATCATTTTATTTGTTCTGCCATGTACTATTCCAAAGCTGCCAGAATTATTGTTCTGCCATCTAGTAAACAAAGACCTGCAGAATTATTTTTATGCCATGTACTATTTTATTTTCTTTAGTTAAATGTTTTAAAAAACCATATACAATAATATATATATTTTTTCTTTCTCAGATTCCTGGCTACTGGAGAGAGCCTCTCTTCACTCCACTTCCAGTACCGGATTGGTATCTCCACCTTGTCAGGAATTGTTGTGGACACCTGCCGGGCATTGTGGAATGTTCTCTGTCCAGAATTTATGCCCCTGCCTACCACAGAAAAGTGGCTAGAAATAGCTGAAAAATTCTGGACAACCTGCAATTTCCCCAAATGTTTGGAAGCAGTGGATGGGAAACACATCTGGATCATCAAACCCAAAAGAACAGGCTAGGAGTACTACAACTACAAAAAGTACTTCTCTACAGTTCTCATGGCCATTGCGGATGCAGACTGTGTTTGTTGCAGTGGATATTGGGGCATTTGGCCGTGGAAATGACTCACAGGCTTTTAAGAACTCGGACATGGGTCGGAGGTTGTATGGAAACCAGTTCAATTTCCCCATGCCACGGCCTCTTCCCCACACCAAACGTCTGCCACAGCCATTTGTCATGGTTGTTGATGAGGCATTCCAGATGTGCCAACACCTGCTAAAACCCTACTCCAGCCGGAACTTGGACCACAACAAAAAAATATTTAATTACAGGCTGACCAGGGCCTGAAGAACAGTAGAGTGTGCCTTCGGTATACTTGTTTCCAGATGGCGCATTTTGGCACAGCCATTCATCTGAAACTGGAAACAGTGGATGAAGTGGTGAAGGCCTGTGTGGTGCTACATAATTTTGTGATGTCTAAAGAGCACCCAAACTTTGAACTTGATGATGCAGCTCCTAACCCATTGCCTGAGTTTACTCAGCACCCTCTCAGGTCTTCTGTTGAAGTCTGCCAAATGAGGGACCAATTTGCGGCCTACTTCATGTCAGATGTAGGACGGGTGGAATGGCAAAATCAAATGGTGTAAAAAAGTGTTCTTTTCTGTATGTTAATAAAATACCTGTTTTTATACCTATACCGAGTGCAGTCTGTGTTTTTACACTCAAATACAATAATCAACTGGCCAGGTTTACCAGTGAATTCATGATGCTGTGTTTTTTGTGCATCATGAATTTACTAGTAATCCTGACCAGGTGACTATACATACACACACACAAGTTGTATGGCCTTTATCATCTCTCCAGTTTGGGTTCAATTTGCAGTGACGGTGGATATAAGACAACTAATATTTGTGTCACCTGGCCTGATATTACATATACTGATTTGTGGATGCACTAGCATCCGTCACTATTTATTATACCTGATATACCTGGCCATGTGACTATAAATATTATTTGTAGTATCATCACTGTGACTTGATTTTGAACGCAGACTGGAGAGATAATAAAGTTTATACATCTTCTACAATCCCCAGGCCTGGTGTCATGCTGAAGTGAAGATGCCCCAAATAACGCATCCTTACTTCAGAATGTATCACAACTGGGCAGGTGAATACACATATGAGTTATAAACAGCAGCATTGCTACAGTATGCTTGAAATATATGCAGACTGAAGCGAGCTGCAGGTTAAAACTCACGTGTATTCACATGCCCAGCTGTGATAGTAATGATACAAGGCCAGGGGATTGAAGATATGGCGTGTATTTTCACCATCATCTCCTCAGTTTATACAACACACACTGAACAGAGGATGTGGTTAATTACAAGGTATATCTAGAATCCCTGGCTTTGTATCACAAAGTGAAATGATGGTAAAAACACACCATACTCATTTAACTTTTTATGATACCTGGCAAGGTAAAATAGATATGCCTTGCTCTCAACACCTTCCTCTATTCAGTCTGTGCAATATTAGCAGACAGAAGAGACTGATGGCGAAAATACAAGTCATATATTTGTGTTTTGGATTACACATATCTTCAGTAAATACACAAGAAGCATGTGTCATTCCTGAGTTATTGTCATGGGTGTATCGCCACGAGGATCGTCGCGATTACACACTCTGACTTCTCACAGCTGAGTTCTGTTTCTTTGTGTTTGGTAATGAGGGAGTTAATTTTACCTAGCTCTTTGCTAAGACTAGGTCCAGCCTTGCCCGGCTGCTTTTGATTATGTTCTAATTAGATTCCTTCATATACCTGCCAGTCTGCTTGTTAGATGCCGGTGAAAGCATTCATGTAGTCTAGCAGACTGGGTCGGTTCTGAGAATAATTAAGCTAAGAGCTCCTTAGTTGTTTTTACTCTTACAGCTTATAGTTTATCTCTGAGACCTTAGGTGTTCCTACTGTGTGTGAGTGTTGTATGTAAGACTTTATTTACTTTATTTCTTGTCTTTCTTGTATGTCTTTCTGTTCATTAACCGTTACCTGTTCATTCCCTTTGGTGGTAATCAGGGTCCTTCTTAGGACTAGATTACAGTTGGCAGGGATTGATAGGAGACAGGGTTTACGCTGGTGGCCTGGACCTCTGTACCTTTAACAGTACCTCCAGGTAGAGGGATTAGTTAGGACCCCAGTTTAGGGTCAGCATAGACCCCGGTCACCCTCTAGCCGGAGACAGTGTATAACGGATTTCGTATTGACCCACTGGACATTGTCAGGTAATTCTATGTTATCATATATCTATGCGCATGTTATATAGGATGTTGCCCTTTTGATATAGATTACTGACATCACATATATATATATCTGCTATACAGCGTGACATTTTCACCGGCCCATACTAAAGATTCTCCCAGCTGTCATGGATCCAGTAGCCCAGCTGGCCCGGCAGTTGCAGGGGTTGTCCATGGAGTTTGCAGACATTAAGTCCAAGGTTTTGTCCCCCCCGGAGCAAACCCGATCTGAACCTAAGGTTGCTCTCCCGGACAGGTTCACTGGTGGGCGGGACAAATTTTTTACTTTCCGGGAGGCATGTAAATTGTACTTTCGGCTGCGGCCTCGGTCATCTGGGAGTGAGGAGCAGAGGGTGGGAATTGTTATCTCGCTCTTACAAGGGGACCCTCAATCTTGGGCGTTCTCTATTCCTCCAGGCTCCCCAGATCTCCAGTCAGTGGATCGATTTTTTACTGCCCTGGGTCTGGTATATGATGATCCGGATCGAGTTTCCCTTGCTGAAACAAAGTTACGTAAGATACGGCAAGGAAATCGTCCAGCGGAGGAATATTCTTCTGAGTTCCGTAGATGGGCAACGGATACTCAGTGGAATGACCCAGCTCTTAGGAGCCAGTTTTGTCAAGGGTTGTCTGACAAATTAAAAGATGTGTTGGCTCAGTGTGATTCTCCTCCATCACTGGAGGCTGCTATGGCCCTCGCTATTCGCATTGATAGACGAATTCGGGGAAGACGCGAGGTAACTCCGCCTCCCGTGATGACTCCGCCTACTACTAAAGTCCCTTATACTGAGGTTCCCCTGGTCTGTTCTGAGGAACCCATGCAGTTGGGAGGGACATCTTTTTGTAGGAGAGAATCGGCGGTGCGCCGCAAGACTAGAAGGTGTTTCTTTTGCGGGAGAGAGGGACATTTTGTTGGGGGGTGTCCATCCCGGGCCTCTTTGAGCAAAGGAGTTAACCTGGGAGTGTGTATTTCGTCCCCAAATCCCTCTCAGTTTCTCGTGCCTGCGGAGGTGGTGATTGGTACTAGAACTGAGAGGATTTCTGTTTTTCTTGATAGTGGGTCCGGGGCTAATCTGGTGGACGCTCGGTTTGCCCAGGTGCATGGTATGCAACTGAGTGTATTGGCCAAACCGGTCCCTATAGTCTCTATTGATTCTAGACCTCTCGGTCAAGGTAGCTTGGTACAAGCTGTTCATAACATAGATCTTCGAGTAGGGGCAATACATAAAGAGCAATTGTCTTGTTATGTGTTGGAGGGTCTACCTACTCCTATTGTGTTGGGACTTCCTTGGTTGGCTAAACATAACCCAGTGATTGATTGGTAATCCAGAAAGATAAGCCAGTGGGGTGAATTTTGCAGGAATAACTGCATGAGCACGGTCATCGGTGCGGTTGTGCCTAGGACTTTGTCTCCTTTTCTGGAGGACTTTGGGGAGATGTTCTCAGAGGAGGGGTGTAAAGAGTTTCCTCCTCATCGCGCATATGACGGCTCAATAAAGTTGCTTCCTGATGCCTTATCTCGTACTTTCCCAGGGGCCGGGAAGACGGATGATCCGGTTCCTATTCCTCAGGAGGGAGTTGTAGTGTCAGCTGTATGCTCTGAGCTTGAGGGGGAGGTATTGGGGGCTCAGGGGGACGCCCCTGTGGGACTTCCAGGGAGACTGATAGTTCCAGATCGGTTAAGACTGAAGGTTACGGGGAACCGTTACAAACGGATGGCTGATAGGGGAGAGTTTTTGGTCTAGATCTGAAGGTGAACGATCTGGTTTGGTTGTCTACCAGGAATATAAAACTTAAAGTTTCCTCCTGGAGGTTGGGTCCCAGATTCATCGGGCCGTACAGGATCAGTTCCATAATTAATCCGGTGGCATTTCGTCTGGACCTCCCTCCTACGTTTAAAATTCATAATGTGTTTCACAAGTCATTACTTAAAAAGTATGTGGCACCAGTCATACCGTCACCTCTACCTCCTCCTTCAGTGGTGGTCAATGATAACGTGGAATTTCATGGGTCGAAAATCATTGACTCACGTCTCAGTCGCCGATCCCTTCAGTACTTGGTTCATTGGAGGGGTATGGTCCTGAGGAGAGGACGTGGGTCCCTGCGTCTGATGTTAACGCAGATCGATTGGTTCGGACCTTTCACACAACTCACCCGGGCAGACCTGGCCCTGAGGGTCCGGAGTCCCCTCGTAGAGGGGGGGGTACTGTCATGGGTGTATCGCCACGAGGATCGTCGCGATTACACACTCTGACTTCTCACAGCTGAGTTGCTGTTTCTTTGTGTTTGGTAATGAGGGAGTTAATTTTACCTAGCTCTTTGCTAAGACTAGGTCCAGCCTCGCCCGGCTGCTTTTGATTATGTTCTAATTAGATTCCTTCATATACCTGCCAGTCTGCTTGTTAGATGCCGGTGAAAGCATTCATGTAGTCTAGCAGACTGGATCGGTTCTGAGAATACTTAAGCTAAGAGCTCCTTAGTTGTTTTTACTCTTACAGCTTATAGTTTATCTCTGAGACCTTAGGTGTTCCTACTGTGTGTGAGTGTTGTATGTAAGACTTCATTTACTTTATTTCTTGTCTTTCTTGTATGTCTTTCTGTTCATTAACCGTTACCTGTTCATTCCCTTTGGTGGTAATCAGGGTCCTTCTTAGGACTAGATTACAGTTGGCAGGGATTGATAGGAGACAGGGTTTACGCTGGTGGCCTGGACCTCTGTACCTTTAACAGTACCTCCAGGTAGAGGGATTAGTTAGGACCCCAGTTTAGGGTCAGCATAGACCCCGGTCACCCTCTAGCCGGAGACAGTGTATAACGGATTCCGTATTGACCCACTGGACATTGTCAGGTAATTCTATGTTATCATATATCTATGTGCATGTTATATAGGATGTTGCCCTTTTGATATAGATTACTGACATCACATATATATATATATATCTGCTATACAGCGTGACAGTTATGTGTAGTCAAAAACGTAAAGTGTACGGTGCAGTGTGTGTACAGCGCAGTGTGTGTAGGCTGCGAAAGACACATTAAACAAACAGTATTTACTAAAAGCAGAATTGCATATTTATTTTGTACAAAAAAATAAACATTTTTATTGAGGACGTTTTGGAGGAGATTGGGATACTCTGGGGTGTGGAGAGATGAGGAACGGCTGGAAAGCGAGGAAGGGGTCGAGGTGAAGGGGCGACGAAAGTAGTGGAGGAAGGATGATCAGGGATGGAAGAAGAGGCAGGTTGAGACACATTAGGAGAGGGGGGATGGACAAACAAAGTCTTTGTTTTTCTCTTCTTGGGGCAGGAGTCCCCTGCATGGACCGACTTCCGTGTGACCGCCTTGAGCTGGTGGACCGTGGCCTTGAAACATAAAACATGGAATGTCGGTCACCCGTCTCATGCTCTGTGGTGGCGGTGGCGGTGCTCGGAGAAGGAGAAGAAGTGGTGGCGGTGCTCTGAGGAGGACAAGTGGTGGCGGTGGTCCAAGGAGGAGAAGTGGTGTCTGTGCTCCTAAACTGGTGCAGAGTGGTGGCGGTACTCCTAGACGGAGAAGTGGTGTCTGTGCTCCTAAAATGGTTGATAGTGGTGACTGTACTCCTAGAAGGAGTAGTGGTGGCTGTGCTCCGAAAATGGTGTGTAGTGGTGGCAGTGCTCCTAGAAGGAGAAGTGGTGGCTGTGCTCCTATTATGGTGCGTAGTGGTGGCGGTACTAATAGACGGAGATGTGGCTGTGGTCCAAGGAGGAGAATAGGTGGTGGTGGCCCAAGCAGGTACTGCAGTGGCAGTAGTCCAAGAGCGTGGACCATTGTCTGTGGTGGTGGTGCTCCAGACAGGAACAGCGCTTGCCATGGTTGTGGCGACGGTGGAGTGTCCAGCAGTACTCAGACTTGTGGTGGTGTAGTGGTGACTCGGAATGCTGGTGGCCGTGCAGTGTTATGCTTCAGAAGTCGGTAGTGATGTGTGGCGAGTCAGTGGTGGCACAGTTGGATATGCAACCGCTCACTGCTGCATGTACCGATTCTGCTGCATAGCCTTCAAGTAAGCAGTGTTGCAGGCCTGAAACACACTCAGCTGTTGCTCAGGACTAAGGTGTTCTGCCATGCCCAGTTCAATTTTACTGAAAAAATGGTGCGCTGGTGTGTCGAGGTTGGCCTCCAGCCGATCAAGGGCTGGTCGACAGAGTGGAAGCGGTGTTCCATGTGGGTAAAACCTCGTTCCATGAGTGAAAAAATGCTTTCCACTCTGTCGGACATCGACTTCATACTGGCATGAAAGGCCTCGCTCAAGTGCATGAACTCGGGCAAGACATTCCTGTCCAAGGCCCTCTGCCGCTGGCGGGAAGTGCCTGCATAACCAGTGGCAGAGACCTGGGAGAGGGAAACACCTAATTGACCAGCTTCCTGGTCACCAGCTGTCCATGTTGCTGACCTGCAAGTTGCTTCCAGGCTGTCAGATGGCTGGGACGGGTCCGAGGTCGTCTGATGAAGGACCGCTTCAGGGACAGGTTGCATGGTGCTGCTCCAGGTGCTGTGGAAAGGAAAGAAAAACATTACTATAATGCATGTACAAGAAGCATCAGCTGTGGAATAGAAAAGCACTGGTTAAAAAAACAAAAATTAAAAACTTACGCTCTGCTGACAAGGACTGGTCTCAGGAACGCCAACTCGCGATAGTAGCGATATTTTCTTCTGGTCCTTGCGGCTGAACCACTGCGAACCTGTCCCTCTGCACGAACATCAGTGTTGAAGCGGTCCTTCATCGAGCGCAATCGTGTGCAGATTTTTTTCACTGTTGGAAAAAAAAAATATTATACAATGCACTCAGGGCAAAATCTGTCTCATCATATACACATGAGTGAAAATGGCAAACAGTCAATGCAGCATAAAAAAGCTATACAATGCACAGTGCAGTAACTGTTGAACCAGATGACACTGTTGGGTTTGCACGCCCTTTTTTAAAGTGGTGGCCGGAAAAAGAAATGCAACATGTAGCGTCTAGCGCGTCTGGGCGCACACCTGGAAAATGCGCAGCGCACGCCATACGCTGATGAACGCGTGCAAGCGCTAGACCCTGCGCCCGCCATGTTAAAGATTGGGGAACATTGCACATGCGACCGATAGAGCACGATGCGCTGCGCTATAAAACGCAAGTGTGAAAGTAGCCTAAATGCTGTAATTCAACATCTCTCTCATTTTGTTTCTCTTTGTATATTTCATGATCTGAAGGTATCAAATATTTGGGCCTTTTTCTGAAAGTCCCCAACTAGTATTTCGACAAATCTGATAATGTTCACTGTTATGTTACGGTAGCTGAGGAGTGCAGGTAATAAAGGAAATACACCAGAGCAGTTGGAATCTATGAGGTTGCAGTACCCTGACTAACCACCGCAACTAGAGGCAGCCGTGGAGCGTTCCTACGTTGGTCCTAGACGCCTCGTCACAGCCTGAGAAACTAACTACACCTAAAGATAGAAATAGGAAAGCTATCTGCCCCGGAGCAGAACCCCAAAGATAATAGAAAGCCCCCAAACATGTAATGGCGGTTAGACAAGAGGAAATACTGACACAGAAAGAAAATAGTATGAGCAAACGCTGGGGCCCAAACTATCTAAATAGAAAAGGATAGGAAGGGTACTTACTGCAATCTCAGAAAACCCTGAAAAAACACCAACTCTACTAATTTCAAAATCACCTGAGATCACACGACCTCTACCACCTAAATTAGTTCTCTGGTGTAACAAAAACAAAACAGCAGCCACCGAAAAAAAACTGGAAAAAGCAAAAGTACAAAACACAGTGGCTGGACTAAACTGAGAGGGCAAAAGCCCCCGGAGGGGACCCTGAAGGCCCCCACAGAAGTGCAGGACAAAATGCAAAAATATAGCAAAAACACAAAATAAGAAATTGTCTTATCTGATAGCAGGAGATGCAGACACGACACAGCAGGCTACAAGGGAAACTGGAAAGAAGGATTCAGACCAGAACAATTGATCACCGGCAACCCTGATGGGAAAATGACTCCCTTACATAAGACCAATCAGTAACACCTGATTCCCAGTCCTCACAATCCTCACTAGTACCGCTTGTAACCACCAGAGGGAGCCTCTGCTCAGAACTCATCTCAAACCCATTCACAACAGTACCCCCCCTTGAGGAGGGGTCACCGAACCCTCATTTGAGCAACCAGGTCGGTCAGGATGAGTTCTATGATACGCACGGATAAGTCTCCTAGCATGGATGTCCGAAGCAAACACCCAAGAATTGTCTTCCTGACCATAACCTCTCCATTTAACCAAATACTGGAGTCTTCGTCTAGAAAAACGAGAATCCAATATTTTCTCAACCACATACTCCAGATTGCCCTCAACCAAAACAGGGTCAGGAGGCACAGCAGCAGGAACAACTGGCTCAACAAACCTCTTCAACAAGGACTTGTGGAACACGTTATGGATCTTAAATGTCCCTGGAAGAAGCAAACGAAAAGAAACAGGATTAATAATCTCCATGATCTTATAAGGTCCAATGAACCTAGGCTTAAATTTAGGAGATGCTACTCTCATAGGAATATTCTTTGAGGACAACCAGACCAAGTCCCCCACTTTAAACCGAGGACCATCAGTCCTATGCCGGCCAGCAAACCGCTGGGCCTTCTCCTGAGAGAGGGACAACCTCTCCACTACCTGGTCCCAAATCTGCTGCATACGCTCAACAACAGAGTCAACACCTGGACAGACAGAAGCCTCCGTCTGTCCTGAAGAAAATCGAGGGTGAAACCCAGAATTACAGAAAAACGGAGACATCAAAGTGGCAGAGCTAGCCCTATTATTAAGAGCAAACTCAGCCAAAGGCAAAAAAGAGACCCAGTCATCCTGATCACAGACACAAAGATCTTAGATAAGTCTCCAATGTCTGGTTTGTTCTCTCAGTTTGACCATTGGTCTGAGGATGAAATGCCGAGGAGAAAGACAATTGAACACCCAGTTTAGAACAAAAAGTCCTCCAAAATCTGGAAACAAACTGGACTCCTCTGTCAGACACAATGTTCTCAGGAATGCCGTGTAAACGAACCACGTGCTGAAGGAACAACGGCACCAATTCAGAGGAGGAAGGCAACTTAGGTAATGGCACAAGATGTATCATTTTGGAAAACCTATCACAAATTACCCAGATGGTGGTCATTCTCTGAGAAACAGGAAGATCGGAAATGAAATCCATAGAGATATGGGTCCATGGTCTCTTGGGCACAGGCAATGGCATCAACAAACCACTAGAGCGAGAGCAAGGCTTGGAGCGAGAGCAAGTCCAGCAGGACTGCACAAATTCCCTGACATCGCGAGACAAGGTAGGCCACCAAAAGGACCGACTAACCAAGTCTCTGGTACCAAAAATTCCGGGATGCCCAGCCAATGCGGAACAATGAATCTCAGACATCACAATCTTTTTCCATTGGTCCGGGACAAACAATTTTCCAACAGGGCAGCGCTCGGGCCTATCCTCCTGACACCCCTCCAGAGCAAGTCTCAAATTGGGCGAGATGGCGGAAAGAACTACACCCTCCTTCAAAATAACAGAGGGATCAGATAGCTCAGGAGAGTCCGCAAGGAAACTCCTCGAGAGGGCATCCGCCTTAACATTCTTAGTGCCAGGAAGAAAGGAAACCACAAAATTAAAACGTGTGAAAAACAAGGCCCACCTGGCCTGTCTAGGATTGAGTCGCTTGGCAGATTCCAGATAGACCAGATTCTTATGGTCCGTAAGGACCACCACCTGATGTTTGGCTCCCTCCAGCCAATGTCTCCACTCTTCAAAAGCCCACTTCATGGCCAATAACTCCCGATTACCCATGTCATAATTACGTTCAGTAGGAGAAAATTTTCGAGAGAAAAAGGCACAAGGGTTACTTTTAGAGGTCTCTGGATCTTTTTGGGACAAAACGGCACCTGCCCCAATTTCAGAGGCATCAACCTCCACCTGAAATGGCAGAGAAACATCAGGCTGCCGTAGAACAGGAGCAGAAGTGAATCTCTGCTTAAGTTCCTGAAACGCAGAGACTGCCTCAGGAGGCCATTCACCACATCAGAACCCTTTCTGGTCAAATCAGTTAATGGTTTAACAATAACCGAGAAATTACCAATAAATTTACGATAAAAATTGGCAAAACCCAAAAATCTCTGAAGAGCCTTTAATGAAGTAGGTTGGACCCAATCACAGATGGCCTGAACCTTGACCGGGTCCATTTCAATAACAGATGGGGACAAAATGAATCCCAGAAATGAGATCTTCTGTACGCCAAAAAGACACTTTGATCCCTTCACATACAGAGCATTCTCTCTCAAAATCTGGAATACAGTTCGAACATGTTTCACATGAGAGTCCCAGTCATTAGAAAAAATCAAGATATCATCCAAATAAACAATCAGAAACTTGTCCACAAAATCCCTGAAAATGTCATTCATGAAGGACTGGAAGACGGAAGGAGCATTAGTGAGCCCAAAGGGCATCACAAGGTACTCAAAATGCCCTTCAGGGGTGTTAAATGACGTCTTCCATTCATCCCCGTGCTTAATGCGAATAAGGTTATACGCCCCCCTGAGGTCAAGCTTGGTAAACCAAGTAGCGTTTTTCACCCTGGAAAACAGGTCAGAAATCGAGGGTAACGGGTATTGATATTTCACAGTAATATTGTTCAAGAGACGATAATCAATACACGGCCTTAATGAATCATCTTTTTTGGCCACAAAGAAAAAACCGGCACCTAAGGGTGAAGAGGATGGTCTGATATGACCCTTCTCCAATGATTCCTTGA
This sequence comes from Oophaga sylvatica, assembly GCA_033576555.1. Lineage (NCBI taxonomy): Eukaryota > Metazoa > Chordata > Amphibia > Anura > Dendrobatidae > Oophaga > Oophaga sylvatica. The sequence continues at coordinate 512,663,333 of JARQOD010000002.1, read as the reverse complement.
TATAAGACCGCATAGCGTCATGTTCAGGTACAGACAAGTTAAAAAGGCGACCTTTAGGGAATTTACTACCTGGCACTAATTCAATAGCGCAGTCATAGCTCCTATGGGGAGGTAAGGATGCAGATTTACTTTCGCTAAA
>JARQOD010000002.1:512619900-512663094 GCA_033576555.1 Oophaga sylvatica | reverse complement strand
GCTCCAAAAAGGGGTGTGTATGGTGGCAGTCCCCCAAAAAGGGAAGTGGGGCTGTCCTTTTTTTGGGGTGCTGTGGTGGGGGTACAATTTTCGGATTTTTGGGGCTGGGCCAAGGAGGAGAAGGGGTGGGGGGGGCCCAACAGGTACTCTGCAGTACCCCCAAGGCGTGGACCTTGTCTGTGGGGGGGGTCCCCCAACGGAACAGCGTTGCATGGTTTGGCGAGGTGGAGTTCCAGCAGTATCGCTTGTGGTGGGTAGTGGTGACGGGGAATGCTGGTCCGTGCAGTGTTATTTTGAAGTCGGAGTATGTGTGGCGATCATGGTGGCACAGTTGGATATGCAACCGCCACTGGCCATGTACCGATTCTGCTAAAACCTTCAAAAAAGCTTTTGCAGGCCAAAAACTTTTTGTTTGTTGTCGGACAAAGGGTTTTTTCTGCCATCCCGTTCAATTTTACTGAAAAAAAGGGTGCGTGGTGTGTGGGTTTTGGCCTCCACCGATCAAGGGGCGGTCAAACAGAGTGGAAGGGTGTTCCTTTGGGTTTTAAAACCCTTGTTCCATGATGAAAAATGCTTTCCACTCTGGGGACATCGACTTCATACGGCATAAAGGGGCCTCGCAAAAGTGCATGAACTCGGGAAGACTTCCTGTCCAAGGCCCTCCCCCGTGGGGGAAGTGCAAAAAAACCCCAGGGCGAGACCTGGGGGGGGGAAAACACCTAATTGACCAGTTCCCCTGGTCCCGCGTCCTGTTGCACCGAAGTTGCTTCCGGCTGTCAGATGGCTGGGACGGGTCCGAGGCGTTGATAAGGACCGCTTCAGGGACATTGCGGGTGGCCCCGGGGTGCTGTGGAAAGGAAAAAAAAACTTACAAAAATGCATGTACAAGAAGCATCAGGTGGAATAAAAAGCACGGTTTAAAAAAAAAAAATTAAAAAAATTACGCTCTGCTACAAGGACTGGTCCAGGAAGCCAATCCGATAGAGGTTTTTTTCTGGTCCTTTCGGCTGAACCACTGCAAACCGTCCCTCTGCACAAACTCTGTTAACGGTCCTTCATGAGCGCATCGTGGAGATTTTTTTCAATTTTTGGGAAAAAAAAAAAATTATACAATGCACTCGGGGAAAAACTGTTTATAATACCATGAGTGAAAATGGCAAACAGTCAATGCAGCATAAAAAAGCTAAAATGCACAGTGCAGTAACTTTTAACCAGATGACATTTTGGGGGGTTTTTGCCGCCCTTTTTTAAAGTGGTGGGGAAAAAAAAGAAATGCAACTTGGTCTAGCGCGTTGGGCGCACCCGGGGAAAATGCGCAGCGACGCCTTCGTGTGGGCTTGCAAGGCCCTGACCTGGCCCCCTTTTTAAAGTTGGGGGAAAAAGCACATGCGCCGATAGAGCACGTGCGCGCGCTAAAAAAAAACGCAAGTGGAAAGTAGCCTAAATGTTAATTAAAAATCTCTCTCTTTTGTTTCTCTTTGTATATTTCTGATTAAGGTTCAAATTTTGGGGCCTTTTTTCTGAAACCCCAATGTTTTGACAAATCTTTTTAATGTTCACTGTTATTTACGGTATGGGAGTGCAGGTAAAAAAGGAAATACACCAGAGCGTTAACTATGGGGTTGCGTCCCTGACAACCCCACCGCAACTAGAGGCGCCGTGGAGCGTTCTCGGGGTCCTAGACCCTGTCAAGCCTAAAACTAACTACACTAAAATAGAAAGGAAGCTTCTCCCCGGAGCAGACCCCAAAGTAATAAAAACCCCCCAAAAAAAAATGTAATGCGGTTAGACAAGAGGAAATACTGACACAGAAAGAAAATGTATGGCAAACGCGGGGGCCCAAAACTATCTAAATAAAAAAAAGGATAGGAAGGGACTTTTGAATCTCAGAAAACCCTGAAAAAACCCAATCTACTAAAATTTAAAAACCTGAGATCCAGCCCTACCACCCAAATTAGTTCTCTGGTGTAACAAAAACAAAACAGCAGCCACCGAAAAAAAAAGGGGAAAAACAAAAGTACAAAAAAAGTGGGGGGACTAAATGAGAGGGAAAAACCCCCGGAGGGGACCCTGAAGGCCCCACAGAAGTGCAGGACAAATGCCAAAATTAGCAAAAACACAAAATAAAAATTTCTTTTGAAGAGGAGATCAGACACGACACAGCAGGCTACAAGGGAAAATGGAAAAAGGTTCAGCCCGAAACAATTGATCACCGGCAACCTGTGGGAAAAAAACTCCCTTACATAAGCAAAACAGAAAAACCCGACCCCCTCCCCACAAACCTCACGTCCCCCCCTTTTAACCACCAGGGGAGCCCTCTCAGAATCTCTCAAAACCCCTTCAAACATACCCCCCCCTTAGGGGGGGTCCCCAAAAATCATTTGAAACCCGGGGCGGTCAGGATGAGTTCTAGTACGCACGGATAAGCCCGCATGGATTTTCCCAAGCAAACACCAAAAATTGTTTTCCTGCCAAAATCCCTTTTTAAACCCAAAACTGGGTTTGTCTAAAAAAAACGAAAAACCCAATATTTTCTCAACCAACCCCGTTCCCCCCCAACCAAAAAGGGGCAGGGGCACAGGCAGGAAAATGGTCAACAAACCTTTCAACAAGGATTGTGGAACACGTTTGGGTCAAAAAGTCCCTGGAAGAAGCAAACGAAAAAAAAACAGGTTAAAAAATTCCAAAAATTTATAAGGTCCTGAACCTAGGTTAAATTTTTGGGACTTTCTCGGAATTTTCTTTGGGGACAACCAACCGCCCCCATTTTTAAACGAGGACCATCGTCCTTTTTCCGGCCAGCAAACCCCTGGCCCTTTTCCCCAGAGGGGACAACCTCCCCCTACCTGGTCCAAAATCGCTGCTACGCTCAAAACAGATCAACACCGGGGGCAGACAGAACCTCCCGCCTTAAGAAAATCGGGGGGGAAAAACCCAGAATTACGAAAAAAGGGGACATAAAAGGGGCAAAATACCCTATTATTAAGAGCAAAATCACCCCAAAAGGGAAAAAAGACCCGTCTTCCGTCAGCGACACAAAAATCTTAGAAATCTCCAATGTCTGGTTTGTTTTCTCAGTTTGACCATTGGTCTGAGGATGAAATGCGAGGAGAAAGACAATTGAACACCCAGTTTAGAACAAAAAGTCCTCCAAAATCTGGAAACAAACTGGACTCCTCTGTCAGACACAATGTTCTCAGGAATGCCGTGTAAACGAACCACGTGCTGAAGGAACAACGGCACCAATTCAGAGGAGGAAGGCAACTTAGGTAATGGCACAAGATGTATCATTTGGAAAACCTATCACAAATTACCCAGATGGTGGTCATTCTCTGAGAAACAGGAAGATCGGAAATGAAATCCATAGAGATATGGGTCCATGGTCTCTTGGGCACAGGCAATGGCATCAACAAACCACTAGAGCGAGAGCAAGGCTTGGAGCGAGAGCAAGTCCAGCAGGACTGCACAAATTCCCTGACATCGCGAGACAAGGTAGGCCACCAAAAGGACCGACTAACCAAGTCTCTGGTACCAAAAATTCCGGGATGCCCAGCCAATGCGGAACAATGAATCTCAGACATCACAATCTTTTTTCCATTGGTCCGGGACAAACAATTTTCCAACAGGGCAGCGCTCGGGCCTATCCTCCTGACACCCCTCAGAGCAAGTCTCAAATTGGGCGAGATGGCGGAAAGAACTACACCCTCCTTCAAAATAACAGAGGGATCAGATAGTCAGGAGAGTCCGCAAGGAAACTCCTCGAGAGGGCATCCGCCTTAACATTCTTAGTGCCAGGAAGAAAGGAAACCACAAAATTAAAACGTGTGAAAAACAAGGCCCACCTGGCCTGTCTAGGATTGAGTCGCTTGGCAGATTCCAGATAGACCAGATTCTTATGGTCCGTAAGGACCACCACCTGATGTTTGGCTCCCTCCAGCCAATGTCTCCACTCTTCAAAAGCCCACTTCATGGCCAATAACTCCCGATTACCCATGTCATAATTACGTTCAGTAGGAGAAAATTTTCGAGAGAAAAAGGCACAAGGGTTACTTTTAGAGGTCTCTGGATCTTTTTGGGACAAAACGGCACCTGCCCCAATTTCAGAGGCATCAACCTCCACCTGAAATGGCAGAGAAACATCAGGCTGCCGTAGAACAGGAGCAGAAGTGAATCTCTGCTTAAGTTCCTGAAACGCAGAGACTGCCTCAGGAGGCCACTTCACCACATCAGAACCCTTTCTGGTCAAATCAGTTAATGGTTTAACAATAACCGAGAAATTACCAATAAATTTACGATAAAAATTGGCAAAACCCAAAAATCTCTGAAGAGCCTTTAATGAAGTAGGTTGGACCCAATCACAGATGGCCTGAACCTTGACCGGGTCCATTTCAATAACAGATGGGGACAAAATGAATCCCAGAAATGAGATCTTCTGTACGCCAAAAAGACACTTTGATCCCTTCACATACAGAGCATTCTCTCTCAAAATCTGGAATACAGTTCGAACATGTTTCACATGAGAGTCCCAGTCATTAGAAAAAAATCAAGATATCATCCAAATAAACAATCAGAAACTTGTCCACAAAATCCCTGAAAATGTCATTCATGAAGGACTGGAAGACGGAAGGAGCATTAGTGAGCCCAAAGGGCATCACAAGGTACTCAAAATGCCCTTCAGGGGTGTTAAATGACGTCTTCCATTCATCCCCGTGCTTAATGCGAATAAGGTTATACGCCCCCCTGAGGTCAAGCTTGGTAAACCAAGTAGCGTTTTTCACCCTGGAAAACAGGTCAGAAATCGAGGGTAACGGGTATTGATATTTCACAGTAATATTGTTCAAGAGACGATAATCAATACACGGCCTTAATGAATCATCTTTTTTGGCCACAAAGAAAAAACCGGCACCTAAGGGTGAAGAGGATGGTCTGATATGACCCTTCTCCAATGATTCCTTGATATAAGACCGCATAGCGTCATGTTCAGGTACAGACAAGTTAAAAAGGCGACCTTTAGGGAATTTACTACCTGGCACTAATTCAATAGCGCAGTCATAGCTCCTATGGGGAGGTAAGGATGCAGATTTACTTTCGCTAAACACATCAGAAAAATCAAACAAAAAGTCAGGAACATCCTCAGCCTGGGGGGAGGCAGAAAAAACAGGAGTGTTGGTATTAACACATTGGCAGCCCCAACTGGTTACAGACACAGATTTCCAATCCAAAACAGGATTATGAGACTGTAACCAAGGGAAACCCAGCACGATAATGTCATGCAGATTATATAGAACCAAAAATTTGCAGCACTCCTGGTGATCAGGTTCAACCCTCATTATCACCTGAGTAGAAAACTGGGGTTTATTCTCAGCCAAAGGGGTAGAATCGATCCCCAGTAAAGGAATAGACTTCTGTAGGGGTATCAAGGGAAACCCACAACGTTTAGCAAAATCATAATCCATCAGGTTAATAGCTGCTCCAGAATCAACGAAAGCCTGAGCAGAAAATGAGGACAGAGAGCATATCAGAGTGACAGTTAATAAAAACTTAGTCTGAACACTACCCAAGACAACTGAGCGTGCAAAATGTCTTCCCCGCTTAGGGCAGACTGAAATAGCATGAGAGGCATCACCACAGTAGAAACATAACCCATTGCGCTTTCGAAACTCATGACGCTGTGCCCCAGACACCACTCCATCACACTGCATGGGCTCAGCAGCTGGCTCACAAGGCAACACCACTCCACGCATACTTCTCCGCTCACGCAAACGTCTGTCAATTTGAATCGCTAATGACATAGAATCATTGAGACCAGAGGGGACAGGGAATCCCACCATAACATCCTTTACATTATCCGACAGACCCTTCCGGAAAAGGGCCGCCAAAGCGTCGTCATTCCACTTGGTCAGGACTGCCCACCTACGGAATCTCTGACAGTATAACTCAGCGTCATCAAGCCCCTGATTTAATGCCAACAAGGCTTTTTCAGCTTGATCAGTGACATTAGGCTCATCGTACAATAACCCCAAAGCCTGAAAAAATGCATCAACATCACTCAAAACAGGATCCCCAGGTATCAGGGAAAAAGCCCAATCCTGAGGATCGCCGCGCAGGAGAGAGATGATAATTTGAACCTGCTGCGCTGCGTTTCCTGAGGACTTAGATTTTAAGGCAAGAAACAATTTACAATTATTTTTGAAATTCTGAAACTTAGCTCGATCCCCTAAAAACAAATCTGGCATGGGGATCCTAGGTTCCACAACAGGCAACCTAGCAAGATATGCAGCAATACTCTGAACCTAAGTGGCAAGCTGATCCACACGGCCAGACAACTGTGCAAACTCCATTGGGAGAAAAGATCCTCCCCAGCACCCAGAGATACAGAGGGAAAAAAAAAAATGCAACAAACAGAAAAATATCTCTGACAACTTTTCTTCCTTCAAAATATTTTTTCCCTTCTGTGAGTACAATACAATTTTTATGGCCGGTGATACTGTTATGTTACGGTAGCTGAGGAGTGCAGGTAAAAAAGGAAATACACCAGAGCAGTTGGAATCTATGAGGTTGCAGTACCCTGACTAACCACCGCAACTAGAGGCAGCCGTGGAGCGTTCCTACGTTGGTCCTAGACGCCTCGTCACAGCCTGAGAAACTAACTACACCTAAAGATAGAAATAGGAAAGCTATCTGCCCCGGAGCAGAACCCCAAAGATAATAGAAAGCCCCCAAACATATAATGGCGGTTAGACAAGAGGAAATACTGACACAGAAAGAAAATAGTATGAGCAAACGCTGGGGCCCAAACTATCTAAATAGAAAAGGATAGGAAGGGTACTTACTGCAATCTCAGAAAACCCTGAAAAAACACCAACTCTACTAATTTTAAAATCACCTGAGATCACACGACCTCTACCACCTAAATTAGTTCTCTGGTGTAACAAAAACAAAACAGCAGCCACCGAAAAAAAACTGGAAAAAGCAAAAGTACAAAACACAGTGGCTGGACTAAACTGAGAGGGCAAAAGCCCCCGGAGGGGACCCTGAAGGCCCCCACAGAAGTGCAGGACAAAATGCAAAAATATAGCAAAAACACAAAATAAGAAATTGTCTTATCTGATAGCAGGAGATGCAGACACGACACAGCAGGCTACAAGGGAAACTGGAAAGAAGGATTCAGACCAGAACAATTGATCACCGGCAACCCTGATGGGAAAATGACTCCCTTACATAAGACCAATCAGTAACACCTGATTCCAGTCCTCACAATCCTCACTAGTACCGCTTGTAACCACCAGAGGGAGCCTCTGCTCAGAACTCATCTCAAACCCATTCACAACAGTTCACTTTTATTAAAGCGTAGCCAAGTGTTTTAAGTAGGCAGAAACAGAATGACCTTTTAAAAATGCTACGCCATGTGGGGAAAAGTTATTTTAAATTGAAAGGTTATGACACTGTTATCTAGAAAAAAAGTCATGAGTGGGTGTGAAGGAAACTTCTATATTGTTGATCATTGAGCTGTTTACGTGGTGAATAAAGCCTTGAGTTCTAAACAAGGAGGGACGCATAAGTCATTCTGATATAGCTGAAAAATGAAAACAATATGTTCCTGTCAAACTGTCATGAATAAAATACTCTTATGTAAACTGTTTTCAAAGTTTCATGGTACTATATTGTTTTAAATGAACCAAATCAATATATACATGGAGAAACATCAATATTTTTGATCTGCATGAATATAAAGGCCACAGACATTTGGACACACAGTTATAGTTGAACTGACTTTGCTATTTTCAGTAAATACATGTAAGTATACAGATCTGTGTTTCCTTACTTTTCCATTTGGCTCAGCATAAACCAAAATGTCCGACACCAGATAACAGGCTTTTGAAAAACTTGATTTTATAATACTCTGTCATAAGGTGTCTGTGCCATGTGTCTATGTGCCATCACTCTGTGGTTGAGATTTTATTTGGTGAGTGGTTTTGTGATTATATTGCTACATTATATTAATTTTTTTCACCAGAAATTGACGATCATTTTTTTTGTTGAGTCCACTTATATGTAGCCTGTATGCCTATGTCCTAAGGCCACGCTCACATGTTCAGTATTTGGTCAGTATTTTTCATCAGTGTTTTTAAGGTAAAACCAGGAGGGGGTGAAAACTACAGAAGTGGTGGCATGTTTCTATTATACTTTTCCTCTAATTGTTCCATTCTTGGTTTTGGCTAACAAATACTGATATAAAATACTGACCAAATACTGAATGAGGGAACATGAAATAAAAGTGACTTGATGTCCACACAAAAATGTTGTGGTCACTACTGCAGTTACATGATGTAGTAGAGGTATAGTAACAGTGTCGGAGGTAACAGAAAACAGCAACCAGCATTCTAATGCCCTGAACAAACATTACTGGTTGCTAACAGATGAGGAAATTAAATAAAACATGCTGAGGTGTTAACTTAAGCCCTTCACGACCTTTAACGTATAGGTACATTCACGGTCGTGTCCTTGACTTTGATTTGGGCTTGATAAGCTGTCATGTACATTTAACAGGCTCAGGAGGATCACGCACACTCATTTATTTGTCTCCAACAAATGAAGTTGCATATATAGTACAAACTCCAGTATAAGCAGATCCGAGTATAAGCCGAGCGCCTAATTTTGCCACGGAAAACTGAGTAAGCTTATTTACTCGAGTATAAGCCGGGTATGCATTGTCCCCCTCATTCAACAACAATATCAGAGCGCCCCCATAAGCAGTCAGGGCGTACACACAAACAATGCCAACGAGTACATATAACAGTACCAGAGTGCCCCCTTAACCCCTTAACGACCGCCGATACGCCTTTTAACGGCGGTCATTAAGGGTACTTAAACCAAAGCGCCGTTAATCAAAAGTGAATAGCGCCCCCCAGAGGCGCATTTTCTCCGGGGTCTCCAGAGAACATGAATCGGGTCGGTTTTTACCGACACCGATGTTGCGATCGCCGTTATTAACCCTATAACGGCGACCGCAACAAAAAAAAAAAAGTGCCATTTAATTTCTCTGTCCTCTGATGTCATCGGACATCAGAGGACAGAGAAAAAGGGTCCCGGGACCCCCATGTGGCCCCCGATGTCCTGTATGTGGCCCAGGGCCCTCCGGTGTCCCCGGCCGGCGCGATGTAGAAAATGGCGGGCGCATGCTCAGTGTGCCCGCCGCTACGTGCCGCTGTGCTGGGGGGGATGGGCAAATATTCCCTGGGGTCTCGGCTACTGGAGGTAGCCAAGACCCCAGAGAACATGATCCGGGTCGGTATTCACCGATCCCGGTGTTGCGATCTCGTCTATGCAAGCATAGACGCGATCGCAAAAAAAAAAAAAAGATTTCTCTCCCCTCTGATGTGATCGCACATCAGAGGGGAGAAAATGAGGGTCCCCAGGTTCCCCAATCGCCCCACCTATACTTACCGGTGTCCTCCGTCCTTCCGCAGGCCCCAGGATCCCGGCGTCTTCTTCCTGCAAAAAAAAATGGCGGGCGCATGCGCAGTGCGCCCGCCCATCTGCTTGGCGGCAGATTTAAAATGTTTTCATTCATTCTCCAGAAAGTGCATTTTGATCACTGTGATAAACTATCACAGTGATCAAAATAAAAAAAAACAGTACATAAACCCCCCATTTATCACCCCCTTAGTTAGGGACATATAATAAAAAATAGAAATTATATTTATTTTCATTTTTCTGTTAGGGTTAGGGTTATAATTAGGGTTAGGGTTATAATTAGGGTTAGGGTTAGCATTAGGGTTAGGGTTAGCATTAGGATTAGGGTTATAATTAGTGTTAGGGTTAGGCTGGGTTCATACTGCGTTATGGCAGTCCGTTAGCGCTGCCATTCACCCCCATTTGAGGGCGCATCGCGACGCATGCAGTAAAGCGGCATGCGTTTGCGACGTGCCATCATTCAGTGACGGAGCCTCGGACGCGGGCTGCAGCGTCTAGGCTCCGTCACCGCTAGCGCAGATGAATCATCTGCTGATTCCTCTGCGCTAGCGGGTATAGCATAACGTGATTGCGTTATGCTATACCGTTGCCAGCCCGTCAACGCTATGTGTTGAACGGGCTGGTAAAATGCAAAATGAACCTAGCCTTAGGGTTAGGGTTATAATTAGGGTTAGAATTAGGGTTAGGGTTACAATTAGGGTTAGGGTTAAAATTAGGGTTAGGGTTACAATTAGAGTTAGGGTTACAATTAAGGTTAGGGTTACAATTAGGGTTGGAATTAGGGTTGGGATTTAGGTTAGGATTAGGGTTGGGATTAGGGTTAGGGGTGTGTTGGGATTAGGGTTGGAGCTAGAATTGAGGGATTTCCACTGTTTAGACACATCAGGGGGTCTCCGAACACGACGTGGCGTTCAAAAAGTCAATTGGCTCTCCCTCCCTTCCGAGCCCTGCCGTGCTCCCAAACAGTGGTTTACCCCAACATATGGGGTATCAGCGTACTGAGGACAAATTGCACACCAATTTTTGGGTTCTAATTTCTCCTGTTACCCTTGGGAAAATAAAAAATAGCTGGCTAAAAAAATCATTTTTGAGAAAAAAAATGATTTTTTATTTTCACAGCTCTGCGTTTATAAATTTCTGTGAAACACTTGGGGGTTCAAAGTGCACACCACACATCTAGATAAGTTCCTTAAGGGGTCTAGTTTCCAAAATGGGGTCACTTGTGGGGGGTTTCCACTGTTTAGACACATCAGGGGGTCTCCAAACACGACGTGGCTTTCAAAAAGTCAAATGGCGCTCCCTCCCTTCCGAGCCCTGCCGTGCGCCCAAACAATGGTTTACCCCAATATATGGGGTATCAGCGTACTCAGGACAAATTGCACACCAATTTTGGGGTTCTAATTTCTCCTGTTACCCTTGGGAAAATAAAAAATAGCTGGCTAAAAAAAACATTTTTGAGAAAAAAAAATATTTTTCATTTTCACGGCTCTGCGTTTATAAATTTCTGTGAAGCACTTGGGGGTTCAAAGTGCTCACCACACATCTAGATAAGCTCCTTGGGGGGTCTAGTTTCCAAAATGGTGTCACTTGCAGGGGGTTTCTACTGTTTAGGTACATCAAGGGCTCTGCAAACACAACATGACGCTCGCAGAACATTCCATCAAAGTCTGCATTACAAAATGGCGCTCCTTCCCTTCCAAGCACTCCCATGCGCCCAAACAGTGGTTTCACCCCACATATGGGGTATCAGCATACTCAGGAAAAATTGCACAACAACTTTTTGGGTCCAATTTCTCCTGTTACCCTTGGGAAAATAAAAAAAATAGCGGACTAAAGAATCATTTTTGAGGAAAAAAATGATTTTTTATTTTCACCGCTCTACGTTTATTAATTTATGTGAAGCACTTGGGGGTTCAAAGTGCTCACCACACATCTAGATAAGTTCCTTAAGGGGTCTAGTTTCCAAAATGGGGTCACTTGTGATGGGTTTCCACTGTTTAGACACATCAGGGCCTCTACAAACGCGACATGGCGTCCAGCCAATTCTGCGTTGAAAAAGTCAAATGTCGCTCCTTCCCTTGCAACCTCTGCCGTGCGCCCAAAAAGTGGTTTACCCCCACATATGGGGTATCGGCTTAATCAGGAGAAATTGCACAACAAATTTTGTGGTTCATTTTTTCTTTTAACAGTTGTGAAAATAAAAAAATAGGTTCCGAAGTAAAGTTTTTGCAAAAAAAGTTAAATGTTAATTTTTTCCTTCCACATTGCTTCAGTTCCTGTGAAGCACGTAAAGGGTTAATAAACTTCTTGAATGTGGTTTTGAGCACCTTGAGGGGTGCAGTTTTTAGAATGGTGTCACTTTTGGCTATTTTCTATCATATAGACCCCTCAAAGTGACTTCAAATGTGATGTTGTCCCTAAAATAAAATTGGTGTTGTAAAAATGAGAAATCGCTGGTCAACTTTTAACCCTTATAACTTCGTAACAAAAAAAGTTTTGGTCCCAAAATTGTGCTGATGTAAAGTAGACATGTGGGAAATGTTATTTATTAAGAAATTTGTGTGACATATGTCTCTGATTTAAGGGCATAAAAATTTAAAGTTTGAAAATTGTTACATTTTCAAAATTTTCGCCATATTTCCATTTTTTTCATAAATAAACACAAGTCATATCAAAGAAATGTTACCACTAACGTGAAGTACAATATGTCACGAAAAAACAATCTCAGAATCAGTGGGATTCGTTAAAGCGTTCCAGAGTTATAGCCTCATAAAGTGACAGTGGTCAGAATTGTAAAAATTGGCCCTGTCATTAAGCTGCAAAATGGCTCTGTCACTAAGGGGTTAAACAGTGTCAGACAGTACACATAAGCAGTGTCAGTTTGTCAATATAAACAGCGCCAGACTGTAAACATAAGCAGTCCTAGAGAATACACATAAGTGCCAGAGTGCCCCATAAACAGTGCCATATTGTCCCCAAACAGTGTCATATTGTCCCCATAGACAGTGTCAGACAGTACACATAAACAGTACCATAGTGCCCCAATAAACAGTGTCAGAGTACACATAAGCAGTGCCAGTAAAGTAACATCCTAAATATCTAGGCCTTCTACTCAATATAGCCATCACTGCACATTGTATACAACCCCAAGTTGTGACCGGTAGCTACAACATGTTTATAATTAATCAGTGGTGTGCACGACCAATTGTCTGAAGAGGAGATGGGTTTATATAAGGATGTGCTATCAACTGGGGGTACAGCCCTGACAAAGAGGGGAGATACCCCTCGAAACGCGTGGGCAGTTTCCCTCTCGTGCACCTGTCCCTACAACTTTGTGATGTCACACTAGCTCCGCCCCTCCTAACCACGCCACATCCTCAGCGCCGCTTCTGGCCGGAGCACGCAAGATGCTGGCGTTTTTCTGTGCCTAGCAATGGCCTCTTTGAAAGCACCGGTTCTCACGGTAACTTTCCCTGACCACCGGTAATCTCTGCTCTCTGCAGCATCACCGGGTTTCCGAGTATTACCCTCAATACCTCATGGATTCTGTTAGCACGCTATACCACCTATGTCAGTACAAGAAAGTGCACAGTAGCAACGTTTGGTGACCCTAAAGTGCATTTTACAATTATATCTGCTGCCTTCTTGAACTCTAGTGTAGTGCAGTGATTAATAATATATATATATATATATATATATATATATATATATATGCTATTTCAGCAGTACCAAACATTGACAGCAGCATTTATCACTCGCCGGACAGAAGCTTGTCACGAGTCATGCCCATCGGAGCCCATGTCAAGCAATCGGGGTGCGCCGATGTGTTTTCATGACAGCTGGAAGACTGCAGAAGACCACCGTGCCTTTGATCGTGAATCTTCTTTGCCATTGTGAATCTTCTCCCCTTAGGAGACAAACTAATATAAATTTAAATTTTTAGGAGCAAAAAGTAACAATGCAGTGGTATTACAAGAATCTGCATAACTAATCATGTGCAAAATATTTACAAGTCAAAGTTATGTATGAGATAGCAAAAATGATTGTCTATAAAATGATAGTAGTCTCACGCTTAAAGAAGTAGTGGATGGTGAGATATGGAGTTTGAGAGTCAAACAATCAAAACATTGTACCCTTTTGCTCATCAGTATATACAGTGAAGGAAATAATTATTTCATCCCTTGCTGATTTTGTAAATTTGCCAACTGACAAAGACATAATTTTAAAGGTAGGTTAAATTTAACATTGAGAAAGAATATCACAAGGAAAATCACATACGGTAGTAAAAATTTTATAAATTTATTTGCATTTTGCAGTGAGAAGTAAGTATTTGACCCCTCTGGCAAGCACAGCAGTCAGATGTTTTTTGTAGTTGATTATGAGGTTTGTGCACATGTCAGGAGGAATTTTGATCCACTCCTGTTTGCAGATCATCTCTGAATTATTAAGATTTTGAGGCTGTCACTTGGCAACTCGGAGCTTCAATTCCCTTCTTAAGTTTTTCATGTGATTAAGGTCTGGAGACTGGTTAGGCTACACCATTAACTTAATGTGCTTCTTTATGTCCTGGCTGAGGGAAGGAGGCTGTCACTCAGGATTTTACGGTACATGACTCCATCCTTTCTCCCATTGATGCCGTGAAGTAGTCCTGTGCCCCTAGCAGAGAAACACCGCCATTAATGCCAAAGAGTTAAATTTTTGTCTCATCTGACCACACCTCCCAATTACTGAGAAGATCATCAAGGTGCTCAATGGCAGATGGACCTGCACATGTGTCTTCTTGAGCAGAGGGACCTGGCGGACACTGCAGGATTTTAAACCTTTACGGCATAATGTGTTACCAATGGTTTTATTGGTGACTGTGGTCCCAGCTGCCTTTAGATCATTAACAAGTTCCTCCGTGTAGTTTTAGGCTGATCTCTCACCTTTCTCATGATCAAGGATAGCCCACAAGGTGAGATTTTGCATGGTGCCCCAAGATCGATGTCAATTGACAGTCATTTTGTAGTTCTTGTATTTTCTTACTATTGCACCAACAGTTGTCTCCTTCTCACCCAGCGTCTTTCATACAGTTTGGAAGCTCATTCCAGCTTTGTGCAGGTCTACGATCTTATCCCTGGCATCCTTAGAGAGCTCTTTGGTCTTGCCCATGTTGTAGAGGTTAGAGTCTGACTGTGCAATTGAATCTATGGACAGAAGACTTTTATAAAGGTGAGTATGTAAGACAGCTGTCATGATCCAGTCCGGGGTTTGTTTTCTGCTGTCTTCTCTCTGGACTGGTCAAGTGGGGGTTAATCCCCTCTGCCTCAATTTGGAGCTGGCTGGGTTATTTCAGTCCTCTGCAGCCTGTGGGCCAGAGTCAGCTATAGTTCATACTTTCAGGCTAGAGCATCTGACCAGTATACCCTTGTGATACTTCTGCCTCTGACTTCCTGTACAGTGTATGACTCGGCCTGATCTCTGAAACCCGTCTCTTGTTTTCCGTTCCTGATACCGCATTTCCCAACTGGTTTTGATTCTCTGGCTTGTACCCCGACTGCATCTTACGTCTCACATTTTGGATACCACGTTCCCATTAGGCTCTGACTTCAGGCTTGTCTCTGACTTCGTGCTTTGCTGTGACCTTTGGTACTTCTGCTCATGACAGTGTATGACTCGGCTTGTTTGACCACTCTTTTGTTACCTGTTACACCTGTGCTGCTGCTCAGTGTTGCTACGCGGTGCTTGTGCAACCTCACTTCCATAACCAGCACCCCCTGGTGGAGGTTGCGCTATGCTGCAGTGCAGCAGCATTACAACAGCTGTCTTTAATACAGGTAATGAGTTAATTTGGAGCATCTAACTGGTCTGTAGGAGCCAGAACTCTTAATGGTTGGTAGGGGATCAAATACTTATTTCTCACTGCAAAATGCAAATAAATTAATAGAATTTATGCAATGTGATTTCCTGGATTTTCTTTTTGAAATTCTTTTTCTCAATGAAAGACTGTTCATGTCTTTGTCAGTGGGCAAACTTACAAAATCAGCAAGGGATCAAATAATTATTTCCTTCACTGTATATAACAGGATTGGAATATTGGGATTTGGTACTTTGCTGCCATGTGCCTGATCATGCTGGTGGTGGTCAGGCTGGTAGGTTTGCTACTCCTGCTGATGCGGGCATGGCAGGTGGTGCAAATGGCCTGTTTGGGGTTATGGCAGAGTCTTTAAAACACAGCCAGACTCGGGAAGACCTAACAGTTGTACTGACAAACTTCTGTCGTGTTGGTGTTACGAGGAACGGTTGCCCGCCTTCTGTCTGCGGCCACCACAGTGCTTCTTCCTGCCTATTGTGGTGCTACGCCTCCCTCCACCTGTGTGCTGCCGTCCTCACTCTGCATGTCCTCCTGCCAGGTTGGGTCAGTTACTATATCATCCCCAACCTCGTCTTCCACTTCCGCACCCTGGTCCTCCTCCTGTTTTTCTGGCAACTGGGTCTCATCATCGTCCATCTCTTGTGACACGTTCCCACCATTGCCTTCGAGTGACCGTGGCTGCTCAAATAATTGGGCATCGCTACATGTGATCTCATCTTGCCCCGTTTCAAGTTGACTGAGCGAGAGGCCCGAAGCTATAAATGGAAAAATGAACAGCTCTTAGAAGTGTCCAAGTGTGGGATCAGTTGTATCCAGGCACTCAGCATGGTGGGAGGAAGGAGGATCAGGTTGAGGAATATGTGGTCCAGACTGACTGTTACTCAAACTTGACAGTGTGGAAGACAGAGTGATGATGGTGTCAAAGTGACTGGAAGCATTATCTGCTATCCAAACAACAACTTTTTGACACTGCTCTGGGTTCAATAGTGATGTGCTGCTGCAGTCCCTGAGTAATTGGGACAGGAAGGTCGAGTGAGAAGATGTAGGTGTTTGTCGTGGCCCAATTTCAGCTTGCTCATGTCCTCATCCTCAGCCTCTGCATGCACCATCACCAACACGTCCACTTCCCCACCCCTTGCAACGCGCCTTGCCCATTTTAAATGGACTACAATATTTTCCACGTTCACTAAAATGGCTGAATTTGGAGCGAACTTATATGTGATCCGTGTGCGGGAAAACCACAGTTTATAATGTCTGAGCTGTAGGTATCAAAGAACTGATATAACTTCTAAGGGGAAGAGATAACTTCCCTAAATAAGGCACTTAAAAAGTGCCAAAATACATATTATCTACACTGCTAATCCATCAGATTATAAGATCAGGAAGCACACATATACTCCCTTTAAATGTTACAGACATCAGGATATTGCATGAAAAAGAAACAATATTTTCCTAATAAAATTTCATATATCACTTTATTAATAATAGAAAATGTTTCAACATACAGTATAACTAAGCGTGAGATAAACTATACTCCCTTTAATTGTTACAGACATCAGTATACTGCATGAAATAGAAACTATACTATCATCATAAAATGTCATATAGTACTTTATTTATAATAGAAAATATTTCAACATACAGTATAACTAAACATGAGATAAACTAAACAGACAGTGAGAAACAATCAGGGTGAGACGGCAGCTCAATTGGTCCTGTGCATGGGCCAAAACACAGCAGTGAGATAGTCTAAAGAAGCCTAAGTATGCTAGCATCAACAAATTCAATTTATGGCTGATGTAATCATTTCTACTGAATAAAAAATAAATCCACAACCATACATATAATATTACATAAATAGTGCAAGTAGTATGAATACATAGAATACTTTTTAAAGTTATTGCACTATATGGCTGTAGACTAGCATGGAGGTCGATTTATAAATAAGCAAGTATCCACATTTTGGATTTGATCGTATTAGTGATAGTAATTCAAAATACAAAGGCAGATACCTGAGGCCATAATTGCTGGGTAGAGAGCAAGGAAATACTGTGACATCCTGCTAAGCTGCGTTTCACCCTCTTGGCTTCATCATATAGTGCAGTAACTATTTAAAAAGTATATCTATGTATTCATATTACTTGCCCTATTTATGGAATATTATATGTATGGTTGTGGATTTATTTTTTTATTCAGTAGAAATAATTACATCAGCCATAAATTGAATTTGTTGATACTAGCATACTTAGGCATTTTTTAGACTATCTCATTGCTGTGCTTTGGCCCGATGCACATGACCAATTGAGCTGCCATCTCACCCTGATTGTTTCTCACTGTCTGATTAGTTTATCTCATGTTTAGTTATACTGTATGTTGAAATATTTTCTATTATAAAGTACTATATGACATTTTATGATGATAATATAGTTTCTATTTCATGCAATATACTGATGTCTGTAACATTTAAAGGGAGTATATGTGTGCTTCCTGATCTTATAATTTGATGGTGTCAATAACTAGGCTACGACTCAGAAAAAACAGTTGAATGGAGGCCTCAAATGCCACAATTTGTAGCTCACAGATAGATGAGGCGTGTGACTGAGATATTACACTGTAAAATATGTGGCCTGTATTTTTATTTTTTCTTTACAGGAAAATATTGTCAAGAACTAGGGTAACACACAGCAAAACCAGTTGAATAGAGGCCTTAAATGCCACAATTTTTAGCCCACAGATAGATGAAGCGTGTGATCGAGATACTACACTGTAAAATATGTGGCCTGTATTTTTATTTTTTTTACAGCAAAATAATGTCAAGAACTAGGGTAACACACCGCAAAAACAGTTGAATGAATTCCTCAAATGCCACAATTTGTAGCCCACAAATAGATGAGGCGTGTGACGGAGATACTACACTGTAAAATGTGTGGCCTGTATTTTTTTTACAGCAAAATAGTGTTAATAATTGGAGTAACACAGCAAAAATAGCTGGAGGCCTCAAATGCCACAATTTGTAGCCCAAAGATTGATGAGGTGTGTGACAGAGATACTACATTGTAAAATATGTGGCCTGTATTTTTATTTTTTTTTTACAGGAAAATAGTGTCAAGGACTAGGGTATCATATAGCAAAAACAGTTGTATGGAGGCCACAAATGCCACTATTTGTAGCCACAGATAGAGGAGGCTTGTGATGGAGATACTACACTGTAAATTATGTGGCCTGTATTTTTATTTTTTTTACAGGAAAATAGTGTCAAGAACTTAGGTAACACACATCAAAAACAGTTGAATGGAGGCCTCAAATGCCACAATTTGTAGACCACAGATAGATGAGGCGTGTAACGGAGATACTACACTGTAAAATATGTGGCCTGTATTTCTTTTTACAGCAAGATATTGTTATTAATTGGAATAACACACAGCAAAAACAGTTGAATGAAGGCCTCAAATGTCACAATTTGTAGACAACAGATAGATGAGGCGTATGATGGAGATACTACACTGTAAAATATGTGGCCTGTACTTTTATTTTTTGGCAGGAAAATAGTGTCAAGAACTAGGGTAACACATAGCAAAAGCAGTTGTATGGAGGCCTGAAATGCCACAATTTGTAGCCCACAGATAGATGAGTGGTGTGACGGGGATACTAAACTGTAAAATATGTGGCCTGTATTTTTTTTACAGTAAAATAGTGATAGTAATTGGAATAACACACAACAAAAACAGCTGGAGGCCTCAAATGACACAATTTGTAGCCCACAGATTGATGAGGTTTGTGACGGATATATACACTGTAAAATATGTGGCCTGTATTTTTATTTTTTACAGGAGAATAGTGTCAAGAACTAAGGAAACACACATAAAAAACAGTTGAATGGAGGCCTCAAATGCCACAATTTGTAGCCCACACATAGATGAGGTGTGTGACAGAGATACTACACTGTAAAATATGTGGCATGTATTTTTTTTAAACAAAATAGTGTTAGTAATTGGAGTAACACACAGCAAAAACAGTTGAATGAAGGCCTCAAATGCCACAATTTGTAGCCCACAGATAGATGAGGTGTGTGACGGAGATACTACACTGTAAAATATCTGGCCTGTATTTTTTTTTTTTGGCCAGAAAAATTGTGTCAATAAGTAGGCTAAGACACAACTAAAACAATTCAATGGAGGCCTGATATGGCACAATTTTGAGCGCAATGATATGCAATACGTGTGACAGACAAAACCCAGTGTAAAATATCTGTCCTGTAGCTAAATATTTTTTTGGCAGCTAAATATTTTTTTGGCAGCAAAATGATGTCAAGAAATTGTGTAAGACACTCCCAAAAACATTTTACAGTACCAAAAAAATGGAATAATTTTATGCGCACTCAGATATCATCGCTGGGACGGGCAAACCCATTTAAATTTTCTGGATTTTCACGCTGTGCTATAAAAAGGATCTGGCTGTATTCTGCAGTCCCAACAAGCAAATGGAGAAAAAAAAAGTGTGCTCTGGATTGCTTTTGAATAAAATAATCAGGATTGAGATGCAAAAAAATTATTCCTAGCCAATGATACCTGGGGCTATATATATATATGGTCAATGTATGTAAAAGGCAGCAGTAGCAGATACTGTAGAATAGAATGCATCCTCTTGATGTATGCAATGAAGTATGCCACATACAATGCCTGCCTGCTACCAATATCTATATACCCACATACACTCCCTGCCTACCTAGTACTGGATCTATATACCCCGTAATTAGTCCTTAGAAGGACTGTTGATTTAGCTGGATTTGTGTATTCAATTATGGTATACCCACACTATCTTTGAAGCCTCCAAATCTGACAATATCTCGGCAGCAACTCTCCCTACACTAGCTGATTCCGGAGCTGACTGTACTGATGACGCTGTGCGGTCAGCCAATCACTGTAATGCCAACCAACATGGCTGCAGCATTACAGTGTGTGGCAGACAATCCCTGCATGTTGATTGGCTCTCTAAAGAGTGCCAAATAAGAAGGGCATGCCGGACCCAAACTCCCACCGAACAATCCGGGAAATGCTCGGCGGTCGCAGAGCACCTTGATTACAGCGATACTTGGGCGAGTACCGAACATTACCGAATATGCTTGCTCATCACTACTTTACATATTTGAAAAAAAGTCAGCTTATTAATATTTTGTATGTTCGCACAAGTATGAAAAAGCAATTTTATGTAGCCTTTTTTTTAGGGCTTTGACATATTGCCATTTTATATTATTCGTTCAATTAGTACAATTTGTTTAATTTATTTTTGGGGTCTTACATTTTTTGTGACACTAATATGAGTGACTATTTTTGTATTTTCACCCTTTGCCAATTCTAAGTCCAATGCTAAGAAAATAGAAAATGTATTTATTTTATAAAGAAATTTAAATTTCCACTTTGACAGGTTTACACTTAATGTGGAAAAGTTTTCAGAGGTAAAAGCCTCTGAAATATAAGAGGATTCAACAAAATATTTAGGACAGGAATGAAACGAAAAGATGCTAGATTGTTACAGTACAATAGATGCTGCTAGCAGTTGCTGCTGACAGAGTTTAATGAATTTCTTTTGTTTGTCTGAGACTTGTACAGAAAGTTGATTGATTTTGCTGCAAGAAATCCATAAGTAATGACCCAAAAGGTTCTATCCACCAGTGACTGGATACAGATATACCGTATATTATGACAGCCGTCAGAACTGTAAGGAAAGAAAATGTATGTTTTCTTCTGAGTCATAAGGCTTACCAAGTTCAAGATCTTTAGCAGCCCAGTATAGTCACTAACAATAATTTCTAGTTGTATGTGAAACATTTCTTAAACCCACAAGTATAAATTAGTATTTCTTTGACACTACTTTGCAAATATTACATTGCAGTTTTGCAGAAGACTTCAGGCAAGCCTGATGAACATTTACATTACAAAACAATACAGAAGAGTTAAATTATAAATTATGCCTTTATTTAAAATTATAAAGTTGCATGTTATCAGTGTACTTTCATACTGAAAATCAGCGCAAAGATCTGAAAAAAAACTGGAGGTGACCTTGACATTCTAAGTCATGCATATTGTATATGAAATGCAATCCATGGACACCGTGGAATAGAGAAGCTGAGCAGAATGAAATACAAATTTGTTGGAACGGATTCAGTATGATATGTGTTTTATTCATTGAAATCCCTGGTGTTTGTATGGATATGAGTCCAGTGGGTGACTTTACTCTGTGATAGGCAGGTATCATTGAATGCACAAGAATGCAGGAAAGACTGTCAAACACTTAATGGCATCACCCATTGGACTCCCATACATGTAAACACCTGGGTTTGAACCCCTTCTCTCTGAAGCCTGTTTTCACCTTCCTGACCAAAAAAATTTTTCAATCCTGAATAGTGGCACCTAATGGGGTGATAACTCTGAAATGCTCCAACAGATCATAGTGATTCCGAGGTTTTCTCATGACATATTTTACTTCATAAGAGTTGTAAAATTAGTTTGATACGACTTGCGTTTAGTTGTAAAAATATTCGAAATTTCAACATTTTGAAAATTTTGCAACTTTTAATTTTTACACCCTTAAATCAGTTTTGCCACACAAAATAGTTAGTAAATAACATTTCCACATGTCTACTTTACATCAGCACAATTTTTGAAACATTTTTTTTAATAGGAACTTAAAAGGGTTAAAAGTTCACCAGCGATTTCTCATTTTTGCAACAAAATTTACAGAACCATATTTTTAGGGACTACGTCACATTTGAAGTAACTTTGATTGAGGGGCCTATATGACAAAAATACCCCCAGTTTAAATTATTCTTAAATTGTACCCCTCAAGGTGCTCAAAACCACATTCAAGAAGTTTATTAGCCCTTCAAGTGATTCACAGGAATTAATGGAATATGGAAGGAAAAAAATAACATTTAACTTTTGTTCACAAAAGTATACTTTAGATCCAAATTTTTATATTTTCATAAGGGTAACAGGAGAAAATGGACCCCAAAAAAATTCTCCTGAGCATGCTGATACCCCATATGTGGTGGATAACTACTGTTTTGGTGCACAAAGGTATTGGAAGGGTAGGGACGCCATTTCATTTTTTGAATGCAAAATTTGCAGGAATCACTAATGGACTCATGTTACATTTAGAGAGTCCCTGATGTGCCTAAAGACTGGAAACTCCCACAACTGACACCATTTTGGAAATAATAACCCTCATGTAACTCATCTAGATGAGTGCTGAGCACCTTGAACCACCAGATGCTTCACCTGAAGTTTATAACTCTGAAATATGAAAATAAAAAACTCACTTTTTTCCAAATAACTGTTTTTTAGCCACAATTTTCATTTTCACAAGAGTAATGTAACGAATGGAAGCGGAGGCAGAGGTGGTGAAGTTCACATTCGTTTTTATTTTTTAATGTGGAACCTCGAGACCGCGGTCCGGGGGGCTCCGAAGGGGGCGTAACTAGTGAGCCCCGGGTACCCGTAGTAAGGCCCCTCGAACAGGACCAGAATGGAATACCCGGAGGACACAGGTGCTACCTCCAGTTAGACCCCGGACACGTGGCAGCTGTCCCAGAGGGACCAAAAGGGTAACAGGTATTTACAGAGTCCGTGGAGGGTTCTTGACGGAGAAGAGTAAGGTCCTGGTCCAGAACGGATAGTAGTAGGCTGGCTCCAGTGACCTTGTCACGGTCCACGGGTACGATGGCTGATGGCGGAACGGGATGACACTTGCGCCAGTAATAGCCGAGATTGTCCAGGTTAGCCAGATACGGGTTAGCAATGATCTGAGGAGACAAACAGTATCAGCGAAGCACAGAGACTGCAGACGCAGCGCAGACAGATCAGGAACAGAACCGGATGTAGCAATGATAGAACACGTTGCTCTGGCACTCCCCTAATGGTGGAGTGGCCAGATATAGTACTGAGTGCGCAGCCATTGGTTAATTAGCTATTTCAAAAAATGCACGCTGCCGCTTTAAGAGAGACGGTGGGCGCGGCCTCGCGTCCTAAGCAGACTATCTGGAGGCCTGCCAGCAGTGTGCCAGGAAGTGGAGGAGGACACAGGATGCCGAGGAGCAGATGGGGCAGGTGAGTGAGCAGAACGGAGTGCAGAGCCAGCGCTGGGACCGAGTGTAACAGTATCCCCCTCTTTACTCCCCCTCTTTTTCAAGCCTACGTGAAATCTTTTAAGAAGAAGAGGAGCCTGGATGTTCTCTTTAGGCTCCCAAGATCTCTCCTCAGGACCAAAACCTTTCCAGTCCACCAGGTAATAGATCCTACCTCTTACTCTCTCAGAGGCCAAGATATGTTTTACCTCAAAAACATCATCCTCAGAGACCGGATCAGGAGTGGTACCCGGGTCCTTAAAGAAGGAGCTCAATACTACTGGTTTGAGGAGGGAAACATGAAAGGAGTTAGGTACTCGTAGAGAATTAGGCAATTTCAGTTTATAAGAGACCGGGTTGATTTGTCTCAAGACTTCAAAGGGACCAATGAAACGGGGACCCAATTTGTACGATGGTAACTTCAGATGGATGTACTTGGAGGAGAGCCATACCTTGTCTCCTGGACGAAAGATGGGAGCCTCCAAACGTCTTTTGTCCGCATGCGTTTTCATACGTTGAGAAGCTTTCTCCAAAGCCGACCTGGTCTCTCTCCAAATGTCAGAGAAATTCTTAGACAAGGTGTCGACTGCCGGAACATCAGACAATCCCGAGACAGGAAGAGGAATTCCGGGTTGCAGTCCAAACACAATCTGAAAGGGAGACTTTCCAGAAGATTCACTTACTTGGTTGTTGTAGGAGAATTCCGCCCAGGGCAGTAATTCTACCCAGTCATTATGATGAGCGTTGACGAAGTGACGCAGGTATCCAGCCAGGATTTGATTGATCCTCTCCACTTGCCCATTAGACTGGGGATGATATGCAGAAGAAAAATCTAGTTCAATTTTTACCATTTTACAGAGTCCTCTCCAGAACTTAGAGGTGAACCGGACGCCCCTGTCGCACACGATGTGGAGAGGAAATCCATGTAGACAGAAGATGTGCTGAATGAAGTGAGTGGCCAGTTCTGGAGCAGACGGGAGGCCAGATAGCGGAACGAAGTGGGCCATTTTAGAGAAGCGGTCCACCACAACCCATACCACTGAGCAGCCAGAAGAAATTGGAAGATCCGTGATGAAATCCATCGCGATGTGCTGCCAGAGAGCGGACGGAATCAGAAAAGGCAGAAGCCTGCCGGCTGGTAGATGTTTAACAGTTTTGTTACGGGCACATGAAGGACAGGCTGCGACGAACTCCTGGATATCCTTGCCCATGGTAGGCCACCAGTAATAACGGGAGATGAGTTGCTGCGTCTTTCTCTGACCAACATGGCCAGCCAACTTAGAAGAATGACCCCAGCGCAGAACACGACTATGATCAGAGGCGGACACGAAAGTCTTCCCAGGAGGAAGCCGGGCCAGATCAGTGGAGGCAACAGAGACTAACTTAGAAGGTTCAATAATGTGCTGAGGTTCCTCCTCCAGTTCAGGAGGCAAGAAGGCTCTAGAGAGTGCGTCTGCCTTGATGTTCTTGTCAGCTGGACGGAAATGAAGTACAAAATTGAAACGGGCAAAAAATAATGCCCAACGGGCCTGACGGGGATTCAGTCTTAAAGCAGATTGGAGATAGGCAAGGTTTTTATGGTCGGTCAATATGATTACCTGGTGATGAGCTACTTCAAGAAGATGTCTCCATTCTTGCAGAGCCAATTTGATGGCCAACAGTTCGTGATCACCGACAGAGTAGTTCCTTTCTGCAGGAGAAAAAACCTTGGAAAAAAAACCACACGAGTTCATCCGCCCGGTAGACGACTTCTGGGTCAGAACTGCTCCTGCACCTATGGAAGAAGCGTCAACTTCAAGAAAAAATTGCTCACTTGAATTAGGACGATGGAGAACGGGTGCGGAAGCGAAGGCTTTTTTGAGAGAAACAAAGGCCTCTTCTGCCTCGGAGGACCATTCCTTAGAGTTTACACCTTTCCGGGTTAAGGCTGTGATTGGAGCCACTCGGGTGGAAAAGTGTGGAATAAATTGCCGGTAGTAATTGGCGAACCCGAGGAACCTTTGTATGGCTTTTAGCCCAGACGGACGAGGCCAGTTGAGAACTGCAGACAACTTCTCCGGATCCATCTTTAATCCTGTGGAAGATACAATGTACCCAAGGAAAGGCAAAGAAGATTGCTCAAAGAGGCATTTCTCATATTTGGCATATAGCCTGTTCTCTCTCAGTCTTTGTAAGACCAGGCGTACTTGCCTCCGGTGTGACGTCAAGTCAGCAGAAAAAATCAAAATATCGTCCAGGTAAACCACGACACAAGTATAGAGCAAGTCCCTGAAAATGTCATTAACAAATTTCTGAAAAACCGCAGGTGCATTGCTTAGGCCGAATGGCATTACCAGGTATTCATAGTGGCCGTCACGGGTGTTGAAGGCTGTTTTCCATTCGTTCCCCTCTCTGACTCGGATCAGGTTGTAGGCCCCTCTGAGGTCCAATTTGGTGAAGATCTTGGCCCCTCGGAGACGATCAAACAGCTCTGAAATAAGAGGTAATGGATACCTGTTTTTTACCGTGATTTGATTTAGACCCGATAGTCAATGCAGGGCCGCAAGGATCCATCCTTTTTCTTCACAAAGAAGAATCCAGCTCCTGCCGGTGACGATGACTTTCGGATAAATCCTCTAGCCAGATTCTCTTGGATGTAGTCCGACATGGCCTGATTCTCTGCCTGTGAAAGGGGATAAACTCTCCCGCGGAGGAGATGCTCCAGGAAGAAGCTCTATCTGACAGTCATACGACCTGTGTGGAGGTCGTCTCTCAGCCTCCTTTTTCCCAAAGATGTCAGAGAAGGACCAATAGACGGAAGGCAACCCTGGCAGGGTATCAGGCTGGACTGGAGGCGAAACAGGTTGAATCCGGGTTAAGCAGCGATTCATGCAGGTATCTCCCCAACGCAGAACTTCTCCAGTTTTCCAATTAAGGACTGGTTCATGCATCTGGAGCAAAGGTAAACCTAAAAGCATGGGATGGGATAAACCGGGATATACATAAAATCGCATTCGTTCAGTATGCATTAGACCTACTGGAGTTCCACCAACTCGGTTTGAAACTGGACTGGCTCGGTCAGCGGTTTGCCATCCACGGCGGACACCTGTAACGGATCAGGAAGACGCTGGACTGGTAAGCGGTAATGATCCACAACCGCCTGCTGGATGAAGTTCCCTGCAGCTCCAGAATCCAGTAGACAATGTTCGGAGAATTTTATTGCTCCATAGGACACGGAGACTGAGATGTGTAAAGAGGGAGAGGACTGTTCTCTACCTAGGTTGGCCCCTCCTATCGGACCTAGGCACTGGTGTTTCCCGACTTTTTAGGACAGAAATGGATCAAATGTTCAGAACTACCGCAGTAGTAACAACTTCCCTCCTTGCAACGTGCCTCCCGGCGGTGGGTGGCCAAACTTACATGGTCCACCTCCATGGCCTCGGAGGCGGAGGGCGAAGTACCTGTTTTGTACAAACTAGAGTCCACGTGATAGGACCTTTTGTCCCGCTTGATCTCCATGGAGCGCTCCTGAAAACGCAGGTCAATTCGGGTTGCCAAGGATATTAGCTCTTCCAAGAGGGTAGGTCTGTCCCGTCCCGCCAGCTCATCCTTGATTCTTCCGAATAGGCCTTCCAAGAAGTTAGCAACCAGGGCCTCATTGTTCCACGATAATTCAGACGAGAGGGTGCGGAATTTAACAGCATACTGAGCTACCGTGAGAGTACCTTGGGCAGGCGGAGCAGAGCTGAGGCAGTCGAAGTGGTGCGACCAGGTTCATCGAAAGTCCTGCGAAAAGCCTCTAGGAAAGATTGAAGATCGTTAACCAGCGGATCCCCTCTCTCCCATAGCGGGTTTAGCCAGGCGAGGGCCTCTCCTCCCAGGTGTGACATGATGAAGCCCACCTTGGCTCGGTCAGAAGCAAACATATGCCCCAAGATTTCGAAGTGTAGAGTGCACTGATTGAGGAAACCCCGACACAGAGTAGGGTCACCCTGGAAACGGGTAGGAGCTGCCAGATGGGGACCTTGACTTGCCATGGGAACTGGTACCTGATTATTGATAGAAGAGTCAGGTGCAGACGAGGACCCTAAGGAATCTATGCGGGTAGACAAGCTGCGTAGATAAGTCGTGATCTTGTCCTGTTGAACTCCCAAACGGGTCACCTCCTGGCACAGATCCGTGGTCGGAGATCTCTGGGATCCAGCGGGTTCCATGGCCGGAGCAATCTGTAACGAATGGAAGCGGAGGCAGAGGTGGTGAAGTTCACATTCATTTTTATTTTTTAATGTGGAACCTCGAGACCGCGGTCTGGGGGGCTCCGAAGGGGGCGTAACTAGTGAGCCCCGGGTACCCATAGTAAGGCCCCTTGAACAGGACCAGAATGGAATACCCGGAGGACACAGGTACTACCTCCAGTTAGACCCCGGACACGTGGCAGCTGTCCCAGAGGGACCAAAAGGGTAACAGGTATTTACAGAGTCCGTGGAGGGTTCTTGACGGAGAAGAGTAAGGTCCTGGTCCAGAACGGATGGTAGTAGGCTGGCTCCAGTGACCTTGTCACGGTCCACGGGTACGGATGGCTGATGGCGGAACGGGATGACACTTGCGCCAGTAATAGCCGAGATTGTCCAGGTTAGCCAGATACGGGTTAGCAATGATCTGAGGAGACAAACAGTATCAGCGAAGCACAGAGACTGCAGACGCAGCGCAGACAGATCAGGAACAGAACCGGATGTAGCAATGATAGAACACGTTGCTCTGGCACTCCCCTAATGGTGGAGTGACCAGATATAGTACTGAGTGCGCAGCAATTGGTTAATTAGCTATTTCAAAAAATGCACGCTGCCCCTTTAAGAGAGACGGTGGGCGCGGCCTCGCATCCTAAGCAGACTATCTGGAGGCTTGCCAGCAGCGTGCCAGGAAGTGGAGGAGGACACAGGACGCCGAGGAGCAGATGGGACAGGTGAGTGAGCAGAACGGAGTGCAGAGCCAGCGCTGGGACCGAGTGTAACAAGTAACAAGAGAAAATGTACCATAAAAATTGTTGAGCAATTTCTTCTGAGTACGCCGATAACCAATATGTGGAGGAAAACTAGTGTTTGGGCAGGTCTGAGAAGGGAAGGAGTGCCGTTTGACTTTTTGAGTGAAAAATTTGCTGGAATCATTAGTGGATGCCATGTTGGATTTGGAGACCACCTGATGTGACTAAAGAATGGAAACTCCCCACTAGTGATCCTATTTTGGAAACTAGACCCCCACAATCAACTTAATTAGATGTGTTCAAACACCAAAAAGAATGACCTAGCTACAAATGGCACTTCTAAAATACCATATCACCTACGAATAGAAGCATATGCCAGGTAAAAGTTAATAGTTTTTATTTAACAGAAATTGACACACAATTTTTAAAAGAAATTTTGTCTTTAGTGGGTAGACACACAAAAATGGATCTGAAAACACAGGAATTAATATACCCACGTTAAAACTATAAATCAAATTTTGCAATAAAATAGGTGTACTCAGAGCATACAATGAAAAAAGATCACTAAAAAGTTATTTTGTTATTTTACAAAAGAGCTTTCCATATATGTAAAGCACAACTATAAGTACAATTAGTGCCTATATGGTTCAATGTATGTGGAAACTTCAATATACTAATCCACAAAAAATTCTCTTAGGCTCAGCATTCAAAGCTCTGCAAAAAAATTTTTGTAAAATAAAACAACCCTATTTAGGGATAAGTATATACTATATAACACCGTGGTAACAGAGCTAGGGATGCTTTTATAAACCGCAAAAAAAGGATCTTTTTACAAATACAACTCTATTTAAATGTTACTATAGCTTATAACCTAGTACAGAAAATACAGAAAAGTATATAGCCCCTCATAAAAGATATACATGTATATATTTTAGTTGTTTTATATCTCCATATAATAAAAGTAAAGTGCATTAGTGCTTATTGATTCTAAATAAATTTCTTGGCAACAAAATCACCCAACGTGAATGGCATAATATCAATGGAAAATATACTAATCAAAGTGCAAATGTGCTACTACATATTACAAAAATCAAATGTATAGTAAAAAAGAGGTAGAATCTGCTTAAGAGGTAATGAATAGTTAAAGTGCAAACATGCTACTGAAAATTACACCAAGCAGATAAAAAGTAAGGGAGCGGCAAAATCTAATTAAGTATAATGGGTATACATGACCTGGTGGACAGAAAGACGCCCACACGCGCGTTTTGCATTAGCAGTGATATGTCCGGCTTTTTATACTATGTGCATTAAAAATGACAGTGGCTGACAGTGGTGCTTTCACCGACAAAACCGGAGGTGACGTCACAACAGTTCAGCGTCTCTTGCAGCCTGTCCATTCCCCGTCTGACTCGTCAGGCTGGGGGCGGAGTCGGAATACAAAGTGTATATGTCACCAAGGAGATACACTCAGCCGCCATCTGCAAGAGCGCACGTCGCTCTAAGGGTCCGGATGAGAAGTCTGCAAACCATTGTTCCAGATAAAGACTAACTGGAATAGACTAGGGGGTTGACATAAGGCTCAAACCGGATTTGGCCATAGAATGAACTACCAAGAGAAAACATAAGGTCTTGGGTTCTATACCACTATGTAGGTGAATATATTATACTAATATAAACAAGGAAAATATATGAATTTTTAAATTTTGACATAAATGAGATTAATCTATATCTGAATTTATCAAGACAGAGTGAAAAATGTGCTCACAGATATTGAGAATATAAATAGAAATAAATTCTACTGGAAAAATAGTTGTGAATATGTGAATACTATTATTATCACAGTGCCAAACTGAAGCTACTCAAATAAATTGTGTGACTAATTGCTATACATTATTTATATTAAATTATTTATTAGAGTGAATCATGCATATTAATTACCATCAGAATTATACATATGTATTTTTATATATACACACATCCCTGCATATATTTCTATACATGCACCGATTTTTATAAAGTGCTAATGATAAATGTGCTGATAATAAAGGTGCTATAGTACCAGAAAATTAATTAATTAATAAAAGTGAAAATGAGTGAAAAAAAGAAATAATAAAATAAATTTATTTAGTAGATAAAGATTTACTATCTAGAGTATTTTCAGACTAATAAAATCATTATAGAATCATCATAAAATATATTTAAAAAATATGACTGTATTTATTAATTATTTATTTGTTCATTTCTTCTTCCACATCTCAAGTATCAGGAAACTGGATTCCACAAGAGAATCACCCGGAGCCACCACTTCGTAAATACCGATGGAATAACTGTCACCACCGCACTAGGTAAGTATATTGAAAAGTATGTCATTGGTTAAAAAAAGAGGAAAGGATTAAAAACAAAAATAACAATAACAATAACAGATATAAAGCCATAATAAATACATAAACAAATTTTTTTTTTTAAAAGAAAAGCAGATAAATTCAGAACTTAATTTTGTCCATTAGGTTGAACTGTATTAATTGTGGCAATACATTTTGCCTTAAATTGGGCCAGATTTTTCTTCCAATTGTCACCCCTTTAATCTATATACAACTTGTCAATGCCCATTACTTTCAAAAACTTGGCATTACAGTCATGTCTCATTTTGAAATGGCTAGGTATTGGTTTTAATATTGAAAAGTCTTCAACATCTTTTGAGTTTTTAATGTCTCTATAGTGTTCTCTAACACAAATTTTCAAAGGTCTTGATGTTAAACCAATGTAAATTTTATTACAATGACATGTTGCGTAGTAAACTACTCCAAAGCTGTCAAAAGTGATGTGTTGTTTGATGGTGTAGGTTTTCTTACCATCACTAGACTGAAATGTTGTTCCACGATACATGTTTGGGAAGGCTATGCAATTGTTGCAAGGAAAGAAGCCCCATTTCGGACCCTTAGGCTAAGTGCACACGATCAGGAATAATTGCGTTTTTTTCGCGGTTTTTCCGCGGTTTTCCGCGTAAAAACGCGATAAAAACGCAAGCATTAAGCATCCTATACATGTTAATTGATTCCGCATGTTTTGGCCACATGTTGCGTTTTTTTCCGCGAAAAAAACGCTTTGCGGAAAAAATAGCAACATGTTCATTAATTTAGCGTAACCGCGGTGATTCCGCCGCCATAGGAATGCATTGAACCGCTTACTTTCCGCATGTGGCTATGCCCACTATGCGCAATGTAAGCGGTTCATGTGCGGATGGTACCCAGGGTCTGGAGCAGAGGAGACTCTCCTCCAGGCCCTGGGTACCATATCCCTGGTAAAACAATAATTAAAATAAAAAATAATGATATTCTCACCTTCCGGCGGCCCCCGCAGCCTTCCCGCGGCCCCCGCAGCCTTCCCCCTTCAGCGACGCTCCCGGCAACTTCCGGTCCCAAGAGTGCTTTGCGAGAATCACCCAGATGGCATAGCGGTCTCGCGAGATGCTACGTCATCGGTGTGATTTGTTGCAAAGCACTCCTGGGACCGGAAGTTGCCGGGAGCGTCGCTGAAGGCGGGAAGGCTGCGGGGGCCGCCGGAAGGTAGAATCATTATTTATTATTTTTTTTATTATTTTTACATTAGATCTTTTTACTATTGATGCGACATAGGCGGCATCAATAGTAAAAAGTTGGTCACACTTGTCAAACACTATGTTTGACTCGTGTGACCAACCTGTCAATCAGTTTTCCAAGCGATGCTACAGATCGCTAGGAAAACGCTAGCATTCTGCAAGCTAATTACGCTTGCAAAACGCTATTATTCTGGCGGGAATCAGCATAAAAAAACGTGCGTATTTCCTGCGGGAGAAGTGCGGGATTGCCGCGGAAATTTCCGCGGCAATTCCGCAACGTGTGAACTTAGCCTTAGAACCAAATGCCTTTTCAATATTTGTTCCTTTATAGTAGCTGTGGACCAATAGATCCCTGAGGTTGCGTGATCGTTTATACGTAATGGATGGTTTATTATCCAAGACTATTTTAAGCATCGACCAATATTTTCCTATTGCATCTTTCATATGTGAGCATTTTTCATTGTAAGTTGAAATAAATCTCACCTTCTCAGCTGGAATGCTTTTTGACTTTGGGTGTAACAAATCCTTCCTTTTCACCAATGACGCTTTCTTTAAACCTCTCTTGATACATCGATTAGAGTAACTTTTATCTTTGAATCTTGTTGAAAGAGCATCTGCCTGTTAATGAAAAAAATAGTTATTAGAACAGATTATTCTTATTCTTAAGAATTGACCAGTTGGTATTCCAGCGATAATTGGCCTAGGGTGGGAGGAGCTTGCATGTAGCAAGGAATTCATGGCAGTCTCTATGTCAGTTTGGATGTCTTCATTTTCACCTTTCAAAATCAAAGCTTCCAAAAATTCAATGCTACTCTGATTATATTTGGACATAAGTCTGATGTTCAAATTATTGTAATTCAGGATCTGAATGAATGCAAGTAGGTCCTGTTCTGAGCCTTGCCATATCATAAAGATATCGTCTATAAAGCGCACCCAGAACAGGACTTTTTCAATAAATGCTATGGGATTCGTAAAGAAGATTGATCTCTCCCACACACCTAAAAATAAATTTGTATATGAGGGGGCAAAAGCCACCCCAATAGCTGTACCTTGATTTTGCAAATAGATGGTTTCCTTAAATAAAAAATAGTTGTTTTTTAATGCAAAATCCAAAAGAACAATCAGAAAATCAATGAAATCTATGTTATGATTATGATCTCCAAAATGTTTTTCTTGCCCGAATCCCATCTTGGTGTTGAATTGATGTATATAAAGATTCGACATTCAAGGTCACAAACCACATATCCTTTTCCATGGATATCCCTTCAATTTTGTTCAATAATTCATCTGTGTCCTTAATGTGTGTTGGTAAGGTATATACTATTGGTTTCAAATGAAAATCCAGCAACTTATCAATCACTTCACATAGGCTTCCATTTCCTGACACGATAGGTCGTCCAGGAGGGTTTGTCAAATTTTTGTGAATCTTCGGGATAAAATAGATGCAAGCGGTCTTCGGATAAGTTGGTATCAAGTTGTCCTTGATGTGTTTTTCAATCATTCCTTCTTCAAAGGCTTCATCCAGAATTGTCTTTAAGTCACTATGGAAAGCTGAGGTAGGATTAAAGGTTAGTCTTTTATAGTATGCTGCATCTCTTAATTGCCTAAAGTCTTCCTTTTCATATTGTTTGGTGGGCCAGAGCACCACGTTGCCTCCTTTATCGGTTGGCTTTATTACAACCTCTTTCAAATCCCTCAATTCTTTCAGTGCTTTTCCCTGAATAGATGTGAGGTTATCATCACTTATTTTGGGGGAGATTTTTGATATTCATTTGTTACCATTCTAACAAATAATTCCACATTTGGATATATATTTAGAGATGGGAATTTCTTTGGGATCTGTGGTATAAACTTACCCACAGTTGTTTGTTCATCATGTTCATTGCTTAACCCTTCCAAAATATGGATAGCTTCCTGTTCTTTTTCCGTTTATTCATCTCCAGCACTTGACTTGTGTAGTTTTTTAAGGATAAGTTTCCATGCAAATAGATGGATATCTTTTACGGCTGAGAAAAGATCAATAGGAGCAGTAGGTGAAAAGATGAGGCCCAAACTTAGTACCTCAATCTGCGGTTTACTCAATTCAACATCTGCTAGGTTGATTACCTGGAGTATTGATGTAGAAGGCCCATCATTACATTTCTCCCTCTTCTTATAGTTTCCTCCTCTCTGTCTGTTGTAGAGTCTTAAATTGTAAAAACGATTTCCATTTCCATAGTCATCTTCTCTGGATGAAGCAGATGAAAAGGACGAGGACCTAGCTGTATCCTGATCTCTTATTTGTGTTTTTTGCCATTTATAAATTGTTCAATTTCGGAAATCTTGTAAATCCCTTTGAAATTTATTGGTCTTGGCTTCTTTTACCTCTCTTTCCCATACTTGGAATTGATTGTCCACTTCTGTATTTAGAACATCTAATTCAACAGATGTGAGAATTTCACTTAATTTAACTCGAGTATTTTCAATATCACTATCTAATTTATTCAAACTTTTTTTTATTGTTTCCTATCAGGAGTTCGATCAGGGATTTGGAACAGAGGTTACAGGCTTCTTCCCATTTATTTTTCAAATAGGTGTCATCAACTGGGAAAGATGGTAAAACACGTACAAGCAATCCTCTAGGGATTTTACAAAAAATTTTTTGCAGAGCTTTGAATGCTGAGCTTGTAAAACACATACACGCAATCCTCTAGGGATTTTAATTTTTTTTTTTTTGCAGAGCTTTGAATGCTGAGCCTAAGAGAATTTTTTGTGGACCAGTATATTGAAGTTTCCCCATACATTGAACCATATAGGCACTAATTGTACTTATAGTTGTGCTTTACATATATGGAAACCTCTTTTGTAAAATTACTTTTTAGTTATCTTTTTTCATTGTATGCTCAGAGTACACCAATTTTGTTGTGAAATTTGATTGATAGCTTTAACGTGAGTATATTTATTCCTGTGTTTTCAGATTCATTTTTATGTGTCTACCCACTAAAGACAAAAATTCTTTTAAAAATTGTGTGTCAATTTCTGTTAAATAAAAACTATTAACTTTTACCTGGCATATGCTTCTGATTATTTAGATGTGTGATGAGCACCTTGAACAACCAGGTGCTTCACAGAAGTTTATAACGTTGAGCTGTGAAAGAAAATTCACACAAAAATGTTTTTTAGCCCCAGTTTTTTTATTTTCACAAGGATAACAGGAGAAAATGCACCAAACAATTTTTTTGTGCAATTTCTCCTGAGAACGCCAATACCCAGTACGTTGAAGAAATCTGCTTGGGAGGAATGCATGGCTCGGAAAGGTTGGAGTGACGTTTTGAAATGCAGATTTTGACGGATTGGTCTACGCGAGTCATATTGCGTTTGGAGAGCTGCTGATGTGTCTAAACCGTGGAAACCCCCACAAGTGACCCCATTTGCAAACTAGACCCTCAAGAAATTTATAAAGATGTATGTTGAGCATCTTGCTTCACAGAAGAAATGAAGAAGAAAAAATATTTTTCCCACAAGAATGTTGTTTTAGGTCCAAATTTATTCATTTTCACGGGGATAGGAGAAAATTGACCCCAAAACTTGTTGTGCCATTTCTCCTGAGTATGCTGATACTTCATATGTGGTAAAAAGAAAACTACTCTTGAGGCACAATGCAAAGCTCAGAAGGAAAGAAGTGCCATATTAGAGTTCAGATTTTGCTGGAATGATTTCAGGGTTGCCATGTCACATTGGTAGAGCCCCAGAGGTGCTAGAACTGTAAAAAAAAACATTGGTGACCCCATTTTTCAAACTACACCTCTCAATAAATTCATATAGGGTGCAGTGATCATATTGACACCCCAGGTGGGTTACAATATGGTATACCTTTGGGCAGTGAAAAAAAAATAATTACATTTTTACCGCCAAAATTTTGCTTTAGCCTCAGGTTTTGTATTTTCACACTGGGAAATGGGTAAAAATGGCACCAAAATTGATCCCCAAATCTCTGCTGAATGTAGAAATACCCAATATGTGGCTGTACAGTATTGCTTAGCCACACGACGAGACTCGGGAGGGACGGATAGCTATTTGCCTCCTGGAGCGCAGATTTCCCAAGAATAGTTTGTGGACTCCATATACAGAACCCATAAGTGCTAGAAGAGTAGAATTCCAACTCAAGTGATCCCAATTTGGAAACTATACCTCATTGGGAATTCATCTACAGGTGTAGTGAAGATTTTGATTACATGGGTATTTTCCAGATGTAAGTTGCAGTGGATGCTGCTGAGTAAAAATTGCAAACTGCCATTGTAGTGACTAGTAGTGATGAGCCACCCCCGTAGTGTTCGAGTTCGGTTCGGTTCGCCGAACAGTCGTGTGTTCGACGTACTATTTGTCGAACTGTTCGTCGAACTGTTAGTCGAACACCGTCGAATACCGTTAAAACCAATGGCAGGCAAACCAAAACACATAGAAACACAAAGAAAACACATAGAAAACACTTCAAAGGTGTCCAAAAGCTGACAAATTGCTCAGAAGACACAACTGACACATGGAAAAGTGACAAGTACATATAGTAATGCGAAAAGAAAGAGGTGGAGGAGTAAAACGAAGGGGAGACACAGATATAGGCATGTCATGCCCTTCTAAAACCTAAAAAGTTTGAATCCGACACTGGCCAGTCCGTTCCTGCCCGTGTGACCTGGGTGTCGCTGGGTTTGTGCCAGAGTTGCGGTGGACCCTGACGGCCAGTCCCCCTCTCCCAATACTGGTGCCTGTCCGCTGGTGGGTCGAGCGAGCCCCCCTGCGGTGGAGGCAGGTCTAATCTTTTAAATTTAAATTGTCTCTCTAATTTGAATGAGTACACTTTAAATTCTTTTACAAGGATCTATTGGAGGGCAAGTCTCATGCCAGCAGCTGCGGTGGTTCCAGCTCCACCCAGGAAGTGGAGAGGTGTGGTTGCTGGTGGTGGAAGCTGTGTGTAAGCTGCTTGGAGCTAAGTGCCTGGGAAGGAGGATTTTTTTTTCTCTATCTGGACTGCTACCTGCCCCTTCCCAGGCAGAGAGACCTTCCCTGGGACTGAGCGTCGGGGCTGTGCCCCTGGCTCCCACCCCCGGCAAGCTAGCTGGGGCTGGGGGGCCTCACATATCATCTGAAAGGGCCCACGCTGAAGCAAGCCAGTCCCAGGGATAATAGAAGGAAGACACCGGGGGGCCGCAAGGCTCCAGGATCCAGGACCCCTGAAGCCGGGGCCGTGGCAGCTCCTTCTCCCGGTGAGGAGGCTGCAGGCAGAGGTGCGGCAGGAGCCCCCCTTAATATCTGGGGCTCCAAGGCTGCGGGAGAGCCGTCCACCATCTATGCCTCCCGCATCCATGCCCACCTCTGTGAGTATGAGGAGGCAGCTAAGCAGCTGAGGATACTCCGGGAGAGGTTGAGGGGAGCCCGAGTGACAGCAAAAAATCGGCTCCCTGCCTCAAAGAGAGCGGAGGTATCTGCCATGGTCGGAAAGCTGAAGGGGGAGATAAGAGCACTGGAGGAGAGGAGGAAGATCATCCTGGAGGGAAGCAGCCCCTTCGAGGAGAAGTTAAAGAACGATGACCGGTTCAGAGCCCTGACGGGGGTCTCCTGGGGGGTCAGGAGGCTCCAGCCAGGTGGAGGATGAGGAGGAGGAAGATGGCGGAACATCTGCGCCAGCTCCACCTGGGGACCTGGTGAGTAAGAGCGCCCAGGACCTGGTGAGTAAGAGCGCCCAGGACTTGGTGGGTAAAAGCTCCCAGGTATCGCACAGCGGGATAGCCCCCGAACAAGTGGCTCTCCCACCGGACTCCAGTGACATGGAGGAAAGTGGGAGTGAGGGGGAGGATGGAGGAACGGGAGAAATAACAAGGGGGCTGCCTCATCCTACAGCAAGTGAGGCAGATTGAGTCCCCGGCACGGTTTGGCACGCTGTTGTTTGGGGACGAGGTCTGCCTTGAGGATAAGGGAACTGGGAAGAGGGGAAGAAGGCGTAAGGCGAATCAAGTGGTGGAGGAGAAACTTGTTTTTGTCCCTCTTTCCGGGGCCCCCCAGTCCCGCTGTGTGGAACCCGCTGCCCACCCCAGCCCGGGCCCTGTGGTGGGTTCGGTGCAAGGGAGCGGGGAGAGTAAAGTCTGCCTGGGTCTTGCTGACACTTCTGGTGGTGGCAGTTCGGATTCAGGCAGCGATATGGAGGTCGGTGCTGGTACTGGTAATGGTGGCGTTAGTGGGGGTGCTTGGGCTCAGTCCCCTGTGGCAGGGGGGGCTGGCCCAGCACCTGGTAAAGGTAAAGCCAGGGCCGCATCTCCAATTGCGGTGAGAGCAGCTTCTGGGCCCCCCACGAACGGATCTGTTTAATCTGGATCACTTATGGGGGTCCAGAAGCATAGAAGGGGCGCAGATACTGCTGTAAAGCAACAATTAAAGACCTGCAAGGAGTTTGTCGCTCCCCTGGAGGCGACCGTGGTGAAGCCGGGCACTCGGCACGTAGACCCCAAAAGGGGTCCGTGCGGGGGACCCCGCCACCACTGGATGCCGAAGGGGAGTGGCCAGCCTTGCCTACAGCAGGGGGTGGGTTCAGAGCGGCAGTGAAGGCCTGTGGGGGGGGCGTGGCCTCCCTGAATGTTGCCCTGCCTGCAGAGGCATGCAGGGGGGGCGTGCTCTCCTTGACCGCAATCCCGCCTGCCGTGCTCGCATCATCTGGGGTGGGTGTGGCCTCGCAAGGGGCTGCTGCCCAGCCTGGAGTTGCTGTAGCCGGTGGAGGGGGCGTGGCCTCGGCGGCTGTGGCTCCGCCCACTGTACACGTGTCATCTGGGGTGGGCGTGGCCTCGCAAGGGGCTGCTGCCCGGCCTGGAGTGACTGTGGGCCGGCGGGGGGCGTGGCCTCGGCGGCCGTGGCTCCGCCCACTTTACCCGTGTCATCTGGGGTGGGCGTGGCCTCGCAAGGGGCTGCTGCCCAGCCTGGATTGACTGTGGCCGGTGGGGGGCGTGGCCTCGGCGGGTCCGCCGCCCTCTGTCCTGCCCACCCATACCATCGGGTCTGCAGCCCCAAAAGCCGGTAGGGAGTTGTCGGGGTCCCCAACCCACTTACCGTCATCTGGTGGTGCGGGGGCTCCGCGCTCTCAGGTAAAGCCGGCGGAGGAGGTGTGTGGAGGGCAGGGTGCGGTGGCAAAGTCCGTCCCTGCCCTAGGAAGCACAGAGAAAGGAAAGAAGGAAAAAAAAAAAAGTGTTCCAGAAAGCCCAGGAGCTGCTGCTGCTCCTGAGCCCAGGCAGGGTGTACTAAGTGCACTCTGCTCTGGAGCATTTAAAGGGGCAGCAGCACTCCTGGGTAGAGGGAAAAAAAAGAATGAAGACAAAGACATCTTTATCCAGCCAGGGCCCCCAGCAGGAGATGTTGAAAGCCACAAAGCTACAAGCAAGGCTAAAGGCAATGTAGGCAATGTAAATGATGTAAATAATAATGTAAATAATATAAATAATGTGAATTATATGGATAGTATGGACAGTGAGGATGATAGTGATGGTGCGAGTGACATTTTTGAAGAGCTGTTTGCGGAGGTGGTGCATGGAGGTGTGAGTGATGGCGAGGGTGGTATGAATGAGGGAGTGAGCCTGGGAGTGGATGCAGGTGTGAATGTGGGTGCAAGTGTGAGTGGGGTAAGGGCTGGTCCATCTGCCTCCCCAGCCGTGGCTCCCAGGCGTTCATATGCGGGGGTCACGGCTGGGGGTAGGGGGGCATCCGGGGGGGTTCTCAGGGGGTCTCCTCACCTCTGGACTCTGGGGACGGCGTTTTGCACCGCCGTTTCCTGGAGGCCCTCAAAAGGGGAGAAAGGTCGATAATTGTAGAGGGGAGGACGGTGGACTTGTCTTTCTGGATAGAGAGACATGGTTTAGCCGCCTTCCAAGAGAGAAGAGAGGGAGGGACTGTCTGGTCTCTCCCAACAGCCGGGCAAGGGCTGGTAAGGAGGAATGTGGTCCGTCTTCGGTGGGGGGGCAGTGAAGCTTGCCCACCCAGGAGTAGGGTGGTGGAGCTCCTCCTGAAGATGGGCTTCAGGGCAGATGACATCTTTGCCCTGATCCATCCCACATCAGCCCGTTTCTTTGACATCAGCTTTGTTCGGCCAGAGGGGCTTGAGCTCTTCTGGTCAAATTATAAGCTGGTGAAGGGGGAGCCCGGATGGCGAGGCTTCGTCGTACAGGCGGTGTCTCGCCAAAATTCCGTCAAGAGAGTGACCGTGGTGACATATAACGAGTCACTCTCAGGCGTGGACATAATGACGTGGCTTTCCCGGTATGGGGAAGTCACTGAGGTCCCAAAAAAGAACAGGGACGAGTTTGGTATTTGGTCGGGGGGCTGGACCTTCATGGTTAAGTTGAAGGTCTCAGGCGATACGGTCACCCACATCCCTTCCTCGGCATTCCTGGGAAGGGACAGGATCCTGATCTTCTACCAGGGGCAGCCGAAGGTTTGTCACAAGTGCGGCGATCCCCGCCACTTCAGCGCAAGCTGCAAGGTGCAGAAATGTGCCTTGTGTGGCGGGGTGGGCCATCTCGCCGCTGCGTGTAGGGACATTCGGTGCAACCTGTGTGGTGACCTTGGTCATCCGTATAGCCGCTGCCCTCGCTCCTTCTCCAATACTGCTGCGGGCCCGGTGGGGGGAGACCGTGGGGGGGAAACCTATGGTGGGGCTTCCTCTGTCGCGGCGGGCGGTGGTGGCGGGGAGGGGGCTGAGGGGCCAGTGAGGAAAGGCAAAGTCACTAGAGGCCCCTCATATCAGCGGAGGCAGGCGGCTCGCCAGGGGGGTAAGGAGCAGGTGGAGCCTCGGTAACCGGGGTGATGCCTGCTCCTCCCTCTGGGTTGGTGGCTAAAGCCTCTGAGGCCCTGGGGGAGGAAGCGGTGAACGAGGAGATCAGGAGGATGGAGAGGGAGGATAAAGCGGCTGATTCAGACAGCTCCTCTCAATATGAAAGTGTTGATGAGGAAGTCTTAGAGCAGCCTACAATATCAAAGGGTGGAAAAAAGCGCAACAACAGGAGGGGGAGGAAGAGGCTGAATAAGTCTTCCAAATCCCCCCCACCCCCGACCGTGAGGGTACCAACGGAAGTGCCCACCGTTCCCCATCTGATCACACTCTCCAACCGGTTCCAGGCCCTTGAGGACTCTGCTAAAGAGTCGCCGGACGAGGGCAGGGGACCGGGGGCGGCATCGGGGGGTCTTTTAGGGGATGGCGGAGTCCAACCCTTGGGGGACGTTGTTTCTCCCAAGGGGGGGACAGACCTGGAGTCCGGAGGTGAGGACACCAGGGGAGGAGGAATGGACACCTCGTCCACCTTAAAAAGGAAAGGTTCCGACTCCTCCCCAGAGGGTGGTGGGAGTGGGGTGGGTAAGAAGAAGGCCGTCGAGCTTGATCACTCATGATGGCTGAACTCACTCCGTTGACACTGGCGTCCATTAATGTCGCCAGCATTAAGTCAGATGCGGCTAGATTTACGGCCTTTGATTTTCTCACCCGAATTGAGGCTGAAATTTTATTTTTGCAGGAGACCAGACTAACTGACATGGGGGCCATACATAAAGCACGGAGAGAGTGGAGGTGCGGGCCCTCATACTGGTCTCTTACGGCCGAGCCGTATAGCGGGGTGGCAGTCCTCTTTAAGACTGCAGATGTGGAATGCAGACGAGTGATCGAGCTAGAAATGGGGAGGTGCCTGGTCCTTGACGTCTTCATGAGGACACAAGAGCTACGGCTCATAAACATCTATGGTCCACAATCAAAGTGGGACCGGAAATGTCTCTTCCTGAGGATTAAGCCCTTTCTTTTTACAAGCCGGCAGGTGGTCTTCGGTGGGGACTTCAACACCATTACGAGGTCCCGTGATCGGGGGGGTCCTGGAGATCGCCTGCCTTATGACAGTATCACGCTCAATAGCATAGCCAGTGAAGCTCGCCTGGTGGATGTCCACATCCGGCACACCCCAGGTCACGGGGGTTTCACCTATCATAGGGGTAGCTGTAGATCTAGAATAGACAGGTTTTTTTTAAAGGAGGATGCCATCTTTTCTGCTGTGTCCGCCGTTGAGGTGGAGTTCTCCGATCACTGTCTAATTTTCTTTTCTCTGAATGTTGCAGAAACTCCCCGGATGGGAAGAGGGCTGTGGAAGCTGAATTCGTCCCTGCTGGAAAAGCGAATGTGAGACAATCCTTCGAGGATTTTCTTCAGAGCCAGGTACCGCTTTTGGATCTCTGTAGTAGTAAGTCAGAGTGGTGGGAGATCTTCAAAAAGCGGGTGGCGGGGTTCTTCCGCAAGCTCTCGAGCCTCAGGAGTCTGAACAGGCATCGCTTGTATCAGGCTCTGGGGAGGAAACTCGAGCAGCTCGTCTCGACTGGAGGTGACCGTGAGGAAATCTCCAGAGTGAAGTCTTTGCTTAAGAGGTGTCAGTATGATAGGCACACATCTTTGGTTTTTGAGAGGGATTTCGGGAAGTACCGCTCACCCGACCCTACAGGAACTGTAAGATGTCAGTGAATTGTAAAATGCTGACAGGACTGATCGATAGTACGGGGTCCCTGAACAGATCCAAATCAGGGATCCTGGAGGTGGTCAGGTCCTTTTACTCACACCTCTTGGGAAAGAGGGATCTAGATCGGGATGAGATGTCGGCTTTCCTGGCTGAAACCATCCCTGAGCCAGGGGATGATCCCTCTCTTGGTGTTTTGGCAGAAGCAATCAGGGAAGAGGAAGTGAGACTGGCCATTGATGGGCTTCGGCCCAAAAAATCGCCAGGTCCGGATGGCTTAACATCCGAATTATATAAGACCTTTAGGGACTCCTTGGTCCCCCTCTTGACTGGGGTGTTTAATGAGTGTCTTTCCTCGGGTACTCTTCCCGGTTCAATGAGGAGGTCAGCCCTGATTATTCTGTCAAAGGGTAAAGACTCGTCCCGTATTGAGAATTGGCGTCCCATAGCGCTTCTCAATACGGACCGGAAGGTTCTGGCGAAGGTGTTGTTTAACCGGCTGGTCAAGTTTGCACCCCGGCTCCTTTCGGAGGCCCAGCACTGCTCTGTTCCAGGCCGCAGCACCTTTAGTGCTGTGCTCGGTGTCCGAGAGGCAGTGGAAAAGGGTAGGGCAGGTCACTGGAAGGGGTATCTACTGTCATTAGACCAAGCAAAAGCCTTTGACCGGGTTAACCATGAGTACCT
>JARQOD010000002.1:512564714-512619800 GCA_033576555.1 Oophaga sylvatica | reverse complement strand
CCTGGAATGGTTGTGAGAAGTCACAACCACTATCATCACAGAAAGTTCACCCGGACATCTGATATCCACAGTTACAGCAGACAAAAAAGAGAAAAGAGAAAAAAAAAAACAATAGTGTTTACCTGTGGTAACACTGCAGAAAAAAAAACACTTAAGGGAATTACTCACCTGGAATGGTTGTGAGAAGTCACAACCACTGTCATCACAGAAAGTACAACCGGACATCCGATATCCACAGTTACAGCAGACACAGCCTTTCCAGACCCAGCAGACACTAACGTTTTGGCTTCAGAATCTTGTAACGTATGTAGTACAGTTCATATAGCGTCTTGTGCTTGGGTGCGATGAAAATACATGAGACACAGGTTTGATATAGAAAGTCTTGTATTACTTCATACAAGTTGGCAAAAATAGTCACACAGTTTGCAGACACAGAAGCAGGAGACACAGCAGGCCAGAGTAATCTAAGCTCAGCAATCACTCTCCACAACAGGTTCAGGATCTTCTTCTCTGTTACCGTAAGTCCATGCAAACGTGGGTCTTTCAAAGAGCAGGGTTCAGAGTCCACAAGTGCTTCAAAGTTCCTCAGTAGGAATAGCTGGAGTACAAGGTCCAAGGCTTTAGGAGTCAGGTCACAGGTTCACTGCAGGCTAGATTCTGAAGCACTGATTGCTCAGCTGTGGCTGCTTAAGAAGCAAAAGGAGAGAATCAGGGCGGGAACATGCAAGCTGGAAACTCCATTTTGACTGAGGGCAAGATAGCTGCAGCAAGACAGAAAGTAAAATGGCTGACGAACAAACTGAGTTTCAGGAACATGTACACAGAACCTTACAACCCCCAAGGGACGTAAGTCTTGTCTTTAAGAATGGTGTGTGGATTCAGGGACAACGCCTGTATATTCCTGAAACAGTCAGATTGAGAGTATTGCAACTCATTCACGATTC
Organism: Oophaga sylvatica; assembly: GCA_033576555.1. NCBI lineage: Eukaryota > Metazoa > Chordata > Amphibia > Anura > Dendrobatidae > Oophaga > Oophaga sylvatica. The sequence continues at coordinate 512,618,856 of JARQOD010000002.1, read as the reverse complement.
CAAGATAGCTGGGCATAGAGGAATTCTAAAGACACAGGAATTTCTCTCTCGTTTCTTTTGGTGGCCCTCTGCAGGAAGGATGTTTTAAACTATGTCACTTCATGTGAAGTCTGTGCAAGATGCAAAACACCTCGCTCCTCACCAACTGGTCTGTTACAGCCTCTTCCCACCCCGTCCCGCCCGTGGGAATCCATTTCTATGGACTTCATTGTGGAGTTACCAACCTCTCAAGGAAGAACACCATTCTAGTGGTGGTTGACCGTCTAACAAAGGCAGCTCATTTTATCCCTTGTGTCGGCTTACCCACTGCAAAACAGACATCAGATTTGATCATTAAAGATGTGTTTTGCTTACATGGAGTACCGGATGAGGTTATTTCGGATCGAGGGGTGCAATTCACTTCTAGGTTTTGGCAAAATTTCTGTGCAGCATTGGACATTAAAGTAAACCTTTCTTCTGCTTTTCATCCCCAGACTAATGGACAGACCGAACGAACCAATCAAACCCTGGAGCAGTATCTCCGCTGCTTTATCTGCCACCTACAGGATGATTGGGTGGATCTACTTCCATTAGCTGAGTTCTCGTATAACAACTCTCAGAGTGCCTCCACTAAGCAGTCTCCTTTTTACTCTAATCTAGGTTATCATCCTAACATTCTACCACGATTTCCCATAGAAACGCCTTTACCAGCAGTGGCTGAAAGAATCACGTCTTTACAGAAGAATATGGATCTTCTAAAGGAGAATCTGGAATCGGCACAGGAAAGGTACAAGAAAGCAGCAGATAAATTTCGTAAACCTGCACCAGCTTTCAAGGTAGGAGACTTGGTCTGGCTGTCAACCAGAAATCTTAAGTTAAGGATTCCATCGTCTAAGTTGGGACATAAGTACATTGGACCCTATAAAATCAGTAAAATTATAAGTGCCGTTGCTTGTCGTTTTCAACTGCCCAGAACTATGAGAATTCACCCTGTCTTTCATGTATCCCTATTAAAGGCTGCGACACCCAATACGTTTCCTGGACGTTCTTCTCCTTGCCCTGACCCAGTGCTAGTCGATGGTCAGGAAGAATTTGTGGTGGAAAGGATTTTAGATTCCAGGTTGTATAGAAATCAGTTACAATATCTGATTAAATGGCAGGGCTACCCAGTGGAGGACAACTCATGGGAACCAGTCAATAACGTTAATGCTCCTCGCTTGCTCCGTCAGTTTCATCAGAGGTACCCACACAAGCCTGGCCTGAGGTCATCCGGAGGTTGTCCCTAAGGGGGGAGTAATGTAAGGTTCTGTGTACATGTTCCTGAAACTCAGTTTGTTCGTCAGCCATTTTACTTTCTGTCTTGCTGCAGCTATCTTGCCCTCAGTCAAAATGGAGTTTCCAGCTTGCATGTTCCCGCCCTGATTCTCTCCTTTTGCTTCTTAAGCAGCCACAGCTGAGCAATCAGTGCTTCAGAATCTAGCCTGCAGTGAACCTGTGACCTGACTCCTAAAGCCTTGGACCTTGTACTCCAGCTATTCCTACTGAGGAACTCTGAAGCACTTGTGGACTCTGAACCCTGCTCTTTGAAAGACCCACGTTTGCATGGACTTACGGTAACAGAGAAGAAGATCCTGAACCTGTTGTGGAGAGTGATTGCTGAGCTTAGATTTCTCTGGCCTGCTGTGTCTCCTGCTTCTGTGTCTGCAAACTGTGTGACTATTTTTGCCAACTTGTATGAAGTAATACAAGACTTTCTATATCAAACCTGTGTCTCAAGTATTTTCATCGCACCCAAGCACAAGACGCTATATGAACTGTACTACATACATTACAGATTGGCTGTTAAAAGTGAAACAGCCAATCAGAGCAATCTGTAATATTTCACCAATATAATTGGTGAAATATTACAATCCAGCCATGGCCGATGCTGCAATAGCATCTCCCATGGCTGGACACCGAGCCCTGACCCCCCCACACGGATTCACGGCGGCGATCGGCCGCCGCCACCGAAAGATGGCAGCGATCGGTCACCGCCGTCACTAACAGCTCCCCTCCTCCTTTGCTCCGGTGCCCCCACCTTCCGATCCCCCCCCTAACCTTCCGACCACCCTACTCAACTCTCCCGATCCACGGATGTCCCTGGATCGGTCCCGGAGTCCGCCCGGGCCTCTTCATGGGCACCGCCATCTTGGAAAATGGCGGGCGCATGCGCAGTGCGCCCGCCGGCCGGCGCATGCGCAGTGCGCCCTGCCTAGTCAAAAAAATTATTTTGATCACTGTGATAAACTGTCACAGTGATCAAAATAAAAAAAAGTAAGTGAACCCCCCCCTGTCATAGGTAGGGAAAAATAATAAAGAATTTTTTTTTTTTCCTATTAGGCCCTGTGCACACGTTGCGGATTTTGCTGCGGATCCGCAGCTGATTTCTCTGCTGATCCGCAGCTGATTTCGCTGCTGATCCGCAGCGGATTGCGCTGCTGATCGCAGCGGATTTCGCTGCAGATCCGCAGCTGATTTCGCTGCTGATCCGCAGCTGATTTCGCTGCTGATTCTCAGCTGATTTCGCTGCTGATCCGCTGCTGATTTCGCTGCGGATCAGCAGCGCAATCAGCAGCGAAATCAGCTGCGGATCAGCAGCGAAATCTGCTGCGGATCAGCAGCGGATTTCGCTGCTGATCCGCAGCTGATTTCGCTGCTGATCCGCAGCGGATTTCGCTGCTAATCCGCAGCTGATTTCGCTGCTGATCCGCAGCTGATTTCGCTGCTGATCCGCAGCGGATTTCGCTGCTAATCCGCAGCGGATTTTGTAGGACTACAACCCCACCGGGGTAACTTCACAGTGTCCTTTACTTGTGCTTGTGGAGGACCCGCTCCAAACCTCCAACTGTGGTCTTGGGTGGGCTGCAAGACTTTCCTTGAGCAGACCTCACTTTCGGCCACACCAAACGGGTTTTTAGTTTCTGAGGTAGTTGAAAATAGTGCACAGTAAAGTTTTTTGTAAAACCAAGATGGAGCACCGAAGTGCCAACTATTTACAGAAAAGTTTGTGAGCCAGTACAGTTCATGGCTTCAAAGTTCAACATTTTCATTACAGTGAAACACCATTACCCAACCTGGGTATATTAAGGCAACAATAAACTTGTTCTTCTGAACATTCACCCGTCCGGTACATCAAACCATTACCCAACCTGGGTATATTAAGGCAACAATAAACTTCTTTTTATGAACATTCACCCGTCCGGGTACATCAATAATTTAACTATTTACATACAGAGACCCTGTCCGGGTTATTTAGACTTCTTTGGCTGGCCTCTTACAGGTACCACCTGGTACTGTTCTGGAGCTTGCCAAACATCCGTGACAGGAGGGTCCACCCAGACCTGATGACGTCGTGTGGCCTGTACAGTGACGTCGTGACCCGCTATCTGGGTCTGTGTGGCCACCTCTTTCGTCTCCCTCCGGGTCTGGAACCCTATGTCCCGGACTGTATGAACCCCAGGGGGCCTAACAGGCGCCGGGTACGGGCCAGCTATCATTATCATGTTCATAGCTGGGGCTGCTGAGGAGACCACTGAGGGAGGCTGGGGAGATTTACGGCGTGGGGTGGGCACTTGTGCAGAGGCCTGGTTGGGGGAGGCTGAAGGCTCGTAGGGTCTGTCAGTTTCCTGACACTCTGGGGAGTAGGGGTCGCACCTGGTAACATTTAGGGCGTACCATCCATTGTAACCCCAGTGTCGGGTGTAAGTCACCAAGTCTCCTGGCAACAGGTCCCTCCCCGGGTGTCCTTCTGGGAGGTGAGCCTCCACGTCCCGCCGGGTTACAAAAACTTCTAAATAAAGTCCAGGCTCCTGGATGAAGCCCCAACCACCTTTTAACTTAAAGTTCCGTACTGCACCCTTACGCCGCGGCTCCCTCACCGTACTTTTATCCTTTCTCATACGTGCCTTCTCTGCCAGGTCCTTCTCCAGGTGACGTTGCCGAAGCTTTTGGGATTCTCGCTGCTCCCTTTGTCGCTCTGCTTCCCGCTCCCGACGTCTCCACTCTTCCTCCTGACGCCGGTTGTAATTCTCCTCCACCAGCAGCTCCATGTCTCCAACATCAAACGCCAGCTTACGATGTCCGGTTTGCGGCAGCTCTCCTGGCGCCCGCCAGTCCTGGCGGCGCTCACCTGTGGCGGAAGCAGCCGGCTCTGGAACAGATGACGGTCGGGGCTCCGGTACAGGCAGGTAGAGCTCTGGTGTCGCTTCTTCTGCCTCAGCGACGGGGGCAGACAGCGGGATCTGGGGTGCTGGTGCGGCGTTTTCAGCAGGAACGGGTGCCTCCACTGTGATACTGGCAACCGGTTCAGATTGCAAGGGCTGGATGCCCGCACGGCCTCCTCTACTGGAACGGGTGCCTCCACTGAGATACTGGCAACCGGTTCAGATTGCAAGGGCTGGGATGCCCGCACGGCCTCCTCTACTGGAACGGGTGCCTCCACTGAGATACTGGCAACCGGTTCAGATTGCAAGGGCTGGGATGCCCGCACGGCCTCCTCTACTGGAACGGGTGCCTCACCTTCCGGTACAGACACTTCAGGGGGTAAGAGGGATTGGCGCCGCTCCAATTGTAGTTTTAAGGCCCGCCAGCTCGCTTCCATCCTGGCGACCTCCTCCCGGTGCCGGGCCAGGTCTCTCAGGGTATCCTCCGCTTCTTCCAGCGTAGGAGGGTTTCCAGGCCGGGTGCCAAACGGTGGCTCCGTGGCGATCGGGTCGCTTCCGTGGGGGGAGAGCTCTGACTCCTCCATCCCTTCCCACTTCTGCTCACGTCCATTCGCCATCTCTGCCAAGTCACATGTGTCATTAGCATCAGGAGAGGCGACATCTTTTGTAGGGAGGCGGGACCTTCGCGTTTGTTTCCGCCCACTGAGGAGGATGAGGAGGCGGAACTCCAGAGCTGTGGGGCACGATCTTACATTGCAGTAACATTTAGAGTGTGCGGACATCGTTTTCGCGCCACGGAGTGAGTGTACGCCCACGAGAGCACGCCCTTATTCTTCACCTGTGCCTCGTGGCGCAGATATGACGGAAAAATGGCAAATACAGTCTATGATGATTTTTGCAATTCTCAAGCAAAAAAACAGTTCAATTAAGGCACACAGTACTCGCTTATAGCGAGCTTCTGAATCCTGTTCGTGACGCCAAAGTTGAGTCGCACAGAGCCACAGGTTTTGGGGGTACTCGGCACCAAGCCCGTCGACTTCTATGGGGGATGTGACGGGTAGCACAACTATGTCCGTGCCCTGGTCGCTCACTGGAATGTGGGATATTTCCAGGGGATGATAGAATGTTTGTGTAGTTTGTCGTGACGCCACCTGTAGTACCTGGTCAGGGTGACCAGCGCTGCTGTGCAGGTCCTCTGGCAGGGATGGTGTAGTGCAGCTAGGTGATAAGTCTTGTACAGGTAAGACGGTATCCTTCCAGGCAGATAGATGTGAGATAGAGCAATGGTGCAGAGTGATGTAGCAGAGTGGAGTATGCGACGTAGTAAGAAAGCAGGAAAGGAAACAATTATTACTACAAAGACATGCAGCATAAGGCTGCCTCAACCCCTCCCATCCAACTAGCTACACCCTGTTCTAACCAGCCTGAGCTAGACCATCCCATTGGGTCCGCCTACACTCAGCTGGCATAGTGTACTGTTGAATGCAGTGGTTGGAGTCAATGGGGTGTTTCCTCCTTACCTGAGAGTAAGTTGTCACACCGCTGGGTGCGATGCAACATCTCTGTGGCGACTGAACCCTCGGGTGCTTCTGTCTTTTCACAAATGCCGGCTTTACCCGGCAATTGAATCAGAGGCTATTTTACTATGTAGAAGTGAATAAACTATAAATATATGTATATATATATATATGTCACAATGACATGTTTTTATATATATATAGTATTCTAAGTGTGTATATTTTGTGTTTACAAGGAAAGAAAGTGTTTTTTTAGTTGCGATATTTTGTTCCCATAGACTTACATGGGACTTCCGGTATCGGAATCGGATATCGGCGATATTTAGTGATATCGGCGATGCCATTCCGATCCGATATTTTTAGATATCGAGCAGTATCGCTCAACACTAGCTACCTTAGGACTTGTGTGCAAATGTGATGTACTTTTAGGTAATACTTATACAGAAATATTGACAGTTCTACAAGGTTCACAAACTTTCGAGAACCACTGTAATTGTACTTAACAATAGATCTATCCAACCAGTAACAATCTGAGCATATAACTCGTACAAAAACATGGTAAAAAAATAGCTTGAATAGTTTGAATATGTTTCTGCAAAATAGCTTATAGGACATTTTGTAAAACAATTACAAAGTAACATTTTGAAAATTACTTCTACTTGGCAGGAAATAGCTTCCTTTGGCAGGTTACATTGAAATATAAAATACACATATTATTCTAAAAATAATTTGCCATCTGGAATGTGATGGATCTTTCCACTGACACTGGAAAACTTTGGAAGACATACTTATCAACATTGAACTTATCAACTTCTTTGAAAGAGCCGTAAGTGAAACTCATAAAAGTTCCATATTTTCCTTTCTTATTAATAATTAGCTTATTAGGTGAAGATCGGTAAGATATCTGATAATGCCACTGAGTTGAGTAATTGTCATTAGAATCAATCTTAACTGTTGTGTTAAAAGGGCAGTGTTTTCTTCATATTTTCTTCATAAGTATTTTCTGACCTGCAGTTCAGGCCGAGGATATGGCTAAGCCACTGGTCCGAATTGTGCGCTCTACAATGCAACTAGCTTTGGCTGCCTTGCCTCTGCAGCAATAGAGGAGTAGAGCAGCACTGAATCTAGCTGGATCTAATGATCAGGTGTCACCCACAGTGTGGGAAAGACTAAGTGCAACATGAAGGGATGAGGGGAAGGAAGCCCAAACACTATGTAATGGGGGAATAGAAACCCCTAGGCAGATCTTATAACACCATGCCTACCCTACTGTCCCTAAATTGGTTACACACCAATCTCCGAGCTGGAAACCTAAGCTGTGTATATCCCTAGAGCTAGACCCTGGATAGAGAGGGGGCGGTGAGCACTGGTCAGTCCCCACTGATAATTAAAGACAACAAGGGAGACAAACAAGGAGGGAGGAACTTATCTTGAGCAGCCTCCAGTGAGATAACACCAAATGTCCTCCGAGAGCAACAGATAGGAAGTTAGCTGAGAGCTACAGCTCCAAGCCTTCACAAAGGAAAAAGTGAATATCACTGGCGACTCCCTGAAATAGGCTGGGAGTTTATAAACACCAAGGTCCAGGTGTTTCAATTGGAGTCAGAGGGAGGCTGCTGCTCGGTCCAACAGTCAGAAGGATTAAGAAGGCATCTGCAATGCCAAACGCAGAGGCCTTCTGCAGCCAGATGTAGAGCGACTGTTGCATCTGACACACCCATAACAGTACCCCCTCTCTTCAAGTGGCGTCCGAACACTCAGGACCAGGTATCCCAGAAAAAGAGGTGTGGAATGAACGAACCAGCCTGGAGAAATTCACCTCTGATGCTGAAACCCACATCCTTTCCTCTCGACGGTAACCCTTCCAGTGCACCAAGTATTGAAGGAACAACGTTGGAGGCGAGAATCTACAATCCTTTAAATCTGAAACTCTAGAATACCGTCAACCATTATTGGGGACAGCAGTAGGGGTGAGGACTCAAGGGGTTCCATACAATTCTTAAGCAAAGACTTGTGATGGACATTGTGGATCTGAAGGGCCTGAGGTAGTTCAAGACAAAGTGATGCCGGGTTAATGACGGCAGTTATTTTATAGAGACCAATAAATCTAGGTCCCAACTTCCAGGAAGGAACCTTCAACCTGATATTCCTGGTAGATAACCACACAAAGTCATTCACATTCAGGTCCGGACCTGGCAAGCATTTTCTGTCAGACATACGTTTGTATCTGTGTCCCATAATCTTCAAATGGTCAAAAGCCCTCGCCACACCGATTTTGTGATGCAACAGTGACCTAGCCAGCGATCTCGCTTAGTGTGACACGCAGCAATGACCAGCCCCCCTGCTGGGTATCGCTGATCGTCGTTGAATGTCCTGGACCATTTTTTCATCGTTGGTCTCCCACTGGCCAGCGCGCATCGCTGCGTGTGACAGCGGGAGACCAACGATCAGCGAGCTGGCAGCTGGTGTAAAATTCATGGACAAGTGTGTCAATGATCTGCTAGGAGTAGATAACGAAAGAAAAGTACTAGAAGGACAGGTATGTGATACTTTAGAACGCGTGCATATACTACAAGCAGATACATGTTAAACCACATCCCAATGTTACCCCGGCCACCAAAAATGATGAGAAAGGAGGTCTGCAGTTGCCTTACCACCAGGATGATCAACAAGCACAGAGTTGTGATGCTTCTTAGTTACTTTGCAACCTAGATTGGATGGTACAAATAACCTTCCTGGAGGGCAGAAGGCAGGGGCGTCCCCTGGGTCTCCAACACCTCACTTTCCAGTTCAGGATACAATGCCAAAATGACTACCCCCCCTCTGCAAAAACAGGGCAGGGTCCTCATGGTCACCACCACCAGGGAATCTATGGAACAAAGCATCAGCCTTGACATTTTTGACCCCTGGACGAAAGATGACAACAAAATTTAACCTTGGGTGAGGGCAGAGCAGAGTACTACAGGGCACAGGCGCCGGACCTCTCTGACCTTTCCCGGCGCCTGCGCACTGTTGCACTCTGCTCTGCCCTCACCAGGGCCAAGCAGTGCGCCTGCGCAGGAGCCGCAACGAGGCAAAAAGAACACGCCGGCTTCGTCACAAGATGGGAGGCCCCGGACATGACCGTGACTCCCATCTGACCTGAACGGACAGCGGAACGTCCCTGGGTGAGTATAATATAACTCAATTTTCTTCACTTTCAGGTGACATCGGGGGCTTATGTACGGCATTCCAGAATGCTGCAGATAAGCCACTGATGGCGGTGGCCCTATCTCAAAGGGCGAAAATGCGGTGACAGATTCCCTTTAACCTGCTGATGTGATATTTACATACACTCCCTTCTCGGTTGACGCGCTTTCTAGCCTTCTCCTGCTCACTCTGCTGACATGATACTATGATACGCCTGCTCCCTTGGTGATGTGGCGATGAGATACGACCCATGGCTTTTTATTGGCTGCTCTGTATTCATGATGTTTGGACACGCTTCCTCCTCTGATTATGCGGCGATGAGACACGCCCCTTGGCTTTCTATTGGCCGCTCTGTATTCATGATGCTTGGACACGCATCCTACTCTGATGATGCAGCGATGAGACACGCCCCCTGGCTATTTATTGGCCGCTCTGCATTCATGATGCTTGGACACGTCTCCTCCTCTGATGATGCGGCGATGAGATACGCCCCCTGGCTCTCTATTGGCCGTACTGTACTCAGTATCACACGGCCCATTCATCGGAGCTGTGCTCTCAAACCGGAAGGGGAATGTAACATTCTGTCATGGTTCTCTCCTCTGATTGTGACTTCCTGTGGTGTGCGTTCCAGGTAACAGAAGCCGGTAATTCTTATGGTATGTGCCATGCGCTAGTCTCTCCAGCTGATTTGAGTGATCAGAATATGCCTGCAATTATTTTTATGAGATAAACATAGCGACGGTATTGGATAAGACTTCAGGAAATGATGCAATACATTAGATTTTATTTAAACGCCCTCTTTGGCCATTTTGCTCTCTGCAGACAGCATTGAGGCAGAATAGGCATATGTCTCTCCAGTTTTAGCACTACAGCACTTTACAACAAGCCAGTCCCCTGATGAATTTGCTTGAAGGAAACGCGTCAGGACACCCATCTAGGGAAAGTGCAGGGCAATTTCTATTAAAGGGCTAGCTGTGGACTGCCCTTTTTAGGGCGGGAGTTTGGGGGATAGTTTGTTAATAACCCCATAGGGAATGACAGGGGATTGTCTTCCCGCTGGACACATCAGGGATCCATCATTCTCTATGTGCAAAGGCTCCCGTCACCCCTTCATATTGATAGTGAGATTGTTCCATTTCTTTTTCTCTCATCTTATATTGTGCAATTTTACACATTTATAATTCCTGTGTGTGTTATATATGTGACTCCTGGGTGATAGCCTATGAATTTGGAGGGTGATCCATTGTAACACTCCGTTTGGTTTCACCTTGGTATGTTGTTGCCACTTTTTGACTGTAAGTGGCTAACTATATCCTAAGTGAATGTGCTGTTCTCAGTTTCTTCCACTGTTTATATGTATTTTTGAGCTGACAGCATTTTCAATGTTTTTTATTGGGTGACTCAATTAACTAGTGGTTTTATGAATTATTATTAAAAGTTATATTGTAATTTTCACCTTTGCTATATATTAAATTTATAATTGGTGATCTTGGTCCTAATCTACTCCGGCCGACACTGGAGTCCCTTGCTTTTTCTATATTTATACATATTTAGGTTATGGCAGGTTTTCTCTCTGTGGGTCTGAACACTGATAATTGGCTCTCGGAAGCCAAAGAGGTCTATTCTGAACATACCTTCACTCAGAATAAATATCTTCCTACATTTAATGTGGCTTTTAAGGAGCTAGAACAGGTCTATAGAGACCAAATTACTTCCTGGTGGAAGGTCCAAAGCCTAGAGAGTTATCTAAAAGCCAAAATAGTTCCAAGGGGTTTGAGAATCAATCTCACAACAGGCAATAGACATAAGAATCCAACCTTTATTCACAAATGGGAACGTGAGGTAACTGAGAGCTCCTTGCGCTTTATGCAACTATTGCTTGAGGAAGAGAGGGTTACCCTTAATTCATTAAATGATAAATTGAAGGAACATATTGAAGTAACAAAAAAATTTTCAACAGAAGCTGAGTTTGGCACTAAGGAAGCTAAACTTCAAACTCATTGAACGTTTCCATTACCACCTAAAGGGGAGGAAACATAAACAATATTTGCATGATGTGCAAGATTTTAAGGACAATAAAGCCTATTTAGTCCTAACCCCAAGTACTGTTCCCCTTGATAGGGAATCTGAGCTTTCATCTACCGACACAGATTTCTCTGAATCAGAAAATAGAAATCAGTCATCAAGAGGTAGGAATAGAGGTTGGGGTAGAGGCCGGGGCACGCGCAATACTTCTGATAGATCTAACAACACTCCTAGTGGACATTGTTTAGATCAAGTTTATGCCCTCAGAAACCGGTTACCACAAGCAAAGAAATAAGTGAAGTTACAGCTTCTCACCCTCGAGCAACGAATGGTATTCAAGTTATCAATCTGTCTGAGAGGGCTATTGATAATTGTGAAATGGCTTTTCTGAGTAAGGGCCTTTCTTTCGTCCCAAATACTGACTTTGATCTTTTTAGGATGGTTAAGGATCTAAATTTATTTCTTCGTAAAATTAGGTGGAAAAAGTTCTTTCAGAAACAGGACTCTCACATTAGTTCTGAATTAGGTATACCTGAAGATATGTTGGCTGACATTAGACTATTGGACTCTATTGCTAATAATAATCCAAATACTTTGGGCCTCGGTCCATTTACGGAATTGAAGGATAAGAGCACTAAAATGCCACCACCCTCTGGTGATTTATCAGCAATTGATGTTTTTTCTAATCTGGTAACCAGGGATCTGGTTGAGCTCTCGCATAGTCATATTCAATGTCATAACAATTGTTCTAAAAAAGAAATGGAAGCAATTGTTGCACTCGAATAGGATGACAGCATTGTCATCAAACCCTCATATAAGGGCGGCAATGTTGTCATCCTGGGAGTCCACCAGTATCGACAGATGTTTGAGTCCATTCTAAGTGATGGGGACACTTATGAAATTTTGGCACATAATCCAACTAATGTATATCGTGAGGAACTACAGCAAATCCTCTCTGAGGCACTAGACAAGAGGATCATTACCAAGACCGAATTTGATTTTTTATTTCTGAGCCATCCTGTCACTGCCACCTTCTACTGCCTGCCCAAGGTCCATAAGGGGTTTCACCCATTCAAGTGCCGACCAATAATATCGGGTGTCAGCAGTCTTTGCCAAAATTTTGGCATCTATTTGGATCGGATTCTGTCTCCATTTGTATCCTCTCTACAGTTTTATGTACGTGATACTCCTGATCTCCTCCGCCGTCTTGACGGCCTCACTATAAGCCCAGGATCATTTCTGGCGAGTATAGATGTGGAAGCACTATACTCATCTATTCCACATGACTTCAGTCTAGAAGCAGTGAGATACTTTCTGAACATGAGGGGTTGTCAATATCAGGAACACAACCATTTTTTACTGAGACTCCTTCGGTTTTGTCTGACACACAATTTCTTCACATTTAACCGTGTGGTCTATCACCAGCTGAGGGGGACTGCAATGGGCAGCCCTTGTGCCCCGGCCTACGCAAATCTGCTCCTCGGCTGGTGGGAAGAGACCATGGTGTATGGTGATCTCGAGGATAATGAATCGTCTATGTGCCGTGCCTTTGAAAAATGGACACGATACATAGATGATGTCTTCATTGTTTGGAAGGGCTCTGTTGAAGCCTTTAACAATTTTGTGGCTAAACTCAATCATAACCACATTGGTCTGTTTTTTACATCTGTGATAGATGTAACAACATTGCCGTTTCTTGACATTCTTATTGAGAAAGGTGATAATGGCGAGTTGATGACCTCTACATATAGGAAACCCACTTCTACCAATGCTTTATTGCACTGGAGTAGCCACCACCCCTCAACACCTGAAGAGGGGAATCTCTAAAGGGCAATACCTCAGAGTCCAGAGGAATTGCTCTAATAATTTGGCCTTTGAATCTCAGGCCAAGGACTTGAGGGACAGATTTTTTGACAGTGGCTACCCCCAAAACATTCTAACAAAAGCATATCATGAAGTTAAGTCGTGTGTTCGTTCTGAACTGTTGAACTCTGTTAAGAGGAATGAGTCGGAAAACAGTGCCCTCAGATTCATTACCACTTTTGATAATGGCTCTGCACAAGTGAGAAATATTATTAAGAAGCATTGGTCCATCCTACAAATGGACAATGATATTTCATCCTATCTTAGTAGGGATCCGCTAATCACCTACAAAAAAGCACGGTCTCTAAATGATAGACTTGTTCATAGTCATTTCTCTGCTCCGGTTACCAGAACATGGCTTCATAGTGATGTGACTGATTGTTGTAAATGTGGACATTGTGTGGCCTGCCAACATGTAGATACTGGCAACACGTTTGTTAGTAATGTGACAGGCAAGAATTACTCCATCAAACATTTCATGAATTGCAGCACTAAAGGGGTTATCTACAAAGCCACTTGCATTTGCGGACTTAAATATGTGGGGAACACTATCCGCAAATTCAAAAGGAGAGTTGGTGACCACGTTGATGATGTCACACATAAGAGGGACACTCCTATTTTCAGACATATCCATAGTCTCCACAATGGTAAAATTAGCTCCATTAAATTTATATGGCTATTTATAGAGTATTCAAACCCCCAAGGGGGGGTAACTGGGACAGACTATTACTGCAGAAAGAGGCCAAATGGATCTTTTATATGGACACTATCTCACCTAAGGGCCTAAATGACCAGATCAATTATGGTTGTTTCATTTGATTCCTCTTTGGTTTACACCTGCCCTTCTTTTGACCCATTTTCTTGAACTTTTATGCCAATAACCTATGATGTCACCTTTGTTAGGATTTACATATATTTCCCATTTTTTTCCTGATCCAGTTGTTGTCGTTATCTACATCTCTTTCTAGTATTGTACATGTATCAAGGATGCATATTCCCCTTTTTATAATATCGACATTCATTCTACATCGCATCTTGTTAGCATATGTGCCCACTGGCACTTATATATACATCGCACCTAATCATGTCTCGATATTTTGGGCTCCATGGTGCGCTGTGTGAGTACTTTTTTCGCTATTGATTTTCCGCCCTGAGTGGACAGTGTAAATTGTTTTGTACACTCATTGTGTGGATTGTTGCTTATATATATAATCATGACATAAGCACTCTCCACCTCTTAGTGTGTGCGTCTCTTTCATTCTATAGGTGTTTCTCCTGTGGATGTCATTTGGCTTCTTGCATGTCCCTTCTTGTTCTATTTTTGAGTTAGGGCACTTAACCTGCTGATGTGATATTTACATACACTCCCTTCTCGGTTGACGCGCTTTCTAGCCTTCTCCTGCTCACTCTGCTGACATGATACTATGATACGCCTGCTCCCTTGGTGATGTGGCGATGAGATACGCCCCCTGGCTCTCTATTGGCCGTACTGTACTCAGTATCACACGGCCCATTCATCGGAGCTGTGCTCTCAAACCGGAAGGGGAATGTAACATTCTGTCATGCGTTCTCTTCTCTGATTGTGACTTCCTGTGGCGTGCGTTCCAGGTAACGGAAGCAGGTAATTATTATGGTATGTGCCATGCGCTAGTCTCTCCAGCTGATTTGAGTGATCAGAATATGCCTGCAATTATTTTTGAGATAAACATGCAACGGTATTGGATAAAACTTCAGGAAATGATGCAATACATTATATCTTATTTAAACGCCCTCTTTGGCCATTTTGCTCTCTACAGACAGCATTGAGAGCAGAATAGGCATAATGTCTCTCCAGTTTTAGCACTGCAGCACTTTACTACAAGCCAGTCCCCTGATGAATTTGCTTGAAGGAAACAAATCGGGACACCCATCTAGGGAAAGTGCAGGGCAATTTCTATTATAGGGCTAGTTGTGGACTGCCCTTGTTAGGGTGGGAGCTTGGGGGATAGTTTGTTAATTGCCCCCATAGGGAATGACAGGGGATTGTCTTCCCGCTGGACACATCAGGGATCCATCATTCTCTATGTGCAAAGGCTCCCGTCACCCCTTCATATTGATGGTGAGATTGTTCCATTTCTTTTTCTCTCATCTTATATTGTGCAATTTTACACATTTATAATTCCTGTGTGTGTTATATATGTGACTCCTGGGTGATAGCTATGAATTTGGAGGGTGATCCATTGTAACATTCCTCCGTTTGGTTTCACCTTGGTATGTTGTTGCCACTTTTTGACTGTAAGTGGCTAACTATATCCTAAGTGAATGTGCTGTTCTCAGTTTCTTCCACTGTTTATATGTATTTTTGAGCTGACAGCATTTTCAATGTTTTTTATTGGGTGACTCACTTAATTAGTGGTTTTATGAATTTTTATTAAAAGTTATATTTTAATTTTCACCTTTGCTATATATTACCCTGAGACAACACAGCCCCAACCCCCCCCCCCCCCAATTCATCAACCTCCACAATAAGGGGTTGGGAAACATTGGGTTGACTAAGTTTAGGAGCAGTGGCAAAAAAAGCTCTTTAGGGAGGAAAAAGCCTTCAGGGCAGCATCCCACCACTTGGAAAAATCAGACCCCTTCCTTGTCATGTCAGTAAGGGTTTCACAATTACTGAATAATTCTGGATGAATTTCCAGTAAAAATTAGTAAAGCCCAGAAAACATTGTAGAGCTTTCAAGTTCTCAGGACGGTCTCAATCAAGGACAGCACAGATCTTCTTCGGATCCATCTGAAAACCCGGAGATGATAACAGGTGCCCCAAAAACTGCACCTCCTTTTTCTAGTTTAGCATATAGTTTATTATTTCTTAATATTTGCAGCACATGTTTAACATGCCCCCGATGTGTCTCAAAATCAGGTGAGTAAGCTAAAATATCAACTAGATTGACCACCACAAACTTGACCACCAAATGATGGAAAATAGCAATAATTAAATGCTGGAATACTGCAGCTGAATTTGTCAGATCAAAAGGTATGACTAGACCCTCAAAATGACCCTCGGGTATTGAATGCCATTTTCCATTCATCCCCTTCTCTGATTCTAACCAGGTTGTAGGCCCCCCTTAAATCCAACTTGGAGAATGCCTTAGTTCCCAAAACCTGCCTAAACAGATCCGGATTCAGAGGAAGAGGGTATGGATCTCGGATGGTAATTTGATTTAGTTCCCGTAATTCTAAACAGGGACATAGACTGTCATCTTTTTTCTTCACGAAGAAGAACCCTGCCGCAATGGGCAAAGATAAGGGTCTGATATGTCCCTTCTCCAGACTTTCTGAAATGAAATCCTACATGGCTTGTCTCTTATGGCCTGAAAGATTATGCAGTCTGAACTATAATAGCTTAACTTTGGGGGTCAGATTAATAGGACAGTCATATGCACGAAGAGGAGGCAAATCCTGACAGTCCCCTCTCAGAAGGAACGTTCTCAAATCCAAACAAAATGCAGGTAAGATTTCTGTAGAGACTGAGATACTGTAGAAAGAGAAAAATTTAAACAATTCTCAAGGCATTTCCCCATTCAATGATTTCCCATGCTTGCCAATCCACCAACAGATTATGCTTCACCAACGAGGGAAGACCCAATACAATTGGGGCAGGAAGATCTTCCAGGACATAGCAAGAACAGCCCTTGCTTATTCAACTCCCGACTACTAAGGGTTAAACGAGTTTCCTTTTGCTTAGGCATCAAAGGACAGGTCCCAATAAAATGTCCATTTTTTCCACAAAAAAAACCACACCCTCCTAGCACAGACCCAGCACCACCAAAAAAACTGACAGCCTTCAAACAATAGTAAGAATAGTGTGGAGATCTAGAAAGCTGGGGGCTTCAACTCTCAGCTGTCAGCTTCAACAAGACTGATTATCAAGATTAGAGGGGTCCCCACTTTGTATTTTTTAATTATTTAATGGGTCACCCCCATTTTTGACAACCAGCCTTGCTAAAGCAGACAGCTGGGGGCTGGTATTCTCAGGTTGGTAAGGGGCCATGGATATTGGCCTCCCTAGCCTAAAAATAGCAGCCTGCAGGTGCCCAGATAAGACACTTTATTAGATGTGCCAATTCTGTTGCTTTGCCTGGCTCTTTCCACTTGCCCTGTTGTGGTGGCAAGTGGGGTTCATAGTTGTGGGGTTGATGTCACCTTTGTATTGTCAGGTAACATCAAGTCCACGAATTAGTAATGTAGAGGTATCTGTAAGACACCTATCCATTACTAATCCTATAGTTGTATTGTTGATATAAAAACAGCCAGAATAAAGTCTTGGCGGTGATGTAATCGAGGTTACCTCAGGTAATTGAGGCTTCATTCCCAGCTAGGCAGGTCTCCGGTTCTAGAGAGGATCTCAAAGAGGTCAGGGCAGTTGAGCCTCACTGGGAATAGAGGCTCGGTATCCTGAGGTAGCCTCGATGACGTTACCGTTACAGTGATAACAGTTTCTAGACTCCCATGGAGACTATTGAAGCAAATGAAAAGTAAAAAAAAATGTTTTTCCCCCATTCAAAATAAAACAGTTAAAAAAATACAAATATTTGGTATTGCCGAGTTCAGAAATGCCCAATCTCTCAATATGCAAAATGGCGCAATGAGAAAAAAAATCAAAACACAAGAATTACGTTTTTTTGGTTGCCGCAACATTGCAGTAAAATGCAATGACGGGTGATCAAAAGATCATATCTACACCAAAATTAATGAATAAAAATGTCAGCTCGGCACACAAAAAATAAGCTCTCAAGCAGCCCCAGATCACAAAAAAATGGAGACGCTATGGGTCTTGAAAAGTGGTGACTTTTTTATTGCTAACTTTGAATTTTTTTTCACCAGTTAAATAACAAAGAACCTATACATGTTTGGTATCTTCTACAAACTCGCAACGACCTTGAGAATCATAATAGCAGGTGAGTTTTCGCTTTTAGTGAACATGGTAAAAAAAAAAACAATTGTGGAATTGCACTCTTTTGTAAGTTCACCATGCTTTTTTCCATTTTCAGTACACTATTGGGCAAAACCAATGGTGTCTTTAAAATATACAACTCGTCCTGCAAAACAACACACCCTCACATTGCAATTTTTATGGAAAAGTATGAAAGTTATTGCTCTGGGAACAAGAGGAGCAAAAAATGGAAAACTTTAGCCCCTTCACCCCCAAGGGTGGTTTGCACGTTAATGACCGGGCCAATTTTTACAATTCTGACCACTGTCTCTTTATGAGGTTATAACTCTGGAACGCTTCAACGGATCTTCGCGATTCTGAGATTATTTTCTCGTGACATATTGTACTTCACGTTAGAAGTAAAATTTCTTCGATATAACTTGCGTTTATTTTTGAAAAAAAACGCAAATATGGCGAAAATTTTTAAAATTTTGCAATTTTCAAACTTTGAATTTTTATTCCCTTAAAACAGAGAAATATATCACACAAAATAGTTAAGAAATAACATTTCCCACATGTCTACTTTACATCAGCACAATTTTGAACCAAAATTTTTTTTTGTTAGGAAGTTATAAGGGTTAAAAGTTGACCAGCGATTTCTCATTTTTACAACAAAATTTACAAAGCCATTTTTTTTTAGGGACCACCTCTCATTTGAAGTCACTTTGAGGGGTCTATATGGCAGAAAATACCCAAAAGTGACACCATTCTAAAAACTGCACCCCTCAAGGTACTCAAAACCACATTCAAGAAGATTATTAACCCTTCAGGTGCTTCACAGGAACTAAAGCAACGTGGAAGGAAAAAATGAATATTTAACTTTTTAGCCACAAAAATGATCTTTTACAAACTTTTTTTTTATTTTCACAAGGGTAAAAGGAGAAAATGGACAGATAAGGTTGTTATGCAATTTCTCCTGAGTACGCCAATACCCAATATGTGGGGAAAACCACTGTTTGGGCACACGGCAGAGCTCGTAAGGGAAGGAGCGCCGTTTGACTTTTTCAAACTAAAATTAGCTGGAATTGAGATTGGACGCCATGTCGTGTTTGGAGAGCCCCTGATGCGCCTAAACAGTGGAAACCCCCACAAGTGACACCATTTTGGAAACTAGACCCCCTAAGGTACTTATCTTGATCTGTTGTGAGCACTTTGAACCCCCAAGTGTTTCACAAAAGCTTATAATGCCTGGGTGTGAAAAAAAAAAAAAAATTTCCACAAAAATGATTTTTTAGTCCCAAATTTTTGAATTTTCCCAAGGAAATTGGACCCCAAAAGTTGTTGTCCAATTTGTCCTGAGTACGCTGATACCCCATATGTGGGGGGGGGAACTGTTTGGGTGCACGGCAGGGCTTGGAAAGGAAGTAGTAACGTTTTGGAATGCAGACGTTGATGGGGGTCATGTTCCGTTTGCAGTGCCCCAGATGAGCCTAAACAGTGGAAACCCCCCACAAGTGACCCCATTTTGGAAACAAGACCCCCTAAGGAACTTATCTAGATCTTTGGTGAGCACTTTGAACCCCCAAGTGCTTCACACAAGTTTATAATGCCGGGCATGAAAATAAAAAATCCTATTTTTTTCCCACAAAAATTATCTTTTAGTCATAATTTTTTATTTTCCCAAGGGTAACAGGAGAAATTGGACCACATAAGTTGTTGTCCAATTTGTCCTGAGTACGCTGATACCCCATATGTGGGGGGGAACCACTGTTTGGGCTCACAGCAGAGCTCGGAATGGAAGGAGCACCATTTGACTTTTTCCAACCAAAATTGGCTGGAATTGAGATTGGATGCCATGTTGCATTTGGAGAGCCCCTGATGTGCCTAAACAGTGGAAACCCCCCACAAATGACCCCATTTGGGAAACTAGACCCCCTAAGGAACTTTTCTAGATCTTTGGTGAGCAATTTGAACCCCCAAGTGCTTCACACAAGTTTATAACGTAGAGCCGTAAAATTTAAAAATCATATTTTTTCCACAAAAATGATCTTTTCACCCCAATTTTTATTTTTCCAAGGGTAACAAGACTCCAAAAGTTATTTTGCAATTTGTCCTGAGTGCGCTGATACCCCATATGTGGGGGTAAACCACTGTTTGGGTGCATGGCAGAGTTTGGAAGGGAAGGAGCGCCGTCTGACTTTTTCAACGCAGAATTGGCTGGACGTCATGTCGTGTTTGGAGAGCTCCTGATCTGCCTAAACAGTGGAAACCCCCATAAATGACACCATTTTGGAAACTAGACCCCTCAAGGAACTTATCTAGATGTGTGGTGAGAACTTTTAACCCCCAGGTGTTTCACTAAAGTTTATAACGTACAGCCGTAAAATAAAAAATCTTTTTTTTTTTTTACAAAAATGATTTTTTCGCCCCCAATATTTTATTTTCACAAGGGTAACAGAAGAAATTGGAACCCAAAAGTTGTTGTCCAATTTGTCCTGAGTACGCTGATACCCAATATGTGGGAGAAAACTACTGTATGGGCGCACGTCAGGGCTCGGAAGGGAAGTAGTGACGTTTTGGATTGCAGACTTTGATGGAATGGTCTGGGGGCGTCATGTCACATTTGGAGAGCCCCTGATGCACCTATACAGTGGAAACCCCCCACAAGTGACCCCATTTTGGCAAATAGACCCCACAAGGAACTTATCTAGATGTGTGGTGAGCACTTTGAACCCCGAAGTGCTTCACAGAAGTTTATAACGTACAGCCATAAAAATAAAAAATCCTTTTTTTTTTACAAAAATGATTTTTTCGCCCCCAATATTTTATTTTCACAAGGGTAACAGGAGAAATTGGACCCCAAAAGTTGTTGTCCAATTTGTCCTGAGTACGCTGATACCCAATATGTGGGAGAAAACTACTGTATGGGCGCATGTCAGGGCTTGGAAGGGAAGTAGTGACGTTTTGGATTGCAGACTTTGATGGAATGGTCTGGGGCGTCATGTCGCATTTGGAGAGCCCCTGATGCGCCTAAACAGTGGAAACCCCCCACAAGTGACCCCATTTTGGAAAATAGACCCCACAAGGAACTTGTCTAGATGTGTGGTGAGCACTTTGAACCCTGAAGTGCTTCACAGAAGTTTATAACGCACAGCTGTAAAAATAAAAAATCCTTTTTTTTTCTTGCAAAAATGATTTTTTTGCCCCAATATTTTATTTTTACAAGGGTAACAGGAGAAATTGGACCCCAAAAGTTGTTGTCCAATTTGTCCTGAGTACGCTGATATCCAATATGTGGGAGAAAACTACTGTATGGGTACACGTTGGGGCTCGGAAGGGAAGTAGTGACGTTTTGGATTGCAGACTTTGATGGAATGGTCTGGGGGCGTCATGTCGCATTTGGAGAGCCCCTGATGCGCCTAAACAGTGGAAATCCTCAACAAGTGACCCCATTTTGGAAAATAGACCCCACAAGGATCTTATCTAGATGTGTGGTGAGCGCTATGAAGCCCCAAGTGCTTCACAGAAGTTTATAATGTACAGCCGTAAAAACAAAAAAATAATTTTTTTTGTACAAAAATGATATTTTCGCCCCCAGTTTTTTATTTTCCCAAGGGTAACAGAAGAAATAGGACAAATTGCACAATAACTCTTGGGGTCCAGAGTACGCAAATACCCCATATGTGGGGATAAACTACTGTTTGGACGCATGGCAGAGCTGAGAAGTGAAGGAGCACCGTTTGACTTTTTCAACGCAGAATTGGCTGGAATTGAGATCAGACGCCATGTCACATTTGGAGAGCCCCTGATGTGCCTAAACAGCGGAAACCCCCCAATTCTAACTCCAACCCTAACCCCAACACACCCCTAACCCTAGTCCCAACCCTAACCACAAACCTAACCCTAACACACCCCTAATCCCAACCCTAACCCTAATCCTAACTTTAGCGCCAACCCTAACCCTAACTTTAGCCGCACCCTAACCCTAACCCTAATGGGAAAATGGAAATAAATACTTTTTTAATTTTATTATTTTTCCCTTACTAAGGGGGTGATAAAGGGGGGTTTGATTTACTATTTATAGCGGGTTTTTATGATTGGCAGCTGTCACGCTAAAAGACGCTTTTTATTGCAAAAATAGTTTTTGCATCATCACATTTTGAGAGCTATAATTTTTGCATATTTTGGCCCACAGAGTCATGTGAGGTCTTATTTTTTGCGGGACGAGTTGACGTTTTTATTTGTACCATTTTTGAGCACGTGATGTTTTTTGATCGCTTTTTATTTCGATTTTTGGGAGGTTAGAATGAACAAAAATCAGCAATTCATGAATTTCTTTTGGGGGAGGCGTTTATACCGTTCCGCGTGTGGTAAAATTGATAAAGCAGTTTTATACTTCGGTCAGTACGATTATGGAAATACCTAATTTATATCATTTTTTCATGTTTTGGCGCTTTTATTGAATAAAAACAATTTTATATAAAAAATAATTATTTTTGCATCGCTTTATTCTGCGAGCTATAACTTTTTTATTTTTTCACTGATGATGCTGTATTATGGCTCGTTTTTTGCGGGACAAGATGATGTTTTCAGCAGTACCATGTTTTTTTATATCGGTCTTTTTGATCGCGTGTTATTCCACTTTTTGTTCGGCGGTATGATGATAAAGCATTGATTTTTTGCTTCGTTTTTTTATTTTTTTTTTAAGGGGTTCACTAAAGGGGTTAACTAGTGGGACAATTTTATAGGGGGGGTCGTTACGGATGCGGCGATACCAAATATGTGTACTTTTATTGCTTTGTTTTTTTTATTTACAGGAAGAAGTGAATTTATTGGGGAATATATATATATTTTTTTTTATTTATTTTGGATTTGTTTTTAAAACATGTTTATTTTTATTTTTTTAACTTTTTTACTTTGTCCCAGGGTGGGACATCACTGTATTTTATCAGATCGCTGGTGTGACAGTGTGCACAGCACACTGTCACACCAGCGATCGCTCAGGCAGTGCAGCAGGCTTCTCAGTGCCTGCTCTCGGCAGGCACTGAGGTAGCCGCCTCCCTCCAGGACCCCGGCGCCATCTTGGATCCGGGTCCTGGGAGGGAGGAAGCCCTCAGAACAGCACGATCACATCGCGCTGCTCTGAGGGTCTCAGGGGGGCGCGCAGGGAGCCCCCACCCTGCGCTATCCTCCCCTGTGCCCCCAGTACAACCGTGATCATGTTTGATCGCGGTGTGCAAGGGGTTAATGTGCCGGGAGTGCTCCGTGACCACTCCTGACACACAGTCATGGGTGTCAGCTGTGATAATCAGCTGACACCCGGCCGCGATCGGCTGCGCTCCCCCCGGGAGCGCGTCCGATCGCACGAGACGTACTATCCCGTCCATGGTCATACGGGCCCAGGTACCATGGACGGGATAGTATGTCCGATGGCAGTAAGGGGTTAGACTTAGATTTTTGGCAAGGTCAGAACATCATAAAATAAAAATACATAGACTGTATCAAATAAGTTCTCCATGGTGAGTCAGTGGGCAGAAACTTCCCTCACAGTTGATGCTGATTACATATTTTCTAACCAAATAGTGCATCATACACTAAGACGTACAGTATGCAAATATTGGATTAGTAAAATATTGGATAAGTAAAATCTAAACTGTATTGCTGTTAATTAGAATAAACCTAGCTCATAAATTGTCCAGTTTGTGTATGCCCACCAATCACAACATACTGACCGTTATTTTGAATGGACCATAACCATTTCTATCAGACATGTCTCTCCCATGCCAAAAGCCTACACATTTATAAGAATTTAAAACACAAAAATTGAGCTTAACTTGAGTTGGTACACATGCAGCGTATAAGAGCATGTTCACATTGGCCATGAAAACATATAAACCTTTTTCTGTAGGTTTATATGTTTTCATGGTCAATGTGAACATGCTCTTATGTGCTGCATGTGTACCAACTAAAGTTAAGCTCAATTTTTGTGTTTTTTTTCTTTGCATTATTGCATTCTTTGCAAGCTGGGGTGTGTTCTCCATCTTCTGAGCTGGAAATTGTATATAAGACTTCCCCAGACTGGTGTTCCACTGGTGTGGCCCAGTCCTCTTGTCTGCCCTTATTTGGACACTGAGGTGAACATGGCCCATGGTAAGGTTTTTAATATTAGACAGTATAGGACTGTCCCGTCAGAGTTACCTTGTCACGGTGGGATGGCTTTTATGCTATTTTTGATCAAAAACAGTATTACTAAAAACTCTTATTTAAATGCACTTTTTACTTTTTATTTACTTAGTTACAGCTGGGTTTTGCTCACTTTTTCTTCTGTAGGTTTATATGTTTTCATGGCCAATGTGAACATGCTCTTATGTGCTGCACGTGTACCAACTCAAGTTAAGCTCAATTTTTGTGTTTTTTTCTTTGTATTATTGCATTCTGTGCAAGCTGGGGTGTGGCCTCCCTCTCCTGAGCTTGAAATTGTAGGATATATTTATAGGAGTTTTCTAATCTTCTGATGAAAATTTTCACTCATTCTATGAGACTGCAGACTTCTGAATCCTTACAGCATGCTCACCGTTAGAGCGGGCAGTTATGTGACTACAAGTATGCGATTTACATACTCAAGCCACATTCCAACTAGACATGCATGACCTTGCTCAATTCACTTGTATTGAACAAGTCCAATCAAGTCTACCGGCATATGACTCCATGTATGCAAATTGCATACTTACAGTCACGTGACCTTCTGCTCTTATCGGTAATACAAGAGAATCCTGACAGAGTGTTGCATGCATGCTGTAAATGTTTCAAAGTCTGCAGTCACATAGAGTAACTGCAGACTTTTATCAGAAGACTGGAGAACCCTTTTAAGTGTAGGTAGGATGCATTACTAATTAAAAACATTCTTAGACTTATGATAGGAGCGCTCAACCAACTATGAATTCGGTTACCATCTCCAAATGTATACTCTAAAAAAGAAAATTGATCAGCCTCTTCCAAAGGAATGAAGCATTTGGATGAGTGTATACACTTTTCCCTGTTTTGCCTGGATCTAAAAGATGGCAATCAAATTAGTAAACCATATAAATTATCTAGAAGGTATGTCATCAATGTCAGATTGAGAGAGATCCAACATCCAGAACCTCCATTGATTAGCAGGTATGGCTCTGGCACTTGTTGGTTATACGCACTGTACAACTTGGATAAAAACAGCTTCGTACATTTTTTACGAGATAAACTGCTGTATTGTTGTATAAACAATGGGTACTAAAAGTATTCAGACCCCTTTAAATTTTTCACTCTTTGTTTCATTGCAGCCATTTTGTAAGTTCAAAAAAGTTCATTTTTTTTCTCTTTAATGTATACTCTGCACCCCATCTTGACTGAAAAAAAAAACAGAAATGTAGAAGTTTTTGCAAAGTTATTAAAAAAGAAAAGCTGAAATATCACATGGTCATAAATATTCAGACCCTTTGCTCAGAATTGAGTAGAAGCACCCTTTTGAGCTAGTACAGCCATGAGTCTTCTTGGGAATGATGCAACAAGTTTTTCACACCTGGATTTGGGGATCCTTTGCCATTCTTCCTTGCAGATCCTCTCCAGTTCCATCAGATAGGATGATGAAGGTTGGTAGACAGCATTTTCAGGTCTCTCCAGAGATGCTCAATTGGGTTTAGGTCAGGGCTCTGGCTGGTTCAGTCAAAAATGGTCACAGAGTTGTTCTGAAGCCACTCCCTTGCTATTTTAGCTGTGTGCTTAGGGTCATTGTCTTGTTGGAAGGTGAATCTTCGGCCAAGTCTGAGGTCCAGAGCACTCTGGAAGAGGTTTTAATCCAGGATATCTCTGTACTTAGCCGCATTCATGTTTCCTTCAATTGCAACCAGTTGTCCTGTCCCTGCAGCTGAAAAACACCTCCACTGCATGATGCTGCCACCACCATGTTTCACTGTTGTGATTGTATTGGGCAGGTGACGAGCAGTGCCTGGTTTTCTCCACACATACCGCTTACAATTATCACCAAAAAGTTTTATCTTTGTCTCATCAGACCAGAGAATCTTATTTCTCATACTCTGGGAGTCCTTCATGTATTTTTAGAAAACTCTATGCGGGCTTTCATATGTCTGGCCCACTCTAACATAAAGGCCCAACTGATGGAGGGTTGCATTGATAGTTGACCTTGTGGAACTTTCTCCCATCTCCCTATTGCACCTGTGAAGCACAGCCACAGTGATCTTGGGGTTCTTCTTTACGTCTCTCACCAAGGTTCTTCTCCACACGATTACTCAATTTGTCTGGATGGCCAGATCTACGAAGACTTCTGGTGGGCCAAAACTTCTTCCATTTAAGGATTTTGGAGGCCACTGTGCTCTTAGGAACCTTGAGTACTGCAGAAATCCTTTTGTAACCTTGGCCAGATCTGTGCCTTGCCACAATTCTGTCTCTGAGCTCCTTGGCCAGTTCCTTTGACCTCATGATTCTCATTTGGTCTGACATGCACTGTGAGCTGTGAGGTCTTATATAGAAAGGTGTGTGCCTTTACAAATCAAGTCCTATCAATTTAAACACATCTGGACTCCAATGAAGGAGCAGAACCATCTCAAGGAGGATCACAAGGAAATGGACAGCATGTGACTAAAATATGAGTGTCTGAGCAAAGGGTGTGAATACTTATGACCATGTGATATTTCAGTTTTTTTAACAAATTTTCAAAAGTTTCTACATTTCTATTTTTTTCAGTCAAAATGGGGTACAGAGTGTACATTAATGAGAAAAAAAAAATAACTTTTTTGCATTTACCAAATGGATGCAATGAAACAAACAGTGAAAAATGTAAAGGGGTCTGAATACTTTCTGTACCCACTGTAGTAGTGGCTACCTATGGATAAATCATCAATATAAAATGAGTGTATTGCACACAGCATTGCCCATACATTAGCTTCTATTGCTGTGAAGTGTTCTTCATTAATAAAGGAATAGTTAATAATAGATTTGTCTGGTCCTTCATCACAAGTTATATACCAGACAAGAGCGCTGTTCTGGTAAAGATGTAGTCTGTACTCAAGGAGATGAAGCACTTTACAAATGAGAACATCAGCATTGCTCTAATAATAACATTTATTAGTAAATGGATTAAATAAATATTTCCTGAACATTTATAAATATAATTAAAAAGTGTCCATTAGTGATGAGCAAGTATGCTCGCTGCTCAGGTGATATCCAAGTATTTTGGCGTGCTCGGAGATTTAGTATGTGTTTTGCTGCAGCTGCATGATTTGCGGCTGCTAGTTATCCTGAATACATGTGGGGATTGCATAACAAACAGGCATTCCCTACATGTATTCAGGCTGTCTAGCTGCCTCAAATCATGCAGCTGAGGTGACACATACTAAATCTCCAAGCACGCCCAAATACTCAGAGATCACCCAAGCATGCTCGAGAAAACCCAAGCAGCGAGCATGCTCGCTCATCACTAGTGTCCATCTGATGTACAGTTTAAGGCCGGGGTCACACACAACGATAAAAAATCTGGCCGTATTATACGGCCGTAATACTCAGAAAAGTCCCCTGAAAAGTGATCCATATGTCATCCGTGTGCAATGCGAGGATGCGATTTCCTCGCATAAAAACATCCGTGTGTCATCCGTATGGCATCTGTATGGCATCCGTACGGCGAGATTTTCTCGCCGGCTTGCAAAACCGACATATAATGGATCCCAATTACAGTTTTTACATCACAAAAGAAATACTAGATATATACACATAGAATACATATAATATATATATATATATATATATACAGTATATATACATGTCATTGTGACATATATATATATATATATAATATATATATATATATATATATACTTTATACACTTCTACATAGTATAATAGCCGCTAATTCAATTGCCAGCTTTTGTAAACTTACAGAGCCGACATGAAATGACACATGGTTTACATACAGTTAACCATGTCATTTCATGTAGTTTGATACATGGTTTTTACTAACAATTACATGAGTGTATGTGTGCAAAATTTCATACATGTAGGGGTTAATTAAATGTGTAAATTCGTTGAAAAAAAATGCGTGGGCTCCCGCTGTATTTTCTCCACCAGACAGGCAAAGCCAGCGAGTGGGGGAAGATAATAATAGCTTAGGGAGGGTGCATTTATTTTGTGCCCCCCCTAGCTTCTAACATCTGCCCCCAGTCACCCCAGAAAAGGCACACTATAATTAGATGCGTCCTTTCTGGCACTTTGCCAGTCTATTCCCATTGCCCTGTAGCGGTGGCTAATGGGTTAATAATGGGTTAAATCCACCTTGCAATTGGAAGGTGACTTTAAGCCAGGTTAATAATTGAGAGTTGTCAATTAGACAACTCTCAATTATTAATCCTATTGTATCAAATGGTTAAAAAATACACACACAGTTTTTGACCATCTTTTATTGTACTGGTATTCCTTCGATTCCCTTATTCTCCTGTAATAAAAATAAAATAATAAAGCAAGCTTTTTCTTTCCTATCCGACGCAAAGTCAGGTCCCCCGCTGTAATCCATCGGAAAGGGTTAACAGGCTTACAGCTAGCAGAGCAGCTAATGCTGGCAGCTCAGCTGTAAACCCCCGAAGGAATGAGCTAATCTCCCGGCTGCCAGGAGAGGAAGAGTTTAGTGTGAGAAGCTTAATTGATTGCTTCCCACTGTAATCAGTTCACTTCAGGTCAGCCGGGGACTACCTGTGACGTCACTGATGCTGTGCGGTGTCCCCAGCTGACCTCAACTGATTAGACTGGGAAGCAATCAATTAAGCTTCCCAGCTAATCACTTCCTCTCCTGGCAGCCGGGAGAGGAGCTCATTCATTCGGGGGCTTACAGCTGAGCTGCCAGCATTAGCTGCTCTGCTTGCTGTAAACCAGTTATCCCTTTGTGAAGGATTACAGCGTGGGACCTGACAGAGCGCCGGATAGGTAAGAATAATGTTGTTTTATTATTTTTTATTTATTACAGGAGAACAAGGGTTTCGCACGGATTACCAGTAAAATAAAAGATGGTCAAAAACTGTGTATTTATTTCATTAAAATGATTTTTAATTAATGTGTGTGTGTGAGTTTTTTAACCATTTCATACAATAGGATTAATAATTGAGAGTTGTCTAATTGACAACTGACTTAAAGTCACCTTCCAATAGCAAGGTGGCTTTAACCCATTATTAACCCATTAGCCACTGCTACAGGGCAATGGGAATAGACGGGCAAAGTGCCAGAAAGGACGCATCTAATTATAGATGTGCCTTTTCTGGGGTGGCTGGGGGCAGATGTTAGTAGCCAGGGGGCACAAAATAAATGCATCCTCCCTAAGCTATTATTATCTGCGCCCACTCGCTGGCTTTGCCTGTCTGGTGGAGAAAATACAGCCGTAGCCCACACATTTTTTTCAACAAATTTACACATTTAATTAACCCCTACATGTATGAAATTTTGCACACATATACTCATGTAATTGTTAGTGAAAACCATGTATCAAACTACATGAAATGACATGGTTAACTGTATGTAAACCATGTGTCATTTCATATCGGCTCTGTAATTTTACAAAAGCCAGCAATTGAATTAGCAGCTATTATACTATGTAGAAGTGTATGAACTATAAATATATATATGTCACAATGACATGTGTGTGTATATATATATATATATATATATATATATATGTGTATTCTATGTGTATATATCTTTTCTTTATTAAAGGTGTCAGTGTGATTTTACAGTATAGTCGGGGATGAATTGCCAGCTTTTCTAAAGGACACCAGTGCGTATTTCTCACAAGTCACATAGAATCATAGAATCATAGAATCATAGAATGGTAGAGTTGGAAGGGACCTCCTGGGCCATCTGGTCCAACCCCCTGCTGTTGACAGTGCATTAATTCTCTCTTGGTCCTATTGAGTCTTGCTATAAACATAACAAAATACATTGGTTTTGCCAGGGATGTGTCCACTTGGTAACTAAGCCAAAATGCCTAGATCAGAGGTGTATCTAGGTTTTCTGGCACCGGGGTAAGAATTCAGTTGGGCCCCCCATCCACTTCACACTTTTAGGATTCTCCCTTGCACAAGTATGTGATTTGGATACTTCTGGCTACATTCCAACTAGATGTGCCCGGCCTCGCTCAATTCATTTTCATTGAGTGAGGCCACGCATGTCTAGTCAGCATGTGACCACATGTATGCAAATCACCGGCACCAGAGAATCCTGACAGTGTGCAGTGCGCACTGTGAGAATTCAGAAGTCTGCAGTCAAATAGCCTGACTGCAGACTTATCACAGACCTGGAGCATCCCTTTAATGCTCCTAACATAAATAAAAGTATGAAAAGTATGAGAATTAGTCAGTATCACAAAAAAATTTACATCCAGGTACCTTATAGATGATGTTGTCTCTGAGGTCGTTCTCTTTCTTTTCTTTTTCATCTTGTCCAGACTCCATGAGTTTTCTCATCCAGTGCCGTCTCTCTGGTCTTGTGCTGAACATCCCCAAATGATGCACTTAAAGATTGCAGTGTCATTATAATGCTCCCAAATAAAAATATCTGACCTACACTGAGCCCCTGAATAGATAATTGCCCCTCACTATATTCCCTGCACAAAATATAACCCCATGCTGTCCCTCTTATGGTACATGCTCTCCACACTGCACCCTCCTTTCCATACTTAGCCCCATGTTCACACTGTTCTCTAACACTGAGTCCCCCCTACAGGGCCCAGTCTCTAAACTGTTCCCCCTCATCACGCCCCCTGGGTATACTGTCACCTTATGGCTGTGCCCTTACACTGTGCCCCCATGCTACACGACCCCACACTATTCAGTCTCTAGTCTGTGCCCACTCACACTTTTTTCCCCCATAATGTCTCCTCGCACATTTCACCTGCCCTTCTCATACATTTACCCTTTCACTTTCCATACTGTCTCCTCACACATCCCTCCGACTCCCCATACTGTGTCCGCACTCATTTCATCACTCCCAAACTGTGTCCTCATACATTTTCCCCTCACTCCTCAGACTTTGTCCGCACCCATACCACCACTCACCATACTGTATCTGCACCCTTCCCCTCATACATTCCCCATCTCATACCTTCCTCCTCATATTGTGTCTTCAAATGTCTCCGTCTCCATTTGTGTCTGCACCTGTCACTTCCTTGCTTCCCAAATGTATGTCCTCAAATCATACTCCGTTACACGAAATCTCACCCAGCCATGTTACACTAAACACCCCATCACAGTAAATATCCCCCACACAGTAAATATCCCTGTCACACACATAGTGAATACCCCCCACACACACTAAATACCCCCCTCAAACACACACAGTAAATACCCCCCACACAGTAAATACCCCCTCACACACACACAGTAAAAGCCACCACACAATACTTGCCCACACAAAGTAAATACCCCCAGACACAGTAAATACCCCCCACACAGTAAATGCCCCCTAACACACAGTAAATACCCCCACATATACAGTAAATACCCCTGCACAGTAAATACCCCCCTCCACACACAAAGTTATTATCCCACCCCACACACAGTAAACCCCCCATACACAGCAAATACCCCCCCACACACAGCAAATACCCACACACACAGCAAATATACCACCCAGTAAATACCCCCCTGTCTTCAGTGTCTTTAGCTCCACTAATGTGGAACACTTACCACCCATCTACGCGAATAATATTGAACCCTGGGAGCCGGCGTGCTGCAGTTTCTCTGTGCCCACTGTCAACTTGTCTGCCGGCTCAGAGAACTGTTGACTCCCAGTCCAGGAGACAGCAGAATACAGCCACCAGGGGAGAAACTTCGGACCGCCGCATTAGGCGATCCGACTGCGACAACTGTGCCCTCCCTGCCGGCTGCGCCCGTGGAACATGCCCCTGCTGCACCCCCCAGATATGCCTCTAGTCTAGATTATGAAATTGCATTATTAACTATTATCCCAACAATACATTACTTAAATAATTCCTGTTACAAACTAAAGTATAATAATACAAATATATATATATATATTTTCCTGGAGAAATATCTTCTTTCCTCTGTGACTCTCAGCAGAATTCAAGTTTCCATGGAGAGAACTGAGGGGCTGTACTCATGGCATATTTTCCATAGACAGTCCAAGTTATTTAGCCTCTCACAATTTTACTTCCTCAAACAAGTTTATTTACTTTATTGATTTATTAACATCACTGTCCTATTTGGGGCTCAAAATCTAAATTCATTATCATTATGTCTTTGGAATGTGGGAGGAAACTGGAGAACTCAGAGGAAACACACACAAACACGGGGAGAACATACAAAATTCTTGCAGATGTTGTCCTTAGGCCGGTGTCACACTTGCGTGTGTGATGCGAGAAACTCGCGCGCGTCTCTCGCTTCAACACTGCCTCCGTTACTGGGATCAGAACATGCAGCTGCATGTATTTCTAAGCAGCCGCACACTCCGATCCTGAGTGCCGGCAGCAGTGATGGGTGTTGATGCGAGAGACTTGCTCGAGTTTCTCCCACCACACACAAAAGAGTGACACCAACCTTAGTAGGTTTTGTACCTAGGACCACAGCACTGCAAACAAACATTTTCTACTTTTACCAGATTCACTTGAAAGAGATTGTTTAAGGAATATTGGTTCATGGGCTTTCATTTAATTTAAGCATATAGGCTTAAAATGTGAAGCGGTGGCAATTCGGGGTTACAAAGAACTTATTATATATTATCAACTTTTTTTGGGGGGTAAAAAAGTAAAATCTGTGTTTTTCTTCTTTTTTTTCATTTAAAATTTTGCTCTGTCCACACCACTTAGCATGTGCAACACATTTTTTTTATTCTTTTGATACTATAATTATCATGATGCGAAAATGTATATATTTTTTTTACCACTGTGACAGGGTCACTGACGCTGTGTGTGAGGGGAGATATGTATCACAAAGATTGCTTTCTTCCATGACCTAAAACTCATAAGTTACTCTCCATAATGCTATATGCTGAAGGGGGTTAAACCTGTCATTTTCAAAGGTCTGGGTTTATGGTGAGTAGTGAGAGATGGGCAGGACGCCTAATCACCATATCTCTACAGTTTTTTCTCAAAAGTTTACATACCCTGGCAGAATTTTTGCTTTCTTGGCTTCTTTCAGAAAATATGAAAGATATCACCAAAACTTTTTCTCCACTCATGGTTTGTGGTTGGGTGAAGCCATGTATTTTCAAACTACTGTCTTTTCGTTTATTAAATCATAGTGACAACCCAAAACATCCAAATGACCCTGATCAAAACTTCACATACCCCATTTCTTAGTACTGTGTATTGCCCCCTCTAACATCCATGACAGTTTGAAGTCTTTTGTGGTAATTGTGAATGAGGTTCTTTATTTTCTCAGATGGTAAAGCTGCCCACTTTTCTTGGCAAAAAGCCTCCAGTTCCTGTAAATTTCTGGGCTGTCTAGCATGAACTAGAGATCTCCCCAGAGTGACTTAATGATATTGGGTCAGGATACTGAGATAGCCACTCCAGAACCTTAATTTTGTTTTGCTATAGCCAATGACTGGTTGACTTGTCCTTGTGTTTTGGATTGCTGTCATGTTGGAACGTCCAAGTATGTCCCTAGCGCAGCTTCTGGGCTGTTGATTGCAAATTTGCCTTCAGTATTTGCTGATAATGTGCTGCATTCATCTTTCCTTTAACTTTGACCAGGTTTCCTGTGCCTTTGTAGCACACACATCCCCAAAATGTCAGCAATCCACCTCCGTACTTTACAGTAGGAATGGTGTTCCTTTCATCATAGACCTTGCTGACCTCTCTCCAAATATAACGTTTATGGTTGTGGCCAAAGAGTTCAATTTTGGTATCATCACTCCAAATTAAACTTGTTCCAGAAGTTTTGAGGCTTGTCTCTGAGCTGTGTTGCATATTGTAGGTGAGGTACTTTGGGCATTTGCGCTGCAATGGCTTTCTTCTGGCGGCTCAAACATGCAGCCCATTTTTCTTCAAGTGCCTCCTTATTGTGCAACTTGAAACAGCCACATTACTTGTTTTATGAGAGTACAGTATTTCAGCTGATGTTATTTCTGGGTTTTTCTTTGCATCCTGAACAATTTTCCTGGCAGTTGTTGATGAAATTTTTGTTGGTCTACCTTGTTAAGGCTGGCGGAACGCACAAAATAATATAAATAATAAGTGCGTTCGCAGCCCGGGGTCCACCGTGCAGGCGAAGCCCGCTGCTGGCAAAAAGGCGCAAGAAGCAAACTCTGTTATCCCGCAGAGCTGCCAACATAAACGCCGTATTCGCTGTGGCAATGAGTGCGAACTCTGTTACTCCACAGAGCCGCTAGAAGAGGAGCCGCAACGCTATATGGCGATGTGTGCGCACTCACTAGACACAACTGAGTGGCAAAGAAAACACGCTAGGGCGCTGACTAGCGTTGAAAGCGAACCCTGTTACGTCACAGGGCCGCTGAGAAAAAGCACTGTGTCCTGTAAGGCTCCCAGATACACAGTTAAGTGCTAAGCGCACATAAAGCGCGATCATGCGTCAATGTCCTCGCGGGAGTCACCCGCAATCCATGGCGTCTGAACGCCAGACCCCGAACACGGCAATCAAACTCCTCACCGGTTATGCCGGTAATCTAGGGCATCTAGGACACCGACCCTGACCAGCTACCATACCAAACTCCTCACCGATTAAGTCGGTATTCTAGTGGCTTATTTCAGCCGGGTCCCTATCCACACATACACATGACCACACTGGCGCTTAGCATACAATGATTCATATTAGCGCATGGCGGCCCAGCCATGCTACCCTTATATAGCAACAGCTACAGGACCTTCCAGGAACAAGGACCAATGAGAAGCTGTTACAAACAAACGTAGCTACATGACCTTCTTGGCGGACCAATAGGAGCCGCTGCAGCACCTGAACATGTGACCCCTGATCTCCAATGAGAGATCTCACTCTGGGCATGCTCAGATGAGAAAGCGCAGGACTTTGTCTCAAAGACGACTGCTCCAGCACTGGCTATAATAGCAGATCCAGGAAAGGCAGCAGCAAGTCACTGCACAGTAGAGGAGTGGGCAAGATGCCTGGACTGATGTCTCTGATGAGCAGGCTCCACTGAGGCCGGAGATGAATGGGAGACCGCAGCAGGATGGGTTCGAGACTCCCCTTGTGCAGCAGTGGGAAATCGAACCCTAACATTACCCCCCCTTCTTTGGGCCTCGCTGCGCTCAAAGGCAGCGATGAGCTGCGGAGCGTGAATATGCTCGGCAGGCTCCCAAGACCTATCCTCAGGCCCATAGCCCCTCCAGTCCACCAAATAAAACTTTTTGCCCCGTACCACGTTACACCCTACGATGGCGTTCACCTCATGGTCATCCGTAGATGAACCCGATGTCCCGGCAGATGACTCAGAAAACCGGGATATGAGCCGGGTTTCAGGAGGGATACATGAAAGATGTCGGAGATACCCAGGCGTGGTGGAAGAGCCAAACGGTATACCACAGGGTTAACCTGCTCGAGGACCTTGAAAGGACCCAGGTAGCGGGGTGCCAACTTAGTGGACTCAACTCGCAGCCTGATGTTACGGGCGGAGAGCCACACCAAGTCCCCAGGAGCAAATGTTGGAGCGGGGCGCCGATGTGCGTCAGCGGAGGACCTCATCCTCTCCTTGGACGCCTGAATGGCATCCTGAGTACGGTCCCAAATGTCCCGTGCCTCCACAGCCCAGTCTGCCACCCTGGAGTCGGCGGAAGACACGGGCATGGGCACCGGAACCCGCGGATGCTGACCGTAGTTCAGAAGGAAAGGAGTCTGTCCGGTGGAGTCAGCCACAGCATTGTTTAATGCAAACTCAGCCTATGGTAGCAAGGATGCCCAGTCATCCTGCCTGGCAGAGACAAAATGTCGTAGATAGGTGACCAAGGTCTGGTTGGCCCTCTCTACCAACCCATTCGTCTCAGGATGATACGCTGAAGAGAGATTTAACTCAATACTGAGTAGACGACAAAGCTCTCTCCAGAACCGAGACGCAAACTGGGGACCTCGGTCACTGACAATTTTGTCCGGCATGCCGTGTAGACGGAAGATGTGCCTAACGAACAACGCTGCCAGAGCCCGTGCAGAAGGTAACCGTGGAAGCGGCACCAAATGCACCATTTTGGAAAAATGGTCGGTGATTACCCAAATGATGGTGCAACCCCGAGACTTGGGCAAGCCCACCACAAAGTCCATCCCAACCATCTCCCAGGGCCTGTCTGCCACCGGCAAAGGGTAAAGTAACCCAGCTGGCCGTTGTCATGAAGATTTATTCTTGGCGCAGGAGACATACGCCCGAACATAGTCCCCAACGTCACGGACCATATGCGGCCACCAGTATGTCCTCGCCAGCAATTCAGATGTCCTCTTTGTCCCAAAGTGTCCACCCATCCTGGACGAATGTGCCCAAGAGAGTACCTCCGGATGCAAATTGGTAGGCACAAAAGTCTTGCCCGGGGGCACAGACTCTAGCGAAACCGGGGCCACTGTTCTCAGGCTCTCTGTAGGGACGATAAGCCGAGGCTCCTCCACCTCCTCCTCCGAGGACACCACAGAGCGAGAGAGAGCGTCGGCACGAATGTTCTTCTCTCCCGAGAGGAAATGCAGTGTGAAATGAAACCGGGAGAAGAACAAGGACCATCTGGCCTGGCGAGAATTAAGCCGCTGGGCTGTCTGAAGATATACCAAATTTTTGTGATCCGTGAAGACTTGGAAGGGAAAGCGAGCCCCCTCCAACAGATGTCTCCACTCCGAGAAGGCCAACTTCATTGCTAGCAACTCCCTGTCCCCGATGGAATAATTCCTCTCCGCTGGTGTGAAGGTCTTGGAGAAAAAGAAGCATGGATGCTTCAGACCTTGAGCATCCTTTTGGAAGAGGACTGCTCCAGCACCAACGGACGAGGCATCCACCTCCAATATAAATGGCTTATCAACATCGGGGCGATGTAGGATGGGAGCGCTAGCGAAATGGGACTTAATAGACGTGAAGGCCTTGGAGACCTCTTCAGACCACAATTTGGGATTAGCTCCCTTTTTGGTGAGGGCAACCACGGGAGCTACCAAAGTTGAGAAGTGAGGAATAAACTGGCGGTAGTAATTAATGAACCCCATAAAGCGCTGCACCGCCTTTAGAGAATGGGGTTCTTGCCAGTCCATCACCGCTTGTAGTTTGGCAGGATCCATAGCCAATCCCTGGGCGGAGATGATATAGCCCAGAAAAGGTAAGGACTCCTGCTCAAAGACATATTTCTCCAACTTTGCGTAGAGGGAATTTGCCCGTAGGAGGTCGAAGACTCTGCAAACATCTCTCCGGTGGGAGTCAATATTTGGGGAAAAGATGAGAATATCTTCCAGATAGACTACGACTGAGGTCGAGAGCATATCCCGGAAGATGTCATTAACAAAGTCTTGGAAGACGGCTGGGGCATTACAGAGCCCGAAGAGCATCACCAGATATTCATAGTGCTCGTCCCTGGTATTAAAAGCCGTCTTCCATTCGTCCCCCTCACGGATGCGTATCAGGTTATAAGCACCCCGCAGATCTAACTTCGTAAATATCCTTGCCCCCCGTAGCCTATCAAATAGCTCAGAAATTAGAGGCAACGGGTATTTATTCTTAACGGTGATGGCATTAAGACCCCTGTAATCGATGCATGGACGTAACTCTCCGTTCTTCTTCTGCACGAAGAAGAACCCCGCCCCTGCAGGTGACACTGACTTCCTAATGAATCCTCTTGCCAAGTTCTCCTGGATATATTGGGACATAGCCTCCGTCTCCGGGAGAGAAAGGGGATAGACCCGTCCCCGAGGAGGTTCTGCTCCAGGCAAGAGGTCAATAGGACAGTCATAGGGACAGTGAGGTGGAAGGACTTCTGCAGCCTTTTTGGAGAATACGTCTGCATATGACCAATAGTAATTAGGAAGAGAAGTAAAATCTGCGGGCATCTCTGTAGTGGCCACCTGAATGCATTCCCTCATACATCTGCCTTTACATGACTCACCCCAACCCAATATCCTCCCAGAGTTACACTCAATGTGTGGGGAATGGAAATGGAGCCAGGGCATCCCTAACAAGATCTCGTCTATTCCCTCGGGAATGACTAAAAGTGAGATAATCTCTTGATGGGAAGGTGACATTGACAATGTGAAAGGGATGGTCTGATGTGTGATTGGTGAAGGCAGTGTCGACCCATTCACTACTCGAACAGTCACGGGTTTGGCGAGCATCACCAGAGGTATAGAGTGGCGGAGAGCGAAGGTAGAAGACATGAAATTTCCTTTGGCTCCAGAATCCACACAAAGCGTGACTGTTAAAGTGGATGAGCCAAAATTGATTGTCCCCCTAAAGGACAACTTGGAGGTGTGTACTGCTGTGTCTAGTGAACCCCCTCCAATGGTTACTAGACGCGGTCGTTTCCCGACCGCCGTGGACATTTGTTAGCATAATGCCCTATTTGTTGGCAGGCATTACGGGTCACAGATACTCGAGCAGCCCGAGACTTAGGTCTCACTCGAGAAATCTCCATGGCCTCAGGGGAATCGGACGCCTGAATGGAAGATTCCAGAGGTCTGGCAAAGGTGGGCGCCAGCCGGAACCTCTGCCTACACTGGGCCCGCTCCAACCTCCGCTCGTTAAAACGAAGGTCGATGCGGGTAGATATGGTAATGAGCTCCTCCAGTGTGGCAGGAATCTCCCTGGTGGACAAGGCGTCCTTCACATGGTCTGCCAGTCCCCTCCAGTACACGGGTATAAGGACTTTATCTGGCCAATCCAGCTCAGAGACCAGAGTCCGAAATTGGACGGCAAACTGGCTGACCATGGATGAACCCTGAGTGATAGCCAACAATTGAAGAGCCGTATCGTGGGTGACACGAGGTCCTAAAAAGACCTGTTTAGGAGTGTCCAAGAAGAGAGGAGCACTCTGCACCACACGATCATCATGCTCCCATAACGGCGTTGCCCACTCCAACGCCCTGCTCGACAAAAGGGATATGATAAAACCCACTTTCGCCCGCTCCGTGGGATAACGTGCAGCCAGAAGCTCTAGATGTATGGAGCACTGACTGACGAAACCCCGACATTGTTTACTTCACCGGTAAACTTGTCTGGAAGTGGGAGGCGGGAAATAGTTGGAGCAGGGGTAGCAGAGGACAAACTGGCGGCGGCCACACTAGCAGCCTGAACCGCGACTGCGGTAACATCCACCGCTGAGGTTGTGCACTCTAGAGTCGCCAACCTACCCTCCAGCTGCTGGATATACCGCTGCAGACGCTGGTCGTCCGCCATTTTACCACCAGACCCTGGCGCTAATATTATGTTAAGGCTGGCGGAACGCACAAAATAATATAAATAATAAGTGCGTTCGCAGCCCGGGGTCCACCGTGCAGGCGAAGCCCGCTGCTGGCAAAAAGGCGCAAGAAGCAAACTCTGTTATCCCGCAGAGCTGCCAACATAAACGCCGTAATGCGCTGTGGCAATGAATGCGAACTCTGTTACTCCACAGAGCCGCTAGAAGAGGAGCCGCAACGCTATATGG
The DNA here is from genome assembly GCA_033576555.1 of Oophaga sylvatica. Taxonomy (NCBI): domain Eukaryota; kingdom Metazoa; phylum Chordata; class Amphibia; order Anura; family Dendrobatidae; genus Oophaga; species Oophaga sylvatica. Next base: position 512,579,556 of record JARQOD010000002.1, on the reverse strand, counting down.
CGATGTGTGCGCACTCACTAGACACAACTGAGTGGCAAAGAAAACACGCTAGGGCGCTGACTAGCGTTGAAAGCGAACCCTGTTACGTCACAGGGCCGCTGAGAAAAAACACTGTGTCCTGTAAGGCTCCCAGATACACAGTTAAGTGCTAAGCGCACATAAAGCGCGATCATGCGCCAATGTCCTCGCGGGAGTCACCCGCAATCCATGGCGTCTGAACGCCAGGCCCCGAACGCGGCAATCAAACTCCTCACCGGTTATGCCGGTAATCTAGGGCATCTAGGACACCGACCCTGACCAGCTACCATACCAAACTCCTCACCGATTAAGTCGGTATTCTAGTGGCTTATTTCAGCCGGGTCCCTATCCACACATACACATGACCACACTGGCGCATAGCATACAATGATTGATATTAGCGCATGGCGGCCCAGCCATGCTACCCTTTTATAGCAACTAGTGTTGAGCGATACGATACTGCAAATATCGGGTATCGGCCGATATTGGCTGTATCGGAATTCCGATTCCGAGTTCCGATATTTTCGTCATATCGGATACCGGAATCGGAATGTCACTGTCACTGTCAGTGTCCGTCGGTCGGGTCTGTCAGGAGTCAGCGGCACTTACCCGGCAGAAGATCTCCGGCGGTCACATCCCGGACTGCTTAATGGCCGCCATCCTCTTCTCCCCGGCGGTCACATGCAGTATCTCGCGATAACTGCAGTGACTGCTGGGTAATCGCGGCCTTAAAGCAGTCCGATAACGTCACCGCCGGGAAGCTGGTAAGCAGCTGTGCTGCGCCGGGATGTCAGGCTCTGCCTGTCATTCCGATGTAGCAGAGCTGGATCGTCGTGGGACAATCGTTACTATGGACTGCGTCGGACAGGTGGTATACTGTTGGTTTGTTTTTTTTATTTTTTTACAGGAGATCGATGGCGTCGCAGGAATGAGAGAGTAATAAAAAAAATGAAAACTGTTTGTCTCTTTTATTTCATTAAAACTTTTTTCTTGCTGTGTCTTTTTTTTAAACATTTAAAAACTTTGGGATTAATAATGGATCGGTGTCTTATTGACACCTCTCCATTATTAACCGGGCTTATTGTCACCGTGCAATCAACGGTGACATTAACCCCTTATTACCCCGCTTGCCACCGCTACAGGGCAAGTGGGAAGAGCCGGGTAAAGTGCCACAATTGGCACATCTTTTGATGCGCCAAATGTGGGGCTGCTGTAGCCTGGTATTATCAGGCTGTTGAGGGCCAAAATCCATGGGCCTTGACAGTCTTTTAATACCAGGCGCAGCAGTCTGCATTTTACTTGCTGGTTAAAAAAATAGGGGGACCCCTACGCCGTTTTTTTTTCGAGGGGATCCCCTATTTTTGTTAACCAGCCAAGCTAAGCAGACTGCTGTGGCCTGGTATTATCAGGCTTGCAAGGTCCATGGATATTGGATCCTTACCAGCCTGAAAAACCAGGCCTCAGCGGTCTGCTTCATCTGGCTGGTTAACAAAAATAGGGGGGATCCCACGCCAATTTTTTTTCGAGGGGATCCCCTATTTTGTTAATCAGCCAAGATATGCAGACTGCTGTGGCCTGGTATTATCAGGCTGGCAAGGTCCATGGATCTTGGCTCCTTAACAGCCTGAAAATCCAGGCCTCAGCGGTCTGCTTCATCTGGCTGGTTAACAAAAATAGGGGGGACCCCACGCCATTTTTTTTCGAAGGGAACCCCTATTTTTGTTAATCAGTTCCCTCTGACGTCACTGATGGTGTCCCTGGCTGACCTGAAGTGAAAGTGGAAAGCAATCAATTAAGCTTTCCACTTCCTCTCCTGTCAGCCAGGAGAGGAGCTCATTCATTTGGGGTTTACTGTGAGGCTGCAGCATTAGCTGCGTTCCCTGCAGTAAACATTAACCCTTTCTGAAGGATTACACCGTGGGACCTGACTGTGCATCGGATTGGTAAGAATAATTTTGCTTTATTATTTTATTTTTATTACAGGAAATGGTTTTAGCAGGTAAATAAAATATGGTCAAAAACTGTGTGATTATTTATTAAACTTCTTTTTTATTAAAGTGTGTGTGTTTGATTTGTCTTTCATACAATAGGATTAATAATTGATAGTTGTCTAATTGACAGTCTCAATTATTAACCTGGCTTAAAGTGACCTTTCAATTGCAAGGTCATTTTAACCCCTTATTAACCCATTCGCCACCGCTACAGGGCAATGGGAATAGACGGGCAAAGTGCCAGAAAGGGCAAATCTAATTAGAGATTTGCCCTTTCTGGGGTGTCTGGGGGCAGATGTTAGTAGCCGGGGGGGGGCAAAAATAATGGTCCCTCTCTGGGCTATTATTATCTGCCCCCACTCACTGGCTTTGTCTGTCTGGTTGCGAAAATAGGGCGGGAGCCCACGCATTTTTTTTCAGCAATTTTACACCTCATATATATATATATACATGTCATTGAGTTTGTGACACATATATATATATTATATTTATAGTTCATACACTTCTACATAGTATAATAGCCGCTAATTCAATTGCCGGCTTTTGTGAAAATGCAGAACCCGACATGAAATGACACTTGGTTTACATAGATTTAACCATGTCTTTTCATGTACTTTGAAATCTGATTTGCACAAACAATTACATGAGTATAAGTGTGCAAAATTTCACACCTGTAGGGGTTAATTAAAGGTGTAAATTCGTAGCAAAAAAGTCCTTTTTTTTTACAACGAATTTACACCTTTAATTAACCCCTACAGGTGTGAAATTTTGCACACATAGACTGATGTAATTGTTTGTGCAAATCAGATAGCAAACGACATGAAAAGACATGGTTAAGCCTATGTACACCAAGTGTCATTTCATGTCGGGTGCTTCTGTCTTTTCACAGAAGCCGGCTTTACCCGGCAATTGAATCAGAGGATATTTTACTATGTAGAAGTGTATAAACTATACATATATGTATATATATATGTCACAATGACATGTATATATATATATATATATGTATTCTATGTGTGTATATTTAGTGTTTACAAGGAAAGAATGGGGTTTTTTTAGTTCCGATATTTTGTTCCCATAGACTTACATTGGATTTCCGGTATCGGTATCGGGTATCGCCGATATTTTAATGGTATCGGCGATACCATTCTGATTTCGATACTTAGGGATATCGGAAAGTATCGCTCAACTCTAATAGCAACAGCTACAGGACCTTCCAGGAACAAGGACCAATGAGAAGCTGTTACAAACAAACGTAGCTACATGACCGTTCCTGGCGGATCAATAGGAGCCGCTGCAGCACCTGAACATGTGACCCCTGATCTCCAATGAGAGATCTCACTCTGGGCATGCTCAGATGGGAAAACGCAGGACTTTGTCTCAAAGAAGACTGCTCCAGCACTGGCTATAATAGCAGATCCAGGAAAGGCAGCAGCAAGTCACTGCACAGTAGAGGAGTGGGCAAGACGCCTGGACCGACGTCTCTGCTGAGCAGGCTCCACTGCGGCCGGAGATGAATGGGAGACCGCAGCGGGACGGGTTCGAGACTCCCCTTGTGCAGCAGCGGGAAATCGAACCCTAACATACCTGACTGTGGTTTTGCTTTTACAGAGCCCCTGACTTTCCATTTGTTAATCACAGTTTGAATGCTGCTGAATGGCAATATCAATTCCTTGGATATCTTTGATCCCTTTCCTGTTTATACTGTTCAATACATTTCAATTGATCATTGACATTTCCTTGATTTCCCCATGACTCACAATCCAGAAACATCATTGCTGATGAAGATGCAAATCTGTCTGATCACAAAACTCACTCAGCTTTTGCCATACGAATGATTACAATTAAAAGGTCACAGTGAGGATGTAGCTTTATTAGCCTTCAAACCTTTGTGCCAATTGTTGCATGTTATCAGGCCATATCGCAGGATATGTGAACTTTTGATCAGGGTCTTAGGAGTTTTGGTTACCATATGAGTTAAAAAGAGAAACGCAGTAATTTGACAACAAATGGCTTCACCAACACAACCATGAGTGGAAAAAAATGTTGGTGTTTCATTCATATTCTCTGAAAAAAGCCAAGAAAGCAAACTCTGCAGGGTATGTAACTTTTGAGCACAACTGTACTCAAGGTGTAGTTGGCAAGTAAATCCCAACGACTGGTTTTTTCTCTATTGTAGCTTGGAAAAAGGAAGTCTCAGATGCAACTCTGCAGAGTTGAAGTGTGTGGCATCCCTGAGGCTAGAGACATACTGGAAGGACTGTTGTATGGAATTTTATTTCATTTGTGACATAGAGGCTTTTTTTGTGTTATTACTTGCTTGTGGTTATGAGAATAACAACCCAAGACTTAAATACCAGTGTCCCTGTGTCTACTTCGGGGAGCACAAGATGAGCCGACTGCCTCACCACTTTGAAAAAAAAAACACTTGATTGTGTGAACAATAATTTTTTTTACCTCCTTGAGAATCATAGAATCAAGAATTTGATTGACTCCAGGATCATTGCTTTAATCTTCCAATCAAGATTCACTAAACTATCTCAGACAGATCTTGTCAGACCCTGTTTGAAACTTCCATTATGAAACTCACCACTCTCGTGCAGCCTGTACTACCATTGATCACATCGCTATCAAAAAATGTTTTCTAATTCTAATCTGTATATTCCTTCAGTTCATTCCATTGCTTCTCATGTTTCCATGTGCAAATTAGAATAATAATGATCTCTAACTGTACACTGTGATTCCTTAAAATTGTAGCACTATTAAGTCTCCTGTTTAGCATTGCTTTGCAAGGAACTGTCCAGATCATAACTTCTCATTGGCATTAGTTTACATCCGCTACATCGGCAGCTCTTTTTCATGTTTTTAAATGTGTGCCAGAACTGACAAGTATTCCAAGCAGTCGACCAAAGAAGAGTAAAGAGATAATTACATAATTGATCTAGAACTCAGCTTCTTAAATACATTTCAGAACTGTGTTACCTCTTTTCTGCTCATTACACTGTTTACTCGTGTGCCGTCTGTGATCGTCTTTCACATGTCTGTGCTTAATATATCTCCTATTTAAGATGTAATTTTTATTTTCTTGCCCAGATGTAGAATTTAACCTTTTTCCCTGTTAATACCATTCTATAGTCACTGCCATTGTTCACTTATATAGATCCTTCTAATCCATTTCTGTCTTCTTGCATGTCTGAAAATTGATTATTCCCTCGTTCCCGTACTAATCATTTATAAATGTTAAAACCGGGCAAACAGATTCTTGGACGTGCAAAACTGTTTATACCTCACTTGAGTAGATCACTGAGCCAGTTATGAATCACCTACCAAGCCATGTGACTCCTACGGGTCATTTTCAGAAGGATAGAATGAGAAACTTATCAAATGCCTTTGCTATGGTTGATAGACACTATATCACCACATTTCCCTGATCGTCCCAATTAGTGATCCATCATAGAAGAATATCGAAGTCGGATGATTTTCGCTACAAACCAATATGGCTCTGGTTAACAACTGTGTTCTGTATCCAGACTACATACGTACATCAGTTTAATAATCTGTTCATAGATCTTTCCTGGCATATACATAAGACTCGCTGGCCTATAACTTCCTGGCTCCATTTTCTTTACTTTTTGAACATAGGTACAACATATACTATTCTCCAATTTTCTGAGATTTATCTTGTTCTCCAGGAATTTTCAAAGATTCTGGCTAGTTGTTCTGCAATTTACTCTGTTATCTCTTTCTGCACCCTAGGATGTAATTCATCTGGACCAGGAGATTTACATTCATTTAAATTAGCTACTGTAAAGGTACTGCCACACTAAACGTTCCCGCTAACGATCACGATAACGACGCTAAGTGTTACTTCACAATCTCTCTGTTTATAGATTGTGTGAATTATTGTATTCCTTCTATAGCACAGTTACTATCAGTTGATGTTATATTTTCTTTCTAAGAGAACACAGAAACAAAATAAGCATTTAAAACTTTGTCCTTCTCAACATAATTGTTGACCACATTACCCCTTTCGTCCTGTAAAAATCCCATAGCATCTTTGACTTTTCCTTTTTTTTACATATCCCCCTAAATCCCTTTTTATTGGTCTCCCTTGCAAGCCTCACTACATTAATGGCTTTAGCTCCTCTAATGCTAGCCCTGCATTCCCTGCATACAATTCATATTCTTTTTTATATATGCCCCCTCTTTCTATTTGATACACATTTCTGTTTTTTCTTTTATAGCAAGTGTTTAAGTTCTTTGTTCATCAATCCTGGTATCTCTAAATGCTTCCAATTCTTTTTTTCTGGATTGTAACTGATTGTGCAGGGAGAATTTCATTTAGCAAAATCTCCAATCCTTTTTTGTCATTTCTGTTCTTTAGAACATCCAGCCATTGTAACTTTCCTATCCTCATTCTCTTTCCATTAAAATCTGCCTTTCTGAAGTACAACCTTAAAGTCTGAGTCCTTTGCAGGTCTTCCTCCTCTTGTAACCAAAAATGTGAGGATAGCATGATAACTGCCTCATAAATTCCCAGCCACATTTACTTTCTCAACTATTTCTTCCCTGTTGGTAAGAATTAGGTCCACGGTGTCAGATCCTCTTGTTCTCTCTTCCACATTTTGAAAAAGAATGTTGTCAGTGATAGAAGAGAAGAATTTTCTAGACCCATTACTTTTGCATAAGAATGATTCCCAACAAATATCTGGATAGTTAAAATACCCCATATTCACTGCATTGCACTTTTTTGAGAGCAAAACAATCTGATGTAAAAAGAGTTCATCCATAACTTCAGTCTGTCCAGGTGGCCAATAGCAAACACCTACAATAGTGTTCTTTCTATTCTTTTGTTTTTGTATTCTTACCCAAAAAGTTTCTATAGCCCTATCATTTTCCAAAGCTTGGATCTCTGTTGACATATACATTTTCCTAACATACAATGCAACACCTCCTCCCCTCTTGTTAAGCCTGTTTCTTATAAATAAGGTATAGCCCTTCAAGGTTTGTATTCCAACCATGTGTATCATCTCTAGGGGTTTTCCTCACTCTGGTGCGACAGCAGGAAAACAGGAGGCTTGTTCCTTTAAAAGTTCATGGGGGTTAATTGCTTCTTAACCCCTTAATGTCCACTGACGTGCACAGTCCGTCATGGCAAGGTGCCAGTTCCGGCACCAGGACGGACTGTGCACGTCATGCCTTTGATCTACCACTGCGTGTAAACACGCAGTGGTAGATCAGTGCCGACAGCTGTCACAGACAGCTGACAGGCACGGCAAGCGTGTGGGGGACCTTTGCCGTCGGTCCCCGCACTCACAGCGCTGTGATTGGTCAGTCAATCTGACTGACCAAACACAGCAGCGATCGCGCAGGAGAAGCTGAAATTTCAGCTTCCCCAGCGCGATCAGTGCAGGAGCCGGCGCTGCAGTGGCCAGGCTTCCTGCACTGACAGCCAGGAGCGGAGCCCCCACCGCCCCTGGCTGTTAACCCCCTGACTGCTGCGATCCAGCGCGATCGCAGAGCTCAGGGGGGGAGGCAGAGGGTCGGGAGCTCCCTCTGCCTCAGATCGGCACCCTGCACTGTATTTGCAGGGCCCGATCTCTGCCTTGATGACCCGGGGGTTGTCATGACAACCTCCGGGTCATTTAGCTACAGGAAGCTGCTGTGATCATGTCACAGCAGCTTTCCCCATAGGTACAATGCATTGCAATGCTGGAGCATTGCAATGCATTGTAACTGCAATCAAAAGTAAAAAAAGTGAAAGTCCCATAAAGGGACAAGTTGAAAAAAATCATTTTTTAAAAAAAATTGTAAAAAAAATATTAAAAAATAATTTAAAAAAAATCCCCTAAAAAATACACATTTTTATGTAATAAAAAAAATAAAAACAAAAAAAATACACATGTTATGTATCGCCATGTCCGTAAAAATCCCATCTATAAAAGCGTAACCCTAGTTAACCCCTTCAGTGAAAGCCGTAAAAAAAAAACACAAAAAAGTAGTAAATTATACTTTTTCCAAGCGGTATATCATACCGCTTGGAAAAAGTGCAATAACACGCGATCAAAAAGTCAGATATAAATAATCATGGTACCGCTGAAAACGTCATCTTGTCCCGCAAAAAACAAGCCGCAATATAGCATCATCAGCGAAAAAATAAAAAAGTTATAGCTCGCGGAATAAACTGATGCAAAAATAATTATTTTTTCTATAAAATTCTTTATTGTGTAAAAAACGCCAAAACATAAAAAAAAATATAAATGAGGTATCGCTGTAATCGTAGTGACCGAAGAATAAAGCTGCTTTATCAATTTTACCACACGCGGAACGGAGGAAAAACAATAAAAAAAACAATTCCTGAATTGCTGGTTTTTGTTCATTCTGCTTCCACAAAAATCGGAATAGTAAGCGATCAAAAAATTTATGTGCCCGAATATGGTACCAATAAATACGTCAGCTCGTCCCGCAAAAAATAAGCCACAGATAACTCTGTCGGCCGAAATATGGAAAAATTATAGCTCTCAAAATACGGCGATGCAAAAAATTCTTACAAAAAATTATTCCAAAAAAAAGCATCTTTTAGTGTGTGACAGAAGCTAAACATGAAAAAAGGATGTAAATCTGGTATCGCTGTAATCGCACCGATCCGAGGAATAAAGTCGCCTAATCAATAATACCGCACGAGGAACGGCGTAAAAAAGAAAACCAATTCTTCACCTTTTGTAGATTTGTTCATTGTGCATCCCAAAGATCGCAGTAAGGCGATCACAGTGGTTCCCCCCGCATATGGGGTATCAGAGTACTCAGGACAAAATGCACAATAGCTTTTGGGGTCCTATTTCTCCTGTTACCCTTATAAAAATAAAAATTTGGGGGCAAAAAGGTCATTTTTGTGGAAAAAAATATTTTTTTTATTTTCACGGCTCTACGTTATAAACTTCTGTGAAGCCCTTGGGGGTTCAAAGTGCTGACCACACATCTAGATAAGTTCCTTGGGGGGTCTAGTTTGCAAAATGGTGTCATTTGTGGGGGGTTTCTACTGTTTAGGCACATCAGGGGCTCTCCAAGCGCGACATGACACCCGCAGACCATTCCATCAAAGTCTGCATTTAAAAACGGTGCTCCTTCCCTTCCGATCTCTGCCATGCGTCAAAATAGTGGTTCCTCCCCACATATGGGATATCAGCGTACTCAGGACAAATTGCACAATAGCTTTTGGGGTCCTATTTCTCCTGTTACCCTTATAAAAATAAAAATTTGGGGCAAAAAGATTATTTTTGTGGAAAAAAATATGATTTTTTTATTTTCACGGCTCTACGTTATAAACTTCTGTGAAGCACTTGGGGGTTCAAAGTGCTCACCACACATCTAGAAAAGTTCCTTGGGGGTCTAGTTTCCAAAATGGAGTCACTTGTGGGGGGTTTCTACTGTTTAGGCACATCAGGGGCTATCCAAACGTGACATGACACCCACAGACCATTCCATCAAAGTCTGCATTTGAAAAAGGCGCTCCTTCCCTTTCGAGCTCTGCCATGCGTCAAAATAGTGGTTTACCCCCACATATTGGGTATCAGCGTACTCAGGACAAATTGCACAATAACTTTTGGGGTCCTGTTACCCTTTGGAAAATAACAATTGGGGGTGGAAAGATCATTTTTGTGGAAAAGATATGATTTTTTAATTTTACTGCTCTACGTTATAACCTTCTGTGAAGCCCTTGGGGTTCAAAGCTCTCACCACACATCTAGATAAGTTCCTTGGGGGTCTAGTTTCCAAAATGGGGTCACTTGTGGGGGTTTCCACTGTTTAGGCACACAGGGACTCTCCAAATACGACATGGCTCCAATCTCAATTCCAGCCAAAAAAGTCAAATGGCGCTGCTTCCCTTCCGAGCTCTGCCATGCGCCCAAATAGTGGTTTACCCCCACCTATGGGGTATCAGTGTACTCAGGACTAATTGCACAATACATTTTGGGGTCCTTTTATCCTTTGGAAAATAAAAATTGGGATGAAAAGATCATTTTTGTGGAAAAAATATGATTTTTTAATTTACGGCTCTACGTTATAACCTTCTGTGAAGCGCTTGGGGGTTAAAAGCTCTCACAACACATTTAGATAAGTTCCTTGGGGGGTCTAGTTTCCAAAATGGGGTCACTTGTGGGGGGTTTCCACTGTTTAGGCACACAGGGACTCTCCAAATGCGACATGGCGTCCAATCTCAATTCCAGCCAAAAAAGTCAAACGGCGCTGCTTCCCTTCCGAGCTCTGCCATGCGCCCAAATAGTGGTTTACCCCCACATATGGGGTATCAGCGTACTCAGGACTAATTGTCCAATAACTTTTGGGTCCTTTTATCCTTTGGAAAATAATAATTGGGATGAAAAGATCATTTTTGTGGAAAAAATATGATTTTTTAATTTTACGGCTCTACGTTATAACCTTCTGTGAAGCCCTTGGGGTTAAAAGCTCTCACAACACATTTAGATGAGTTCCTTGAGGGGTCCAGTTTCCAAAATGGGGTCACTTGTGGGGGGTTTCCACTGTTTAGGCACACAGGGACTCTCCAAATGCGACATGGCGTCCAATCTCAATTCCAGCCAAAAAAGTCAAGTGGCGCTGCTTCCCTTCCGAGCTCTGCCATGCGCCAAAATAGTGGTTTACCCCCACACATGGTATATCGGTGTACTCTGGAGAAATTGTACAACAAATATTGTGGTTCATTTTCTCCTGATACCCTTGACAAAATTTTAAAAAATTGTGTCGAAAGAAAAATTTTGGGAAAAAAAGTTAAATGTTCATTTTTTCCTTCCACATTGCTTCAATTCTTGTGAAGTACCTAAAGGGTTAATAAACTTCTTGAATGTGGCTTTGAACACGTTGAGGGGTGCAGTTTTTAGAATGGTGTCACTTTTGGGTATTTTCTGTCATATTGAAGCCTCAAATTCACTTCAAATGTGAGGTGGTCCCTAAAAAAAATGGTTTTGTAAATTTTGTTGGAAAAATGAGAAATTGCTGGTCAACTTTTAACACTTATAACTTAGTAACAAAAAAAAATTTTGGTTCCAAAATTGTGCTGATGTAAAGTAGACATGTGGGAAATGTTATTTATTAACTAATTTTTGTGACATATCTCTCTGATTTAATGGCATAAAAATTAAAAGTTTGAAAATTGCAAAACTTTCAAAATTTTTGCCATATTTCCGTTTTTTTCATAAAAAAACGCAAGTTATATTGAAGAAATTTTACCACTATCATGAAGTACAATATGTCACGAGAAAACATCTCAGAATCGCCAAGATCCGTAGAAGCGTTCCAGAGTTATAACCTCATAAAGAGACAGTGGTCAGAATTGTAAAAATTGGCCTGGTCTTTAACCTACAAAATGACTTGGTCATTAAGGGTTAAACCCCAGAAGCCAAACAGAAAATAAACTGCCTTTAGATCAGGCAAATAAAACACAAAATGTAAATAGCATGGCTCTGCTCCACCAGGCCTGTGGGCACACAGGCTGGGTTAGCGTCCAGTACTCAGGCTCAATTTGGAGCCAAACACATAGGAGGCATTTTCCCTCCCAACACACAGACCAAGTGCCAAACAACAGCCTCCATTATATAGGCTGTTAACCACACCCAGAAGTGAGGTATGTGGGTAGCTAGACCCGCCCCTCTCTCATAGCTACCTGCAACCCGGTCACAGGTGCAGCAAACGATCCTTTTAGTGCTTTCATGCACTAGAGAAAATACTCCCTGTTACATCACAGAGACAAGCGATCACTGCGACACATATCTCCCATTGACTATTCGACAATTAGCCACACTACAGACCTCCCTCCTCTGCCTAATGCGTGGGGCTTGGCATTTTCTCCTACCAGACAAAAGATTCTTGAGAGAATTTCATTATTACCATGTAGCTTGCCTGTTCTATGCTCTACCTGGAAGTTGAAATCTTGTAGGGCTAAGAACCAATGGGTGACCCTAGCATTTTCCCCCTTTGTTTCCCTCATCCATCTGAGTGGGGCATGGTTGGATACCAACCTAAACTTACGTCCTACCAGATAGTACCGTAATGTGTAGCCCACCGACTTTATGGCCAAGCACTCCTATTTTTGAACCGAATAATTCCTCTCACAAGAGGATAGCTTCCTACTTAGGTAGAGAACAGGGTGATCCTTTCCGTGTATCTCCTGGAAAGGACTGCTCCTACCCTGACATCTGAGGCATCTATTTGGAGTATAAACTCTTAAAGTCAGGGGCCACCAGAATCGGTTGCTTACACATATCGTTTTTAATTTCTTGAAAGGCCGTCTCTGCCTCTTCAGACCATTTGATCATTACTGATTTTGTCCACTTAAGGAGGTCAGTTATGGGTGTGGCCATCATGGCGAAGTTTGGGATGAACCTCCTGTAGTATCCCATGATGCCCAGGAAGGCTCTAATTTGTTTCTTAGACAGCGGTCTCAGCCATGTTTGAATTGCTTCCACTTTACTGATTTAGGGTTTTACCTCACCTCGACCCACTACATATCCCAGGTACTTGGCTTCTTCTTTCCCCAAGGCATACTTCTTCAGGTTTATTGAAAGCCCCACCTTCCTTAGAGCATCAAACACCACTTGGACCTTTTCTTTTCCTGACTCTCCCAGTCCAGGCTAAAGATAACAATATCATCCTAGTATGCAGTGGCGTATTGCTTATGAGGTACAAGGATTCTATCCATAGTTCTTTGGAAAGTCGCCGGAGCCCCCTGCAGTCCAAATGGCATCTGGACATACTGGAAGCATCCGTCAAGTGTAGAAAACGCAGTCTTCTCCTTGGCTTTCTTTGCCATGGGGATCTGCCAATAACCCTTAATCAAATCCAAGGTGGTTATGTACCTTTTAGGCCCAAGTCTCTAGATCAGCTCATCGACACGTGGCATGGGATATGCGTCGAACTTAGAGACCTTGTTCAAATTCCGATAGTCATTGCAGAACCTCTATTCACCATCGGGCTTTGGGACAAGTACAATCTGGTTCAACTAACCGCTATTAGACTCCTCAATAACCCCGAGTTTTAATATACGCTCCACTTCCTTTGAGATCACTTCTCGATGGGCCTCCAAATCCGATAAGGCTTCACGTTTACGTGCATATGTGGCTTCGTCAGAACTTCATGTTCTACGACCTTCGTGCACCCCGGCAATTCCGAGAACAGGTCCCTGTTCTTCTGGAGAAATTCCTAGGACTGCTGTTTCCTGGCTTTCGACAGCGTCTCTGCTATGGCAACACCTCCAACCTGGCCTTCTGGGTTGCCCAGCAAGAACGGAGTTTCAGCCGGCTCTCTGTCTTGCCATGGCTTGATGAGGTTGAGATAGTAGACCTGATATGGTTTCCTTCTTCCTGGTTGATGAATCTTATAATTTACATCACCAAGCTTCTTCACCACCTCATATGGCCCTTGCCATTTGGCTGAGAACTTGATCTCCACCATAGGAATTAGCACAAGAACTTAAACCTGGCCTGAGCTTCTTTGTCCCTGGAGGAGATGTCCTTTTACGATGGGCATCACCTTCGCAATCTTGTGGTGCATCAGTGCCAAGTGCTCAATGACGCTTCTGTTGGTGTGACTTCGGCTTCCCAGGTTTCCTTGGCTATATCTTGGAGACCTCACGGATGTTGGCCATACAAAAGTTTGAATGGCGAGAGCCCATGGAGGCCTGTGGAACCTCACGGATGGAGAACAACAGATACTGTAAGAGACAGTCCCAGTCTCTATCGTCCTTTTCTATGGCTTTCCTCAGCATGCTCTTTGGTGTTTAACTGAACATTTCAACAAGGCCATCTGTCTGAGGATGGTACACTGAAGTCCTCAACTGGGAGATTTGTAGGACCTTGTATAACTCCCTCATCACCTTGCTCATAAAAGGTGTTCCCTGGTCTGTCAGGGTCTCCTTTGGAAAACCTGTGTGGGGGAAAAGACATGGATAAATTTGCGTGCTATACTTTTTCTCAGGGGAATTGCTTCAGGGTAGCATGAGACGTAATCCAGGATGACCAGTGTGTATTGATGTCCACGAGAAGATTTCACCAAGGGACCAACCAAGTACATAGCAATTCTCTCAAACAGCACTTCAATAATGGGCAATGGCACAAGGGGACTCTGAAAGTGAGAGGTGCGGGAGGTTAACTGACACGTAGGGAATGACTTGCAATAGTTTAATATTTCCCGGTGACACCCAGGCCAATAGAACCTCTTCACAATCCGTTCCTGCATTTTTTCCACTCCCAGATGTACTCCCAAGATGTGTGACTGAGCCATGTCCAACACATTTCGTCTATAGGGGCCCAACACTATTGACTGTCTACCAGCTCCTCCCTCACTTTCGTGACCCAATACAACAAATCCCCACTCATCATAAAATAGTGAAACCTTGTGTCAGCCCCTGGCTCCTGTGCAACCTCCTTAATGACAGTGACATTATTAAAGGTTTCTTTCAGTGTTGGGTCCCTATGTTGGGCAGTCCCAAAATTCTCACTGGTAACCCCTAACTCTAGAATGTCAGACCCAGGGACACTTCTTTCTCATCCCCAAGGACATAAAAGGGAAACCAGTCTGCCTCTGGGTGTGGTGAGACTTTATTAGGGTTCACTGATTTCCTACTCGAGCCAGAACTCAGAACCCTTCCCCCACAGATCCCAAAATAAACAAAATTCCCAGCCTATAATAATAGGGTGCAACACATCTCGAATGACGCAGACCTCATGGGACTCCATGCCGTGGGCCGTTTCAATGTCCACTCTGGCCATAGGGTAGTCCTTAGCATCACCATGTACTGTATGTACCGAATGCTGACTTTT
>JARQOD010000002.1:512470781-512564614 GCA_033576555.1 Oophaga sylvatica | reverse complement strand
TACCAGCAGAATCATCTAGCAGTGGCTGTGCATCAGTGCACTCCATGTCAGATTCATCTTGGACTGGGGAATTCAGAATTTGACTTGATAAGCTGGGCATGGTAAGTGAAAAAAGCTCCATGGAGTAATCTGAAGTGTGGCCTGCCGCATCCTTCACTTTTGGTGGTGGTGAAGGACACAAGGAAAGGTTTTGTTCCTGACGACTCAGTGCTTGCATTTTTTGAAACTTCAGAAGAGGAGGCGATAGAGCTGGAGGCTGTTTCGGCAATGTAAGCCAAAACCTGTTTCTGATGCTCCTGCTTTAAAAGCGGTTTACCTACTCACAGAAAAGGGAGCCTTCCAGGCCTTCTGGAGCCAGACGATGATGCAGGCTCAACACCTCCTACCTTAGGTGCTATTGTGCTTTTGGCACCACTAGCAGATGCACCACCACCACCATCAGTACCAGCAGGACCCCCACACCCACGTCCGGTGCCTCTTCCACCATACTTCCTCATGTTTGGGAAAATGTACCAAAAATACCAGCAGATATATGGTACTGTATCAGAAGCGTACAGCTGTTTACGGTGAAGGCGAAAATTGTGAATCTTTGTATATATTTTTAGAGTCAGACACAGACGCTCACAGGCTCAGTATGGATTAGACTAGAATATAAAAAGCAGAAAAAGGGTACTGTATCACAAGCGTACAACTGTCTACAGTGTAGGAGTAATTGTAAATCTCCTTATATATTTCCGGAGTCAGACACAGACGCTCACAGGCTCAGTATGGATTAAGCAGGAATATAAAGCAGAAAAAGGGTACTGTACCAGAAGATACCAGGTGTATACAGTGTAGGGGTAATTGTTAATCTCCGTATATATTTCAGGAGTCAGACACAGATGCTCACAGGCTGAGTATGGATTAGACCAGAATACAAAAAGCAGAAAATGGGTACTGTTTCACAAGCGTACAACTGTATACAGTGTAGGGGTAATTGTAAATCTCCGTATATATTTCCAGAGTCAGACAAGAGCTCACAGGCTCAGTATGGATTAGACAAGAATATAAAAAGCAGAAAAAGGGTACTGTACCACAAGCATACAGTTGTATACAGTCTAGGTGTAATTGCAAATCTCACTATATATTTCCTTAGTCAGACACAGAGGCTCACAGGCTCAGTATGAATTAGACCAGAATATAAAAAGCAGAAAATGGGTACTGTTTCACAAGCGTACAACTGTATACAGTGTAGGGGTAATTGTAAATCTCCGTATATATTTCCAGAGTCAGACACAGACGCTCACAGGCTCAGTATGGATTAGACCAGAATATAAAAAGCAGAAAAAGGTACTGTATCACAAGCGTACAGCTGTATACAGTCTAGGGGGAATTGTAAATCTCCGTATATATTTCCGGAGTCAGACACAGATGCTCACAGGCTCAGTATGGATTAGGCAAGAATATAAAAATCAGAAAAAGTGTACTGTATCAGAAGATACCAGGTGTATACAGAGTAGGGGTAACTGTAAATCTCCGTATATATTTCGGGAGTCACACACAGATGCTCACAGGCTCAGTATGGCTTAGGCCAGAATATAAAAAGAAGAAAAAGGGTACCGTATCACAAGCGTACAGCTGTATACAGTCTAGGTTTAATTGTAAATCTCACTATATATTTCCGGAGTCAGACACAGATGCTCACAGGCTCAGTATGGCTTAGAACAGGATATAAAAAGCAGAAAAATGGTACTGTATCACAAGCGTACAGCTGTATACAGTGTAGGGGTAATTGCAAATCTCTGTATATATTTCCAGAGTCAGACACAGATGCTCACAGGCTCAGTATGGATTAGACAGGAATATAAAAAGGAGAAAAAGGGTACTGTATCAGAAGATACCAGGTGTATACAGTGTAGGGGTAATTGTAAATCTCCGTATATATTTCCGGAGTCAGACACAGACTCTCACAGGCTCAGTATGGATTAGACAAGAATATAAAAAGCAGAAAAAGTGTACTGTATCACAAGTGTACAGCTGTATACAGTCTAGGGGTAATTGTAAATCTCCATATATATTTCCGGAGTCACACACAGATAGTCAGCATGCATTTGTCCGTGATACTAGCCGGTACACGTTAGTGTGTGAGGAGCGTACATCTCTATACAGTGTGGGAAAAAATGAATGCTCGTTAACTGTGCAGAAAAAAAGAATAAAAAAAATAGTGCTGTGTTAAAAGCAGTCTGCACCGCAGTGTACACACAACAATACAGATAGCAGGCAGCCTATTAACCAGTGCTGCTGCACACAAGAAAATCCTCCCCTGTCACTGGCAGGCAGCCTAATAACCAGCGCTACTGCACACAAGAAAATCCTCCCCGTCACTGCACACTAACTGTACAGCACAATTGCTATTGGCACAAGCACATAAGATTTTCTGTTTCCAGCCCTAACTCTCTCCATACTGATAAACAGCGTCAGCAACCTCTCCCTACTGTTAAGATCAGCAGAAGTAAAATGGCGGTCCGTGGTCAGGGCTTTTATAGACACTATGACGCCCCCCAAAGCAAGCCAATCACTGCAATGCCCTTCTCTAAGATGTTGGTGGACGCTGCCCATGTCATCTCATTGCCCACTGTGTACGTCCTTGCTCATTGGCTGAAAAAAGGCGCCTGCAAGCATTATGGGAAAACCGACTTTGGCGCTTGGGTCGACGACCGCATGGCCGACTTCACGCTATGCTTGGGTTTCGCTCGGCGAAACCCGACTTTGGCGAAAATCGGCGACTTTTGAATCTAGCCCACATGTTTCGCTCAACTCTACTAAATATGAAACAGCATGCCATATCTCACCTTGCCATTTAATATTGTAGTGACATTGTGCTGTGATTTGAGCTGCTGTGCATGAAAAATAATTTGGGGGAGGGGGCATTTGGTACTGTGATTCACCATGCCATATCTCACCTTGTTATTTAGTGGCAGTGAAAGTCCACAGTTTGCATAGCGCAATATTATATTTTTTCTGTTGCAAAATGTGATACAGCCCACCATATCACAAGTTGAAATTTTGTGGCGGTGAGATAAAACTGTCTACAGACCTAATGCACGTTAAAAAAATATATTTTCTGCTTCTAAACGTGGTACAGCTCGCCATATCCCAAGTTGTCATTTAGTGGCGTTGAAACTGTTCTGTTTTTAGAGCTGTTGCACATTAATTTTTTTTTATTTTTACAAATGTGTACAGCAGCCGAGATCAGTGTAAGAAATTGCTTTGAACCTATCTTCTGGATTATACTGGTGTCATCCACAGTAAAAAAGCAAATTTTTTAACTATTCATGTGATACAGTAGGGGAGATCTCATTTTGAAATTGTTTGGAACATCTAGTCTAGGTTATTCAGGCGTCATCCACAGGCCAAAAAATGTTTTTCTGTTGCTAATGTTACACAATACGGTAGATCTCACTTTTAAATTGTTTGGAGGATCTAGTTTATATTATAAAGTATTACACAAATGCCTCGATAAATGTAAACAAGGATGAGAATAACTCATAATGTAAAGTAATGCCTCAAAACAAAAGGGAGCAAGAAAGCTCACTGAGTATAATCCTAAAATAATATTTATTAAAATTGAATTAAAATACAAAAACACATTAAAGAACAGAAACTACTACGCAAAATGTGGGCAGCATGAAGACTGAAAAACTGAAGTGCATAGTGCAACATGATAGATAATTCAGCCATATAAAACTGCAAGAAATACACCTGGAAAAAGTAACAGGTAAGTGCAAAAAAATGGAGTCAACATAATAAATTCACAAATTAATCACTGCTATGACCTAACGCAAGGTGACTTATTAATACCAGGAACAATAGTGGCTGGCAGAAAGAGTCTCTAGGCTGCGACAATCAAAGGCATTAGAGGAAACACCATGTCATGAAGACAACCTGGGAGGGCTTTAGGAAATAAAGCACTGACAAACAATAGTGTTAGTCTGAATGCTCAACGTTGCCCCAATGCACGTTTTGGAAAAACTTATCAGGAGGCGTGTGAAAAGGCCTCAATCCAAGGACAAAAAAAATATTCTGTTACTAACGTCATCCAGTAGGGGTGATCTTATTTTTAAATTGCTTGGAGCCTCTGGTCAATGTTACAGGTATACAGGCCTCATCCACTGGCCCAAAATATTTTGTTGGTTACTAACGTCATGCAGTTTGGAAGATCTAATTTTAACATTGTTTTGAGCATATCATCTTTGTCATACAGCCCTCATCCACACTTAAACAATTCTTTCTTCTGTTACTAACCTGATACAGTATGGTAGATCTCACTTTTGAATTGTTTGAAGCGTCTAGTCTATGTTATTCAGGCCGCATCCACAGGCCAAAAAAAATTCTTCTGTTACTAACGTCATCCAGAAGGGGACATCTAACTTTTAAATTGTTTGTAGCATCTGGTCAATGTTATTTTAGGCCTCATCCACAGGCCCAAAAAAATTTGTCGGATACTAACATCATACAGTAGGGGATATCTAATTTTAACATTGTTTGGTGCATATCTCCTTTGTCATACTGTCCTCATCCTCAATTAAACAATTCTTTCTCCCTTTAATTTGTTTGGAGCATCTAGTCTATGTTATATAGCCCTTATCCACACTGAAACAATTCTTTAATTTGTGACTAATGAGATACACCAAGCCATATTTCACTTTCTCATTTAGTGTTGCTGTAATGAGAAGACCTGCATAGAAAATAGCACCAAAATAGGCTGTAAGGCTTAAAAATAGCCAGCAAGTCACCAAATGAGACAGCACATACCAGGGATGTTGGGGCAGGAGGGACAATGGTCCCGGGACCAAGGTGATGTGGAGACCTCACGCGTATCGCTGCAGACCCCAGCTTCATCTGACGAAGCTGCGGTCTGCAGCGATATGCGTGGGGTCTCCGCATCACCTTGGTCCCGGGACCATTGTCCCTCCTGCCCCGACATCCCTGATGCCTTGATATGTGCCGTCTCATTTGGTGACTTGCTGGCTATTTTTAAGCCTTACAGTCTATTTTGGTGCTATTTTCTATGCAGGTCTTCTCATTACTCGCACTTCAGTGAGTTTGTTTTCCCTCTTGGGGATACTTGTTCCTTATTCTCATTAAGCACTCAATGTGGTTGCTCATATTTCACACAGGGCTTTGCTTTCTAAGGCCTCCTGGGGACGCCCGGGCTGGTTTGATATTTGCATTTATTTTAGGCTTATATTTATTGCATCATCTCAGGGATTTTCCATTTACTTGTATTTTTCATACTGTGGTTATTCCATGGGGTTTTTTGCATTGTTGTTTATGGGACCTTCATGATGTGTCTCTTTTAAATGATTTAACTGTGTTTTCCTTGCCTACTAATAAACAAAGTTTCATATATCTACATATTGTCCACATATATATTATTATTTATGGGTGTGTGCTCCCTATGCATGGATCTTTTTCTCTTTTTTCACTACATGCCTCTCTCGATGCATATTGCAGCACCCCTGATATCTCTATCCTTGAGATCATATGCCCTTCAGTAGTGCCCCCTGTCTCCCTGTTTTGTTCACTTTTGGGAAAACCACAGTCAAGATTGTCTTCAAGCATGTTTTGATACTGCCGCATGGGCGCATCCCTTTCCAGGGGGGAAGCAACTGGCAAAATTTACTTTTGTATCATGGATAGAACATACTGGCAACCAAGTGGCAGCACTATTCCAAATCATTACTATGCATGCAACAATCATGTTGCAGATAGTTCTGCAAGAAGGCGCTCATGGGAAGGTCTCTTTTATGAGGTCCAACTCCACAGTGCGATGGTAGCAGGATAACAGTCAAGCTTTCTTCCTCCATCCCCTCCTGGCAATCATGGACAACAGAGAGGGAATTATTAATGTCTTCATCTCCTAACTATTGCATATCCATCACCTCTTAATTCTTGTCCTTTTCATGGTCCTTCTCCATTTTTTCCTCCCACCTATGATGCCAGACCTGAACTTATAGATATTGTTAACCCTAAAGTCTTCCTCCCTGACAACCACCACCACCTCCTCACCCAGACTATTTAAAGTGTGCTCCAGCATGTATATGACATTTAGGCTGGAGTCACACGGCCGTAAAACTCGTGCGATAAACACATCGCACTGCATGGACTGGCCTGACACCTCTACTGACCTGAGCAAGACAGCGTGATGGATTACTATGCAGAGGTCAAACTCAGGTCAGCCAAGACGAGTTTTACGATGCGATTCTCGCACGTGAAATATGGCAGTGTGTCTCTGCCCTTATAGTGATGCTAACCATCTTAGCAGCCATTTCTAAAACGTGTAGAAGGGTTCAGCATCTGTCCTTCATCTGTGTCCACTATGCAACTGTCAATTGCACCACGTACGTACTGCGATGTGTCAAGCTATGGAAAATGTCATACTGCACCAGGTCTCGGTGCTGCTGCCAAAGTCGGTTCAACATGTGCAGAGTTTAATTCCATGGTGCAGTCACATCACATATCAACTGATAAACTGGCAGGCCGAAAGATTTATATACCAACTAAAGTGAAATGTTGAAAATGAGCACACGACAACAGTGATTTCTGCATTAGTGCATTCAGGCTGGGACAGTGGTGGAGGAATTGCTGTACCATTAGGTTGAGGATGCAAGCCTTGCAAGGCACGTGTGTGAAATTACCCAGGCGTAGGGCTCCAGTTTGAGTGGAGACAGCCATTGCTCAAGCTTGACATGGATAGCTGTCCACAACTCTTTATGACTGCGATCTCCAAGCATATTAATTTAAACACTGCCTGATTGTGGTGAGCCCTGGCTGCACAGTATGGAGGTGGGGGATTCTCTCTGCAGTGTTGGAACGTGTGTATCATTAAGGCAGAAGTTGAAGGTGCAGGAGTAGCCCTAGAGGAGGTGGGGGAGGCAGAAGCACTGAATGAAGTGTTAGATACAGATGTTTGTCCCGCAAGCTCTGGGAATTCCATGACTTGGTGTCTAGTGCTTTCGTTCTCGTTCAGCTGGTGTGTACTAATTTAATTCTTCAACCCTAGCTGTTTAGTAATTTAGCTCTCAAACCCCTGTTGTCTAGTAGTTTAGTTCTCTATCTTACGGTATGTAGTTGTTTAGTTAGCCAACTTTAGGTATTTAGCAGTTTATTTCACCAAGCCCTGTTGTTTAGTAATTTAGCTCTTTTTATGGTGTACAGTGATTTAGTTCTCCATCCCCAAGCTCCCTACAAGTCTTGGGGATTCCAAGACTTGTGGAGCAGCGCTTTCCCCAACTGCCCCCACAGCCACCAGAGTCACCCAGTGCCCAGTCAGCAATATGTAACGCCCCTGTCCATGTTTGCTTGTCCAGGTGTCAGTGTTGAAATGCATCCTGGCAGACATAGAATTTTTCAGGAAATGGGTGATTTTGTCTGCGACATGCTGGTGTAGCGCAAGCATATCTTTCATAGAGAAGTAATGGTGACTGGCAACTGGTATTAGGGGACTGCGAAGCCATCAGCTTTTGGAAACCTTCTGTATCCACAAGGCGGAAAGGCTGCATTTCTGTGGCCTACAGATTGGATTGGCCATCAAATAATCACAGAGATCACAGGCCGTGAGTCACGCAGAACGATCGTTCACAATAATTAGTTCCCAGAAAACTAATAGTGAGCTTACGGTATATCCACCTCCGGATTAAAATATATACAGCCGTACGATCATTTCTAACTCCACGATAACCCCACACTCCTCGCTGCCACCACCAATCCTGTTTTTTAAAAAAATAAATAAATATACGCCCATTGGATGCCATTCTTCTTTTGAGGTTCATACTCCCACAGTCTTTCATCCCCTCTCCCTCCTAAGAGCGGTCATATTCACATATTCATAGACCACTTTTCTGCCTTGCTGCCACACTTCTTGTCCTCAGAAATGCCAACCCTTATCCTGGTAGACTTCAACATCTTCACATCTGCAACTGCATCCCGTCTATCTCTACCCATCTTTCGTGGCGTCTCACAACTTTCAACCTCTGAGACACACAAAGATGGTAACACCCCTGATCTGATCTTTGTCCGGCTTAGTTCAATTTTCTACTTAGATAAGGCTGGGTTCACATTGCGCTAGGTGAGTCCGTCTAACGGACAAGTTTTTAAGTACCCAAAACGCAATGTAATGGACATTCCGATGCATCCATAGACTTGCATTATTATGACGCATAGTAACGCATGTCAAAATTGGCATGCATTAGCAACATTCCGTTTTTTTGTGACGCACCTTCCAACGCGGCCTGCAGCGTTTTCGGGTCCGTTGAAGCTAACGCAGGGATAACGGAAGCGTTAATTCTGCCATAGAAGTCTATTGCTAACGCATCCGGACGCAAATGTAGCAAAATGTACAAATGGTACCATACATTGGATTGCGTTAATGAGGCTTTTCCAGGTGTTGATGTGACAGGAAATATGATTTCAGCCATTTTGGAGCATATACACTCTGCAGGAAATGCCAGCTAGACACAGTGTATCATCTGTTCAACCTGAGTGAATGTAAGTACAAATCTATATATATTCAATATGTCTATATACCTCCTTTGAGTGTGTAGTGGTGACTGTGTATGCATGTCCCATGTATTTGTGCTAAAAATGTATGTATTTGTTTGCACACAGATGTCGGATAGTGAGGGATCGAGCAGCAGCGGTGTGTCAGCCGTGTTCTCTTCCCAATCGGTAGGCTTGCTGTTTAAAAACTCACAATGTGGTGTGGCACTCGATGTGTATGTAATGTAATCAGGTGTAATTATGTTTTTAATCCGGTAATGTTAATATTGCAAATAGGAATCTTCTGATCCCGAACCTGTCAGGCCCCCAAAAAAAAACTGACCAAAGTGTCCAAAAAGGTACATTGCATAATTTTTTTTTAAATAAAATATAAATTGATACCTGAATTATAATTTTTTTCTTTTTTCATACATTGTAGGTTGCTGAAAAAGGCGAAAAAAAAAAACGTCTCACCGTGTGTCATCGCCTCACCTAGAAGTGGTAAATATCACGCCCGATATAAATTTCAAAACAAAACAATTTTATTTTATTTTTTTAGAAACAAAACATTAACAATACAATAACATTACTCTACAAACAACAGTATATCTGAACGTTTAAAAGTACATAAATGTCATAACTTTAAAAAGAACATTAAAAAGAACAAGGCCAAACAACAAAAAAACAATATAATTTTTAAAAACCTGAAACTGTTAAAAATGTAAAAATTTTGTATTATAGCCCAAGCAGCGCTCAAAAAAAAGAAAGCAACTTGAGGTTGATGAGGAGCCGCTGGAATTAGAAAATGAGACACTGATAACACTAGTGGAAGCGAATCCGTCGATATGGGATCAAAGTGACAGCTCCCACAGTGACATAATTAAAAACCGAAAGTTGTGGGAGAAGATTATCTGCCACTTTGACCCTCAATATATGGAGAAGTCCGCCTCCTTTGCTTTAATTGTAGCTGATGCAGTCCATACTCGGTGGAGATCTATAAGAGATAGATTTGTACGGGACTTCCGCAACAGCCAAAACACACCAAGTGGGTCTGGTGGCAATCGAGTCACCCCGTATGTCCATTATGACCAATTGTTGTTTCTACAGAAAACGTTGTCACAGCGCTCGTAAGTACACTTTTCCGGATGTAAAAATGGGATAGAGCAACAAGTCTTTATAAAAATCTGTAAAATAATATTTTTCTTTTTTTGGATAGAATGATATGCAGTACCGCTGCGTCTCGAGAGGAAGAGGCATAGGAGCCATGTCAACAGGAACCAAGTCAACAGACGGGCACTGAAGATGTGTCTGTCCTTAGTGAGCCACGATCAATGGACAGCGGTACTGTGGCTCCTGTTGCAAGTGCTCGTCTGCAAACACAGGGCGGACGCAAGAGAACAGCAGCCAATAAAGAAGTCGATACCATAATTGTCGAAGGACTGCAACGACTTGAGGATCTGTGTCGCAGTGAACACAGAGATATAAGGCGGGAAATTACAGAATTGCAATCACGAGAATCAGTATATGCAGCCAATGAGTGGAAACTCCTGTTTTTTGTCGTATGTGCCTGTAGCCCAAAAGATACCGGCGCACAGAAATTTACAGTTTAGGCAACGATTTCATGATCAATTCGAGGAGTTTTTGTCCCCTCAAGAACCCACTTCCTTGAGACAAAGAACCATTGACATGCCGTCATACCAAGCCCAATCTAGAGCCCATGGTGAAATGAGCATGGAAATGCAGAGGCAATGTAGCAGTCCAGGGTACAGATGGGCCGACAACACGCCGGCGCAATATCAAAGTCTGTAACTATCAGCATTTCAACTGTGTGTAACATTTGGTTTTCCAAACTGATGTTTTTTTGCCTTTGGTTGGTCATCCCTATGGGATCGTATCTGCAAAAAATGTATGTCAACCTTCTGAGAGGAAGACCATTGTCTTAAAAAAATGTAAGTAAATTTTGATATTATAGTACATTTAATTGTGCGTATTTTTTTTTAAATGTATTTAAACGTTATTTACAGTTTGACAAAAAATTAAAACACACATAGAACATAAACCAAACTAAACCGTCAATTTTCACACATGCATCTCTTGCCAGGAAACAACACCTTCTTGCATGAAATAATTAGCAAAGTTATCACAAATCCTCATTATCTCTGCTGTAGAACGAACAGAAGTGGAATCTATGCTCATGAGGTTCGAATCACAGTCATCGGGGTCAACCACTATGGGTTCATGTCAGAACACAAAATTGTGAAGGCAGATGCATGCCTTCACTACACGGTCCACATTTTCAGGTTGTAGTTGCATGCAAGTTAGTAATATATGCCATTTAGAGGTTAAAATACCAAAGGTACATTCCACATAACGTCTTGCCCGGCTCAAGCGATAATTAAAAATGCGTCTTGTGTTGTTTAGACTACGGCTTGAGTACGGCTTTACGAGATTTTTTCAGAGTTGGAATGCCTCATCTTCAACTAAAACATAGGGCAACTTGGGCCTTCGGTCCCCGGAAGTGGTCGTGCTGAGGAAATGTTGAAGCTGTTGTTGTACAAACATTTCCCCATGTTGGACTCTTTAAACACTCTGGTATCGTTCGTCCGTCCATATGCACCGATATCCACAGCTATAAACCTGTATCAAGTATCCGCAATAGCCATTAATACAATTGAAAAGTATTTTTTGTAGTTATAGTACAGGGATCCACTATGCGTGGGTTTCTGAATCTGAATGTGTTTCACGTTCACGGCATTAATGCAATTGGGAAAATTAGCCACATCCTCAAATTTTTGGGAAATAGATAGCCACATTTCTGTTGTCGGGGTTGGTAGCACAAGTGGTTGCAAGTTGTTCCAAATGGCATCACATGTTTCCCGAACTAGCTGGCAAATGGTCGATTTTCCAAGACGAAATTGAAAATGCAGTGACGCAAAAGTTTCACCAGTAGCCAGATATCTATTGACAAAGCGAAAAAAAAAAACATTTAGCACTTTGGACATATTGTACATAATTTTAAAGAACACACAATAAAAAAGGCAAGTTTACATTGACTATGACAATTGGCAACGTGTACAAATTTAAAAGACATGCACCACAATAAATTACAGCCTGTTTTTGTCAATAGAATAATATTAACAAAAGGATATTTATCTCAGGGTCACCACTAAACGTTGCTCCGCACAAATACTCTCACGGAAAGTGGTGTGCTGATGATGTATGTCATCCTTCACATGTGAGAGCAGAATATCAAACGTTTCGATGGACATCCGAAGGTAACGTTGAAATTTAAAGGGATGATCCCGAAGCTGAACATACAGGGTGTGAAAGGCACCATATGTATCCCTTAAAAAATTCACTTCATGGATCCAATATCTCCTTTGAGAAATACGCCTTCTCTGCTGACATCGCAGATACTTCATGTGAAATCTCACAAGCTCCGACACAAACATCTTGCTAGCAGCAGAAGTTCACTCGATGCTCTCAAAATGGAGAATGGGTGTCGACTCCCACACCACACAGACAAAAGGCAAAAAAAAATTGAACAACTTTATTGACAGTGCCTGAAAGCAGACAAACAGACAAACGGATGCTTCAAGAACGGACATCAAAATGACATAACGCAGTCACATGTGTTAATGCAAGCATTAATGTCAAGCCAAATTTACACTAAATTTGGGTCATTTCAGCACATCCGTTTAACGGATCCGTTAAACGGATTGTACTAAACGCAATGTGAACCTAGCCTAACTCACCTCTTACCCTTTCTACCCCATGAAATTAGGAGTATAACCACAACTTACACATTTTTAGGCGCTCTCTAAAAACACATCTGCTTAGGGCGGCCTATCACATTCCCCAATCAAAGTTCTTTTTATATAGCCTATTCTCTACTTCTCTGAACATAATTAGCCATCAAACTCAATCGTACCCAAAAGCCTCATGCAGTCTATTTCTACCCCCCATTTCCTCAAGATGGTTGGACCATCATTGTAAATAAGCACCTGCACTTTGTGTCACCACTACCTCATTGTAGATTGTAAGCTCTTAAGAGCAGGGTCATCATTATTTTTGCTTTAATTCTTTAAGTATCACAAATTTTGTAACTTTTGACTATGTTATATGAACTGCTGACTTATAAAGCTCTGTGCACTATGTTTGCTCTATAGAAATAAAGGTTATTATTAGTAGATTGAAGATGGTCAAGTTCAAGCTCTTAGCCTTGGCATGTGTAGGAGGAAACAATGTTTTACATGAGCACAGCTGCACAAGCGAGGGCTGGCTGCTGTACTGACAGAGGGTGGAGTAGGGTGTACACGACAAGCTGCTGGACTGTGAGAGAGGAGCAGGCGGAGATGTTTCGGTAGATTGAGAAAGCTGGGGTGTGCTTGGCATCTAAGATCAGTCAGAAACAGCAGGCATGTTCACTTCCATATCAGCTGACAGGCTCTCACTCACCCCAACTGTAGGGGGTAAGCAAGTGGAGGTTCTGTGGCCGGAGACCTGTGTTACAACACTTGCTATGGTGAGGGAGGAGATGCGGTTGATGGGGTGGATGACGATGCACGCTAGTCTGCATTTTAGCACAGTGAGTTTCCCAGATTAACGCATGTTTATCGCCCATGTGCCATTTCATGCATGTAGTATTCAAATTATTGCGTTATTTTAACTCTACTCTGTCGTTTTTAAGTTGGCAGATAACGTGAGTTGTGTCATTTTTGACGATCTGAAAAAAATACCCATGCTAGCCAAATGCAGACCCGCCAACGCTGCAAGCCACTGATAGAGTTGGGGCTGAGAATGCATTACTTGTCGTGGTTGCATAACTCTGTCTGCGGGAAGCTGCAATGCAACCTCCTCGTCTTCCTCCTACTCCTCCTCTGCTGAGCTACTCAGCGGCATGTCTCTGCATTTACGCCAAGTGGGATCTACTACGTCATATTCATCCTCTCTTTTCTCCCACTCCTCGCCCTGAGAGTCACCCTCCTCCCCTTCCTGCCCTGAGAGCACAGTACAGTCCATGTGCGCCTCAAGTATCTGAGTCTCAAGGATAACCTCCACCCCTCGGGGTTAACGTCTGTTGATGAGGGTTTGGCTTCTGCTTGGACCCTAATTCGTCCAGCCCTGGATCAAACTGAAAAAAATTTGGGAATTGGTGCAGATGATTTCCTCCTCTTGACTGTGAATCTTTATAGTAGACTTCCGATGCCCATTTCATAGAATGTGTGAACAGATCTGCAGAATCAGCTATCTGTGGTTCCCTACAGTCAGCTGGGCAGTTGGAGCATTGTGATGTGGAGAAAAACAAGGGTAATTGGGGTGCCACCTCTGAGGACTGTACTGTGTGTGATGTTAAGGTGGAGGAAGAGAAGCAGAGGCCACTTGATGTAATGCTTGCCATACCCTGGAGCACATGTTCTTTCTGGCCCTCATCTATAAAATGTACCGCTAAGTGGTTGCCAAAAAAAGAGCGTGAAGTAGCCTGTTCAGTAACAGAAGAGTTGTAAAAAAGTTGTAAAAAAGTTGCACAATTGCTCACTGCAGCAAAACAAACCTACTTCTCATCTCTCATATCATACCTGTCTCACAACCCTAAAAAGCTATTCAGTACTTTCAATTCTCTGCTCCATCCACCAGCTCCCCTCCCTCTCCTCTCAGCCAAAGACATTGCCTCACCACCTGTGAACTTGACCCAATAACATCCCACCTCATTCCAAACTTTACCACAGTCTTCATCCCAAGCCTAACCCACCTCTTCAACCTGTCACTAAAAACTGGTGTCTTCCTCTCCTGATTCAAACATACCTCGATAACACCCATCCTCAAAAAGCCCACCCTTGACCCATACTCTAGGTCTAGCTATCGCCCCACCTCACTTCTCTCCTATGCCTCCAAACTACTGGAACAACACGTCCATTTTAAACTGTCCTCCCACTTCTCCTCTTGTTCCGTCTTTGACTGCTTACAATATGGCTTCTGACTGCACCATTCCATTGACACTGTCCTGACTAAAGTCACAAATGACCTACTAACCACCAAATCTAAACGAAGCTCATTTGTCCTTCTCCTTCTCCTGGACCTGGCATCTGTCTTTGACACAGTGAACCATTCCTTCTTAATACAGATTTTCTGTTGTATTGCCATTACAGACTTGGCCCTTTGTTGAATTTCCTTGTACCTAACTGACAGGAAGATCAGTGTCTCCCATTCACACACCACCTCTTCATCTCGCACCTATGTGTTCAGTAGTATGCCTGGGCACTATGCTTAGAGCCCACGTGCGCTCCCTCCCTTTTAAAGTGACCACACGCATTGCCCTTAGGTGTCTCCAGCCAATAGCTGGGTGACACCATCTAGTTAAGGCTCCTCCTCCAATATGGAGGTGCCTGAGCAATTTTGTTAGTTTGCATTGCATGTTTGCTAGTTGTTAGGCTCCCCAGGTCTGCCTGTCTGCTTGTCTACCCTGTACCCATCTGCTTATACCTGTCTGTGCTCCTCTGTCCATCAGCCGGTCCAGCCTGCGCTTACCAGAGCTCCTCTATTTAGCACCCAGTCCAGCCCATACCTGCCATGCCCATCTGTCTAACACACGGTCCAGGCCGCACATGCCAGTGCACATCTGTGAAGCACCCGGTCCAGTCCGCACCTGCCAAAGCCTATCTGTGTAACACCTAAGCCAGTCCACACCTGCCATTGCCCATCTGTCTAATACCAGTCCTGTCCACACCTGCCAGTGCCCAAATGTCTAACACCCAGTCCAGTCCACTCCTGCCAGTGTCCATCTGTGTAACATCTGGTCAAGACTACACGTGACAGTGCCCATCTGTTGAACACCCGGTCAAGCCCGCACCTGCGAGAGCTTTTCTGTCCTTCAGCCGGTCCCATCTGCACCATTGGTTACAGTGTCCTTAATTGCCTGCCTGCATCCGTCATCGCTAAATTAAGCTGTACCAGCCTGCCTGCTCTAGGGGGTTAGCTGCCACCCTCTGTAGGTCAGCCCTGAAGTAGCACCTGGTGCCTGATCCTTGTGCCTCCTTGGGTCGCGGTTTTCATCTGCAGCCACTTATGCAAGGTCAGATTTGGTAGGCCACCTAGTTACGCCCCTCCAGATTTTCCAAGGGCTACGGCAAAGTGATTCCACAACCTTGCCTGTTACAGTCTCCATCTGCTGGCTTGGCTGTAATGGAAGATGTGTCAGTCCCCATTATACTAGTTCTACTCTGGTGAAATTAATGCCACTTAGGTAGTGTTTGCCAATAATTTTTTTTGAATGTGCAGACTCCTGGTTGTGTCTCCTTCATGTATGTTGCCTGTAGCAGTAGGCCTCCAAGACAGGCAGGCCTCCACTCCCTTCAGTCAACTACCCGAGTTACTATTCTTACATTTTTCTGACAACAGTAGTCTACGAAACTGATATTTGTGCCACCTGTGTGTGGCTGAGCATGAAAGCAGGTTGAGCAGTTGCATGTGGTATCAGGGCTCCCAGGACAGCAGGCCTACACCAATACCTCACCCACCTTGTCTTAATTTGAAGTTCAATTCAAAGCTGTAAATGCTGACCCTGTCCCTGATATAGGGCCGGCATCAGCACCCGGCATACCCAGGCAAGTGCCGGGGCCCTGAGCAGGCGGGGGACCCACTTGCCGTCGGGCACCCCGGCGCCCGTTAGCGGTGCCAGCGCCGCCACTGGGCCCCCCCGCTTGCTCAGGGCCCTGGCAGCAGCTGGCGCAATACTCACCTCTCCCCGTGCCTCTGGTGCCGCAGCTCCGGGCTCCAGGGGGCGCCTGCAGGGCGCCGGCGCTTCCTCTCTCACAGCAGCGCCGCTGAATGATGTCATCATTCAGCGGCCGGCTGTGGCAGAGAGAGCGCGGACGCCGGACAGGTGAGAGGTGTGTGTGTGTGTGCTGTATGTGTGATGGTGGTGATGATGATGGGGAGACAAATGCAATGATGATGATGAAGATGATGATGATGTGGAGGCAATGATGATGGGGAGATAATGATGATGATATTAATGGGGAGGCAATGATGTTGATGGGGAGGCGATGATGATGATGATGAGGAGGAAATGATAATGGGAGGCGATGATGATGATATTAATGGGGAGCAATGATGATGATGATGGGGAGGCAATGATGATGCGGAGATAATGATGATGATATTAATGGGGAGGCAATGATGATGATGATGATGATGGGGAGGCAATGATGATAATGATATTAATGGGGAGGCAATGATGATGATGATGGGGAGGCAATGATGATGATGGGGAGGCAATGATGATGATGATGATGATGGGGAGGCAATGATGATGATGATGATGGGGAGGCAATGATGATGATGGGGAGGTGATGATGATGATGAGGAGGAGGCAATGATAATGGGGAGGCGATGATGATGATATTAATGGGGAGGCAATGATGATGATGATGGGGAGGAAATGATGATGGGGAGATGATGATGATGATATTAATGGGGAGGCAATGATGATGATGATGATGATGGGGAGGCAATGATGATGATGATATTAATGGGGAGGCAATGATGATGATGATGGGGAGGCAATGATGATGATGATGATGGGCAGGCAATGATGTTGATGGGGAGGCAATGATGATGATAATGGGCAGGCAATGATGATGATAATGGGGAGTCTTTCCACAGCGCCCTTTCCTGAGCCGTAACAGTGCAGAACACAGCACAGTGTAGAGGAGAGCTCCATATTTTGTATGGAGCATTATATGTGGTCCAGTATCCTGTATGGAGCATTATATTGGGTCCAGTATTCTGTATGGAGCATTATATGGGGGATAGGGGGGTGACATCCTGCATGGGGCATTATATGGGTGATGAGGGGGAGACTATGTGGTGCCCATAATATTGTATGGAGGACTGTACTGTCCAGTCTGTACTGTGCGCTGTGAGGATTTGGCGGTTTCTGAGCTATTGTACAATTTACAATAGATATCAGTCATGTAATGGAAGGAAAGTGTTTGGCATTGTACTGTACCCATATTTCTCTGCAGTATCTGTGCATCATGAATCGTGGTCTGTGTTAAGGGGGTCCACTGAGACTCTTTCGCCCGGGGCCCATAAAAACCTGGAGCCGGCCCTGCCCTGATACCTCATTCATGGCTGATTGCTGGCGTGCCATTGTAAAATTTGTACTGTGGGTGAATTGAGGCCACTTTCCTGGTGTGTGGCCCTAATTTGATGTGTTTGGGCAGCTTTTGGGCCCATTTGAAGGTGTTGTGTATGCATTTGTTTTTGCCATTGACTAGAATGCGGTTCGTCTATGTTCAGCGAATATTTAAAAAATAAATCGGCAAATATTGCAGATTCGGCGATTGTAATCCAAACCAAACATTGAAATATTCTCTCATCTCTACTAGTTGATAATATATTTCCTATATGTATATTAGAAGGTAGAAAATGTTTAATATAAAAATGTAAATTAAGTCTGTATATCTTCATTTACGTGTACATTATTATTATTATTATTATTATATTTTTTAATCTCACAAAGGAATGAATCTGCTGTGCCAGAAAAGTTGTCCTTTTGTTTGATTCCATAAGCGGTTTATGCAGTCTTAATAAACCTGCCTGGACATTTTCATGAAACCGCTTCCCGTGCTGACCTCTATCTGCAACACAGTGAGTGCAAAACCCTACAGTAAATATATATATATATATTATATATATATATATATATATATATATAAACACAAAAAAGTAAATTCTGAAAAATTAATATGTTTTTTGCAAACCTGTTAAACTTGTCAAATATTACATCTGTACACACCATACAATACAGCCTCCTGCTGCAGGTTGTGGCTTTTTAGACATCTACTAAACTAGCATTTTTTATTATGTCATTCTTTTGCAGGGGTTTGAATTTTGTTGAAATAATAGAAATAAAAAAAATATATATAGGCATTTAACAGTGCATGACTGTTTTTCTTACATTTTACCAGTCCACCCGTGCATTCGATACCTATAATGTGGTTTCATGCTATATTTTGTTTTCTGTACATCATGTATTTTATGACCCTAGCATTTTTGTTATGTCCTTTTTGGCAAAGATTGATTAATTGTAGTGGAAATTAATTTCAAAAGTTAAATATAATGTTGTACAAAATGTTTGGTAAAGCAAAACATGGCAATTGTGATGGTCAGGGTAGTGTCAAAGAGAAAGAAACATAAGATAATACATAATCAGGGAGCCACTAGCAATAGCAGAGGCACAAACATTGACACCGGCAGTCAGGGCAGTAGTATTACCAAATGCAGGAAACAATAGGCCTCCTTTGCCTCTAGCAAGCGTATTTATTAGGAAGAAGTGGAAAGCAATATGGAATTGCACATCACTCATCTCAGTCACAAAAAAAAAGATGCTACCTCTAACTGCGACACTGACAGTTTGTGGTCTGCGTGACCATAAATAGCTAAAAGGAATAAATTTTGGGCTATTTTTTTATTGAAAAAAAAAAACAAAACAACATGAAAACTCTGTCAATGTATTGTATTGTGATAAAGATCAAAATGCCCGGTCCAAGGGGGCGCAAAGGATAAAATTTGTTTAAAAAAAGCTCATTTGTTGACATGAAATTAGTCCACAATGCGTTTCGACAGATGAATGTGTCTTCATCAGGTGGCTGGCGCTCCTTCTGACCGTCCTATCCACAGTCTGAATGTATTATATTGTATTATTAAGATTCTGGTTTGTTTTTAGTGGAGTACTATCTGTTTCTACTGTGATTTCACATGGACATTACTAAGGCTGTGTTTGCATTAAAAAGGGGTTGGATACACTCCTAGGAAACCTCAGAAGATTACAATCATCTTATAAGGGCATTTGAAGTACTTAAAATTCACTGCATATAGAATATTTATTCTGCAAATTTAATTTTTTACTAAAAATTTACCAAACCTAGTGAAATTGAATTTCAAAAGATTCAATCTTCTTTATTTTTAATCCATGTGGTTCGCTGTAAAGAGAATTTGACCCCTGGTACATGCAGCCCAATCAGTGAGCAGAATGTATCAGGCACTGGCCACATGAACACAATAAGGTATGTTTGACTTTGAAATGCTGCGGCGTTTCAGAGAAAAACATACTTTAAAAGATGGGTATTGTAAAAGGAAAGCTTGTCCCTGCCTGCTGCCCTGGATTGGCAGATCTCTGCCTATACACGCATGTAGGTGGAGAACTGGCGGCATTTAAAGTATGTTTTTCTCTGAAACTCTGCAGCATTTCAGAGTCAAGCATACCTAGCTGTGATCATACAGCAGCCAGTGGTATATACATGCTGCTCACAGATTGGGCTGCATGTGCCACGTGCCAAGTTCTCTTTAAGTATTTTTATTACTCATTGAGTAGCTACCTTTATTGATGTACTACATATAAACATAAATTAGTGGTTATTAGTTGTTGAGCGATACGATACCGCAAGTATCGGGTATCGGCCGATATTAGCTCTATCGGCCTTTCGATACTTCGTTTCGATATTTTCCATATATCGTATACCGGAATCGGAAGTTCCCATAATTTGAGAGGCAATGTGATTATAGTCAGCCAATGAGGAATCCTAAGAAGTGTGGGCACATCCTGTACTGCTGCGGTCATGTTAACTAATGGCATGGCTGTGATTGGATGCTGAAATGATGTCAGAATGCACTATAAAAGGCGCCGCCGCCATTTTAGCGTCACTGTGCTGTGAACTCAGTTAGGGACAGAACGCTGCTGTGCTGACTCTGAGGGACAGTTAGAGATTGCGATTTAGTGTACTGTGCTGTAGGCAGGCTAGCACCAACCGCTGTGTAAAGCTTCCTTTTGCCTGCAGTGTTGTTTTAACAGCTCTGCAAGGTGTGTGTGAGTGCAGGTGACGCTGCAGTTTGCTCTGCATGCAACGCTGTCTGTAGGCATCTGCACGTGTCACTCACAGACTGTTTTTTTTTTCTTCAGTGTAATTCTTGCAGCTCCATGCAATTTAACTATTAGTGTGACGCGCTTCCATCCGTATCCAATACATTGGTTGCAAACACTATAGAAGTAGACAAAGGAGTAGCCTTTCACAGATTGTGAACAGTTGTGTTTCAGTGTTCACTTCAGTCTGTGTTTTTTATTTTTTGAGTGCACATCACGCTCCAGTTACTTGTTCAAGCACTGCTGATTGTACTCTGCTGAGCGTGTCTCAGTGCCTCATCCTTTTCATTTATCTCCAATTGGTTCTGCTCCATTCCATTTAAATATAATCTATTAGTGTGACGCGCTTCCATCCGTATCAATACATTGGTTGCAAACACTATAGAAGTAGACAAAGGAGTAGCCTTTCACAGATTGTGAACAGTTGTGTTTCAGTGTTCACTTCAGTCTGTATTTTTTATTTTTTGAGTGCACTTCACGCTCCAGCACTACTGCTTGTACTCTGCTTAGCGTGTCTCAGTGCTCTCCTTTTCATTTATCTCAATTGGTTCTGCTCCATTCATTTAATATATCTATAGTGTGACGCGCTTCCATCGTATCATCATTGGTTGCAACACTATAGAAGTACAAAGAGTCCCTTTCACAGATTGTGACGTTGTGTTTCAGTGTTCACTTCAGTCTGTTTTTATTTTGAGTGCACTTCACGCTCAGCATACTGCTTGTACTTGTTAGGTGTTAAGTGCTCATCCTTTTCATTATCTCAATTGGTTCTGCTCCATTCCATTTAATATATTATTGTTGACGCGCTTCCATCCGTATACAATACATTGGTTGCAAACACTATAGAAGTAGACAAAGGAGTAGCCTTTCACAGATTGTGAACAGTTGTGTTTCAGTGTTCACTTCAGTCTCTGTGTAATAACCACACTTAGGCCTTATAACTTTTCTGACTTTCTTTATCAATCTACCAAGATGAAGAAGTCAGTGAGTAAGGCACGTGGTCGTGGCCGTGGAGTTTCAGCAGGGAGAGGACGTGGGGATTCTGTGGCTGCTGCCGCCCTCAGTGACACAGCATCCACCAGTTTTCCCCGTGAGCGTTCCTTTATGCGCACTTTGGTAGGAGCTTGGCGTGCCCCCTGCTGCGGGAAGAACAAATTGAAGCCGTTGTTGGTTGGATGGCAGCCAATGCATCGACTTCAATTCCTTCCACCTCCTCTCAGGAACACAACACTGTTGAGCAACCATCTGTCTGTTCACCGCCTGTCAAATTGCCCAGGCAGTCAGAGAGTTCTGTACAGGAGCCAGCTGAGTCTCTGCTTCTGTTCTCAGAATCTGTTGGCTCGCAAACACGGGCACAGGCAAGCAGCATTCTGCAATTTGAAGAAGAGGGAGTATGCAGTGATGCGCAACAGCTGTGTCTCTCTCAATCTGAAGAGGGGGTGAGCCAGTGCCGATGGACAGCACACCGCAGAACGCATCTTATGATGATGATGAGACTCAGGTGCCAGGTTTTGTGGAGCATGGTGCTGCCCAGACCATCCAACAGCAGCAGGTGTTGGAAGAGGGTAGTGGAGATGATGAAGTCCGAGACCCAACATGGCGTGAGCAACAGGAAGGTGGTGGGAGCAGCTCTGAGGAAGAGATTGTCCCAACGGTACAAAGAGGAGGGAGAGGTAGGCTGCAGACTCGCTTGCCTGTAGCCTCCAGTTTGGCACCTGTTGGGAGCAGTTCTCTTAGAAATGTCAAAATTGGCGCTGCCATGACTTGCACTGCGTGGTCCTTTTTTGACAGACTTGTAGATGATATTTGCTATGTTCAATGCAAGCTGTGTAAGCAAAAAGTTAAAAGAGGTAAAAATATCAGTAACCTGAATACCACAAATATGTGGAAACATGTACGGACAAAGCACGTAGCTGAGTTACAAAGACACACTGGAGATGTAGGCCAACCTACAGCAGCACCTACATCTTTAGGTCGTGTTCGAGCCTCTACCTCCAGCTCACACACACCTGGTTCGGCTTCCTCACAGGATCTCCATGGAAGAACCTCGGTCACTGTTGTCCATAGACAAACTGTTATTCCACCCACAGCAGCAAGTTCACAGTCATCGTCACACTCCCAGAACAAAAAACAGCCATCGGTAACACAGGCATGGGATAAAAGACAGCCATACTCGGCAAACCATCCACGAGCACAGGCTCTGAATGCTGGCCTTGCAAAACTCCTGTCCCTTGAAATGCTGTCATTCAGGCTGGTGGAGACTGACAGTTTCAGGAACTTTATGGCATTGGCAGTCCCACAATATAATGTGCCAAGCCGATTTTATTTCAGCAGGCAAGCTGTCCCTGCTCTGCAAAAACATGTCGAGGGAAACATTAAACATGCGCTACTAAACGCCGTCAGTAGCAGGGTCCACCTGACCACCGATGCGTGGACCAGTACCCATGGCCAGGGACGATACCTTTCCCTCACTGCCCATTGGGTCAGTGGCGCTGTACGTGTTCTGCCAACTCCAAGGATTGCAGGAATCCAGTCTGTACACATTGATTCCTCCTCCTACTCCAGTTCCTCAGAATCATCGCTGCACGAGCCGTCACGGTATACCTCCACATGGACCCGTGAACGCTTACCTGTTGCGACCGATATGAGCACAGCCGTGGCCAAACGTCAACAGGCCGTCCTGAAATTAATTTCCATGGGGAATCGAAGCCACACAGCGCAGGAGCTCTGGGATGCCATCAAGCAGGAGAGCGACGTGTGGTTTTTGTCAGCTAATCTCCAGCCAGGCTTGGTAGTGTGTGACAATGGCCGAAATCTGGTGGCAGCTCTGGGCCTTGGCAACCTCACTCACATACCATGTCTGGCACATGTGCTCAACTTGGTCGTGCAGAGTTTTTTGAGGGACTATCCGGATCTTGATGCACTGCTGCACAAGGTCCGCCTAGAGTGCGCTCACTTGCGACGTTCCAGCATGGCCAGATCGCGCATTGCAGCTCTGCAACGCAGATTTCGCCTTCCTGAACATCGCATCATATGTGACGTACCCACCAGGTGGAATTCCACGTTACATATGTTGGAGCGGTTGTGTGAGCAGCAGCCAGCAGTAATGGAGTATCAGCTGCAACAGGCGCAATCAACTCGCAATTTGCGCCGTTCACACTTCACCACTACTGAGTGGGCCTCTATGAAGGACATCTGCGACGTTTTGCGTGCGTTTGATGTTCTCAACGCGGATGGCGAGTGCAGATGATGCACTGTCAGCATGACTGTCCCCCTTATCTGCCTGCTTCAGAAATCACTGAAAGCACTAAAGGAAGAGGTTTTGGAAGAGGTGGAGGATGAGGAGTCACAAATTCAATTACCTTCAGGACAGTCAGCGCAACGTGGTTCCTCACAAAGGGCTGGGCAGGGCTCACTTTGTGAGGAGGATGAGGAGGAGGAGGAGTCAATGGAGGAGGAAGAAATCCCTACAGAGGGAGGTACACAACGCTGTAGTCAGTATGTAGAGCGAGGGTGGGGTGATGCAG
Source organism: Oophaga sylvatica (assembly GCA_033576555.1). NCBI lineage: Eukaryota > Metazoa > Chordata > Amphibia > Anura > Dendrobatidae > Oophaga > Oophaga sylvatica. The sequence goes on along the minus strand of JARQOD010000002.1, from coordinate 512,540,641 downwards.
AGGAGACAGAGATGACTACTCTTCCAGAGGACAGCCTTTGTTGGCCAGTTGGGAGTCTGCAGCACATGGTTGATTTCATGCTTCAGTGCCTGAGAAACGACCGCCGCATCGCCCACATTCTCAGCACGTCAGATTATTGGGTGTACACCCTCCTAGACCCTCGCTACCGGGACAACTTACAAACCCTCATCACACCGGTGAACCGGGACCGTAAAATGCAGGAGTACCAAGACACACTGGTGCAATCCATACTGTTGTACATTCCAGCCGAGAGAGCTGCTGCTGCTGCTACTGCTTTACAAAGCAGCTCTGTGCGTCGAGGCAGTGTAGACACCTCTACAACAAGAGGGAGCAGAAGCAGCGCCTCTGCACAGGGCAAGAACTGTATGTTACAAATGTGGCAAAGTTTTGTGACAGCGCCAGCAAGGTCTACACCATCCGAGACGGCTCCAGTCACCAGGAAGAAACGTTTCCGTAAGATGGTGACAGACTACTTGGCTTTCCCTCTAAGTGTACTCCCAGATGCCTCTTCCCCTTTCAAATTTTGGGTCTCTAAGTTGGATACATGGCCAGAGCTTAGCCAGTATGCATTGGAGGTGCTGGCGTGCCCTGCTGCCAGTGTATTATCTGAGCGTGTCTTTAGTGCTGCAGGTGGTGTAGTAACAGACCGTCGCATGCGACTATCCTCAGAGAATGTAGACCGGCTTACTTTTCTGAAAATGAACAAGGCATGGATCTCACCTGAATTTGCCTGTCCGTTTTCAGATTAAATAACTGTTTGGCAACGTTTTCCATGTCTCCTGTTATGTTCATCTTTCTACCACCTGAACTCTACTCCCTGGGCTACAACACCGCCATTTGTTGCTCGTAAGTAATTGGCAGGGGTACTGACTCCTGGCCAGCCTGGTTACAGCACGACAGCTGTTTCCTGGCAGTGTGAACGTCAATTATCCTCCAATAAGTTGTGCTGTCGTGTTGCATTCGGGTTAGCCGACTCTATGGTGCCTGCAGTTTAGGTGATTCCTATGTGTGCTGTGGGATATGTACATAAAGGCGGTTTCCATTGTGACAATAGGACAAGCACCCACTGTAGGACTGTGTGATTCGGTAACTGCGGACGGCTTGCGTCCTGTCAACTTACATTTTCATGGGTGCGTTCTTCTACCCGTCCGGGGTCCAGTACCGTCAAGTGGTTCTCCTCAGTGCCTTTGGCCTAGGTGCCTCCATCTCCGTATCCGAGTTCCACCAACGTCTGCTGGTCCTTGGTAGTGCTTTGGAGCACAGGTACCTCCTGCTTAGTAACCGTGTCACAGTAACGTCAGCTGGTACTCGGTTGTGACATTGCCTCTTTTCCTTCTGCTACCCGTCCGGGGTCCAGTACCGTCAAGTGGTTCTCCCCAGTGCCTTTGGCCTAGGTGCCTCCATCTCCGTATCCGAGTTCCACCAACGTCTGCTGGTCCTTGGTAGTGCTTTAGAGCACAGGTATCTCCTGCTTAGTAACCGTGTCACAGTAACATCAGCTGGTACTCGGTTGTGACATTGCCTCTTTTCCTTCTGCTACCCGTCCGGGGTCCAGTACCGTCAAGTGGTTCTCCCCAGTGCCTTTGGCCTAGGTGCCTCCATCTCCGTATCCGAGTTCCACCAACGTCTGCTGGTCCTTGGTAGTGCTTTGGAGCACAGGTACCTCCTGCTTAGTAACCGTGTCACAGTAACGTCAGCTGGTACTCGGTTGTGACATTGCCTCTTTTCCTTCTGCTACCCGTCCGGGTTCCAGCACAGTCAGCTGGTCCTCGTTACTTCCATTGTCTCTTGCTCCATCTGATACCCGTCAGGGTTCCAGTAACGTCAGCTGTTTCTCGGAAATTAGACGACCTTAAAGAACAACCAGAAGAAGATGACGACAACAAGGACGACGAGCATGAAGCCAACCAGCCTGAACACCATCACAAAGAAAAAATAAAAGATTACCCAGAAGAAGATCACCAACAGGACAAAGAAGGTTAAGACAAACTACAAGATACAGAACAAGAGACAGAAGAACAATAAGCAGAAGATCAAAAAGCAGAAGAACATGAAGTATAAGACCAAAATGAAGAGCAAAATATATGCTCTAAATTCTAAGCAGAAGAAGACTGAGCAGTGTATGGGGGTGAGTCCGTTCCTCCTCGTGGTGCCCCTGGAAAATGCCTGCTGCTGCTGCAGGCTAAACTGAACACGGACAATTACTGTTGTAATTTAAATCTTTTGTGACAGCAAGAACGGAAGGATGAACAATTCATACTTTTACAGATTACAAGTACAGGAATCTCTGTCACAAATAAGAATATGATGAAGAAGATGAAGAGGAAGAAGATGAAGAATTTGAATATAAAGAAGATTAATTAGTTTAATAATAACAATATGAGTAATGTAAACAAAAACATGAATAGCAAGAAGTTTAAGAAGAAGATTAAGAAGGTGAAGATGAAGAATAATTTGATGAGAAAGATGATGCTGCTGCTGAAGATTATGAAGGAGAAAGTGTGGCACTGGCAAAAGTTAAAAGGTGAAGAGCATGGAAGTTGTGAAACATACATATTTGCCAAAATAGAAAAAAGGTTAACAACATTGTCAATTTGTTAGTCAATCCAAACGTATTTCCAAAAAAAAATATATTAATGCTATTCCAATGCATTGGGTTAAACATGTATGCCTTTATTGTCTCCTCAACCTCCCCCAATACATTCTACATTAGTCTTTGTTGTTTTCCTTCATGTACAATTAACCAACAAGGCAAGAATGGTTTTTTTTAATGTCGATATTTGGTTCCCATAGACTTACATTGGACTTCCGGTATCGGAATCGGATATCGACGATATTTAGTGATATCGGCGATACCATTCCATTCCAATATTTTTAGATATCGAGCAGTATCGCTCAACACTAGTGGTTATATGTCCCCTACACAGTCTTTAAAAATGGTTCTAATACTGTTTTATGATATGTAATCATCTAAATACGTTATATATTAACACCTTCCCGACCCATGACGCCTACGTAGGCATCATGAAAACCAGTGGCATCCCGACCCATGATGCCTACGTAGGCGTCATGCTATAAATCATGTTCCTGCGGGTCAGGTGACCGGGATCACTGAAAGGTCACCCGACCCGCAGGCACAAGACCCTTTGTGCATCACTACAGTGGGGGTGGCTTAACCCTCACGTGGTTACGATCGCTCTGATTGGCTGTTAAAAGTGAAAAAGCCAATCAGACCGATTTGTACTATTTCACCAATGAAATTTGGTGAAATATTACAATCCAACCATGGCCGATGCTGCAATAGCATCTGCCATGGCTGGACACCGTGATCTGACCCCCCCACACCGAGTGACGGAAGCGATCGGCCGCCGCCACCGATAAATGGCGGTGATTGGTCGCCGCCATCACTATTTGCTCCCCTCCTCCTTGCCTCCACTCACCCCACCTTCCGATCCCCCCCTTACCTTCTGACCACCCTACTTACCTCTCCCGGTCCTCCGATGTCCCTGGGACTGTCACGGAGTCAGTCCGGGTATCTTCATGGGTGCCGCCATCTTGGAAAATGGCGGGCGCATGCGCAGTGCGCCCGCCGGCCGGCGCATGCGCAGTGCGCCCTCCAGTGTCAAAAAATTATTTTGATCGCTGTGATACTCTCTCACAGTGATCAAAATAAAAAAACTGTAAATAAACGCCCCATTTATCACCCCCATAGGTAGGGACAAATAATAAAATAAAGATTTTTTTTTTCCTGTGCACACGTTGCGGATTTTGCTGCGGATCTGCAGCGGATTTGGCGCTGCGGATCCGCAGCAGATCCGGAAACCATGTACATTACAATGTAAATAAATGGTGAAAAAAAAAAACGCTGTGCACATGCTGCGGATTTTTCCGTGCAGATTTGGTGCGGTTTTTAAATCCGCAGCATGTCAATTCTTTCTGCGGATTCCGCAGCGTTTTTACACCTATTCCATTGTAGGTGTAAAACCGCAGGGCAAATCCACACAAAAACCGCAGTAAATCCGCAACGTGTGCACAGGCCCTTAATCCGCGCTAAACCTGCAGGTAAAACGCAGGTGATTTTACATAAGGATTTAGCAAAATCCGCACAGAAAAATCGGCAAATGAATCCGCAATGTGTGTACGGGGCCTTAGGGTTAGGGTTAGGCTGGGTTCATATTGCGTTATGGCAGTCTATTAGACGGACTGCGTTACACCGCGGTATAACGCGTGTAATGCAGTCCATTAACGCTGCCCTTCACCCCCATTGTCGGGCGCATCGCGACGCATGCCGTAAAGCGGCATGTGTTCGTGAAGTGCCGTCATTCAGTGACGGAGCCTCAGACGCGGGCTGCAGCTTCTGGGCTCCGTCACCGCTAGCACAGATGAATCATCTGCTGATTCATCTGCGCTAGCGGGTATAGCATAACGCGATCGTGTTATGCTATACGGTAACCAGCCCTTCAACGCTATGTGGTGAACGGGCTGGTAAAACGCAATATGAACCTAGCCTTAGGGTTAGAGTTAGAACTAAGGTTAGGGTTAGCCTTAGGGTTAGCATTAGGGTTAGCATTAGGGTTAGAATTAGGGTTAGAATTAGGGTTACGGTTAGAATTTAGATTAGGGTTAGAATTTGGGTTAGGGTTAGAATTAGGGTTGGAATTAGGGTTAGGGTTGGAATTAGGGTTGGGATTAGGGTTAGGCTTGTGGTTAGGGTTAGAGTTAGGATAAGTGTTAGAGGTGTTTTGGGGTTAGGGTTGGGATTAGGGTTAGGGTTGGAATTAGGGTTGGGATTAGGGTTAGGTTTGTGGTTAGGGTTAGAGTTAGGATAAGTGTTAGGGGTGTTTTGTGGTTAGGGTTGGGATTAGGGTTAGGCTTGTGGTTAGGGTTATGGTTAGAGTTGGGATTAGGGTTAGGGTTTGGATTAGGGTTAGTGGTGTTTAGTGGTAAGGTTGGGGTTAGGGTGTGTTGGGGTTAGGGTTGGAGTTAGAATTGAGGGATTTCCACTATTTAGGCACATCAGGGGGTCTCCATACGCGACATGGCACCACCATTGATTGCTGCAAATTTTGCGTTCAAAGAGTCAAACAGTGCTCCCTTTATTCCAAGCCCCGACGTGTGCCCAAACAGTGATTTACCTCCACATATGGGGTATCAGAATACTCAGTAAAAATTGCACAACAACATTGGGGGTCTAATTTCTCCTTTTACTCTTGGGAAAAAAATTGGGGACTAAAAAAAATATTTTTGTGGAAAAAAAATATTTTTTAGTTTCACGGCTTTGCGTTATAAACTTCTGTGATGAACTAGGAGATTCAAAGTGCTCACCACACATCTAGAGGAGTTCCTTTGGGGATCTATTTTCCAAAATGGGGTCACTTGGGGGAGTTTCTACTGTTTAGGCACATCATGGGCTCTGCAAACGTAACATGACGCCCGCAGACCATTCTATCAAGTCGTCATTTCAAAACGTCACTACTTCCCTTCCAAGCAACGATGTGTGCCCATACAGTAATTTTCTCCCACATGTAGGATATCAGCGTACTCAGGACAAATTGGACAACAACTTTTGGTGTCTAATTTCTCCTGTTATCCTTGGAAAAATAAAAAAATTGGGGACTAAAAGATCATGTTTGTGGAAAACATATGATTTTTTTATTTTCATGCCCGGGCGTTATAAACTTCTGTGTAGCCCTTGGGGGTTCAAAGTGCTCACCACACATCTAGAGGAGTTCCTTTGGGGATCTATTTTCCAAAATGGGGTCACTTGGGGGAGTTTCTACTGTTTAGGCACATCATGGGCTCTGCAAACGTAACATGACGCCCGCAGACCATTCCATCAAGTCGTCATTTCAAAACGTCACTACTTCCCTTCCAAGCAACGATGTGTGCCCATACAGTAATTTTCTCCCACATGTAGGATATCAGCGTACTCAGGACAAATTGGACAACAACTTTTGGTGTCTAATTTCTCCTGTTATCCTTGGAAAAAAAAAAATTGGGGACTAAAAGATCATGTTTGTGGAAAACATATGATTTTTTTATTTTCATGCCCGGGCGTTATAAACTTCTGTGTAGCCCTTGGGGTTCAAAGTACTCACCACACATCTAGATAAGTTCCTTGCGGGGTCTAGTTTCCAAAATGGGGTCACTTGTGGGGAGTTTCTACTGTTTAGGCACATCAGGGGCTCTGCAACAGTAACATGACGCTCGCAGACCATTCCATCAAAGTCGGCATTTCAAAACGTCATTACTTCCCTTCCGAGCCCCAACGTAAGCCCAAACAGTGTTTCCCCCACATATGGGGTACCAGTGTACTCAGGACAAACTGTACAACAACTTTTGGGGTCCAATTTCTCCTGTTACCCTTGTGAAAATAAAAAATTGCGGGTTAAAAAAATCATTTTTTGAGGAAAAAATGATTTTTTATTTTCACGGCTCTGCATTATAAACTTCTGTGAAGCACGTGGGGCTTCAAGATGCTCACCATACATTTGGATAAGTTCCTTGCAGGGTCTAGTTTACAAAATGGGGTCACTTGTGGGGGGTTTCTAGTGTTTAGGCACATCAGGGGCTCTGCAAACGAAACAAGATGCCAGAACACCATTCCATCAAGTCGTCATTTCAAAACGTCACTACTTCCCTTCCAAGCAACGATGTGTGCCCATACAGTAATTTTCTCCCACATGTAGGATATCAGCATACTCAGGACAAATTGGACAACAACTTTTGGTGTCTAATTTCTCCTGTTATCCTTGGAAAAATAAAAAAATTGGAGACTAAAAGATCATGTTTGTGGAAAACATATGATTTTTTTTATTTTCATGCCCGGGCGTTATAAACTTCTGTGTAGCCCTTGGGGGTTCAAAGTGCTCACCACACATCTAGAGGAGTTCCTTTGGGGATCTATTTTCCAAAATGGGGTCACTTGGGGGAGTTTCTACTGTTTAGGCACATCATGGGCTCTGAAAACGTAACATGACGCCCGCAGACCATTCCATCAAGTCGTCATTTCAAAACGTCACTACTTCCCTTCCAAGCAACGATGTGTGCCCATACAGTAATTTTCTCCCACATGTAGGATATCAGCGTACTCAGGACAAATTGGACAACAACTTTTGGTGTCTAATTTCTCCTGTTATCCTTGGAAAAATAAAAAAATTGGGGACTAAAAGATCATGTTTGTGGAAAACATATGATTTTTTTATTTTCATGCCCGGGCGTTATAAACTTCTGTGTAGCCCTTGGGGGTTCAAAGTACTCACCACACATCTAGATAAGTTCCTTGCGGGGTCTAGTTTCCAAAATGGGGTCACTTGTGGGGAGTTTCTACTGTTTAGGCACATCAGGGGCTCTGCAACAGTAACATGACGCTCGCAGACCATTCCATCAAAGTCGGCATTTCAAAACGTCATTACTTCCCTTCCGAGCCCCAACGTAAGCCCAAACAGTGTTTCCCCCACATATGGGGTACCAGTGTACTCAGGACAAACTGTACAACAACTTTTGGGGTCCAATTTCTCCTGTTACCCTTGTGAAAATAAAAAATTGCGGGTTAAAAAAATCATTTTTTGAGGAAAAAATGATTTTTATTTTCACGGCTCTGCATTATAAACTTCTGTGAAGCACGTGGGGCTTCAAGGTGCTCACCATACATTTGGATAAGTTCCTTGCGGGGTCTAGTTTACAAAATGGGGTCACTTGTGGGGGTTTCTAGTGTTTAGGCACATCAGGGGCTCTGCAAACGAAACAAGATGCCAGAACACCATTCCATCAAGTCGACATTTCAAAACGTTACAACATCCCTTCCAAGCCCTGACGTGTGCCCAAACAATGGTTCCCCCCACATATGGGGTACCAGCGTACTCAGGACAAACTGGACAACAACTTTTGGGGTCCAATTTCTCCTGTAACCATTGTGAAAATAAAAAATAAGGGGCTTAAAATTAATTTTTTGAGAAAAAAAATGTTTTTTATTTTCATGGCTCTGCGTTATAAACTTCTGTGAAGCACCAGGGAGTTCAAAGTGCTCACTGTGCATCTATATAAGTTCCTTAGGTGGTCTAGTTTCCAAAATGGGGTCATTTGTGGGGGAGCTCCAAAGTTTAGGCAAACAGGGGCTCTCCAAACACGACATGGTGTCCGCTAATGATTGGAGCTAATTTTCCATTAAAAAAGTCAAATGGCGCTCCTTCCCTTCTGAGCCCTGCCATGCGCCCAAACAGTGGTACCCCCCACATATGGGGTGCCAGCGTACTCAGGAAAAACTGGAAAACATCTTTTGGGGTCCAATTTATCCTGTTACCCTTGGGAAAATAAAAAATAGCGGGCTAAAAAATGATTTTGGAGAAACAAAAACGATTTTGTTATTTTCAGTGCTCTGCGTTTATAAACTTCTGTGAAGCACTTGGGGGTTCAAAGCGCTCACTACACATCTAGATAAGCTCCTTGGGAGGTCTAGTTTCCAAAATGGGGTCACTTGTGCGGGGTTTCTACTGTTTAGGCACATCAGGGGCTCTGCAAACGCAACATGACTCCCGCAGAACATTCCTTCAAGTCTGCATTCCAAAATGACGCTCCTTCCCTTCTGAGCTCTCCCATGCGCCAAAACAGTGGTTGCTCCCACATATAGGGTATTGGTGTACTCAGGACAAATTGCACAACACCTTTTGTGATCCAATTTCTCCTGTTACCCTTGTGAAAATAAAAAATAGTGGGCTTAAAATCATTTTTGAGGAAAAAATGATTTTTTTATTTTCACTGCTCTGTGTTATAAACTTCTGTGAAGCACTTGGGGGTTCAGAGTGCTAACAACACATCTAGATAAGTTCCATAAGGGGTCTAGTTTCCAAAATTGTGTCAAATGTGTTTTTTTTTCACTGTTAAGGCACACAGGGGCTCTCCAAACTCGTCATGGTGTCCGCTAACGATTGGAGCTAATTTTCCATTCAAAAAGTCAAATGGCGCTCCTTCTCTTCAGGGCCATACCGTGCGCACAAACAGTGGTTTATGACCACATATGAGGTATCTGTGTACTCAGGAGAAATTGCTCAACAAATTTTAGGATCCATTTTATCCTGTTGCCCATGTGAAAATGAAAAAACTGAGGCTAAAAGAAAATTTTTGTGAAAAAAAGTACTTTCTTTTTTTTATGGATCAATTTGTGAAGCAACTGGGGATTCAAAGTGCTCACTATGCATCTAGATAAGTTCCTTGGGGGGTCTAGTTTCCAAAATTGGGTCACTTGTGGGGGAGCTCCAATGTTTAGGCACACAGGGACTCTCCAAATGCGACATGGCAACCGCTAAATATTCCAGCGTATTTTCCATTCAAAAAGTCAAATGGCGCTCCTTCCCTACTGAGCCCTGCCGTGCGCCCAAACAGTGGTTTATGACTACATATGAGGTATCGGTGTACTCAGGAGAAATTGCTAAACAAATTTAAGGATCCATTTTATCCTGTTGCCCATGTAAAAATGAAAAAATTGATGCTAAAAGAAAATTTTTGTTGGAAAAATTAAAATGTCCAGTTTTTCCTTCCACGTTGCTTTAGTTTCTGTGAAGCACCTGAAGGGTTAATAATCTTCTTGAATGTAGTTTTGAGTAGCTTGAGGGGTGCAGTTTTTATAATGGTGTCAATTTTGGGTATTTTCTGCCATATAGACCCCTCAAAGTGACTTCAAATGTGAGGTGGTCCCTATAAAAAAAAATGGTTTTGTAAATTTTGCTGTAAAAATGAGATATTGCTGGTCAACTTTTAACCCTTATAACTTCCTAACAAAAAAAATGTTGTTTTCAAAATTGTGCTGATGTAAAGTAGACATGTGGGAAATGTTATTTATTAACTATTTTGTATCACATAACTCTCTGGTTTAACAGAATAAAAATTCAAAATGTGAAAATTGCAAAATGTTCAAAATTTTCGCCAAATTTCCATTTTTTCACAAATAAACGCAAAAATTATCGACCTAAATTTATCACTAACATGAAGCCCAATATGTCACGAAAAACAATCTCAGAATCGCTAGGATCCGTTGAAGCGTTCCTGAGTTATTACCTCATAAAGGGACACTGGTCAGAATTGCAAAAAATGGCAAGGTCTTTAAGGTCAAAATAGGCTGGGTCATGAAGGGGTTAATAAGTACCATAAAATCAAGTTAACAACATATTTGTTTAAATAAAATTAGTAGTGCCAATCCATTTTAATTTGTAATTTACTATTTCTATATTTTCTTTTTTGTTACTGTATTAAATTACTGACACACAGATGTACATTATCTCTCTAAATCTTGGTCTTGTTTCAAGATATCCCATGACGAATTACATAAAATGCCCAGTTTTGAATAAAAACATCTTTTGCATTACCTATTGGGACATGTTGAGTAAAAACTTTTTTCCTTTGTTCCTGAAGGCATGTCTCATGATGTTTCAAGTCAAGGTTAAGGAAAGAACTGTACAGAAGAATAGTATGAACCAATACAATCTGCTAAAGATCTGTACAACATGAATCCAGAATATTCAATGTGCTTTAGACATACCATTTAAAGATATCTTCACGCGTGGCACCCATTTTCTTGCTCACCACCCTTGCAATAGAATTTCTCTTTTCATACATATAGGCTTTATGATTTCTGAAATAATAATCAGACAACACTATGTAAAATTTAATACCTATAGAATATTCAGTCCTTGATTTCTTACAATTTGGGACATTTTACAGCAGATATAAACACCATCTGTAGCAAGTAATCGCTTTCATGATTCTGGGCATGAACAATGTTTCTTTGTTGATTTGATGATCGTTTTACATTTGTTGATCACGGCAAGACCTTTGCTCCCAATGCCAAATATTTGTCTTCAATTACATATCTGAGAGAGTTTTGGCTATGTTACACTTCTGCTTCAAAGAACTCATTTGTATATTGATTTCAATACCGGTAGAATAGATCCATTTAACATTAGGATACTAATTCTAAATGAAACTGCTGGTACATACAGTAATATCCAAGAATTTCTCTCAATAATAACTGTTATATTTTAGCTAGTAATGTGTTGTGAAGAAGATTAATGACTTTTTGCACAGGATCATCAGTCTTAACAAAGACAAATGTATCCATTTCAAAACTTAGATAGATTTATCCACTTGTGGTCTAAAGCTAAAATCCTCTGTAAGATTATTCACAGATGGATGATAAGCAAAACCCAATTAAATAGTTACTAGGTGAAAGAAAATGAAAGTTTTACAATAGCAAAGATGTGAGGAGCATAATTGTGTATTGGTAACTACCGAATGTAATGACATACATACAGTGTCCTATAGACTTTACAATATCTAAATACAGTTAGGTCCATAAATATTTGGACAGAGACAACATTTATCTAATTTTGGTTCTAGACATTACCACAATGAATTTGAAACAAAACAAATCAGATGCAGTTGAAGTTCAGACTTTCAGCTTTCATTTGAGGGTATCCACATTAAAATTGGATGAAGGGTTTAGGAGTTTCAGCTCCTTAACATGTGCCACCCTGTTTTTAAAGGGACCAAAAGTAATTGGACAGATTAAATAATTGTAAATAAAATGTTCATTTCTAGTACTTGGTTGAAAACCCTTTGTTAGCAATGACTGCCTGAAGTCTTGAACTCATGGACATCACCAGACACTGTGTTTCCTTCTTTTTGATGCTCTGCCAGGCCTTCACCGCGGTGGTTTTCAGTTGTTGTTTGTTTGTGGGCCTTTCTGTCTGAAGTTTAGTCTTTAACAAGTGAAATGCATGTTCAATTGGGTTGAGATCAGGTGACTGACTTGGCCATTCAAGAATATTCCACTTATTTGCTTTAATAAACTCCTGTGTTGCTTTGGCTTTATGTTTTGGGTCATTGTCCATCTGTAGTATGAAACGACGACCAATCAGTTTGGCTGCATTTGGCTGGATCTGAGCACACAGTATGGCTCTGAATACCTCAGAATTCATTCGGCTGTTTCTGTCCTGTCCTGTTTCACATCATCAATAAACACTAGTGACCCAGTGCCACTGGCAGCCATGCATGCCCAAGCCATCACACTGCTTCCGCCATGTTTTACAGATGATGTGGTATGCTTTGGATCATGAGCTGTACCACGCCTTCGCTATACTTTTCTCTTTCCATCATTCTAGTAGAGGTTGATCTTGGTTTCATCTGTCCAAAGAATGTTCTTCCAGAACTGTGCTGGCTTTTTTAGATGTTTTTTAGCAAAGTCCAGCCTAGCCTTTTTATTCTTGATTCTTATGAGTGGCTTGCACCGTGCAGTGAATCCTCTGTATTTAATTTCATGCAGTCTTCTCTTTATGGTAGATTTGGATATTGATACGCCTACCTCCTGGAGAGTGTTGTTCACTTGGTTGGCTGTTGTGAAGGGGTTTCTCTTCACCATGGAGAGTATTCTGCGATCATCCACCACTGTTGTCTTCCGTGGGCGCCCAGGTCTTTTTGCATTGATGAGTTCACCAGTGCTTTCTTTCTTTCTCAGAATGTACCAAACTGTAGATTTTGCCACTCCTAAAGTTGTAGCAATTTCTCGGATGGGTTTTTTCTGTTTTTTGCAGCTTAAGAATAGCTTGTTTCACCTGCATGGAGAGCTCCTTTGACTGCATGTTTCCTTCACAGCTAAACCTTCCAAATGCAAACACCACACCTCAAATCAACACCAGCCCTTTTATCTGCTTAATTGAGAATGATATAATGAAGGGATTGCCCACACCTGTCCATGAAATAGCCTTGGAGTCAATTGTCCAATTACTTTTGGTCCCTTTAAAAACAGGGTGGCACATGTTAAGGAGCTGAAACTCCTAAACCCTTCATCCAATTTTAATGTGGATACCCTCAAATGAAAGCTGAAAGTCTGAACTTCAACTGCATCTGATTTGTTTTGTTTCAAATTCATTGTGGTAATGTCTAGAACCAAAATTAGATAAATGTTGTCTCTGTCCAAATATTTATGGACCTAACTGTAAATAAATAATTTGCCAACATCCAAAAAACCATACATCATTCTCAAGTACAAAAGAAAAAGCCCGATGTGGGTCATTATGTGATGCTTATAAGCAATAAACAAAAAATCTGTTGCCAACAGTCAATATGAAAGAGTCGGATATGCATGAACAATAAATATGTACAAGAAATAAAAAAATAATGTGCAAGACTCAACTCATGTCACGTAAATATGTGTACATATTTTTTTTAATTACCGTATATACTCATGTATAAGCCGACCCGTGTATAAGCCGACCCCCCTAATTTTGCCACCAAAAACTTTGAAAACTTATTGACTCGCGTATAAGCCGGGTGTATAAACCGCCGTCCTGCTCTGTGCTGCCCCCGTCCTGCTCCTTGCTCCCCCATCCAGCTCTGTACTCCCCCATTCTCCTCTGTGCTCCCCCCTCCTGCTCCATCCTCCGCTGTGCTCCCCCCTTCCAGCTCCGTCCTCCTGTGCCCCCCGTCCTGCTCTGTGCTCCTCTATGCTTTCCATCCTCCCCCTCGTCCTGCTCCGTGCTCTCCATCCTACCCCCGTCCTGCTCCATGCTCCTCTGTGCTTTCTATCCTCCACCTCGTCCTGCTCCGTGCTCTCCATCCTCCCCCCGTCCTGCTCCATGCTCCTCTGTGCTTTCCATCCTCCCCGTCCTGCTCCGTGCTCCTCTGTGCCCTCCATCCTCCCCCCGTCCTGCTCCATGCTCCTCTGTGGTCTCTGTCCTCCCCCCGTCCTGCTCCGTGCTCATTGTGCTTCTCCATGCTTCCCCCGTCCTCCGTTCTCCCCCGTCATACTCACCCTCCCCGTGCCATCGCTAAACGTCCTGGCAATCTTCCGTTGTACCCAGCTTCCTGCACCTCTCCTATGGGAGTGGCGTCGCGTCCATATTACATGACCTTAATGAGCGGTATTACGTCACCGCTCAGCACAGGAGAGCTGCAGGAAGCCGGGTACAACGGAGGATTACCGGGACGTTCAGCGATGACACGGGGAGGGGGTGAGTATGATGTCCCAGCCACCGGCTCCTGCCGCGGCACCCCCTCCCCCGCTGGTTTCTGCCCAATGACTCGCGTATAAGCCGAGGGGGCATTTTCAGCACAAAAAAAGGTGCTGAAAATCTCGGCTTATACACGAGTATATACGGTAATAATGACAGTTAAAACCAAAACAGACAACAAAGACAAATTACAAGAAATGAGTGATCTTGAAAGACAAATATGCTACATTTATGTCTACCAATAAATAAAAGACATAAAAATAGCCTCCTAAGAAAAATGTCAAGGAATAATGGAAGTGCCAGTGTGTATGAAAAATATATACACATGAGAATTATCGTGAGTTGGAAACAATATACAAAATAAATAGTATAAGAGAACACCACTTAACAAAAGATACAGCTATCACAATAACACTCATAGAATAAGCTGTTTTTGGCCTTTCTCTTGGGTCCTATCTTTATTTATATAGGTTTCTTACAGAGATGAGGGGATCTTTTAAAATTTGAATTCTTCAGCTTTGCCAAATTTTCCCCACAACTTTGATTCTCTACACATAAATTCACAGGAATCGTATAATTAAAAAGCCTGTAAATGCCTAGAAAATATGTGTATAACACTCTGGATTCTCCTTGGAGTCTATTGAACTGTTTTGAGTTCTGTCATGCAAACATATTCTTTTTAATGTTCAAGTAAACTCAACCTATCTGGCTAGGATAAAAAGGATTGTAAGCAGTGGTAACTAGCAGCGTACCAACCACATTCAGCAGTTTTGTACTTTCTAGGCACTTACATTGCATAAATGGTCAGACAATTATCTTTTTTATGGGGACGGGGCAGATATACACAGTAAGCAAAAGCGTCACAATGTTTTGAACTTTTGACTTTCAGGCTCCACATCTCACCATTCACTACTGCTTTGATCGTGAGACTACCATCATTTTATAGACAATCATCTTTGCTATTTCATACATAAATTTGACTTGCAACTATTTTGCATATGATTAGCTATGCAGATTCTTGTCATGTCACCGCATTGTTACCGTTTTACCCATGGTGGTGCAAAAAACTTGTATGTAAGGTATAAAAAAGTAAAAATACACAGAAAAAGTGCATAAAAGTCATAAAAAGTTGTTTTGCCACTAAAATTGCAGGTTTTGTGTAAAAAAAAAAGTACACATAATTAGTATCGCTTCATACAGAATGACCCAAACGATAAAACTGTCATGTTGTTTACTCCACATGGCATACACCATAAAAAAAACATAAAAAACATCATACTGACACACAAAAAATGAATAAAAAGTAATTTGCTAAAAAAATGGTTTAAATGAAGACTCTAAATTGCCCCACAAAAAACAAGCCTTAATATGGCTCAGCAAAATAATTTAAACGCTACAGCTCTTAGAATATAAAACAATTTTTTGCACTGTAATTCACTTCCAGAGGGGATTCAAGTCAATATAGAATAGAGAAATCCAATAAACCTTTGCTGGCGCTATAATGGTTCATAGTTTGTGGTATTGTCCAGATATTAGGATGTATAGCACCAGGTTGTCAGCACAGTTGTAGAAAATGCTTAAATATTGTTTATCTTCAGAAACAAAGTGTAGGTTGTACTGACACAGTGTAACAGTAGCACCTTACACTTATCTATGATTGCGGCTATATTCAGTTTCACAGCACACGCATAGAACTTGTTTGGTGTAACTTGTGTGGTATATCAAGATAGTCCCAATCAGAATAGACTGCAGTCAAACTCTTGAGGGTTAAATGTGAGAGTAATGTCCAACAAGACAAGATGGTGTCTTCAACCAGCAAATTGAATGAGAAAAGAAGACACAGAGAGAGTGGTTACAGCCTCTGGACACTGAAGGCCCAACACAGTCTACCATTGCTATGAGGCAAACGAGGTAATCCTCTATAGATTATCTTCTTGTTGGACCCCTAGGCTGCAGTGCTAACCACTGAGCCACCGTGCTGCACATTTACATCATGTTAATATGGAGGCTGTGTGTCACTTACTTCAGACTTTTTCTGTGTCTGTAATAAGATGACCTCTCTCAGTTGAGCTGACTAAGCCTCTAAGTCAACTTCCTGCTTAAATATAATAGTGGATGATGCTGCCTTTGGGGCAAAATTTGGTACAAACCTCGAATAGTCTGCGCTGAAGATAACCACATCATCTAGGTAAGCTGCTGCGTAACTATTATGTGGCCTCAAAATTAAATCCACCAATCTCTGAAAGGTTATTTTTTTATGCTTTGCTAATTTTGCACACTAAAAACAATATTTTACAAAAATCTATTTGCTTTTGCATAACCTTGTTCTAAGAACTGTAAAATTTAAATTCTTTTGCTGAAGGTTGCGGGTGCTCAGTGTAGATTAAACGGCATGTTCTTGTACTGTTACAAACTCTCTGGGGTGGAAAAACCCTTTTTTTCTTTGGCTTTCTTGGTTAACGGAATTTGCAATTAACCCTTGGTAAGACAGTATCTTTATGTGTCTGGCTTTATCAAGTTTGTCAATTAATTCATTTACCGTGGACATGGCATAGGCATCAAATTTAGAGATTTCATTCAACTTTCAAAAATCATTGCAAAACCTCCAGGTCTCGTTTAGTTTGGGGATCAACTCAACTGGGCAAGACCATTCACTTTGGGTCTCTTCGATCACTCCCAGGTCCAACATACATTTTACTTCAGTCGAGATTCTCGGCATGCCTCTGGTATTCTTTAGGGTTTAAGGATTATTTTCTTACCTGGTTCAGTAAATATATGATGTTTTATTAGATGGGTATTTGCATGGAATTGCAAAACTGCATTTTTATGGGATTGACATGGAAACCCCGGCGAGCAGTGGGTATGGAAAGTATTCAGACCTCTTTAAATTTTTCACTCTTTGTTTCATTGCAGCCTTTTGGTAAATTCAAAAACGTTCATTTTTTTTTTCTCATTAATGCACACTCTGCACCCCATCTTGACTGAAAAAAACAGAAATGTAGAAATTTTTGCAAACGTTGGTGGACAGCATTTTCATGTCTCTCCAGAGATGCTCAATTGGGTTTAGGTCAGGGCTCTGGCTGGGCCAGTCAAGAATGGTCACAGAGTTGTTCTGAAGCCACTCCTTCATTATTTTAGCTGTGTGCTTAGTGTCATTGTCTTGTTGGAAGGTGAACCTTCCCTTACCCACTGTAAGTGACAATCGGAGAGCACAAGAATTTGATCCTAACCACATGCTGAAAGTGATCAAAAAATGTTATGTACCCCAAATTGTTATCAATAAAAACCCAACTTATCCTGTGTAAAACAAATCCCATTCACATCTGTCATTGTAAACAGGGCCGGCTCCAGGTTTTTGTGGGCCCTGGGCGAAAGAGCCTCAGTGGGCCCCTTTAACACAGACCATGATTCATGATGCACAGATACAGCGGAGAAATATATATAGATAGATAGTACAAGGCCAAAGATTTCACTTCTTACATTACATGAGTGATATCTATTGTAAATTCTACAGTAGCTCAGAAACCGGCAAATCCTCGCAGCGCACAGTGCAGACCAGACAGTATAGTCCTCCATACTGTATTATGGGCTCCACATAGTCCTCCATACAGTATTATGGGCTCCACGTAGTCCTCCATACAGTATTATGGGCATCACATAGTCCTCCATACAGAATACTGGTCTGGTCCCCATATAATGCTCCATACAGAATACTGGTCCCCATATAATGCTCCATACAGAATAATTGACCCCATATAAAGCTCCATGCAGAATACTGGTCCCTATATCATGCTCCATACAGAATACTGGACCCCATATAATGCTCCATACAGAAATACTGGTCCCCATGTAATGCTCCATACAGAATACTGGTCACCATATCATGCTCCATACAGAATACTAGTCCCCCATACAGAATACTGGTCCCCATATCATGCTCCATTCAGGATACTGGACCTCATATAATGCTCCATACAGAATACTGTACCTCATATAATGCTCCATACAGAATACTGGTCCCCATATAATGCTCCATACAGAATACTAGTCCCCATATAATGCTCCATACAGAATACTGGCCCCCAAAAATTGCTCCATACAGAATGCTGGTCCCCATATAATGTTCCATACAGAATACTGGACCCCATATAATGCTCCAAACAGAATACTGGACCCCATATAATGCTCCATACAGAATACTGGTCCCCATATAATGCTCCATACAGAAAACTGGTCCTCATATAACGCACCAGTCAGGCTGTGCCCCCCATATAATGCCCCATGCAAGATGACAGTATGTCCTCCCTATGCAATGCCCCATGGAGGATGTCACTCCCCCTTGCAGGATGTCACTCCCCTCTTTACAGTGCCTCATGCAGGATGTCTCTCCCCACATATAATGCCCCATGCCTCCTCCATACATTAAAAAAAAAATAAATAAATACTCACCTCACTGCTCACCTGCTGCTACCGCTGCAGCTGCTCAGCTCTGGACTTCAGCGTCGCCGCCCGGCGTCTTCCCGCTCTGCACAGTGCCTGCTCAGCAGAGGGAGCGGTGATGTCACCGCGCCCTCTGACCTGAGATGTCACAGTCAGGAGATGCGGAAAACACAGGACCTGCAGCAGAGGCACGGGGAGAGGTAAGTATTGTGCCGGGGTCCTGAGCAAGCGTGGCGGCGCTGGCACCGCTCTCCTCCGCTGACTGGCACCATAGCGTGCCGGGGTGCCTGACTGTGAGTGGGCCCCCCCACCAGCTCAGGGCCCTGGCTTTTGCCTGGGAACGCTGGGTGCTGACGCCGGCCCTGATTGTAAATATAGGGATCTCCATGTTGCTGGTTGAACAAAAACTTAAATAATATCCTGTGATATCTATGCTCTGAAATTCAAATGCCCCCCTTCTTCTAATCCCCACAGTGTCCCTAAAGCACATTAAGTGCCCTCATCCTTGTCATAGTGAAGAGAGCCAAATTAACAATTTGCAAGGTCTTTGTCTATAGAAGTACAAGATGAGCAAGGTAAATGGGCACTAAACTGGCAAATTTGCAATTCTTCAGAAAAACAATGTTGTGGATGTTGCAAAATACCTGTGGTTCAAAGGTTCAAAAGTAATCACTGCAGCCATAGTGTCATGTGTGCATTGCCACGAAGATCGTCGCGGTTGCACATTTTGACTTCTCACAGCTGAGCTGCTGTTTCTTTGTGTTTGGCAGCTAGGGAGTTAATTCTGTCTGTGCTCGGTTCTGGGACTGGGTGCAGTTTCTCCCGGCTGCAATTGATTATTTGTTGATTGGTTTCCTTTAAATTCCTGGTTGTCTGCTTGGGGAGTTGCCAGTGAAACCTTCATGCAGACCACAGATAGGAATGAATCTGTATAGACTTTAGTTGTGAGCTCCTTAGTTGTTCTAAGCTCAACTTGGTTAGAGTTTATTTCCCAGACCATTTATGTTCCTTTGGTGTTTGAGTGTGTATGCAAGCGAGTGTTATCCTGTCTGTCTTATATGTCTAATCTGTGTATTTAGCTGAGATCAGCCCATATCCCTTTGGTGGTAGTCAGGATCCTTCTTAGGACTGATTACAGGGTTCAGGGTCTGATAGGAGACAGGGTTAGGTTGGAGACTTGGACCTCTGAACCATTATCAGTACCTCCAAGGTGAGGGATTAGTTAGGACCCCAGTTTAGGGTCAGGTTAGATCCCGGTCCACCTCTTTCCTGTTTCAGCTCATCAAGTCCTCAAGATTAACCCTGAGTTCAGCAGATATCGTGTCAGGTAAATCTATTCTATACTTACATGCTGATGTTGCTATACTAGTTGTTGTATAGAGTGTTGTTCCTGTATTAATAGTTTACTGACATTGTATACATATCATTAGACAGCGTGACATTTTCACTGGCCATAAAAATTATCTCCAGTTACCATGGATCCAGTAGCCCAGCTGGCTCTGCAGTTGCAGGGATTATCCATGGAGCTGACGGACATTAAGTCCAAAGTTTTGTCTCCCCTGGAGCAAACCAGAGTTGAACCTAAAGTAGCTCTCCCGGACAGGTTCACTGGTGGGCGAGACAAATTTTTCACCTTCCGGGAGGCATGTAAATTGTATTTTCGGCTTCGGCCTCGATCATCAGGAGTGAGGAGCAGAGAGTGGGAATTGTTATCTCACTTCTGCAAGGGGACCCTCAATCCTGGGCATTTTCCCTTCCTCCGGGATCCCCGGCTCTACTGTCTGTAGATCAATTTTTTACTGCCCTGGGATTGGTATATGATGACCCAGATCGGGTCTCTCTTGCTGAGACTAAATTACGTAAGATACAGCAGGGAGATCGTCCGGCAGAGGAATTTGCTTCTGAGTTTCGTAGATGGGCCACAGATACTCAGTGGAATGACCCAGCTCTTAGGAGCCAGTTTTGTCATGGGCTTTCTGATAAATTAAAAGACGTTTTGGCTCAGTATGAGTCTCCTCCTTCTTGGAGGCTGCTATGGCCTTAGCTATCCGTACTGATAGACGGCTTCGGGAGAGGGGTGAGGTAACCCCACTCCCTGTTGTTTCTCCACCTACCACTAAAGTCCCTTATGTTGAGGTTCCCCTTGTCTGTTCGGATGAGCCTATGCAGTTGGGAGGGACATCATTTCGTAGGAGGGGATTGGCGGTACGCCGCAGGACTAGAAGATGTTTTTTCTGCGGGAAAGAGGGACATTTTGTTGGAGAATGTCCATCCCGTGCCTTGTTGAGCCAAAAGTCGCCGGAAAACTGTTAATCCCAGGTTGTGTGGTGGACGACAACCTGGGAGTATGTATTTCATCCGCCAGTTCTTCTCAGTTCCTTGTACCAGTGGAGGTGGTAGTTGGTACGAGAGTGGAGAGATTGTCTGTTCTTCTTGATAGTGGTTCCGGGGCTAATCTGGTTGACGCTCAGTTTGCTCAGGCTCAAGGTATGCATCTGAGTGTATTGGTCAAACCGATCCCTATATTCTCCATTGACGCCAGGCCTCTCGGCCAAGGTAGCTTTGTTCATGAGGTTCATAACATTGACCTTCGGGTAGGGGCAATACATAGGGAACAATTATCTTGTTATGTGTTGGAGGGTCTACCTACTCCCATTGTGTTGGGACTTCCTTGGTTGGTTAAACATAACCCTGTGATTAATTGGCAGTCCAGAGAAAATAAGCCAATGGGGTGAGTTTTGCAAAAGCAACTGCATGAACACGGTCATCAGTGCGGTCGTGCCTAGTACATTGCCTCCTTTTTTTGGAGGATTTTGGGGATGTTTTCTCTGAGGAGGGGTGTCAGGAGTTGCCTCCTCATCGCGTGTATGACTGCTCTATTAATCTCCTTCCTGATGCTAAGTTGCCTAAAGCTAGGTTGTATAATCTTTCTGGTCCTGAGAGGCAGGCTATGAAAGATTTATTTCTGAAAGTCTGGCCAAAGGGCATATTAGACCTTCATCTTCCCCAGTAGCCGCGGGGTTCTTCTTTGTGAAGAAGAAAGATGGAGGCCTACGCCCTTGCTTGGATTTCCGCGAACTTAATCGGATTACTGTTCGAGATCCGTATCCACTCCCTCTTATTCCTGATCTCTTCAATCAAATTGTTGGCGCCAAATGGTTTTTCTAAATTGGATCTCAGGGGGGCGTATAATCTGATTAGGATAAAAGAGGGGGATGAGTGGAAAACGGCGTTTAACACGCCGGAGGGACATTATGAGAACCTAGTCATGCCTTTTGGTCTGACTACTGCACCAGCAGTATTCCAACATTTTGTTAATGACATTTTTCGTCACCTTGTGGGGCTGTTTGTGGTTGTATATTTGGACGACATTTTAATTTACTCGCCAGATCTTGTGTCTCATCAGGAGCATGTGAGACAGGTGTTGCAGATCTTGCGAGACAATAAACTATACGCCAAACTGGAGAAGTGTGTATTTGCCGTACAGGAACTTCAGTTTTTGGGTTTTTTGGTGTCAGCCTCCGGTTTCCGTATGGACCCTGAAAAGGTGAGAGCAGTGCTTGAATGGGATCAGCCAGGGGATCTTAAGGCTCTGCAGCGTTTTTTGGGGTTTGCTAACTACTACCGGAAATTTATTTGTAATTTCTCATCTGTCGTCAAACCTCTCACTGACATGACAAGAAAAGGGACGGATTTTTCTAAATGGTCGGACAAAGCTTGCCAAGCCTTTTCCTCTTTGAAGAAATGTTTTGCTTCGGCACCCGTTCTCATCCAACCAGATGCATCTCAGCCGTTCATTGTGGAGGTGGATGCGCCTGACGTAGGGGTGGGTGCTATATTGTCCCAGGGTCCGTCCCCTGGTAAATGGCATCCGTGCGCTTTCTTTCTAAGAAATTGTCGTCCGCCGAAAGGAATTATGATATCTGCAATAGGGAACTTTTGGCCATTAAGTTAGCTTTTGAAGAATGGCGTCACTTTTTGGAGGGGGCAGTCCACCCGGTTACCGTTATTACTGATCACAAGAACCTGTTGTATTTGGAATCCGCTAAGCGTCTGAATTCCAGACAAGCTCGATGGTCGTTGTTTTTTACCAGGTTTAATTTTGTCGTCACTTATCGCCCGGGGTCTAAGAATGTAAAGGCTGATGCCTTGTCTCGCAGTTTCCCAGGGGCCGGGAAAACGGATGACCCGAGTCCTATCCTTCAGGAGGGGGTGGTAGTGTCGGCTGTATTTTCTGAGCTTGAGGAGGAGGTGTTAGAGGCTCAGGGGGACGCCCCTGCAGGACCTCCAGGGAGACTGTTTGTCCCAAATCTGTTGAGACAAAAGGTTATTGAGGCACATCATAATTCTGCTCTAGCAGGACATCCAGGGAGTAAGGCTACTTTAGATCTCCTTTCTCGCCGGTTTTGGTGGCCTAATGCTAATAAAGATGTTATAACTTTTGTCGCGTCATGTGGGGTGTGTGCTCGCTCTAAGACCCCTCATACCCGTCCGTCTGGGACCCTTTTACCCTTGAAACTTCCGGAGCGTCCATGGACTCATTTATCTATGGACTTCATTACGGACCTTCCTCTGTCGTCAGGGAATACTGTCATACTGGTGGTTGTTGACAGGTTCAGTAAGATGGCACATTTCGTTGCTCTTCCTGCACTCCCTAATGCTAAAACTCTGGCGCAGGTGTTCATTAGGGAGATCGTTAGACTTCATGGGTTGCCTTCTGATGTGGTGTCAGATAGGGGGTCTCAGTTTGTGTCCAAATTTTGGAGGGCATTTTGTTTACGTCGGGGGATGCAATTGTCATTTTCCTCGGCTTTTCATCCGCAGACCAATGGTCAGACAGAGCGTCTGAATCAGAGCTTAGAGACATATCTCCGGTGTTTTGTCTCAGAGAACCAAGAGGACTGGTCTTCTTTCTTGCCTCTGGCAGAGTTCGCTCTTAACAACAGGCGGAGTGAGTCCACTGGTAAGTCCCCGTTTTTTGGGGCATATGGTTTCCATCCCCAGTTTTGTACTTTCAATGGGGGGGGCCCTTCTGGGGTTCCTGAGGAGGAGCGTTTCTCGTCGTCACTTGCTTCTGTGTGGAGAGGTGTATTGAATAATCTGAGTGCGATGGGGAACCGTTACAAACGTATGGCTGATAGGAGGAGAGTTTCTGGTCCAGATCTGAATGTGAACGATCTGGTATGGTTGTCTACCAGGAATATAAAACTTAAAGTGCCCTCCTGGAAACTGGGTCCCAGATTCATCGGGCCGTACAGGATCAGTTCCATAATTAATCCTGTGGCATTTCGTCTGGACCTCCCTCCTAACGTTTAAAATTCATAATGTGTTCCACAAGTCATTACTTAAAAGGTATGTGGCACCAGTCATACCGTCACCTCTACCTCCTCCTCCTGTGTTGGTCAATGGTAACTTGGAATTTCAAGTATCAAAGATCATTGACTCACGTCTGAATCGCCGGTCCCTTCAGTACTTGGTGCATTGGAAGGGGTATGGTCCAGAGGAGAGGACGTGGGTCCCTGCGTCTGATGTTAACGCAGATCGTTTGGTTCGGACCTTCCACAGAACTCACCCGGGCAGGCCTGGCCCTGAGGGTCCGGAGGCCCCTCGTAGAAGGGGGGGTACTGTCATGTGTGCATTGCCACGAAGATCGTCGCGGTTGCACATTTTGACTTCTCACAGCTGAGCTGCTGTTTCTTTGTGTTTGGAAGCTAGGGAGTTAATTCTGTCTGTGCTCGGTTCTGGGACTGGGTGCAGTTTCTCCCGGCTGCAATTGATTATTTGTTGATTGGTTTCCTTTAAATTCCTGGTTGTCTGCTTGGGGAGTTGCCAGTGAAACCTTCATGCAGACCACAGATAGGAATGAATCTGTATAGACTTTAGTTGTGAGCTCCTTAGTTGTTCTAAGCTCAACTTGGTTAGAGTTTATTTCCCAGACCATTTATGTTCCTTTGGTGTTTGAGTGTGTATGCAAGCGAGTGTTATCCTGTCTGTCTTATATGTCTAATCTGTGTATTTAGCTGAGATCAGCCCATATCCCTTTGGTGGTAGTCAGGATCCTTCTTAGGACTGATTACAGGGTTCAGGGTCTGATAGGAGACAGGGTTAGGTTGGAGACTTGGACCTCTGAACCATTATCAGTACCTCCAAGGTGAGGGATTAGTTAGGACCCCAGTTTAGGGTCAGGTTAGATCCCGGTCCACCTCTTTCCTGTTTCAGCTCATCAAGTCCTCAAGATTAACCCTGAGTTCAGCAGATATCGTGTCAGGTAAATCTATTCTATACTTACATGCTGATGTTGCTATACTAGTTGTTGTATAGAGTGTTGTTCCTGTATTAATAGTTTACTGACATTGTATACATATCATTAGACAGCGTGACACATAGATGAAGTCATTGAGAGGTGCAATTTTTAAAATAAATGAGGAAACTTTCAGAGGTTTTCTGCTGTTCTGGCAACTTTGAGGCTATGCAAATGTTGCCTGCAACTATTCCAGCAAAATCTGTGCTTTAGAGAATTAAATAGCGCTCCTTTCAACAAAGCCCTGCTGTGTGGTTTAACAGTAGTTACTGATGACATATAGGACATCATCGCAATGGGTGAGAAACAGGGATGAGCAATGTGCTTATTGATACTCGGATAACTCTCAAATATCTGGGTGATCAGATTTGCTCGGCACACAACCAATAAGCATACGGGGATTGCCTGCAAGTCATTGTAATGCCTTACCCATCTTGGTAGTGGAATTACTTTGATTAGAATTACTGGCAATATGACATCATCAGGGGTTATAAAAGGATATGGGCCACCAGGCCAAGCACACTGATACCATTGCACAACTCAGGGACAGTTCTTATTGAAGGAAGGGAGTGTTTGTCCAGGGCTGTGTGTTCACAGTTGAACAAATCAGAATCCTCCAGTGTTGATATTGGTGCTGATTCTGAGCCATCATACTAACAGCCCTTGTCAGAGATAAGTCTGTGCTTTGTTTTTTGTATCAGACAGATTCTGCATTTGTCCTAGAGAGAGACAGTTGCAGGAGCAGGGAGAGTGGCAGAATACCATCTCTAGGCAGAGCTTAGGGTTTGGAGTCTGTTGCTAAATATATATCTGCTGTACATGACCACATTTTTTGGGGGGTTGAAAAAATGAACTATATTTTTATCTATAGAGATATGCTTTGTGGCACATTTCTGTGTTCTACAACACTCCAAAAAAGTTGACATTTTTTACTGGATTCAATAACTCATTCATGCAGTATTACATGCTTTGTGGTACATTTTGGTAGTATACAACAACTCCAAATAAGCATTGAAAGATTTTTATGGATTCAATTACTCACCCATAGAGTATTACAAGCTTTGCGGTACATTGTTATGGTATATAACACTATAAAAAAGCATTGAAAATTTTATAACTGTGCAAAAAACTTTATATTCAGAAAAAAAATACAATTATTCATCCATAGAGTATTGCATGCTTTTTGGTACAATTCTGTAGTATATAATACTCCAAAAAAAGCGTTGAAAAATTTATCTGGATTCAGTTACCGTATATACTTGAGTATAAGCCGAGATTTTCAGCCCATTTTTTAGGGCTGAAAGTCCCCCTCTCGGCTTATACTCAAGTCATATTCTAGGGGGTCGGCGGGGGAGGGGGAGCGCAGCTGTGCTATATACTCACCTCCTCCTGGCACGGTCTCTGCAGCCCCCCTGCTCTTCTCCCACCGTCTCCGGTGCCTGTGTTCAGCGGTCAGGTGGTACCGCTCATTAAAGACATAATATGCACATATTCATGACTTAATGAGCGGTACCACGTGACCGCTGAACACTGGCGCCAGAGACCGCGGGGGAAGAGCAGGGGCTGCAGAGACCGCGCCGGTGGGAGGGTGAGTATAAGGGATATTCACCTGTCCCCGTTCCACCGCTGCTTGCTGCTGTGTCCTCGCGTCCTCTCTAGCTGTGAATGTTCAGGCAGAGGGCGCGATGACGTAGTTTGTGCCGTACCCTCTGCCTGAGCATTCACTGCTGGAGGACCCGGAAAATAGCGGCGCTCAGCGGTGGACCGGGTGACAAGTAAATATCTCTTGTGCCAGGGCCCTGAGCGAGCGGTGACACCGGCACCTGTCCCCCATAGCGCACCGGTGTCCCCGCCTGCTCAGGACACCGGCACCTGGCCCCCAGCGACGAGAGGTGAGTATTTCTTTTTTTTTTGGTTGCAGCAGCTGCGGCAGCATAAGGGACCTATACTATGGAGCATCTATGGGGGCATAATCTATGGAGCATCTATAGGGGCATAATCTATGGGGGCATAATCTATGGAGCATCTATGGGGGCACAATCTATGGAGCATCTATGGGGGCACAATCTATGGAGCATCTATGGGGGCATAATCTATGGAGCATCTATGGGGGCATAATCTATGGAGCATCTATGGGGGCACAATCTATGGAGCATCTATGGGGGCACAATCTATGGAGCATCTATGGGGGCATAATCTATGGAGCATCTATTGGAGCACAATCTATGGAGCATCTATGGGGGCACAATCTATGAAGCATCTATGGGGGTCAAAATCTATGGAGCATCTATGGGGGCATAATACATGGGCAGAAAATGGGGCACAAGATATGGAGCATCTTGTGGGGCATAATACATGGGGCAGCATATGGGGCACAATACATAGAGTATTTGTGGGGCATAATACATGGGGCAGTATATGGGGCATAATCTCATTTTCCACCCTAGGCTTATACTCGAGTCGATAAGTTTTCCCAGTTTTTTGTGGCAAAATTAGAGGGCGTCGGCTTATACTCGGGTCGGCTTATACTCGAGTATATACAGTAATCTTCCATTGAGTATCACATGCTCTGGGGTACATTTCTGTTGCATATAACCCTAGAGATGAGCGAACTTGTTCGGAAAATGTTTGCCAATCTCAAATTCGGCACAAACGTGTCACATTCATATTCTTGTTCGGGGTCACGAGCATTTTACTAAAAGTAGGCAAAATTCAGTCACAGTTTGGTAAATCATCGCATTTCCACTAATGCTTTTGTTATTGCTTTGGCTAGGTTAGTGGTGCTGTATGATGAGTGGGGGGATGGGGAGACATGTATGATGAGGAGAGGGGGTGTGTAGAGGTTAGAGGAGCGGTGCAGTCTTTTTTTTTCCCCCTTAACTTTATGTGTGTTGATTTCGGCAGCCAATCAGGACACAGACACCATCCACAATATCCAGACACAAAGGCTTCTGTCATTGGCTGCCGAAGTCACATGCCCCTCTCTGTATAAAACACATTGTTTTGGCACCATTTTGTCAGTGCAGCAGCACAAAGAGGCCGCTTCTGGTGCTGCTAATATATAGTAAGAAAGTTATTTTGGCAGATGATTGTCAGTAAGCTAGTTCAGATACAAAGGTTCCTGTGTAGTTGTGAAATCAACCTTCCATCAGATCAATTGTTTTTGCTCAGTGTGTCTGACACCAGTATGTGTGAACAATTGGGAATACTTAGCTCATAAATTGACCAATTCATGTACACCCGGCAGCCATGATAAGGCGATTCTCAGGTGACGTGGCTCCCGAAACCATCATTGATTGTGGATACTTGACTCTGGACCTTGAAACTCAAGGTCCCAGGGTCTGGAGGAATACTGGAGAGACAGACAATCCAATCTGCTTGAGGTCTAGTGTGAAGTTTCTATATATCTGCACCTTGACAGGTGTCATTGTAGCAAGATAATGTTATTTCATCCACCTGTCATTATTTTTATAGTTATGGCTGAGCAATGTATATTTCTATGATTTTTTTACATTTCTTCATGATGTACTGAACAAAATTAAATAACTGCACTTTTCTATTGTCATAAAATTCTTATCTACCTGTTCTTCATATTATCAGATCCTAATACCTACTGTTAATGCTACCATCATCTGTAATAAGAAGTTAATAATAATGGTTTAGTAACAAAGAAAAAGCTAGCAGTGACACACTGGAGATGTTATGTGACCTACACTTTCTGAAATATCTTTACGCTTTCCAAGCTCTGAATGGAGAATTTTGATGTGTTATGTTGGAAATACACGGAAAATTACATCAGTCTGGGCAATACTTCTCTATTATCTGGGACGAGTATGTTTTTAAGGAACGGTTACCCTTTAAATTATATGTTTCATTAGGAGACCTACATAATGCCTTACAATGACCTGAGCCACATATTAAACTGTCTTTAGAAAGTCAAATTATACATTATGTTCCATCTTCTTCCAAAGCAATAGTCAAAAATTTTACAGAACGGAGCGTGCCCTATTTTTATTTGCAATTTTCTATGGCGACCTTTCCGTTTTAACCTATAATGCATTTCTGAGAGTTTGATCATTTTAATTGCCTTTAGTATTTTCTCTCTCATTTCATTTTAGTATGATAACACTAATGGATCAACTCGCAGCTGTGCTTTAGAATCGGAGCAGCGAGAGAAAGTGGCGAGACTAGGCTGCCATCAGAATGACAATAGGGTTTTCTGTTTCTTAAATCATATTAAACAGTTTCTCATTTTTTGACTCAGTGCTGGCTGAACACTAATGCTGGGACTGTAAACTAAATGGAGGCTTTCTGTTGAATAGATTATTGCAGATTTATTGTAACATGGTGAACTAAAATGCTTGAAATAAAATTAGAAACAGATGAAAAATTGAACTTTTTTTCCTAATCAGCGTTGTCCAACTCCAGTCCTCAGGAGACTGTACACAAGACAAGGCTTTAACACATCTCTTTGAAAGTCTCATTTGCATAATTCACAGTAATTACATTTAGTTAAGGATAATGAGCATATGCTTTGGATTTATGGAATAACCGGCCTGTTTGTTGCCCCTAAGACTATAGTTAGAGAACACTTTTGAAATAATTATTTAACTTTGTCAAAACTGATTTATGAACAGGTTACAGAATAGGAACACCGGTGTATTTATCAGGCTATGGTAAATTATTTATCTTATTTAGCACATTTTGGAATCAGCAAAATGAAGACGGAACACCTGTTTCATCTTTGCTGCTTTCATATATTAACATGTTTAATGTGATTTGTCTAGAAATATAGAAGAGGTAATATATAAAACTCACAGTGGCAGGAAATTATCCCGATCTGTAATGCATTCATTGTAAGTTGTACTCACCAAAGTCATGCTGTAATCAATTAGCTTGAAAACTATGACCATATTGTGAATTTTAATAAGAGCAATAAAGGAGACTTAGGAATGAAGCACTTTAATGGTTTATTACTGTTGCTTTATCGGGAAGCCATATAACACCAATATAGCTTTGCTCTATGGCTGAATATCATTAGTTACGCAACCCGCACTTAGGACTAGTCTGCAGCTGTCAGGAGCAGGCACCAAGTATTCAGTTTATGAACTGTCTCCAGCAGGTTTCACTCTGCTGTGCAGACTTCTACTGACCTTGTCCTTTCCTTCAGGCAGGCAGCGATGTGACTGACAGCACACTGCTTCCTGCATTTGTATACAGGTCCTCTCTGGTTCTAAAACAAGGCTAGAAATAGCATACGATTTTCTACTTTGCATTGTAAAATAAGAATTATTCTAAAATACTTTATTTTTCTAAAGAAATTGTGAGCAAAATCAAGCTAAAGCCACTGCAATCATAGATCACAACTGTATAAATGTTTCTAAATTGTCCTACACTGTTGAGTACTGGCACAGACAACACCAAGGGTAAGTTCACACTAGGCGTTTTTTTCAGCAGTTTTTTATTCTGCAGCAAAACCTGATCTCTTGGCAAAGAGAAGCTCCAGGAAAAAAAAACGTTTTCCTTGTTTTTTCTTGTGTTTTTCGCAAAGTTTTTTGTGCATCTTTTTGCAGCGGTTTAGGCATGCTGGATTTGTCTCTTGTGCATGCTGATAAAGTTTAGTGTTGAAAAAAAGTCCTATTCCGTAGAATCAGGTTTGAGCACAAAAAGCGCAGTAAAACATAATACTTGCATTTTTGGTGCATTTTTTCACCATCCATTCAAGTCAATGGGTGAAAAACGCTGAAAAAAACGTTGAAAGAAGTAACATGATCTATGTCCAAAAAAAACATGCAAAGCACAAAATACTGATGACAAAAAAACCCAATGTGCGTGCATGAGATTTCTGAAATCTCGTAGTTTTTGCTGGTACTGTAAAACGCAGCTTAAAATTTAAAATTAGCATAAAAAACCACTGCCGAAACGCCTAGTGTGAACTTAGCCTAAATCTTGTATTTATTTGACTTATTGCCCCTAAGCTTTAATTCTAGGACCCTTCAGATCAGTAGGTGAATACACTCAGCGATTTTACTGTTTCTGTCTGTGGCAGAATAGACCTGTTTATGGCATTTTAGAAATTGATCAACCACTTTAAAGTGGATCTATCAGCTCAATATGCTGCTCTATGTAAGCGCACCATATTAAAGATACAAGTCTCCTATTCGCCAAAATTGCACAAAAAATATGGTGTTTTATAGCCAGTAGGAGCAATGAAAGAAAATATAGTACTCAGTGATTTGAGTCATCCGTATACACAAGGAGGAAGGGGTTCCCGCATGTATCCATGACTGGTGCAGTGACATTTTTCTTGTCTTATCTTAAGGCCCCTATGCATTTAAGATAAAGGAGGTATAATCTGCTGATTTCTGTGAGATTGGCTGACCATTTAATCGATATGGATGCCCCTGACTGTTCCCTAAGGCCGGGATCACACATGCGAGAAACACACGATTCTTGTGCGAGTCTCTCGCATGAACACCTGCTGCTGCCGCCAGCACTCGGACCAGAGCGTGTGGCTGAATGTATTTCTATGCAGCTGCATGCTCCGGTCCGAGTGCTGGCGGCAGCGCCGTGTGTTCATGCGAGAGACTCGCACGAGAATCGTGCGAGTTTCTCGCATGTGTGATACCGGCCTAACAGATAATGTTGGGGGACACAAGGATAAGGTTCTTGGAAATCAATTTCCCAATCCTTTTGTTTGGAAGAGAGAAGAGCTACTGTGGAGCTGAACATTTCTGTATACGCGGGAGTTGTAGCTTCTTGTTTCTGGTAGTTAAAAAAATTTCCTCATAGACAGAAATAAAATATAACATTTTGTCTGCTTACAGTCACAATTAGAAGCTATCTGCCTTCTGGCATATATTGAACTCATTGATGAATCATAGAATCATAGAGTCATAGAATGGTAGAGTTGGAAGGGACCTCCTGGGTCATCTGGTCCAACCCCCTGCTCAAAGCAGGATTCACTAAATCATCCCAGACAGATGTCTGTCCAGCCTCTGTTTGAAGACTTCCATTGAAGGAGAACTCACCACCTCTCGTGGCAGCCTATTCCACTTATTGATCACTCTAACTGTCAAAAAGTTTTTTCTAATATCTAATCTGTGTCTCCTCCCATTCAGTTTCAACTCATTGCTTCTAGTCTTTCCTTGTGCAAATGAGAATAAAGATAATCCTTCTACAATGTGACAGCCCTTGAGATATTTAAGACAGCTATTAAGTCTCCTCTCAGTCTTCTTTTTTGCAAGCTAAACATTCCCAAATCCTGTAACCGTTCCTCATAGGACATGGTTTGCAGACCGGACACCATTCTGGTCGCTCGTCTCTGAACATGCTCCAGTTTGTTGATGTCTTTTTTAAAATGTGGTGCCCAAAACTGGACACAGTATTCCAGATGAAGTCTGACCAAAGAGAAGTAGAGGGTAGTGTTGAGCGATACGATACTGCAAGTATCGGGTATCGGCCGATATTGGCTGTATCGGAATTCCGATCCCGAGTTCCGATATTTTCGTCTTATCGGATACCGGAATCGGAATTGTCACTGTCACTGTCAGTGTCCGTCGGTCGGGTCTGTCAGGAGTCAGCGGCACTTACCCGGCAGAAGATCTCCGGCGGTCACATCCCGGGCTGCTTAATGGCCGCCATCCTCTTCTCCCCCGTGGTCACATGCAGTATCTCGCGATAACTGCAGTGACTGCTGGGTAATCGCGGCCGTAAAGCAGTCCGATGACGTCACCGCCGGGGAAGCTGGTAAGCAGCTGTGCTGCGCCGGGATGACAGGCTCTGCCTGTCATTCCGATGTAGCAGAGCTGGATCGTCGTGGGACAATCGTTACTATGGACTGCGTCGGACAGGTGGTATACTGTTGGTTTGTTTTTTTTATTTTTTTACAGGAGATCGATGGCGTCGCAGGAATGAGAGAGTAATAAAAAAAATGAAAACTGTGTTGTCTCTTTTATTTCATTAAAAGACTTTTTTCTTGCTGTGTCTTTTTTTTAAACATTTAATAACTTTGGGATTAATAATGGATCGGTGTCTTATTGACACCTCTCCATTATTAACCGGGCTTATTGTCACCGTGCAATCAACGGTGACAATAACCCCTTATTACCCCGCTTGCCACCGCTACAGGGCAAGTGGGAAGAGCCGGGTAAAGTGCCACAATTGGCACATCTTTTGATGCGCCAAATGTGGGGCTGCTGTAGCCTGGTATTATCAGGCTGTTGAGGGCCAAAATCCATGGGCCTTGACAGTCTTTTAATACCAGGCCGCAGCAGTCTGCATTTTACTTGGCTGGTTAACAAAAATAGGGGGGATCCCCACGCCGTTTTTTTTTCGAGGGGATTCCCTATTTTTGTTAACCAGCCAAGCTAAGCAGACTGCTGTGGCCTGGTATTATCAGGCTTGCAAGGTCCATGGATATTGGATCCTTACCAGCCTGAAAAACCAGGCCTCAGCGGTCTGCTTCATCTGGCTGGTTAACAAAAATAGGGGGGACCCCACGCTAATTTTTTTCGAGGGGATCCCCTATTTTTGTTAATCAGCCAAGATATGCAGACTGCTGTGGCCTGGTATTATCAGGCTGGCAAGGTCCATGGATCTTGGCTCCTTAACAGCCTGAAAATCCAGGCCTCAGCGGTCTGCTTCATCTGGCTGGTTAACAAAAATAGGCGGGATCCCCACGCCGTTTTTTTTTCGAGGGGATTCCCTATTTTTGTTAACCAGCCAAGCTAAGCAGACTGCTGTGGCCTGGTATTATCAGGCTGGCAAGGTCCATGGATCTTGGCTCCTTAACAGCCTGAAAATCCAGGCCTCAGCGGTCTGCTTCATCTGGCTGGTTAACAAAAATAGGGGGGACCCCACGCCATTTTTTTTTCGAAGGGAACCCCTATTTTTGTTAATCAGTTCCCTCTGACGTCACTGATGGTGTCCCTGGCTGACCTGAAGTGAAAGTGGAAAGCAATCAATTAAGCTTTCCACTTCCTCTCCTGTCAGCCAGGAGAGGAACTCATTCATTTGGGGGTTTACTGTGAGGCTGCAGCATTAGCTGCGGTCCCTGCAGTAAACATTAACCCTTTCTGAAGGATTACACCGTGGGACCTGACTGTGCATCGGATTGGTAAGAATAATTTTGCTTTATTATTTTATTTTTATTACAGGAAATGGTTTTAGCAGGTAAATAAAATATGATCAAAAACTGTGTGATTATTTCATTAAACTTCTTTTTTATTAAAGTGTGTGTGTTTGATTTTTCTTTCATACAATAGGATTAATAATTGATAGTTGTCTAATTGACAGCTCTCAATTATTAACCTGGCTTAAAGTGACCTTTCAATTGCAAGGTCATTTTAACCCCTCATTAACCCATTCGCCACCGCTACAGGGCAATGGGAATAGACGGGCAAAGTGCCAGAAAGGGCAAATCTAATTAGAGATTTGCCCTTTCTTGGTTGTCTGGGGGCAGATGTTAGTAGCCGGGGGGGGCCAAAAATAATGGTCCCTCTCTGGGCTATTATTATCTGCCCCCACTCACTGGCTTTGTCTGTCTGGTTGCGAAAATAGGGCGGGAGCCCACGCATTTTTTTTTCAGCAATTTTACACCTCATATATATATATATACATGTCATTGAGTTTGTGACACATATATATATATATATTATATATATATTTATAGTTCATACACTTCTACATAGTATAATAGCCGCTTATTCAATTGCCGGCTTTTGTGAAAATGCAGAACCCGACATGAAATGACATTTGGTGTACATAGAGTTAACCATGTCCTTTGCTATCTGATTTGCACAAACAATTAAATCAGTTTATGTGTGCAAAATTTCACACCTGTAGGGGTTAATTAAAGGTGTAAATTCGTAGCAAAAAAGTCCGGTTTTTTTACAACAAATTTACACCTTTAATTAACCCCTACAGGTGTGAAATTTTGCAAACATAGACTGATTTAATTGTTTGTGCAAATCAGATAGCAAACGACATGAAAAGACATGGTTAACCCTATGTACACCAAGTGTCATTTCATGTCGGGTGCTTCTGTCTTTTCACTGAAGCCGGCTTTACCCGGCAATTGAATCAGAGGATATTTTACTATGTAGAAGTGTATAAACTATACATATATGTATATATATATGTCACAATGACATGTATATATATATATATGTATTCTATGTGTGTATATTTAGTGTTTACAAGGAAAGAATGGGGTTTTTTTAGTTCCGATATTTTGTTCCCATAGACTTACATGGGACTTCCGGTATCGGTATCGGGTATCGCCGATATTTTAATGGTATCGGCGATACTATTCCGATTCCGATACTTAGGGGTATCGGAAAGTATCGCTCAACTCTAGTAGAGGGCAATAATGACTTCATGTGATCTAGACTGTATGCTTCTGTTAATACATCCCAGAATTGTATTTGCTTTTTTTGCTGCTGCATCACATTGTAGACTCATGTTCAGTCTGTGATCTATTAGTATACCCAAGTCTTTTTCACATCTGCTGTTGCTTAGCCCTATTCCTCCCATTCTGTATACGCTTTTTTCATTTTTATTTCCCAGATGTAGTACTTTGCATTTTTCCCTGTTAAACACCATTCTGTTAGTTGTTGCCCACTGCTCCAGTTTTTTATATCTTATTGAATCCGCTCTCTCTCTTCTCTAGTATTAGCTATCCCTCCTAGCTTTGTGTCATCAGCAAATGTAATCATTTTACCCTCAATTCCTTCATCTAAATCATTGATAAAGATGTTGAACAATACAGGGCCCAAGATAGAGCCCTGTGGTACCCCAATTGATACATTCTTCCAACTGAATTTGCAGCCATTTATTACAACTATTTGTGTCCTATCACTAAGCCAGTTATGAATCCACCTAACAGTTGCCTTGTCCATTCCATACTTAGTCATTTTTTCAATAAGGATTGTGTGAGATACTTTGTGAAATGCTTTGCTGAAGTCAAGATATAATATATCTACAGCATTTCCCTGATCCACCCAGTCAGTGATTCTGTCATAGAAGTAAATTAAATTAGTCTGACATGACTTATTAGGTACAAACCCATGCTGACTCTGGTTAAGCACTTCATTCTTGTCCAGGTACTTACATACATGTTGTTTAATAATTTGTTAAAAGATCTTTCCTGGTATAGATGTCAGACTCACCGGCCTATAGTTCCCTGGGTCCACCTTCTTCCTATTTTTGAAGATATGAACAACATTTGCTCTTCTCCAGTCTTCTGGGACTTCTCCTGTTCTCCAAGAATTTTCAAAGATTATGGAGAGTGGTTCAAAAATTTCTTAAAATAGGAATTTAAAAGTTTGGCATTCTCAACATCCTTTCTTACCATTTCATAATTTTCATCCTGTAAAAATCCTATAGCATCTTTGACTTTTCTTTTACTTTTGACATATCCCCAAAATCCTTTTTTATTACTTTTGAAATCTCTTCCAAGCCTTAATTCATTGTCAGCTTTAGCTAATCTGATTCTTGCCCTGCAGGTTCTGCAGACATCATTATATTCTTCTTTAGATATGCCTCCCTCTTTGCATTTGATAAACATTTCTTTCTTCCTTTTTAGCATGTGTTTAAGTTCTGTGTTCATCCATCCTGGTTTCCTTAAATACTTCCTATTCTTCCCTCTTTTTGGAATTGTTAATGATTGTGCTTTGAGAATCTAAATTTTCAAGATTTCCCATCCTTCCTGGACATTTTTGTTCTTAAGGATATCCAGCCATTGGATCCCTCCGATTCTCTTTCTGAGTCCCTTAAAATCTGCCTTTTTGAAATCTAACCTTGAAGTCTGAGTATTCACAGGTTTTCTTCCTCTAGTTATCCAAAATTCTAAAATAGCATGGTCGCTACCTCCTAAGGTCCCAGCCACTCTTACCTCCTCAACCATTTCCTCCCTGTTTATAAGGATTAGATCCAAGGTAGCAGATCCCCTTGTTTTCTCCCCTACCTTTTGGAAGATAAAGTTGTCAGCAAGAGAGGATAAGAATTTCCTGGACCTGTTAGTTTTGCCTGAGAGAGATTCCCAACAAATGTCTGGATAGTTGAAATCTCCCATGACCAAACTTGGCCATTTGATGCATAAAGAGTTCATCCATATCTTCAGCTTGCATAGGTGGCCTGTAGTAAATGCCTACAATGGTGTCCTTTCCATTGTTCGCTCCTTGTATTCTTACCCAAACAGTTTCAACAGAACTCCCAGTCTCTGAAGCTTCAATCTCTGTGCAGATATACGCTTTTCTAACATACAATGCGACACCTCCTCCGCGTTTATCAAGTCTGTATCTTGCAAATAAGTTTTATCCTTCTAGCCTTATATTCCAATCATGTGTATCGTCCCACCAAGTTTCAGTGATTCCAATGACATCATATTTCTTTTCCTGCGTTAGTAGTTTCAATTCTCCTTGTTTGTTGCCCATGCTTAGCGCTTTTGTATAGAAACATTTTAGTTTGTGATTGGTTTCTCTTCCTCCAATATTTTTATTATTTAGATTTTTTTGTCTTCGTTCTTCCTTTCCATTTCTAATAACAGAGTTCTCAATAGCATTTGTCAGGTGTATGGATTTTTCTGGCCTTTTGCTTCCCTTCCCACGTTGTTCTAGTTTAAAGCTCTCCTGATGAGTGTAGCAAGGCGACTTCCAAATACATGTTTTCCAGTCTTCGTAAAGTGTACCCCATCTCTAGCAAGTAGTCCATCGTATAGATAATTCACTCCGTGATCCAGAAATCCAAATCCTTGCTGACGGCACCATCGACGTAGCCAGTTATTCACCTGCAGAATTTTATTCCACCTCCTTGTTCCATGGCCATCCACTGGAAGGATGGAAGAGAAGACCACCTGCGCTCCCAGATCTCTCACTTTCTTGCGTAAGTTTTCAAAGTCACTGCAGATGGTTTCCAGGTCACTTCTTGTGGTGTCTTTTGTCCCCACATGTATTAGCAGGAATGGGCAGTCATCTTTAGGTCTGAAGAGTCCTGATATCCTGTCAGACACATCTTTAATTTTTGCACCTGGAAGACAGCACATTTCTCTTGAGGTTATATCCGGTCTGCAGATAGCGGCCTCTGTTCCTCTCAACAGGGAATCCCCCATGACCACAACTCTCCGTTTCTTCTTCACTACATTTTTCTTTCTCCATCCAAAAGGACTCTGGGGGCGTACAAGGTTGTTCTTTGTGGGCAAAGTCTTATCCTGATGTATTTCTTCATCGTTCTCCTGTGTGAGAGCATGGTACTGGTTCCTGAGCAGTATGGGTGCTGACTGCCTCCCCATCCTCCTGCTTCTCTGGGTCATATGCTTCCATTCCTCTGTTTCTTCAGGTGCACTTCGAATTTCTTCTCTTTCTGTACCATGAAGAGATAATTCTGCTCTGTCTAAGAACTCTTCATCTTCCTTAATGATCTTCAATGTAGCTAACCTCTCTTCTAGATTTCGCAACTTTTCCACTTTTCCTCCAACATGGACACAAGTTTGCATTTCTGGCATGTGAAATTTGGCTTTTCCACTGGTATTTGTGAGACACTAGATATTTGTCAATCACTGTCAGTGGACAGGGGAAGCCGCCAGGGACCCACCTGTACTACTAGTGCACAAAGCGACTCAGTCCCAGGCAGCTATTCAAAGTATGTTTTTCTCTGAAACATTGCAGCATTTCAGAGACAAATGTATATAGCTGTGACCGACAGCCAGTGGCTGACACATGCTGCCCACGGTTGGGGCTGATACATGCTGCTCATGGTTTGGACAGCATGTATAAGCTGACAGGTTCACTTTAACAGCTAATTTCCATAAAAAGAAAAAGATAAAATACTCTTTAACAAGACATCAGATCACAGATACCAAGGTGTCATTTTATTTAGCTTGCTATGACCTACAGTTGAAACCAGAACACTATATAAAAAGAAACATATGCATGTTTTTCTCAATCTCTGAAATGAAGTCATAATAAATCTTTCCCGTTTAGGTCAATTAGGATTACCATAATTATTTATATTTGTCAAATGTCAGAATAATGAGATAGATAGAATGTTTTAAGGCATTTTTATTATTTACTGCAAAGTCAAAACTTTACATACACTAAGATAACTATGCCATTAAACAGTTTTGGACTGACAATATGATGATGTCATGTGTTTGGAAACTTCTGATAGGCTTTTGACAACATCTGAGTTAATTAGAGATAATTTGTGTAGCATCATGGGAAAGTCTCAAGAAATCAGACAAGATATTAGGAAGAGAATTGTGGACTTGCACAAGTCTGGCTCATCCTTGGGTACAATTTCAAGATACCTGAAGCTCGTTCATCTGTACAAACAATTATACGCAAGTACAAACAAGTTGGGAATGTCCAGCCATCATAACACTCGGGAAGGAGATGGGTTCTGTGTCCCAGAGAAGAATGTGCTTTGGTCCGACATGTGCACATCAACCCAAGGACAAAAGCAAAAGACCTTGTAAAGATGATGACGGAAGCTGATAAGTTTATGTCAATATCCACAGTGAAATGAGTACTGAATCAACATGGGCTGAAAGTCCACTCTGCCAGGAAGAAGCCATTACTTCAAAAGAAACATAAAAAAGACAGATTAATGTTTGCAAATGCACACAGGAAAAAAAACATTAATTTTTTAGAGACATGTTCTCTTGTCTGATGAAACTAAAATTGAACTTTTTGGGCATAATGACCATCGTTATGTTTGGAGGAAAAAGGGAGAAACTTTAAAGCCTAAGAACACAATCCTAGCTGTGAAACAAGGGGTGATATCATTATGTTGAGGGGTTATTTTGCTGCAGGAGGGACTGGTGCATGTCACAAAACAGATGGCATGAGAAAAGAAGATTATGTGGCAATACCGAAGCAACATCTCAAGACATCAGCCAGGAAGTTAAAGCTTGGGCAGAAATGGGTCTTTCAAATGGACCATGACCTGAAGCATACTGCCAAAATGGTAACAAAGTAGCTTAAGGATAACAAAGTCAATGTTTTAGAGTGGCCATCACAAAGCCCTCATCTCATTCCAAATACTAATGAAATGTATGTAAATGTTTGACTTTGCAGTAATAAAAATGCCTTAAAACATTATGTCGCTCTCATTATTCTGGCATTTGGCAAATATTAATACTTATGGTAATCCTAATTGACCAACAATGTGACAGTTTTTTTCAGATTTCATATTCTGTCAGATATTGAGAAAAACATGCATATCTGTCTTTTTATATAGTGAAAAAAAACTACTGATTTCAGCTATATATGCCCATATAAGCAGCTTAGGGGGTTGATCAGACAGACAGATTCCCTTTAATAGAAGTTCAAAAATAGAGAGCAGTCATCATGACAACACCTCAATAATGTGTACCCCAACTCAGGTCCTCAACAGCCAACTGATCATGTTTTCAGGATTTTCTTAGTATTGCACAGGTGATAGAATTATTGTCTGTGCAGGTACTGCAATTACAGTGCAATACTGTTATAGTGCACTACATAGTGAAAATCTTCGTCTCTTGTGAAGCTCATCCAGAGTATCATCTTCACAGCAGTACCAAGGTGACAGCAGTGGGGGTCTTCACTAGACCTATGGTGATTGTAGTAACCTAACCGTCAAGGGGGCTAATGAAAGCTGTTGCAAACAGGCACTAGCGCACTTTCCAATTAAATTGCACTTTCTGCTATTAGTAGTTAGACATGATTATATCAACATTTGACTATTGTACGTGTTACAAACCTGCTCAATGAGACTTTGTAATTATTGTGAAGTTTTATTTCATGCCCTAGTTATCACCCCCAAATAACACTGTACGGTATTTAAATCATGCCGCTAATAAGATGTCATTCCCAGCTGTCTGCTATATTGCCTTGTAACAGTAATTATTCACACCGTGCAAAACGATGACTTCTTTAGTCATAAACTAACAATCTTCTAGACTTGATACGTTTGTAATAATGCGGCTGAAGTATAAACATAGCTACATAAATCTGCATTACTTACACCGAACATGTTAACAATTAGAATGTGATGACAGAAGTTCTAGCAGCAATCTATAGATGTTATTTCTGTCAAGATAATATGCATGATAGAGAAATGGATAATTAATGGTAGAAATGGTGAACGTGTCCAGATAGCAAATTACAGACTTGTCATTCGCAAAATGCTGTTCTATGAGCTAGAGGAAAAATAAGCATTTTTAATGGGACCCTTAGCAGAATTTAATATATCTGAAAGAAAAAAAAGAAAGAAATAAAAAATTCTAATTCTTAAACTACAGTAATTTTCTAGTAATTATATATAAATGGCTACCAATGTAATACAAATCAAGGCTTCTTATACTACTGTTCAATATAATCTGCTACTGATAAGTATTATTAGGCTCATACTCATTGTTGACCCCATCATTTGGCAACAGAGACTAGCAGCACCATCCCATTCTCATTGTTGACCCCATCAGTAGAAAATAGAGACTGGCAGCACCATCCCATTCTCATTGTTGACCCCATCAGTAGAAAATAGAGACTGGCAGAACCATCCCATTCTCATTGTTGACCCCATCAGTAGAAAATAGAGACTGGCAGAACCATCCCATTCTCATTGTTGACCCCATCAGTAGAAAATAGAGACTGGCAGAACCATCCCATTCTCATTGTTGACCCCATCAGTAGAAAATAGAGACTGGCAGAACCATCCCATTCTCATTGTTGACCCCATCAGTAGAAAATAGAGACTGGCAGAACCATCCCATTCTCATTGTTGACCCCATCAGTAGAAAATAGAGACTGGCAGAACCATCCCATTCTCATTGTTGACCCCATCAGTAGAAAATAGAGACTGGCAGCACCATCCCATTCTCATTGTTGACCCCATCAGTAGAAAATAGAGACTGGCAGAACCATCCCCATTCTCATTGTTGACCCCATCAGTAGAAAATAGAGACTGGCAGAACCATCCCATTCTCATTGTTGACCCCATCAGTATAAAATAGAGACTGGCAGAACCATCCCATTCTCATTGTTGACCCCATCATTAGATGATACAGACTAGCAGAACCATCTCTGGTTAGTACTAATGCAAACATAAGCCTACAGTACTAAACCTAGAAGTAGTTCACAACACATTAAGGAAGATAATACAGTATCTTTAACATACCCTACTGGCTTGGGTTATATAGGCATGAAACCTTGTTTTGCTTTGTAGTATTTAGTCTCTGCAGCAGGAAAATAAGCTATGGATGTATAGGCTCTAATAGACTGAGAACTCCAGTCATGTCAGCTTATGAATTAGTATCACCTACTCACATGGTAAAAGCAAACAGACTAGCAATATGAGCAAGGCTGAAGCTGTTTTCCTCCTTCTCATCGTAATTGTCTCTATGGTAGGATGATTGCATCAAGTGTCTGGTCAGTGTTGTCTTTACCATTATCATCCCCATCTATTGCTTTCCATTATCTTTCTCCTTTTGCTTCATCATTTAACTACTAGACAAAAAAGAAGAGAATTAGAGCAATACATGTTGTCATACAATGCCTGTCTTCACCGGTTCAACCGCCTATTAATAAAATTTGTGTACAATTTAAACCTAATTTTTAATGATTCTAATAAAATGCCAATACTTTATATGACTTGGGTTTCGTTATCAATTTTTCCATTCCATTACGATATATATGCTCCATTTTTTTTGTATTGCTCTAATTGTATTGGGAGTTCCCCACTTTCTGGACTATGGTCCCTCATTTTGTCCATTACTCTAGCAATTTCTGCATAGAAAAGAAAAGAAAGTATGCAATGGAAAGGGATCACCCATAAAAGATCAATATTTATTAAACAATTAAGCCAAAATATATATAAAAACACTCAAGAAGGCAAAATTCAAGAACTAATAATAGCCAGGTAGAACCCTTAATAATGGATGTCTGCCACATCTGATGATTAAATAAATGGCAAAAATGACAAACTGTTTATGAGTATAATACATAACTATACTCAATGAAAAAATTATACAGCAAGTTAGAGATAAGAATATTTTGGTATATAGATTAAGAAATATCTTAAAAGATGATAGAACAAAAAAGTGTAAGAAAAGTATATAAATACTGAATAATATGTATAAAAAGCAGGTTATTAAAATGTAAAATCTGCAACATATAAATAACCAAGCCAAATAAAATAGTATGTCTTAGACCTGTTTCACACGTCCTAATATTTCCGGTACTGGAGATATCAGTGTCCGTGTGTGTAATACTTGTGGCACACGTGTGGCAAACGCATGCCACATCAGTACCACATGCATCAGCAACAAGGCAGCAGTGGTACAGTTAGCGCAGTTCCCCGGCATCAGGTGCTGAAAATTGCTATCATCATTCTCCCCTGTTCTTTAGGTAATCAGTGCGAGCAGGGGAGAATGTTAAGAGTTATATTCAACTGATAGTGACAGCAGAAGGCGGACTATTGCTCCCATCAGCCTACGCCTGCTGCCACTAATAATTGCAAGAGCAGGCAAGCCTGATGGGAGTATTTATCACCCACAACTGGCACTATAAATAAATAAATAAAAAATCTGGCGTTGGCTCCCCTGTAATTTTGATAACCAGCCAGGCAAAACTGACAGCTGAGGGCTGCAACCCTCAGCTGTCAGCTTTAGATAGGCTGGTTATTAAGAATAGAGGGGTCCTCACACTGATTTTTTTAATTATTTAAACAAATAATTGAAAAACCCTAGTTTGGGGTCCCCCCATTTTTGACAACCAGCCTTGCTAAAGCAGATAGCTGGGGGCTATGGATATTGACCCCCCAAGCCTAAAAATAGCAGCACGCAGCCGCCCAGAAAAGGCACATATATTAGATGTGACAATTCTGGTACTTTGCCCTTTGTTTTGTCTGAGAGCTGTCTTCAGCACCTGGTGCATGGGAACAGAGCTAACTGTACCGCTGCTTCTCAGGCACCAATACGTGTCACACAGCTGTCATCAGTGTGCACGTGTGTAGGACATTTTGCGGCCTGTGCTGCTGTTAAAAAACTGAGATGTCAACATATTTTTCCCACAGACACACAGTCCGTGGAAACACACTGACATGTGCACAGACCCATTAACTGGAATGTGTCTACGTGTGTAAGTGTCTCTGGTACGTGTGGTGAGTTTTCACACGTACCGGAGTCACGGACATGTGAAAGAGGCCTTAGATATACCTAAAATGATACCAACAGTTGCTGAACAAAGGGTAAAATTCATGTTGTTGTAATCTGTATGGAAAAAAATACACAGATGGGAGAGGACACCTTGTGTATCACCACAGAAAGAGTGGCCTCTTCAGGGAAAAGTGCTCTATATATATATGTGTGTCATCAATTTGTGTGGAAACTGTCTAACAGCCACAAAACATGCAGCAGCAGTGACTCGAACATATTATCTGAGCTCACCCAAGTTATTCAGATAACACGGGAGCATGCTCGGATAACACATTATCCGAGCACGTTCACTCATCGCTAATGATTTTCTTTAAAAGCATCTAAAATAGGCAATGGACAAGCTTGTGAGTGGCATGTTCTAAGCGCGCTTTGGCTTAAAGGGCACCTGTCGCCTCAGAAAACTCTATTTACTTGCAAATATAGGGTCTATCTACAAGTACTGTAAA
Organism: Oophaga sylvatica; assembly: GCA_033576555.1. NCBI lineage: Eukaryota > Metazoa > Chordata > Amphibia > Anura > Dendrobatidae > Oophaga > Oophaga sylvatica. Next base: position 512,496,235 of record JARQOD010000002.1, on the reverse strand, counting down.
TAGTATTGCAAAGCTGTCCAGCTGCTTTATTTAAAATGCAGATACTTGGAGAAAATAACTTATTTCCTCACGTGACACTCTAGCTTTCAGTCATGGGAGTGTGCATGGAGCGGCTACAGTCATGATCACAGCACAGCTACTTATACTTGCCACGGTGACATTGCCTCCCTCTGAGGGGTGATGTCATGCCTGGAGGTAGGTAATACACAGCATGCATTGCAATTACTGCTGCGGGCCAGAGGGGGAGCTTTGGACCTGACTTCAGGGGAGCTGTTCTCTCTGGTCGGGAGGAGGAGTCAGTTAAGTCTGTTGGGCAGTTGGTCAGTGGAGAGTGAAGGTACAGGAGCGGAGTCAAGGTCTCTGGGAATTGAAGCTACGTGGAGCTGACCCCGGAGTGGAGTGCTGACAAAAAGGTTGTCAGAGTCCTTGGCTGGGTGGGTGCTGTATGCCCCAACAGCCGAATCTGGAGGGTAGGGGACTGCAAGCTCCCTGGCCACACCAAACACCAGGAGGCACTGCAGCACACCAAGAGCCCGGGGCTGACAGTGGAAAAGCAGTGCTCGTGATAGGCTCACGCTGTCTGCCATAGAGGTTAAACACCAACAAGCAGTAGAGGGCCGCAGGTTAGCTACAGGCAGCAGGGACCCGAAAAGAGAGCACAGCAGGAAGGTTCCCAACCCCACCTGGCAGGGTGGACCCCTGAATACCTCCAGGCTAGCCGGACTCTTTCTGTCATCTCCAACTGTCTACCCCAGATTGCATTTTGATCTACCAAGAAGTAAACGGTAAATAAAACTGCACTTCTCTGTGTCCCTTACTTATTCTCTGCACCCCAACATTCACCACCACCATAACAGCCAAAAATATTTGCCCTGGGGCCCCGCTCTACCCTTGGGGAGCTGTACCATCTTTGCTGCATCATCATCGGCCACAATGGACCTGAACCGCAGCGTCAGCTACCCATTGCCGAACACCACGGGTGGCCTCATGACTCCATATCATATAACCCTCCCCCATTTTATGGCACGGCCAGGGCCACCGAAATGGATCACGGCCCCGTAACCTCCTCCAAAAAACTGTCCGGCCCAAGTCTGAGCACCCTACGACCCTGGGGGCATGTCATAAGCATGAAATGGCATTTTGATTGACAGCTTGCTTGAAAGCTCATCTGTAGAGTTGTTGATTGTAGCCACCCCATGAACAACCTCATGACTGAAATCTTACTGCTACTGGGAGGAAAAAAGTTAACTCTCTCCCAGTAGACACAATTTCAGTAACTTCAGTAAAACCCTTAACAAAAACACACAAAAAAAACTGAAACGAAAACCTAAAGGGATGAATTAGAATATAAGATGGTTTGCATGAAGTGTGTAGGCGCATGTTCACACTGGCCACTAAACAGACAAAACCCAAGATAAAACAAGATAAGCAAATACCCAGCAGTAAATATATAAATAAATAAATATATAAGTAAATATCAATAGTGCATGATAATAATATAGGGTTAGCATAATTTTGATCAAAACAACATAAGCCATCCCACCATGTCAAGGTAAAGTATTTACTGCAGGGTATTTTCTTATTTTGCTTCTACCTTAGTTTTGTCTATTTTGTGGCTTGTGTTAACATACACTTGCATGCTGCATGCACATCAACTCATATTTTAGTTCATCTGCTAAGGTTTTGTTTCAGTATATATCCAAAGTTTAATAGTGAACTGTTCAAATTGCCTCTTTAGAGAGGAAGAAGACTTGAACACTAGGGTCACCTACTGGAAGTAGAAATCTCAAAAGTCAATATCGACCCCTTAAAAGGTAATCCAGAATCTCAATTTTCAGGCACGTGTTTTTGGGTGTTGGCCTTCTTCTGTGCAAAGCATGCAATCCGATCTGATTGATCAATCAATATATGAAAAAATTAATCCAGTTGGTACACACCACAATGAGGGTAAAAATCAAAACACGAGAATTATGGGGGTTTTTCACGCCACAATATTGCAGTAAAATATAAGACGCAATAAAAACATCTACCCCAAGACGGTAACAGTTAAAACATCTGCTCAGGGCATAGAAAAGTAACCCTTTAAACAGCGCCATATCCTGAAAAATTAAAACGTTATAGGTCTCGGAAAATGGCGACACAATTACATTTTTTTCTATTACAAATTTCCAGATTTTTTTCAGCACTAAAATAAAAAAAAATTATAAATGTTTGGTATCTATAAACTCGTACTGACCTGGAGAAGCCAAGCTTAGTGGTGATACACGTGGGGTTCCTCTGTCCACACACCATGCTGTGACCGGGTATTTGTATATCCGCATCCACCTACAGGCTTTTTGGCTGCCTTCTTCTTTTACCCAAAAATGTTTTTTACCATATGCTATAGTGCTTATATTTAAACCTATAGCTCAACTGACCCCATTATTTAGGGTGTTTTGCATTTGCTCTATTGGGGTTCTCTCAGTGCAGCTTCAGCCACTGGACTTGAATATTTTGTCTGTTTTTGGGATAATTTACTTCATTTAGACTATTGGCTAATTGTCATTTGTTCAAAGTTACGTTATTTTTGATACGTCTGGTGCACACAGTGGAGATAGATGCAAGGCACCTAACCGGTCCTTCGGGTGTTATGGTTTATACCTTCAATGGTTGCTTTTAACATGTGGTTTTACCTTGTTTGTGTGATCCTGTGTTGTCATGCTTTAATAAAATGTATTGTTTCTTATTTTTGAAATTTATTCATGGTGATCCTGGCCATTTTTTGTACACACTTCTTTTTTCTTGAGCATTGACCTGGAGAATGATATTGCCAGGTCAGTTTTACCTTATAGCGAACATGGTAAATAAAAAAAAGACAAAACAGTTGTGGAATTTCAATTTTTTTGCAATTTAATTTTGCTGTTAACCGATACGATTAATTTACTTTACATTTTGATAGATAGGACATTTCTGAACACCGCAATATCAATATATGTATTTTTTTATTTTTTTAAATCGTGATTTCCTATGAACGTGGGCCACGACCGGATGTTCATAGGAGATTTACAATGACAGCCATGGGGGTCTTCTGTAGACCCCCAGCTGTCATGACAAGGCATCGGCACCCTGCAATCACGTGACAGGGGCGCCGATGGGCAGGTCTTGTGACTCGTTTCCAGCCAACTCTAGTTAAATGCTGCTGTCAGAGATTTACAGAGGCATTTATCTTGTTAACAGCCTCAGGTGGATCATGAATCCACCTTCGGCTGTTAGATGCACATGACAGCTCATCAGATCAGAGTAGAGAAGGTAGGGGCCAGGTGCTGAAGCCCACATCAAAAGCAGTGACAAGACCAATAATGTACCTATATGTCATCGTTCATTAGGGATTAATATTGTGGGTTTTTTTTAATGATCAGTGTGGTGGTGCTTTTTGGTAACTAGGAGGTGGTAGTATGTGGTCGGATCATGGTGTGGTGGTATTTTACCCTTGTTTGTGGTTTAATTGGCATATTGCTCTTTATATGGTAGACTTTCATCTGTACCAAGATGTAATTGTATTCAGAAATTATGCAATTATTAGTTAAGTAGGTATTCTGACCATTTCATTTTTATGCATATTTTCTAACTTTACAAGGGGCTCATATATCTAATCAACATGCAGGTGGGGGCCAAATATAGCATTGAGGACCATAAGTCTCTTGTTATGTCAATGATGGCATACAGTGAAGATTCATGATGCAGTAACTATCTCTTTGTGCAGAGTTGGTGAGGATGAGATCACAAAGCAATACACATACCTTTTTTATTCAATTTTATTCATCAACAATAAATACATAGGTATACCATATACATTTTAGAGTCAATTTACATTTACACCTTTAGGGTTTGCTCACCCTAGCTTATAAATCGGACGATGATTATCTCAATGGAGGCAGTATTGTTCTGCCTAATTTTTCTCAGCTGTATTCGACATGACAAAAAAAAAACATGCTGTGGTTTCACTTTGAAATCAGTACAGTATGAGTTTGTATCTACTAACACTTTGAAAGTCGGTGCACGCTTTGGTATTATTATTATTATTATTATTATTGCGCAGATCTATGCAGTTCGATAATGCATACCACCAGTGCTTTTATTGAATGAAGTCCAGCTGTGTCTGACAATTTCTTTGAGAATTTTTTTTTAATATTCATATTTCTTGAATGTTTTGAACTCAATTACAGTCCAACACCCTTGTGCTAAGTTCCGTCACATACATAAGAGAATGTGTTTCTCATCAGTAATTAAAACTTATGAATCTTTAATTTTAACCCCTTCATGACCTTTGTCATGCAACAAAAGTCGGGTCCTTGCTTTTGATACTGTCTCGTGCACCAAGCCTGCATCTTTCTCTGCATATGATGGCTGATTTAATTCATCATCACGTGTCTCTAACAGGCATTAGTGGAATGGAGCAGAGTGGCTGTTAAGGTACTGCCACACTACACAATCCCGCTAGCGATCTCGTTAGCGTCGCATACTAATGAGATCGCTAGCGGGATTGTTTCTATATCGCTAGTAGCTACCTAACTTAGCGATGTCGTTAAGGACGCTATCGCGGTTAGCGATCTCCTTAACGACTTTAGCGGTACAAAAGTACCGCTAAATCGCTAAGAAAAGGTGCTACACTTAGCGATTATACTTACCCAGCGGGAGCGCCGGCGATAAAATAGGGTCCGGAACGATTCCAGCGACGAGCGAGATCACAGCAGGAAGCTCGTCGCTGGCAGCTGCCACACACACAACATCGCTAACGGGATCGCTAAATAGTGACGTTTTTTAGCGATCCCGTTAGCGATGTTGTTTAGTGTGGCATACCCTTTAATCTATTAAATACTTTTGTGGGATTTAACACATGCTGGCAAGGGAGTGCGTTATTCCTCGCTCCCATTGGCACCCTTGTCAATGGGTTTTCATGACAGCCAAGAGTCTTCTGAAGACCCCCCACGTCTGCATTATGATCCTCCTGTGAAAGCCAGCCTGATGCACTGCTATGTATAGCACAAGCAATCTGATGATTGCAGTTTCAAGTCCCCTAATGTGACTAAAAAATAAAATAAAAAGTGAGAAAAAAAGTTTAAAAATTTTAAAAAATGCAAAAAAGTTATAGTTTTCCCTCTTTTGCCCCATTAAAAATAAAAAAATGAAAATACACAAATTTGGTATCTATGCATTTGTATAAGTCTGATCTATCAATATATAAAATAAATTAATCTGATCGGTAAACACCGTAACGAAGGTAAAAATCAAAGCCCCAGAATTATGCTTTCTTTTTTCTGCCGCAACCTAGCAATAAAATAAAGAAAACATCTACCCCAAGATGGTATCAGTAAAAACATTTCCTCCACGGGTAAAAAAAAAAAAAAGCCTTCCACTATCCCATATCCTTAAAACTTAAAACTTTAGAGGTCTCAGAAAATGGAGACTCAAGCTAATTTTTTTAGTACAAATTTCCAGATTTTTGTCACTACTTAAATAAAAAAAAACAGATGTTTGGTATTTGTAAATTCATTCTGACCTGGAGAATCAGTCAGTTTTATCATATAGTGAACATGGTAAATAAAAAACCCAAAACCAATTGTGGAATTACACTTTTTTGCAATTTCAATACACTTGAAATTGTTTTCCCGCTTTTCAGTGCATGACATGACAAAATGAAAGATGTCATTCAAAAGTACAACTTGTCATGTGAAACACAAGCCCTCATACGACTATGGGGATGGAAAAATGATAAAAAGGATGGCTCTTGGAAGAAGGGGAGAAGAAAACAAAACAGAAAAAAGAAAAATTGCAACGTCAAGAAGGGGTTAATGTTCTTGCATGCATCAGATAAAATGTAATGTTCATGACAACAAAACATTCATATGGAGGATGTTATGACTTTGGTAATTTTGTCACAAAATATTATTTTGGTTTTTCACTTTTATTAATTTTGCTTTACTGGCCAACATTCCCTTTACACATGAATTATAAATGGAAGCATTGTGTACAATAATAAATTATATTGTGGTACCGTGTTAGCCAGAAAAATCGATGTGAATACTTTTCCATCCAATTATGACAAGAGCATTCTTAAGGTGATACCTTTATTGGCTAACCAGAAAATTATATGTTCGCAAGCTTTCAGAGCGCAGAGGCTCCTTCTTCAGGCAAGATTCCAAATGTAATCTTGCCTGAAGAAGGAGCCTCTGCGCTCTGAAAGCTTGCGAACATATAATTTTCTGGTTAGCCAATAAAGGTATCACCTTAAGAATGCTCTTGTCATAATTGGATGGAAAAGTATTCAAATGGAAGCATTGTGAGGTGAACATTTTTTTCTTTCATTTTTTTCCCCAATGCCATTTCTGTGTTTTTTGCTATTTTACTTCTTTATTTTGCAAATTGCTTTGCTGCTGTATTTCCACCTGAGTTAATCACAAGTTTTGGAACTGAATTGACAGGTAAGCTCATTGACTTTGAAAAAAACATCTCAAGTCTTGTGCAAAGTTTAATACAAAAGGTTTGGCTATTTCGGGTGACCTTACAAATGTCATGTTGTCATTTATTCACAGTACACTTTGGTACAGATAAGTTTACCCAAAATAACTAAATATTGTATTTGGTTTTCTTTGAAATAATAGCAAAAATTTTGAATAAAATGATATCAGACGATCAATGCACATTCAGTTTCTGTTAGATATTTGACCTCTGCAGCCAATCACTGTCTGCAGCAGTGACTCATGGGTCATAGCTATGGTCAGATATTGCAGTAGTCACAAGCCTGACTGGCCAGAAGAAGAAGCAGAGAGACAATAGGGAATCCAGGAAGAGCAGCGGGATAGAATCGGTAATGCAGATATGACTTTCTGTTGTTATTATTCTTCATCATGCTAATTTTGAAAAAAAAAAATATATATATAGACCCAAGAAAAATGGAAGCAGCACACCATTCAATCTTAGGTATCTTTTTATGTGTATAATATTCCTAAGTATCCTTTTATGTGTAAAATATTCCTTCAAGGTCGTAAGATGCAATTGCAAAGTCAATAATCGTTTACAATCCAGACCATATTTACGTTTCAAATCTGTGAGAGACGGAGTATTAAAAAATGCGACATCTCCTTCTATCCCCCTCAGAATCCTTTCCTCATCTTCAGGAGTGTAGAAAAAATTCTTGGGCAAGTCTAAATTACCACTAGACGTGGACATTGTTTAGAAAAAATAGTATGAAAAAATAAAAATTTGTGCACGCTTCTTATAAGTAAATTATATATAAAAAAGGAAAAAAAGAGCAGCACAGAGAAAATTCACAGCAAGGGTGCAAAGTCTTCCCAGGTGTATACCAAACCTTGTACAGAGATCCTAGAAAAATGGAAGCAGCACACCATTCAATCTTCAGGGTTTAAAGGTGCTTAGTTTATTAGCTCACAACACTGAGCCTTTTCAAGCAACATGATAGCGCACATACAAGGTATTTATAGTGTGCATAAGATTGAACATACTTAATACAAATGACATAAAAAAGAGCATGGCAATTCATAAAAAATTAACATACATATAGTGCATCAATATTCCATGTGTGTGCCAGTGCATAAAAATGCAGTGCAATAACATACAAATAAAGATTAACATATATATGCCGATTATACATTAATTAATAATTTACACAAGCTGTAATTCATAAATCATTATCACGACTCACCCCATTACATGCAATTACTCACATGCCTATGTCGGCGTCCTGCCTAACGTAGTGCGCATGTCCCAAAAGGGAAAGCAAAAGTCATATGGCCGGAAGTACACGTTGACCCGTGCATGCGCGGTAGACTTCTTCTCGATCCGGCACCATCTTGATTAATGGCAAAACGTAGTTGCGCATGGCAAATAGAGACTGCATATTAAAAAATAGCTCACATTCAAATATCAAGGAATTCTTTTGTTATAACATACACCCAAATGTCCACAACTCTTGATGTGGATAAATCACCACATATGGACATAAATATTAAGGGCAAAATATTAACATTACCGAAAAAATGGTAATATAATGATAGTATAATGGACCGTAGATCATACAGATCATAAAGGGGCATATAGCAGCCCTCAATATTTGCAAAAAATGGTCCACATATAAATGGAAAGTTCAAAACGCAACACTGCGCATACGTATATTGGCTGAGGCTGAACCAATAATGGTGTGTACACCCCCATTTGCTGGGACTGGTTACTCACCGTATATGAAAAAAGGAGGAGATACATGCTCTTGTAAAGGACAAAATCTTGACTCCTTATATCAATAGGTCATCATAGACCTCAATTGCCACATAACAGTGAAGTGTGAGTATACAAGAACTCCCATAGAAAATATGCCCAGATGAATTCCATTTAATTATCAAAAATAGTAGAAAAACAACAAAAAACAGATTAATAATAATATTTATTTTTTTAACAAGAGGTTGCATGAGTAGGGTAAGTCACGAATCATGATTTTTGAGAACAGTTTTTCACTTCACAGCTTAAAAAGAAAAAGGAAAAAAATAAAGATTAATGCCTTCAAAATACTACATCCATGGAGAGGCAAAATTCTCAAAGTTATAATAAAAAAAAACCGCATAAAAAAATATTATAGTGTTATTTGTAGTTTGAAATCCACATTCAATCCATTAGGTCTCAATGTATTCAACTTCCTAATCCATTTCAATTCTTTGGTTTTCAAAAGCTTAACCCTGTCACCTCCTCTCCTCAACGGGGGTACATGGTCTATAATACGATATTTCAATTTTTTTTCTGTATGACCAGATTCCACAAAATGCTTGGGAACTGGCAGATCCATCTTTTTCTTTCTTATTGTATATCTATGGTGGTTCACACTTGTTTTGAAATCCCACGTAGTTTCACCTACATACCATAGTTTACAAGGTCATTCCATTAAGTATATCACAAAATCACTAGAGCAGGTCAAATAATGATTAATAAAAAAATTTTCATTTGTGACCCAATGAAAAAATAGTCACCCTTCAGCATATTGTTACAATAAATGCAACCAAGACAAGGATAGCAACCTACTCTATTTTTACCTGTAAGGGATGGCTGAAAAGAGGATCTTTTGGGACCTATATCTGAACGGACCAATCTGTCATTTATATTTTTAAAACATTTGTAAGAAATGAGGGGTGGATTCCTATGCTCACTAATTTCTCGTAAACAACAGCCCAACATAGGCCAATGTTTTTTGACAATACCTACCACTTCACCAATAACTTCACTGAAAGTGGCTACTAGTGGAATCCTATTGATAGTGTCCTTTTTTGCTTTTGTTACACAAGAGATCATTTCTATCAATACTTTTAAACCCTATCCTCCCATTTTTTCAAGGTTTTGGTGGGATAATTTCTCTGTCTAAACCTCTTTGTCATCATTTTTAAAGAGGATTCCAATGTTTTTTCTTCACTTACTATTCTTTTAACCAGTAGATATTGACTATATGGTAAAGCTTCTACCAATTTTCGGGGATGATGACTTTCATACTTCAATAAATTGTTTTTATCAGTGGACTTTACAAACAATTGTTAACTTCATATTATACAGTTTCACCAGAACATCCAAAAATTTTAATTCTTTTTCAGAGTAAACCAGTGTAAACGTAATACTCTCATCTAAACTATTTAGAAACAGTCCAAAATTCTCAAGATCATCTATGGTCCCTTTCCATAGGAGATAGATGTCATCTATGTATTTCCACCACTCCAAAACATTATGGAAGTGGTGGGATACATAGATAAGATCCTCCTCCATGGCTGCCATAACCAGATTTGCATTGGCCGGTGCCATATTGGCACCCATGGCCATCCCCCTTATTTGCATAAAATATTCATCTCTAAATAAAAAATAATTTTTACTCAGAACCACCTCCAAAAGCTTCAAAATAAACTCTATTGTATCTAACATATATTTAGAGCTAACAAGTTTTCTACGTACTGCGTTAAGGCCTGTAACATGATTTGTAGACGTATAAAGTGAAATGACGTCAAATGATGCCAATACAATTTTTTGTTCAATCATAACCCTTTTAAGTTTACATAAAAAATCTTATGTGTCCTCTATAAATGATATAGTCTGTCTGGACAAGGGTCCCAAAATACGGTCAAGGAAAATACCAATATGGCTGAACACTGAATCACTACCCGACACAATTGGTCGGCCTGGTGGAACATTCAAAGACTTATGGATTTTAGGCAACACATATATAACAGAAGTGATAGGATTATCCACTATCAAAAATTTATATAAATCATCAACAATGATATCAAGATATTTAGCTTCATCCAATATTGTTTTAATTTCCTTGATAATCACGAACTTGGGTTCACCTGATAACTTTCTATAGACTTCAGTGTCTAACAATTGAAGTATTATTTCGGCCTCATACTTATGGGTATCCATGACAACGACAGACCACCCTTATCAGCCGGTTTGATGGTAATGTCGCCATCATGGACCAACCCACATAGAGCATCATTCTCTTCTCGTGTTAAATAAGGGTGTTTATAGTGATTTTTGTTATAAACCTTTTTAAAACTTTCAACATCCTTACAGCAGTGATAAATGCTTCAATAACTGGAACATTAATTATCGGCATAAATTCACTCTTATTGTATAGCATAAGTTGTTGCGAACTAAAAATAGTTCTAACTGGATCAATTGTACCTCTATTTTGTGAATGCCAATATTTAAGTTTAATAGTTCTAAAAAACCTAAATAATTCAGTTTCCAATCTAAACCAATCCATATGTGCCTATTAGGACTAAACGAAAAACCTTTACTTAGTACAGACATTTCATGAACATTCAACAATTTAAAAGAGAGGTTTAAGTACAATATTCAATCCTTCTTTCTCACGACGGTCTGTCTGAACACACCGTTTTTGTTTTCTCTCTCTTTTGTCCACAGAGGTGCTTTCTACAACCTCTTCTGGTTCTCTTATATTGCTTTCCATTGGATCCTCTAAAAAAATAACATTATCAGAACAATTATAGTCAATATCAGAAAATCTTGTTTTAGCATTAGCTGAAGAAACATCTGTATTAGATTGATATTTTTTGTTATTCGATATCTGAGATCCCTCTTTTTGCCAATTATAAACATTTGCAAGTCGATAGTCCTCAGAATCCCTGTTCCATTTCCTCCTTTTAATATCCTCCAGCCCCTCCTGAGTTTTTTTCAAATGAGAATCAGTCATTTCCTTAAATTGGTTCTACAATTCTTCATTCATCAACCCCTTCAGTTTATTCTCTGTGACCAAAATATTCTTATTTAAATCCTGGATACCACTTTGTAAAAATTCCATATTCAACAGTATTAAGCCCATAGCAAACTTATTGAATAAAGAAAAAAAAACATTCACAAAAAAACATTATTGGTGGAAAATAAATTTGGGCATCTATTAGACCTTAAACCCCTAGGTATCCTTTTATGTGTATAATATTCCTACAAGGTCATAAGTAGTGTTGAGCATTCCGATACTGCAAATATTGGGTATCGGCCGATATTTGCTGTATCGGAATTCCGATTCTGAGTTCCGATATTTTTGTCATATCGGATACCGGAATCTGAGTTTTCCGACCAAGTCTATGGGAGTTCCTGTGTCACAAAACAAAGTACGTGACACAGGAACTCCCCGAAACTGTCACTGTCAGTGTCGGTCGGTCTGTCAGGTGTCAGGACTCAGCAGAGTCCGCACTTACCTGTCAGAAGATCCCCTTCCCTGCCGGTCACGTCCTCCTGGATGGCCGCCATTACCCTGTCCCTGGCGGTCACGTGCAGAATCTCGCGATAACTGCAGTGACTGCCGGGTACTGGGTAAACTCGGCCAGCTGTACTCTCGCGACAGCTGGCCGTAAATTAGTCCGGATTACGTCACCGCCGGGGACGCAGCTCAGGTAAGCAGCTCTGCTCCATGTGGATGTCAGACTCAGCCTGTCATCCAGATGTAGCAGAGCTGGACTCATCGTGGGACACTCGTTATCTTGGACTGCGTCGGACAGGTGGTATTTGTGTTGGTTTATTATTTTTGTTTTTTTACAGGAGATCGATGGCGTCGCAGGAACGAGAGTGTAATAAAAATAATGAAAACTGTGTGGTATTTTATTTCATTAAAAGACTTTTTTCTTGCTGTGTTTTTTTTTTAAATTTACAAACTATGATTAATAATGGATCGGTGTCTTATTGACGCCTCTCCATTATTAACCAGGCTTATTGTTACCGATCAATCAAAGGTGACATTAACTCCTTATTACCCCGCTTGCCACCGCTACAGGGCAAGTGGGAAGAGCCGGGTAAAGTGCCACAATTGGCGCATCTTTGGATGCGCCATTTGTGGGGCTGCTGCAGCCTTGTATTTTTTGGCTGTTGAGGGCCAAAATCCATGGGCCTTGACAGTCTTTTAATACCAGGCCGCAGCAGTCTGCATTTTACTTGGCTGGTTAACAAAAATAGGGGGATCCCCACGTCCATTTTTGTTTCGAGGGGATCCCTATTTTTGTTAACCAGCCAAGCTAAGCAGACTGCTGTGGCCTGGTATTATCAGGCTTGCAAGGTCCATGGATATTGGATCCTTACCAGCCTGAAAGACCAGGCCTCAGCAGTCTGCTTCATCTGTCTGGTTAACAAAAATAGGGGGTACCCCATGCCATTTTTTTCGAGGGGATCCCCTATTTTTGTTAACCAGCCAAGATAAGTAGACTGCTGTGGCCTGTTATTATCAGGCTTGCAAGGTCCATGGATATTGGCTCATTAACAGCCTAAAAAAACAGGCCTCAGTAGTCTGCTTTATCAGGCTGGTTAACAAAAATAGGGGGGACCCCACGCCATTTTTTTTAGAGGGGATCCCCTATTTTTGTTAATCAGTTCACTTCAGGTCAGCCGGGATTCCCTCTGACGTCACTGATGCTGTGGGTGTCCCTGGCTGACCTGAAGTGAAAGTGGAAAGCAATCAATTATGCTAACCACTTCCTCTCCTGTCAGCCAGGAGAGGAGCTCATTCATTCAGGGGTTTACTGTGAGACTGTCAGCATTAGCTGCAGTCTCTGCAGTAAACATTAACCCTTTCAGAAGGATTACATCGGGGGACCTGACTGAACATCGGATAGGTAAGAATAATTTTGCTTTACTATTTTATTTTTATTACAGGTGAACAAGGGCTTCGCAAGGAATGGCAGTAAAATAAAATATTGTAAAAAACTTTGTGTTTATTTGATTTTTAATTAAAGTGTGTGTGTTTTATTTTTATTTCATACAATAGGATTAATAATTGATAGTTGTCTAATTGACAGCTCTCAATTATTAACCTGGCTTAAACTCACCTTTCAATAGCAAGGTGGCTTTAACCCCTTATTAACCCATTCGCCGCCGCTACAGGGCAATGGGAATAGACGGGCAAAGTGCCAGAAAGGGCGAATCCATTTATAGATTTGCCTTTTCTGGGGTGTCTGGGGGCAGATGTTAGTAGCTGGGGAGGGCCAAAAATAATGGTCCCTCTCTGGGCTATTATTATCTGCCCCCACTCGCTGGCTTTGTCTGTCTGGTTGAGAAAATAGGGCAGGAGCCCACGCATTTTTTTTCAACAATTTTACACCTCATATATATATACATGTCATTGAATTTGTGACAATATATATATTTATATTTATGGTTCATACACTTCTACATAGTATAATAGCCACTAATTCAATTGCGGCTTTTGTGAAAATACAGAAGCCGACATGAAATGACACATGGTTTACATAGAGTTAACCATGTCATTTCATGTTGTTTGATATATTGTTTTCACTAACAATTACATGAGTGTATGTGTGCAAAATTTGACACATGTAGGGGTTAAAGGTGTAAATTCGTAGCAAAAAAGTCCGTTTTTTTTTTACAACGAATTTACACCTTTAATTAACCCCTACAGGTGTGAAATTTTGCACACATACACTCATGTAATTGTTTGTGAAAACCAGATATCAAACTACATGAAAAGACATGGTTAACTCTATGTAAACCATGTGTCATTTCATATCGAGTGCTTCTGTATTTTCACAAAAGCCGGCATTACCCGGCAATTGAATCAGAGGCTATTTTACTATGTAGAAGTGTATGAACTATAAATATATGTGTATATATATATGTCACAATGACATGTATATATATATATATGTATTCTATGTGAGTATATTTAGTGTTTACAAGGAAAGAAAGGGTTTTTTTTAGTTCCGATATTTCTGTCCCATTGACTTGCATTGTGTTTCCGTTATCGGATCGGAGATACCCGATACTTTTTGAGTATCGGGCCGATCCAATCCGATCCGATATTTTAGGATATCGGGCAGTATCGCTCAACACTAGTCATAAGATGCAATTGCAAAGTCAATAATCGTTTACAATCCAGACCATATTTATGTTTCAAATCTGTGAGAGACGGAGTATTTAAAATGCAGCATCTCCTTCTATCCCCCTCAGAATCCTTTTCTCATCTACAGGAGTGTAGAAAAAATTATTGGGCAAGTCCAAATTACCACTAGACGTGGACATTGTTTAGAAAAAAACAGAGCGAAAAATAAAAATAAAAATTTGTGCACGCTTCTTATAAGTAAATTATATATAAAAAAGGAAAAAAAAGCAGCACAGAGAAAATTCACAGCAAGGGTGCAAAGTCTTCCCAGGTGTATACCAAACCTTGTACAGAGATCCAAGAAAAATGGAAGCAGCACACCATTCAATCTTCATGGTTTAAAGGTGCTTAGTTTGTTAGTCCATCACAGCGATGTTTCAGCTCACACTGAGCCTTTTTCAAGCAACATGATAGTGCACATACAAGGTATTTATAGTGTGCATAAGATTGAACATACTTAATACAAATTACATAAAAAAGAGTATGGCAATTCATAAAAAATTGACACACATAAAGCGCATCAATATTCCATGAGTATACAAGTGCATAAAAGTGCAGTGCAATAACATACATATAAAGATTAGCGTATAAATGGCAATTATCTTAAGCATTTCTAAAGGACACCGTGCGTATTTCTCGCAAGTCAGACTTATGGTCCGTGTGCTGTGTGAGTTTTTGTCGCACCCATAGACTTACTTTGGCAATTCTCGGCCGATATATGGTACCTCTTGAAGCTCATCAAGAAAATGCCAAGAGTGTGCAAAGCAGTAATCAAAGCAAAAGGTGGCTACTTTGAAGAACCTAGAATATAAGACATATTTTCAGTTGGTTCACATTTTTTTGTTAAGTATATAATTCCACATGTGTTAATTCATAGTTTTGATGCCTTCAGTGTGAATGTACAATTTTCATAGTCATGAAAATACAGAAAAATCTTTGAATGAGAAGGTGTGTCCAAACTTTTGGTCTGTACTGTATATATATGTGTCTCACTAATAATAATAATCTTTATTTTTATATAGCGCTAACATATTCCGCAGCGCTTTACAGCTTGCACACAATATAATTGCTGTCCCCAATGGGGCTCACAATCTAGATTCCCTATCTGTATGTTTTTGGAATGTGGGAGGAAACTGGAGTACCCGGAGGAAACCCACGCAAACACGGGGAGAACATACAAACTCCTTGCAGATGTTGTCCTAGGTGGGATTTGAACCCAGGACTCCAGCGCTGCAAGGCTGTAGTGCTATCCACTGAGACCACCGTGACATATACTGTATATATTTATAGACTGTATATATGTTTTCACGTATATTTGAGGCCATGGATCCATTCTATGTCAATTTTGCAAACCTACGAGAAAATCTCCCATACAGATGCCCTACGGATGTTACATGGATGCTTAGATGCGAGAAAATCGCATCCTCGCATTGCAAACGGATGATACATGGATCACTTTTCAGGGAACATTTGTGCGATTCTTGTCCGTGAAAAATGAACCGATTTTTTATACGTTGTGTGTGACTCCAGCCTAACTCTCAATGAGATGTCTGTATCTGTCCACACGCTTATTCACCCACTCCTTGTGAGCAAACTGCTCCAGCTTTTTCAGGTGTGACGGTGCCTTCTCCAGACTGCTCCTTACACAGATATTCAATAGGATTTAGATCAGGCCTCTTCAGAATAGTCCAGTGCTTTTGCTGTTATCCATTCTTGGATGCTTTTAGCCGTGTGTTTTCGGTCATTAGATCACACAGCTATGCATGAAAACATATGAACTGTGGTGCAGAACAATGGCAGCAGGTACTCTGGTCTGATGAGTCAAAACATGAAATATTGAACTGAACTTGTTCACAGAAGGGCTGGAGTAAAATAACGAATGCTTTCAGGCAAAATTGAGCATGATGAAAGTTTCTTGCAAGTTCAGAGCTGCCTCTCAGTAAATGGAGTCTTTGGGCGTTTCAGCAGGCGGGATTATTGATTAAACAGCTTTTTTCTTCAGACCAGTGCGATTAAAGTGTTCTTATTAGCATATGGCATCCGATGATTCTCTCATGCGAGAGCATTGGATGCGATATGCTAATGACACTCTGCTGCAAGAGGGAGCTGAGTGTCAGCGTTCCTCGCTCAGATCCTCTCACATGAGAAGATCGCAGCACAGGTACAGAGGATATGGAGAAAGTAGTTTCTCAATCTCCTCTGCTGTCAGAGTCCTCGGGAATCGCACTGCGCTTGCGTGATATCCGAGGGGTGTGAGATGTTTTACACACGCCCATAGACTTATATGGGTGCATGCAATCCGATTCTCGTGTGCAATCGCAGCATGCTGCAATTGTTTTCGCATGCCAAATTGGCATGAGAAAATGATCGCAGATGTGAGCTGCATCATGAAGTAACATTTGGGCAAATGTATTCTGAATGGATCACAAGTTGGAATGTGTTGTGAATGGGCTTGAGATGAGTTCTGAGCAGAGGCTCCCTCTGGTGGTTACAAGAGGTACTGGTCTGTCCAGTGAAGATTGTGAAGATTGTGAGGATTGGGAATCAGGTGTTACTGACTGGTCTTATATAAGGGAGTCACCTTCCCATCAGGGTTGCCGGTGATCAATTGTTCTGGTCTCTATCCTTGATTCCTGTTTCCCTTGTAGCCTGCTGTGTCGTGTCTGCATCTCCTACTAACAGATAAGACATTTTCTTCTTTTTGTTTTTGTGCTTGATTTTTGCATTTTGTCCTGCACTTCTGTGGGGGCCTTCAGGGTCCCCTCCGGGGGCTTTTGCCCTCTCAGTTTAGTTCAGCCACTGATGTTTGTACTTTTGCTTTTTCCAGTTTTTTCAGTGGCTGCTGTTTTGATTTTGTTACACCAGAGAACTAATTTAGGTGATAGAGGTCGTGTGATCTCAGGTGTTTTTGAAATTAGTAGAGTTGGTGCTTTTCAGGGTTTTCTGGGATTGCAGTAAGTACCCTTCCTATCTTTTTCTATTTAGTTGTTTGGGCCCAACGTTTGCTCATACTATTTTCTGTCTGTGTCAGTATTTCTTCTTGTCTAACCGCCATTACATGTTTGGGGGCTTTCTGTTATCTTTGGGGTTCTGCTCCGGGGCAGATAGCTTTCCTATATCTATCTTTAGGTGTAGTTAGTTTCTCAGGCTGTGACGAGGCATCTAGGACCAACGTAGGAACGCTCCACGGCTGCCTCTAGTTGTTGTGGTTAGTCAGGGTACTGCAATCTCATAGATTCCAACTGCTCTGGTGTATTGCCTTTTTTGCCTGCACTCCTCAGCTACCGAAACATAACAGTATCACCGGCCCAAAATTTAAAATTGTATGGTACTCACAGAAGGGAAAAAATTTGTGAAAGAAAAAACGGTTGTCAGAGTTGTCAGAGATATTTTTCTGTTTGTTGCATTTTTTTTTTCCCTCTGTATCTCTGGGTGCTGGGGAGGATTTTTTCTCTCAATGGAGTTTGCACAGTTGTCTGGCCGTGTGGATCAGCTTGCCACTGAGGTTCAGAGTATTGCTGCATATCTTGCTAGGTTGCCTGTTGTGGAACCTAGGATTCCCATGCCAGATTTGTTTTTAGGGGATCGAGCTAAGTTTCAGAATTTCAAAAATAATTGTAAATTGTTTTTTGCCTTAAAATCTAAGTCCTCAGGGAACGCAGCGCAGCAGGTTCAAATTGTCATCTCTCTCCTGCGCGGCGATCCTCAAGATTGGGCTTTTTCCCTGACACCTGGGGATCCTGTTTTGAGTGATGTTGATGCATTTTTTCAGGCTTTGGGGTTATTGTTCGATGAGCCTAATGTCACTGATCAAGCTGAAAAAGCCTTGTTGGCATTAAATCAGGGGCTTGATGACGCTGAGTTATACTGTCAGAGATTCCGTAGGTGGGTAGTCCTGACCAAGTGGAATGACGACGCTTTGGCGGCCCTTTTTCGGAAGGGTCTGTCAGATAATGTAAAGGATGTTATGGTGGGATTCCCCGTCCCCTCTGGTCTCAATGATTCTATGTCATTGGTGATTCAAATTGACAGACGTTTGCGTGAGCGGAGAAGTATGCGTGGAATAGTGTTGCCTTGTGAACCTGCTTCTGAATCCATGCAGTGTGATAGAGTGGTGTCTGGGGCACAGCGTCATGAGTTTCGAAAGCGCAATGGGTTATGTTTCTACTGTGGTGATGCCTCTCATGCTATTTCAGTCTGCCCTAAGCGGGGAAGACGTTTTGCACGCTCAGTTGTCTTGGGTAGTGTTCAGACTAAGTTTTTATTAACTGTCACTCTGATATGCTCTCTGTCCTCATTTTCTGCTCAGGCTTTCGTTGATTCTGGAGCAGCTATTAACCTGATGGATTATGATTTTGCTAAACGTTGTGGGTTTCCCTTGATACCCCTACAGAAGTCTATTCCCCTACTGGGGATCGATTCTACCCCTTTGACTGAGAATAAACCTCAGTTCTCTACTCAGGTGATAATGAGGGTTGAACCTGATCATCAAGAGTGCTGCAAATTTTTGGTTCTGTATAATCTGCATGATATTATCGTACTGGGTTTCCCTTGGTTACAGTCTCATAATCCTGTTTTGGATTGGAAATCTGTGTCTGTAACCAGTTGGGGCTGCCAATGTGTTAATACCAACACTCCTGTTTTTTCTGCCTCCCCCCAGGCTCAGGATGTTCCTGACTTTTTGATTGATTTTTCTGATGTATTTAGCGAAAGTAAATCTGCATCCTTGCCTCCCCATAGGAGCTATGACTGCGCTATTGAATTAGTGCCTGGTAGTAAATTCCCTAAAGGTCGCCTTTTTAACTTGTCTGTACCTGAACATGACGCTATGCGGTCTTATATCAAGGAGTCATTGGAGAAGGGTCATATCAGACCATCCTCTTCACCCTTAGGTGCCAGTTTTTTCTTTGTGGCCAAAAAGGATGGTTCATTAAGGCCGTGTATTGATTATCGTCTTTTGAACAATATTACTGTGAAATATCAATACCCGTTACCCTTGATTTCTGACCTGTTTTCCAGGGTGAAAAACGCTACTTGGTTTACCAAGCTTGACCTCAGGGGGGCATATAACCTTATTCGCATTAAGCACGGGATGAATGGAAGACGGCATGCAATACCCCGGAGGGGCATTTTGAGTACCTTGTGATGCCCTTTGGGCTCACTAATGCTCCTTCTGTCTTCCAGTCCTTCATGAATGACATTTTCAGGGATTTTGTGGATAAATTTCTGATTGTTTATTTGGATGATATCTTGATTTTTTCTAATGACTGGGACTCTCATGTGAAACATGTTCGAACTGTATTCCAGATTTTGAGAGAGAATGCTCTGTATGTGAAGGGATCAAAGTGTCTTTTTGGCGTACAGAGGATCTCATTTCTGGGATTCATTTTGTCCCCATCTGTTATTGAAATGGACCCGGTCAAGGTTCAGGCCATCTGTGATTGGGTCCAACCTACTTCATTAAAGGCTCTTCAAAGATTTTTGGGTTTTGCCAATTTTTATCGTAAATTTATTGGTAATTTCTCGGTTATTGTTAAACCATTAACTGATTTGACCAAAAAGGGTTCTGATGTGGTGAATTGGCCTCCTGAGGCAGTCTCTGCATTTCAGGAACTTAAGCAGAGATTCACTTCTGCTCCTGTTCTACGGCAGCCTGATGTTTCTCTGCCATTTCAGGTGGAGGTTGATGCCTCTGAAATTGGGGCAGGTGCCGTTTTGTCCCAAAAAGATCCAGAGACCTCTAAAAGTAACCCTTGTGCCTTTTTCTCTTGAAAATTTTCCTACTGAACGTAATTATGACGTGGGTAATCGGGAGTTATTGGCCATGAAGTGGGCTTTTGAAGAGTGGAGACATTGGCTGGAGGGAGCCAAACATCAGGTGGTGGTCCTTACTGACCATAAGAATCTGGTTTATCTGGAATCTGCCAAGCGACTCAATCCTAGACAGGCCAGGTGGGCCTTGTTTTTCACACGTTTTAATTTTGTGGTTTCCTTTCTTCCTGGCACTAAGAATGTTAAGGCGGATGCCCTCTCGAGGAGCTTCCTTGCGGACTCTCCTGAGTTATCTGATCCTTCTGTTATTTTGAAAGAGGGTGTAGTTCTTTCCGCCATCTCACCTAATTTGAGACTTGCTCTGGAGGGGTGTCAGGAGGATAGGCCCGAGCGCTGCCCTGTTGGAAAATTGTTTGTCCCGGACCAGTGGAAAAAGAGTGTGATGTCTGAGATTCATTGTTCCGCTTGCTGGGCATCCCGGAATTTTTGGTACCAGAGACTTGGTTAGTCGGTCCTTTTGGTGGCCTACCTTGTCTCGTGATGTCAGGGAATTTGTGCAGTCCTGCGGGACTTGCTCTCGCTCCAAGCCTTGCTCTCGCTCTAGTGGTTTGTTGATGCCATTGCCTGTGCCCAAGAGACCATGGACCCATATCTCTATGGATTTCATTTCCGACCTTCCTGTTTCTCAGAGAATGACCGCCATCTGGGTGATTTGTGATAGGTTTTCCAAGATGATACATCTTGTGCCATTAGCTAAGTTGCCTTCCTCCTCTGAATTGGTGCCGTTGTTGCTTCAGCACGTGGTTCGTTTACACGGCATTCCTGAGAACATAGTGTCTGACAGAGGAGTCCAGTTTGTTTCCAGATTTTGGAGGACTTTTTGTTCTAAACTGGGTGTTCAATTGTCTTTCTCGTCGGCATTTCATCCTCAGACCAATGGTCAAACTGAGAGAACAAACCAGACATTGGAGACTTATCTAAGATGCTTTGTGTCTGCTGATCAGGATGACTGGGTCTCTTTTTTGCCTTTGGCTGAGTTTGCTCTTAATAATAGGGCTAGCTCTGCCACTTTGATGTCTCCGTTTTTCTGTAATTCTGGGTTTCACCCTCGATTTTCTTCAGGACAGACGGAGGCTTCTGTCTGTCCAGGTGTTGACTCTGTTGTGGAGCGTATGCAACAGATTTGGGACCAGGTAGTGGAGAGGTTGTCCCTCTCTCAGGAGAGGGCCCAGCGGTTTGCTAACCGGCATAGGACTGATGGTCCTCGGTTTAAAGTAGGGGACTTGGTCTGGTTGTCCTCAAAAAATATTCCTATGAGAGTAGCATCTCCTAAATTTAAGCCTAGGTTCATTGGACCTTATAAGATCATGGAGATTCTTAATCCTGTTTCTTTTCGTTTGCTTCTTCCAGGGACATTTAAGATCCATAACGTGTTCCACAAGTCCTTGTTGAAGAGGTTTGTTAGCCAGTGGTTCCTGCTGCTGTGCCTCCTGACCCTGTTTTGGTTGAGGGCAATCTGGAGTATGTGGTTGAGAAAATATTAGATTCTCGTTTTTCTAGACGGAAACTCCAGTATTTGGTTAAGTGGAGAGGTTATGGTCAGGAAGACAATTCTTGGGTGTTTGCTTCGGACATCCATGCTAGGAGACTCATCCGTGCGTACCATAGAACTCATCCTGACCGACCTGGTTGCTCAAATGAGGGTTCGGTGACCCTCCTCAAGGGGGGGTACTGTTGTGAATGGGCTTGAGATGAGTTCTGAGCAGAGGCTCCCTCTGGTGGTTACAAGCGGTACTGGTCTGTCCAGTGAAGATTGTGAAGATTGTGAGGATTGGGAATCAGGTGTTACTGACTGGTCTTATACAAGGGAGTCACCTTCCCATCAGGGTTGCCGGTGATCAATTGTTCTGGTCTCTATCCTTGATTCCTGTTTCCCTTGTAGCCTGCTGTGTCGTGTCTGCATCTCCTGCTAACAGATAAGACATTTTCTTCTTTTTGTTTTTGTGCTTGATTTTTGCATTTTGTCCTGCACTTCTGTGGGGGCCTTCAGGGTCCCCTCCGGGGGCTTTTGCCCTCTCAGTTTAGTTCAGCCACTGATGTTTGTACTTTTGCTTTTTCCAGTTTTTTCAGTGGCTGCTGTTTTGATTTTGTTACACCAGAGAAACTAATTTAGGTGGTAGAGGTCGTGTGATCTCAGGTGTTTTTGAAATTAGTAGAGTTGGTGCTTTTCAGGGTTTTCTGGGATTGCAGTAAGTACCCTTCCTATCCTTTTCTATTTAGTTGTT
Organism: Oophaga sylvatica; assembly: GCA_033576555.1. Taxonomy (NCBI): domain Eukaryota; kingdom Metazoa; phylum Chordata; class Amphibia; order Anura; family Dendrobatidae; genus Oophaga; species Oophaga sylvatica. The sequence continues at coordinate 512,473,747 of JARQOD010000002.1, read as the reverse complement.
TGGGCCCCAACGTTTGCTCATACTATTTTCTGTCTGTGTCAGTATTTCTTCTTGTCTAACCGCCATTACATGTTTGGGGGCTTTCTGTTATCTTTGGGGTTCTACTCCGGGGCAGATAGCTTTCCTATATCTATCTTTAGGTGTAGTTAGTTTCTCAGGCTGTGACGAGGCGTCTAGGACCAACGTAGGAACGCTCCACGGCTGCCTCTAGTTGTTGTGGTTAGTCAGGGTACTGCAATCTCATAGATTCCAACTGCTCTGGTGTATTGCCTTTTTTGCCTGCACTCCTCAGCTACCGAAACATAACAGGAATGATCACTTACTATTGTTCTGTTTTGCTGCTATCACAAGTTAAATTAAAAAATATTTTTCAACGCTATATTCTGAGAGGGTTTTATCAGAACTTATTTTTTGCGTAACGAAGTAAAGATTTTTTTTTGCCATTTTGGGGTACAGTCATGGCTGAAAGAGTTGATACCCTTGAAATTATTCCAGAAAATTAAGTATTTCTCACAGAAAATAATTGCAATTACACATGTTTATTTCCTCTGTGTGTATTGGAACAACACAAAAAAAATGAAAAATTGGCAAATTGGACCAAATTTCACACAAAAAATCCAAAATGGGCCACACAAAATTTTGGCACCCTGAACTTAATTTGGGTAATATTTGGTTGCATACCCATTGGAATAAACAACAATAACAGCAATCAACCGCTTCCTACAACCATCAATAAGCTTCTTGCTCCTCTCCACTGGAATTTTGGACCATTCTTCCTTTGCAAAGTGCTCGAGGTCTTTTAATATTTGAAGAGTGCCTTCTTGCACATTTGTTCTATAAGAGTTTGATTCAGACTCATTGCTGGCCACTTCAGAACTTTCCAGCGCTTTGCTTTCATACATTTGTAAGTGCTTATTGAAGTATGTTTTCTGACACAGGGCACTACATTGCGACTCAAAATCCTTTGATAATTTTTAGATTTCAAGATGCCTTTTCTTTGTAGGTTTCATTCTGTTTTTGATAAACAGTAGAATTATGTGCTTTACTTAAAAGCTCTTTCTTAGTCTCCTTTGTCTATAAGACACTATAGGCCTACTCACACACATTTTGGTTAATTGCAGCCAAGCTGTTTTATGTCTTTGTGAAAGCAGTGGGTCTCCTGCCATAGCATTTCATTTCATTCAAATATCGACTGATAGTTCACTCTGACACTGATGCACCCATGAGCCTGCAGGATAGCTTGAATTTTTGGGGAATTTGATTAGACCTGCTTATCCATCATCCATACTATCTTGCTTTGCAACCTTTCATAAATTTTTCTCTGTTGTCAATGTCCAAGGAGATTAGTTTCAGTGCCATGAGTTATAAACTTCTTGATTATGTTGCACACTGTGGTCAAAGGAACATCAAGATCTCTGGAGAAGGACTTGAAACCTTGAGATTGCTTATATTGTTCAACAATTTCGGTTCTCTTGTCCTCAGACAGTTCTCTTCTTCTCTTTCTGTTCTCCTTGTTTAGTGTGCCACACACAATGCAAAGATTAAATCAACTTCTCCAGTTTTATCTGGTTTCTGGTGTGATTTTCATATTGCCCATGTCTGTTAACAGCCACACAAAGTTGTTTAGCCACATTTTTGGAAAGGTGCCATCAATTTTATCATATCCTTTTTTGGGGTTTTTAGGGTGAAATTATGTCCAATCTGTCTTTTTTTTCTGTTTTTTTTTGTTATTCCAATATACACAAAAGAAATAAAGTGTACAACAAAACATGTGTAATTGCAATAATTTTCTGGGAGAAATACTTCATTTTCTGGAACAATTTCAAAGGAGTCAATACTTTCGGCTATTACTGTAAATAACATTTTTTGATCACTTTTTATTCAGATTTAACAGACAGAATGAACAAAAACTAGCAATTCAGGTATTGTTTTTATGTTTTTTATTGCATAGTTCACCATGCAGTAAAGTGATAAGACAGATATATTATTTGGATCAGTACAGTTATAGAGATACCAGATGTTATTTGCTACCAATTTTATCAACTTTTTAGAATTTTTTCTATTTTGATGGATTGTCAAAAATGTATACATATTAATAACAAAAACTGGATGCTAAATTTGTCACATAAGTAATTATCAAATAGCTATTAGAGATGAGTGAACGTGCTCGGTGATATTCGGTTATCACTCAAGTATCGCGGTGCTCAGATGTGCTCGTTACTCAGCTAATAATGGGTGGTGCTCGATGTAAAACTTGAAACTTGTGTTTGAAGGTTGCCTTTTCCAGGTGGCATGTTTCTGCAAGCTATAACTTTTTTATTTTTTCGCTGTAATGCTGTATTGCGACTCGTTTTTTGCGGGACAGGATGACGTTTTCAGCGACTCCATGTTTATTTATATTCGTCTTTATGATTGCATGTTATTCCACTTTTTGTTTGGTGGTATGATGATAAATCATTGTTTTTTTGCCTTTTTTTAAGGGGTTCACTAAAGGGGCTAACTAGTGGGACAGTTTTATAGGGCGTGTCCTTACGGACGCGGCAATACTAAATATGTGTATTTTATTGTTTGTTTTTTATTTACATAAAGAAATGAATTTATTGGGGAATATTTTTTTTCTTTATTTAAGATTTTTTTTACACATGTTAATTTTTTTTTTTTTACATTTTTACATTGTCCCATGGTGGGATATCACTGTATAATGTCAGATCGCTGGTCTGACAGTTTGCACAGCACTCTGTCAGACCAGCGATCTGATAGGCAGTGCAGGAGGCTTTCTCAGCAGGCACTGAGGAAGCTGCCTCCCTGCAGGAAACGGAAGGACCCCGCGGCAATCTTGGATCCGGGGTCCTGCAGGGAGGAGGCCCTCAGAACAGCACAATCACATCGAGCTGCTCTTAGGGTCTCTGAGAAGCACGCAGGGAGCCCCCTCCCTGTGCGATGCTTCCCTGTGCCCCGGTACACAG
>JARQOD010000002.1:512394981-512470681 GCA_033576555.1 Oophaga sylvatica | reverse complement strand
AAAGGAACATCAAGATCTCTGGAGAAGGACTTGAAACCTTGAGATTGCTTATATTGTTCAACAATTTCGGTTCTCTTGTCCTCAGACAGTTCTCTTCTTCTCTTTCTGTTCTCCTTGTTTAGTGTGCCACACACAATGCAAAGATTAAATCAACTTCTCCAGTTTTATCTGGTTTCTGGTGTGATTTTCATATTGCCCATGTCTGTTAACAGCCACACAAAGTTGTTTAGCCACATTTTTGGAAAGGTGCCATCAATTTTATCATATCCTTTTTTGGGGTTTTTAGGGTGAAATTATGTCCAATCTGTCTTTTTTTTCTGTTTTTTTTTGTTATTCCAATATACACAAAAGAAATAAAGTGTACAACAAAACATGTGTAATTGCAATAATTTTCTGGGAGAAATACTTCATTTTCTGGAACAATTTCAAAGGAGTCAATACTTTCGGCTATTACTGTAAATAACATTTTTTGATCACTTTTTATTCAGATTTAACAGACAGAATGAACAAAAACTAGCAATTCAGGTATTGTTTTTATGTTTTTTATTGCATAGTTCACCATGCAGTAAAAGTGATAAGACAGATATATTATTTGGATCAGTACAGTTATAGAGATACCAGATGTTATTTGCTACCAATTTTATCAACTTTTTAGAATTTTTTCTATTTTGATGGATTGTCAAAAATGTATACATATTAATAACAAAAACTGGATGCTAAATTTGTCACATAAGTAATTATCAAATAGCTATTAGAGATGAGTGAACGTGCTCGGTGATATTCGGTTATCACTCAAGTATCGCGGTGCTCAGATGTGCTCGTTACTCAGCTAATAATGGGTGGTGCTCGATGTAAAACTTGAAACTTGTGTTTGAAGGTTGCCTTTTCCAGGTGGCATGTTTCTGCAAGCTATAACTTTTTTATTTTTTCGCTGTAATGCTGTATTGCGACTCGTTTTTTGCGGGACAGGATGACGTTTTCAGCGACTCCATGTTTATTTATATTCGTCTTTATGATTGCATGTTATTCCACTTTTTGTTTGGTGGTATGATGATAAATCATTGTTTTTTTGCCTTTTTTTAAGGGGTTCACTAAAGGGGCTAACTAGTGGGACAGTTTTATAGGGCGTGTCCTTACGGACGCGGCAATACTAAATATGTGTATTTTATTGTTTGTTTTTTATTTACATAAAGAAATGAATTTATTGGGGAATATTTTTTTTTCTTTATTTAAGATTTTTTTTACACATGTTAATTTTATTTTTTTTTACATTTTTACATTGTCCCATGGTGGGATATCACTGTATAATGTCAGATCGCTGGTCTGACAGTTTGCACAGCACTCTGTCAGACCAGCGATCTGATAGGCAGTGCAGGAGGCTTTCTCAGCAGGCACTGAGGAAGCTGCCTCCCTGCAGGAAACGGAAGGACCCCGCGGCAATCTTGGATCCGGGGTCCTGCAGGGAGGAGGCCCTCAGAACAGCACAATCACATCGAGCTGCTCTTAGGGTCTCTGAGAAGCACGCAGGGAGCCCCCTCCCTGTGCGATGCTTCCCTGTGCCCCGGTACACAGCGATCATGTTTGATCACAGTGTGCCAGGGGGTTAATGTGCCGGGAGCGGTCCGTGACCGCTCCTGGCACATAGTGCCGGGTGTCAACTGTGATAATCAGCTGACAACCGGCCGCGATCAGCTGCGCTACCACCGGGAGCATAGCTGATCGCATATGACGTACTATTCCGTCCTTGGGAATTAAGTCCCAGGGCACATGGACGGAATAGTACATCAAATGGAAGAAAGGGGTTAAGGTCCCTTTTTGTCTTATATAGCACACCCAAAATTTGTTGAAACATTTTCCTGTGGTTCATTTCTCAGATAACAAAGAAATGGGCTATACAGCCCTAGCCAGCTCACCGACAATCACAGGTGCCCAGAACTTCGTCCTGACCAGACGTGCAGCAATTAGAAAAAAGAAGAGATTGTTCCAGCTCCTTTAAAATCTTTCATTTCTTTTTATTTCCAAATAAATCTTTAAAATCCTGATACAAATTGGAAGCATCTCTGAGGCATGAAGGATAACAGCGACGAGTTTCGATCAATAAGATCTTTGTCACAGCTGATTTGATCCTGATTCATGTGCTAGTTTTATCTTAAGTACTAGCCAATAGGATCAAAAGACAGATGTCACATGATTTCACCTCTAAGGTCCTGTCCGATAATAGACACATATGTGTCACAGAAACCATTTATAAAAACAAAATACATATATATAAAAATAGTAACAATTTTCCTCTGATATTATATTCAATAATGAAACATAATTTCGCTTCTTTTATTAAGTCCTTTTGGATACCTCGTTTCTAAGCCCCTACGAAAGGGAATATCATTTCACCAGGATTGTTCCAATCATCTAAATTTAAAAAAAACTTGGCTAGAATGCAAAGGATTCTATAGGTGTGGTGGCAATAATTGTAAGACATGCAAATATGCACATGTCAGTAAAACATTTGAAAATTCGGATGCAAAACAGACATAGCATAAATACATTTATAAAATGCAATACAAAAAATACAGTGTATAAGATAGAGTGTAAATTGTGCAAACTAATATACAGTCATGGCCAAAAGTTTTGAGAATGACACAAATATTATATTTTCACATGATCTGCTGCCCTCTGGTTTTTATGTGTGTTTGACAGATGTTTTTATCACAGACAGAAATATAATAATTGCAAACATATGAGTAACAAAAGCTTATATTGACAGTTAGAATGAGTTAATGCAGCAAGTCAATATTTGCAGTGTTGACCCTTCTTCTTCAGGACCTCTGCAATTCTCCCTGGCATGCTCTCAATCAACTTCTGGACCAAATCCTGACTGACAGCAGTCCATTCTTGCACAATCAATGCTTTCATTTTGCTAGAATTTTTATGTTTTTGTTTGTCCACCCGTCTCTTGATGATTGACCACAACTTCCTAATGGGATTAAGATCTGGGGAGTTTCCAGGCCATGGACCCAAAATCTCTGTTTTGTTCCCTGAGCCATTTAGTTATCACCTTTGCTTTATGGCAAGGTGCTCCATCATGCTGGAAAAGGCATTGTTGATCACCAAACTGCTCTTGGAGGGTTGGGAGAAGTTGCTCTTGGAGGACATTCTGGTACCATTCTTTATTCATGGCTGTGTTTTAAGGCAAGACTGTGAGAGAGCCGATTCCCTTGGCTGAGAAGCAACCCCACACATGAATGGTTTCAGGATGCTTAACAGTTGGCATGAGACAAGACTGGTGGTAGCGCTCACCTTGTCTTCTCCGAATGAGGCGTTTTCCTGATGTCCCAAACAATCGAAAAGGGGATTTATCAGAGAAAATAACTTTACCCCAGTCCTCAGCAGTCCACTGCCTGTACCTCTTGCAGAATATCAGTCTGTCCATGATGTTTTTTCTGGAGAGAAGTGGCTTCTTTGCTGCCCTACTTGAGACCAGGCCTTGCTTCAAGAGTCTCCGCCTCACAGTGCGTGCAGATGCACTCACACCTGCCTGCTGTCATTCCTGAGCAAGCTCTGCACTGCTGGTAGCCCGATCCCGCAGCTGAAACACTTTTAAGAGACGGTCCTGGCGCTTGCTGGTCTTTCTTGGGCGCCCTGGAGCCTTTTTGGCAACAATGGAACCTCTCTCCCTGAAGTTCTTGATGATGCGATAAATTGTTGACTGAGGTGCAATCTTTCTAGCTGCGATACTCTTCCGCTAGGCCATTTTTGTGCATTGCAATGATGACTGCATGTGTTTCTTTAGAGATAACCATGGTTAACAGAAGAGAAACAATGATGCCAAGCACCAGCCTCCTTTTAAACTGTCCAGTGGTGTCATTCTTACTTAATCATGACAGATTGATCTCCAGCCATGTCCTCATCAACACCCACACCTGTGTTAATGGAGCAATCACTGAAAAGAGGTTAGCTGGTCCTTTTAAGGCAGGGCTACAATGATGTTGAAATGTGTTTTGGGGATAAAGTTCATTTTCTAGCCAAATATTGTCTTTGCAAGTAATTGCTGTTAAGCTGATCACTCTTTATAACATTCTGGAGTATATGCAAATTGCCATTAGAAAAAAAAGTGAAGCAGTAGACTTTGTAAAAATTAATATTTGTGTCATTCTCAAAACTTTTGGCCATGACTGTATATTGGATGCACTATACGAAAACTGAAAACTCGGTTTGCAGAGCATATTAGAGATGTGAGCAATGAGAGCAATGAGAGCAATCGCAACATCTCTATAGCAACTAAACATCACAATAGGGACTTAACATATATGTCTGTAATGGGTATTGAACAGGTTAATCATTCTAACAGAGGAGGTGATCTCAGGAGATGTCTTCTAACGAGAGAGGCGTTCTGGATCTATAACTTAGAAACGAGGTATCCAAAAGGACTTAATAAAGGAAACAAAATTATGTTTCATTATAGAATATAATATCAGAGGAAAATTGTCACTATTTTTATATGTATGTATTTTGTTTTTATAAATGGTTTCTGTGACACATATGTGTCTATTATCGGACAGGACCTTAAGGGTATGCCACACTGAACAATATCGCTAACGGGATCGCTAAAAAACGTCACTATTTAGCGATCCCATTAGCGATGTTGTTCAGTGCGGCAGCTGCCAGCGACGAGCTTCCTGCTGTGATCTCGCTCGTCGCTGGAATCGTTCCGGACCCTATTTTCTCGTCGGCACTCCCGCTGGGTAAGTATATATCGCTAGTGTGGCACCTTTTCTTAGCGATTTAGCGGTACTTTTGTACCGCTAAAGTCGTTAAGAAGATCGCTAACGGCGATAGCGTCGTTAACTATATCGCTAAATGTGGCCGCACTTAGCGATATAGAAACAATCCCGCTAGCGATCGCATTAGTATGCGTCGTTATCGTGATCGCTAGCGGGATTGTTTAGTGTGGCAGTACCTTTAGAGGTGAAATCATGTGACATCTGTCTTTTGATCCGATTGGCTAGTACTTAAGATAAAACTAGCACATGAATCAGGATCAAATCAGCTGTGACAAAGATCTTATTGATCGAAACTCGTCGCTGTTATCCTTCATGCCTCAGGGATGCTTCCAATTTGTATGAGGATTTTAAAGATTTATTTGGAAATAAAAAGAAATGAAAGATTTTAAAGGAGCTGGAACAATCTGTTCTTTTTTCTGTTCATTTCTCAGCCATACACTATTCTGTAGTGTGGAGTAAATTTCTGTGAACAAAAGCTTAGAAATATTTTGCAGGCCTCCTATTCTCAGTCAAACATTGTAATTTTGTGAATATTTCTGTGATTTCTAAAAGTGAACCAAAGCTTTTAAAAAAGTTGTCGGCCTCCATTTCTAAGGCATACAGTGTTATATTGTTTGTGAATATTTCTGTGATCTCTAAACATGAACAAAAGCTTGTAAAATTTTTGTAGGCTTCCATTTCTCAAACCAACACTATTGAAAGTGTCAATATGATTGCGAGATGAATTTACGCTGGTAAACTCTGGGCAAAAACCTGTCCATAAGATCTCGTGATTGATTGCGGAAATCAACGGTAGAGCTACAATTTCTTTTCAACCGCAGGAATTGTCCCTTTAGTATACATTCCACAAATGTGCAGGATGGATGTTTGAGTGATGCAACAGGTTTTCTTAGTGGCCGTGCTCTTACAGAACAAAGAAATGGTTACATGAGTACCTTCAATTGAGATCTTGAGATCAAAGAAATCTGTCCAATACAGCAAAATATTGTTGATGTATCAGAACCAGCACATCACATGCATTTTGAAAGCTGTTCTTTGTCTAAGAGACAAGCATGTGGATACATTATTTGCTGACTTTATAGTTTCCCTTACAATTATATATTTCCTTCACAGGTACTAACAGGTGCATCTTTTGGCCAAGTGCCAACTGGCAAGGAGGGCAGGGGTGTGGAGTGGTTTGAAGATAATGTGGGGGATGATCCCACATGGAGAGAAAGCCATCATAGTGAGGTGGGCAGTTTGGAAGAAGAGGAGGTCATCTCGCTGCCCCAGCATCACAGACCAAGAGGGAGCAGGGTGTAAAAGCGTAGCCATCAGCCCATTGACAGTACGTCGGCTGCTGCTGCCAACCGTGACAAGGAAATGAGCACAACCGTTATTTTATATACTTCTGGTGTGCAACGTTTCTTTACAAGCTGGCAGCATGGATATCGACCACAAACTATCCATGTTTTATTTGCTGTTTCGGTGAAATAACCCGTGGTTCCACAGCAACCTTTCAACACTGAATCCGTTCAGCATATTTATCTATACAATTTCTGATATTTATCAACTAGAAAAGACCCTATATTTGTGCTATTTTTTCTCCTCAGCTTTTTTGCATCCTCTCTTTGTGGTGACCTAGGTGACTCTGTTGATTGGGAGAGGGAATATCAGGCCAAGACCGCAGCAGAAGTGGGTGTAGGAGGCTTAGATCTTGCCGGGTTTTTCAGGTGTGTACTCCACTGCAGATCTTGCTTTAAACTCATATGCCTCATCATGCAGGTGGTGTTCAGGTTCAGAACATTTATGCCTCGCTTCCATGTCAGACTGCACAGTGTACAAACCACCCATCTCTTGTCAACAGCATATTGCCTGAAAAAATGCCTCGCCAGGAAGTTCCTTTCAGCTGGCTTTGGTATGCTCAGTTTGTCGGCATGGTGGGCATTAGCAGATGATTTTCCCTGCTCCTTCTTTTGCTGTGCAGCTTGGGCAGTGTGGCCACCACCTCTTCCTCCAAACTGCACACATCACACGGATAGCCTTAACTCCATGTCGGATCCAGGACCTCATTATCCCTTGCATAATATTCCATCCACTCTTCACCCCTCACCTTCTTGCCAGTCTGCACACTGCAGAAAGACGCAGCTGTTGGCATCTGTGTTTTGTCATCATCAGAATTGTGCAGTGGTGGTCCACTGAGTGTATGCACTAACCCTCCCATGTACTTAACCTCCAACTGAACAAGTGGTTGGTCATCCGTGCACGGTTGATGGCCAACAGAAAACTAGCCAGCATAGTCATCAAAATTCATGACTTGGAGCTCAGAATGCTTGAGAGATTTGTAAGGAGGTGAGGTGGAAGCTAGATGACCATTTTCCATATGTGCCAACTCTGTACATTTAACAGCGACAGGGTGAAAGATAAGACTGCTTTTCTGATTTGGAAGGGGGTGAGGTGGAAGAAAGAGGTCATTGGTCCTCAGGTGCCAACTCTGCACTTTCTGCAGGTGACCGGGTGGAAGACAATGCGAAGGAACTTGAAGCACTCTCAGCCATCAATTCTAACATCGCTTCTACATGTTCTGGCCTCACCATTTGTCCAGCAGTACTCAAAACTATGAAATTATGCAGAACATCCTGTCCCTTGCAAGCACCAGGGGAAGGTGTTTCATTCGGGTATGTAGGAGGCGCAGAACAACCACGTCCTCTCCCTGCAGCAGATAGACATCCATAGCTCCATGTCCCTTATTTGATGTTCTCATTTTTTCCACCTCAAAAAATACACAGTAGAGAAAAGAAAGGTAACAACAGATTATTTACTCTGCACCAAGCTGTTAGGGCGCTATACAACAGGTTGCTATGGCACTGTGCGCTAGGCTGTTAGGGGATTGTGCACCAAGCTGTTTGGGCACGCTGCACCAGGTTCTTAGGGCATGGTTCAACAGGCTGTTAGAGCATGCTGCACCAGGCTATCACACTCTACAACAGACTGTTATGGCACTTCACACCAGGCTGTTAGAGCACGCTGTACCAGGCTGTTATGGTAGTCTAGACCAGGCTGCTATGGCACTCTGCATCAGGCTGTTATGGCACTGTGCACCAAGTTGTTGGGTACACTGCACCAGGCTGTTATGGAACTTTAAACCAGGCTTTTATGGCACTCTACACCAGGCAGCAATGGCACTGTGTACCAGGCTGTTAGGACACAATGCACCATGTTGTTATGGCACTGTGCACCAGGCTGTTATGGCACTATGCACTGCGCTATTAGGGCATGCTGCACCAAGCTCAGAATAAAATGGCGGGGCATCGCGTGATCTGGCATTTATACAGGCCACGCCACCTGTTGTGACAGCCAATCAGAGCCATGCCAATATTTGTTATGGATGTGATGCATCCGGAAGTGCACACTACCTAAAAGCTTGTTTATTGGCTGCATTACAGCCTTTCAACAAACTTTATTTGGCACCCAACCCGACCAGTAAAATGGACATCCGGGAAAAAGTCTGTGTTCGGAGTTCGGCACCAGACTCTGCGGTGTCAGTTATGAACCTTAAACTTTGCAGTTCAGGTTCGCTCATCCCTACACAATACATAGCAGTGGCACCTTGATAAGATTTTTTCAGCACAGTATAATTTATATTAAACACATCCAATTTTGGAACTTATTTTTATTCAAGATCTATTGATTAAAGTGTTAATCAAAATTAACTTTGCTCTTGGGAAAACACTTTTAAATATACTTTTAAAGCAATTCTTTCTTTCTTTTCTACAGTTTTAGTATTTGTTTTACTTTTTGGAGGCATGCAGTAATTTTATATTGATGACCTACCATTATAATAGTTCATTAATATAACATTGATGGGGATCCACAACCTTGCACCCCCACTGATAAACTGTAATCACATTTGTAGGTGGCCAGTTATAAAAAGTGTATGGAGCAGATAATTACAACTCATTTACTGATTCATGAGTTCTGCCAAGTTATGCAGATCAGCTACTAATTTTCCATAGATTATAGTCTGCAGTATAATGCACCACCTACTAATCAGTGTGACCAAGTGGTCGTGTTCTGCTCCAGGAACTGCTTCAGAGGTGATAATGGCTTATTTTTGGGGTCCCAGGTTTCAGAATCCTCTATCTTAAATCAATAAAAAGGAACTGGTAAGTCCCTTAAATGTAATTTAATATGTATGTTTTTGCATGTATTTAATTCCTTTTTTTGCCGTGTTTTTAAGACTGAAAGTTTAGTGATAGATCGAGCATATACATTTTACACACAATTTGTAATGTAAAAATTTCACACAAAAAGTCTCAATAAGTCATGCATGTTTTCATAGCTGTAAGTCAGTATAGAGTCAATAAGTAGAGATGAATGAACCCAAACAGTAAAGTTTGGGTCCGTATAAAACACCTAGTAATTGGGCACAGATCCCAAACAAGGACATCTCCAGGAAGTCCATGTTACTGTTTGGGTTCAGCAACCTAAATATTGGGTGTTTCCTAAGCTGTCATCTGCATGACAGCGCGAGAAACACCAGCGTCAATGATTGGCAGTAAGATCATTAGATCAGTCAGAGAGCTGCCCTTCCCAGGCTGTCAGATGACAGTGTGAGCCAACAGTTGTAACCGGTGGTAAAAAGGTTACCTCCGGTCACACACGTTGACTGATGAGAGAGTAGAGAAAATAAAAGAGAAAAAGATGCATGCTAAAAAATAAGGAACTTCCAGAAAAATATATAAAATTTGAACTTTATTAATGTAAATAACTAATCACATGCAACAAGACAAACTCATAAAAACATTTAAAAAAACAAAAAACAGGTTTCAATAGCTGGTTATGCCCTTGGCCCTTGATATGGCAAGAACCTATCTTTTTCATATTTTTTTAATTTTTAGTTCATATTTTTATTTAATTTTTTTTTCACGCGTTCTGACGCTTGAGACTTGGCAAGGGGCCCCGGCGCAGTTGTGCCATCGCTTTCAATATGGTGGATGCGCTCCATTACTAGCCATATGATGCACACACATGGCATGCCTTTTGTTACTCGATATAGTGCATGCACAAACATGTCCTTTTTCATGCATGTGCAAAATGTACCGTCAACCAACTTTATTGTCACTGGGCTCTTTGAACGCTGACAAGATAGTGACGGCCATGCTGAATAGATTTGCTCTCACTCCTCTTCCATCAGCGGGTAATTATTGTTCATGTGTGAATAATTGTCTTTTCTCCCTTGACAAGGTATATATATTCATCATTTGCAGCATTAAGCAGACATTGACCCTGAAGAAGTCATGGACGTAGCTGGCGATACGCATGGGATCTGCTCCGCCACAAATTTTCTACTCTCAAAAATGGCTCAAAAAAGGAATTTTACATTTTAGTACCCCAATACCAGCAGTTTGAACCCTGATATTTTTTCCCAAATATTTTTGATTTGCTAGCAAGGTTTTCTTGCTCTTAATAATTTTTTCATTTTTTGTGTTTTGTTTCTTATTCTCCCTTATATATTTTCTTTTACGATAATCACTTTACGGGTTAAACCTTCTGGTAGTCCACAAATCAGCTGCATTTTTGTATTTCAGTCACAGCTGCTATCCCTTAAATACTGAGATGATGTTGTGAATAGGGTTATTTAGCCTTTACTGCCATATTGTGCTTGCTTTATTGCACATATATGGGTTTAATCATTTAGTAAGAGTACATATCAATGTTCTGTTTTCTCACGAATCTTTGTTCATATGAAATTTTTCTGCTGGTATTATATATTTACATATACTGCCATTTGAATTTTTTTTTAATTTCCGTGGAGGTAGGTTATTGCCATATCAAGGGCATAACCAGCTATTGAACCTATTTTTGGTTTCTAAAATGTTTTTATGAGTCTGCCTTGTTGCACGTGACTTGTTGTTATTTACATTAATAAAGTTCAAATTTTATATATTTTTCTGGGAGTTCCCTATTTTTTAGCATGCATCTTTTTTTCCTTCTATTTTCTCTATTGCTATGCAGGATGCTTTAGGAGAACCCCTTTAGTTCAATTATGAATTAGCAGTGCCCACTGTTTCTTACTCTTGCAAGGCTGATGAAAGAGAAATTCTCACATGCGAGAAACTCAGACAAGTCTCGCACGTCAATACCCGGCACTGCCGCCCGCACTCAGATAGGAACGTACAGCTGCATAGAAATACATGCTGCTGTATGCTCCAATCCGAGTGCCAGCGGCAGTGCCGGGTATTCATGTGCGAGACTCGTCTGAGTTTCTCGCATGCGAGTATCAGCCCTAATACTGAGAGCTGGGAATATTCATCAGCCAGCCCCTGTGCTATAAATAAATACATTTTAAAAAATTATGTCTCTTCTATTTTTGATAACCAGCACAGGCAAAACTGACAGTTGCGGGCTGCAACCCTCAACTGTTAGCTTTATCATGGCTGTTTATCAAGAATAGACGGTCCCCATACCATATTTTTGATTCATTTAAATAAATAATAATAATAAATGGCGTGGGGTTCCCCACACTTTTGACAAACAACCAAGCTAAAGCAAACAGCTGGAGGCTGGTATTTTCAGTCTAGTAAGGAACCATGGATATTGGCACCCTCAGCCTAAAAATAGCAGCCCACAGACGCCCCAGGAAACGCACATCTATTAGATGCACCAATTCTGGTGCTTTTTCCAGCTGTTCCCACTCGCTCTGATGTGGTGGCAAGTGGAGTAATAGTTGTGGGGTTACTGTCAGCTGTTTTATGGCCACTGACATCAAGCACACAGGTTAGCAATGAAGAGGCGTCTATAAGATGCCCCTATTACTAGCCCCACAATTAAATTGTAAAAAAGGCACAGCCAGAATAAAGTTTTTTAATTGAAATAAATACACTAACACCTTTATTTTAAATTAAAATAAAAAAGCATAGTTAATCAGGCAGTGTTTGCCACGCTGCCTTGCAGATGACAAAATAGCAAACAACCAATGTTCCGGCCCCCCATTCATCTGAATGGGGTCCATGTTTGGCTACCGTTCTGGTACCCAAATCAAACTTTTGTGATGGTTCATCCATCACTATTAATAAATACAGTACAAACAGATAATTTTTTTTTGTATTTTGGTCCTTGGCACTATTCAAAAGACAGCATGTTGTATGTATAGTATTTTTTTGTTTTATTCCCATTTGTTTCTACATACAAATTTAAAACACTTGTTAAACATATATGAAATGAATGTATTTACTTTAGAACAGAACTCCAGCTGCAGTCAGGCCTCTAAGGACATGTAAAGACAGACAGATAGATAGATAGATAGATAGATAGATAGATAGATAGATAGATAGATAGATAGATAGATAGATAGATAGATAGATAGATAGATAGATAAATCGTTATGAGATAGCTAACAGTAAGTATTTCAGAAAATGAATTTTTATAAGAAAAAATGAAATGATGTACATCAAGCAGGCAGAATCACAATATTTTATTGCCTTTTGGTGTTTATTTTATCCCTTTGTAGGCTAGGTCTTGGAGAATACCCCCCTGTGGGTGCAGTTTTTGCTGTAAATTACTAATCACTGTTAAATAACAAAAGTGTACCAACTCCAAATAGATTTTATGCACCTGTAATTGCAGAACGAGTTCTATTTCAGAGTTAGCAGCCCCTGCAGATCTATTTTTATTCAAACTTTATGCATTATTACTGGGACAAAAATAAATAACTGAACTGATGATACTCAGATGAAAAAAGGGCCTGTGCCAAGATTAAAATTAGATCCTGTTGTTGCTCTGAATTTATTTTCTGTGCTGTGTATAAAATATATTTGTATGTCAAAGAGAATATTGTTCTTAGATACATCTGTGCCTAGTGTGAGTTTAATCGAGTTAATGAAAAACGCTGGCATGACATGTCTGCTTATAAAGGAAATACCTGGATTTTTCTAGTTTCTACCTATTTCAATCACTATGGACCCAAATAGATATAATAAATGAAAGATGCTCTAGTCCAAGGTTATCTAACTACATTTTTTATTAATACCATTCTTATACTTTTTAACATTGTCTCTTAGACAAAAAGGAAGGTAATATTATAATTTAAATTAAACCTGTCGCTGTTGGAAGAGGTAACTTTAATCACACATTTGTATTGACAAAATAAATGATCAGGTGGATCCACAGAGGATCGACTTCGAGTCCTGCTTACTCAATCTTACAGATTTCTGCAAATTAATGTTGTGATTCAATTGACGGGGATTGTCAAGAAATAAAAACCCTGCTAAAGCCTCAGAGAGTGAGCTAATGACATCTGATGCAGCCACATGGGCTTCTTTATAATGCCCTGCAATCTCCACTTCACATGGTCTAGCCCAGCTAATCAGGGTGGATTATTACAACCAATATAAAAGATGGTGGTCGGCCAAGAAATGCCATTTTAGACTTTACCAACAAAGGAGTAGAAGGTCAAAGCGCACAGCTCATTCCACATAGGGAAAGAAAGCTGCATATTCTGATTGTGGGGTCTTACTTCAGTGCTGCTGAATCACATTGAAAATTAGACTGGTAGTCAGTCTATGAATAATAATCCACAGATTGAAGTGATATAGAGAGGTGTTGTACCTTGATATATTCACTCAGTGTGTGTTAGGCATCGGGCAATGGCAGGATCCAAACCTGGATCTGAGGAGTCTGTGGTCTCCCATCCAGACCCAGGCAAGGCAGATGCTGCTCAGCTTCGCCGTCGATCCCATTGCCTAGCTAATACCCGAGCGGCACAACCTGTTACTAGAATCTTTTTTCATAGTAGCCTTAAACCTAGGTTACAGGACAGGAAAAGGCCTAAGTCCAGAAATGCCTGCATTGAGCATGTCCGTGACATGGCGAACCTTGATTGATGGTTAATGTCAGCTGATCCTCTGACCTGGCATCGCCTGATTGGTCACGGATGACATCATCAGTGATGCGATTGACGATATGGCTGGGGCGGAGCTTAGCCCTTAAATAGCTTGTCTGTCCGTGGCGCGGCGCTGTCAGATCATACTAAATAGGTAGTGCTCATGTGTGACGTACCAGAATCTGGGCTCCACATGCTCTCTAGCTTTCGCTCTCCGGGACCTGCCGATGCCAGAGTTAGCTCGGCTAATTAGCCCAGGTCCTTCAGGCAGGTTAATGAATGCTATGCAGGTAGCGATCGTAGTGCAGTCTGTCTCTGACAAAGGGGTAGCTGTACACCCTGAGCAGACTGTGGGGCGCGTATCCTGTGCATCGCCTGCTAACTAAAGGAGAGTTGCTCAGCCCGGAGGCACACCAGCAGACAGCACGTATGCCTGGCGTGAGTCGCATGCACTTGCTAATATCTGGCAAGTGGCTTCTGTGCTATTAACAGGGCTACATCTACGCCAGCCTGCAGCACATGGTGCAGATCTAATATCTGGCAGGTGGCTTCTGTGCTATTAACAGGGCTACATCTACGCCAGCCTGCAGCACATGGTGTAGATCTAATATGTGGCAGGTGGCTTCTGTGCTATTAACAGGGCTACATCTACGCCAGCCTGCAGCATATGGTGCAGATCTAATATGTGGCAGGTGGCTTCTGTGCTATTAACAGGGCTACATCTACGCCAGCCTGCAGCACATAGTGCAGAGCTAATATCTGGCAAGTAGCTTCTGTGCTGTTAACAGGGCTACGTCTACGCCAGTCTTCAGCACTTCTCCCGTGAGGTTAACGGAGATAGTGCAAATTCTATATCTTGCTTAATGTGAAGTTCACAGGCAAGATCTTTATATTTCTGTTGCTAGTTGTCACCCTCATATTCGTGGGTGTTTCGGCCGCAGTATCTCTAGCTGCACCACGGACCCCAGGGTTTGGTTGCTCCCTATCATTTAATAAAGTTGGTGCAACCGTCCCCTTAACAGTGTGACTGAATTACCGTATATACTCAAGTATAAGCCGACTCGAGTAAAGCCAAAGCCCCTAATTTTGCCAGAAAAAACTGGGAAAACTTATTGACTCGAGTATAAGCCTAGGGTTGGAAATGCAGCAGCTACTGGTAAATTTAAAAAATAAAAATAGATACCAATAAAAGTAAAATTAATTGAGACATCAGTAGGTTAAATGTTTTTGAATATCCATATTGAATCAGGAGCCCCATATAGTTCATGATGGGCCCCATAAGATGCTCCATACAAAATACACCCCATATAATGCTCCATAAAGGTTAATGATGGCCCCATAAGATGCACGACATTAAAATATGCCCCATATAATGCTGTACAAAGGTTAATGATGGCCCCATAAGATGCTCCATAGAAAAGTTTGCCCCATATAATGCTCCATAAAGGTTAATGATGGCCCCATAAGATGCTCCATATTAAAATATGCCCCATATAATGCTCCATAAAGTTCATGATGGGCCCCATAAGATGCTCCACATTAAAATATGCCCCACATAATGCTCCATAAAGACTGATGGCCCCATAAGATGTTCCATAATAAAATATGCCCCAAATATAATGCTCCATAAAGGTTAATGGCCCCATAAGATGCATCACATTAAAAAATACCCCACATAATGCTCCATAAAGGTTGATGGCCCCATAAGATGCTCCATAATAAAATATTCCCCCATATAATGCTCCACAAAGGTTGATGGAACCATAAGATGTTCCATAATAAAATATGCCCCAAATATAATGCTCCATAAAGGTTAATGGCCCCATAAGATGCATCACATTATAAAATACCCCACATAATGCTCCATAAAGGTTGATGGCCCCATATGATGCTCCATATTAAAATATGCCCTATATAATGCTCCACAAAGGTTGATGGCCCTATAAGATACTCCACAATAAAATATGCCCCATATAATGCTCCATAAAGGTTGATGGCCCCATAAGATGCTCCATAATAAAATATGCCCCACATAATGCTCCATAAAGGTTGATGGCCACATAAGATGCTCCATAATAAAATAAGCCTCGTATGCTGCTGCGATTAAATAAAAAAATGACATACTCGCCTCTCGTCGCTGAGGGCCAGGTGCCGGTGTCCTGAGCAGGTGGGGACACCGGCGTGCTATGGGGGGCCAGGTGCAGGTGTTGCCACTGGCTCAGGCCCCGGCACTTGCGATATTCACCTATCCCCGTTCCACTGCCGCACGCCTCTGTGTTTTCCATCTATCTGCAGTGACTGTTCAGGCAGAGTATGTACGGTAATTGATCTGTGATATACTGCTGAAAAAGCACCTTAATAGTAGCCTTTTTATATTCTTTCCATGCTGTAAGCAAGGAAGACAGAAATAATCCTTTGGCAGTGCTAATTTTGTTACTAAACCAAAATCCTAAAACCAAGGTGTCACAGAAGGTGTGCTTCCTGCATTATAAAATGGGCAAGCTGTATTAGGAAAAAATCCAAAGAAAAATCTCTATAATCCAGAAACTACATATGCACATTTCAAAGACTGTTTGTACTAACCCCTTCCCCCAGGTCATTTTCCTTTTTGAGCTTTTGTTTTTCTCTCTCCTTTTTCCAAGATCAATAACTTTTTATTTTTCTGTCAATATGGCCATCTGAGGGCTTGTTTTTTGTGGGGTGAGTTGTATTTTTGAACAACACATTGATTTTACCATATAACTACAGTGAAATTGCAAAAAACGTGCAATTCCACAATTGTTTTTCTTTTGTTCAGTAACTCCTAAAGCTGACCTTCCATAATGATTCTCCAGGTCATTGCGAGATTGAAGATACCAATCATGTATAGGTTCTTTTTTATTTAAGTGGCAAAAAAAATTTCTTCATTTTCTGAGACCTGTAGCATCTCCATTTTTCTTGATCGGGGCTATGAGAGGGATTATTTTTTGGTCACCGAAATGGAGTTTTTATCAATACAGTATTGCGGTAGATACAACCTGTTGATTGATTACATTTGATTGCAAAGTTGCTGTCACTTAAAAACTGTAGCTTTGGCTTTCAACCCCTTTACCCCCAAGGGTTGTTTGCACATTATTGACAGGGCCAATTTTTACAATTCTGAGCACTTTTCCTTTATGGGGTTATAACTCTGGAACGCTTCAATGGATATTGGCGATTATGAGAGTGTTTTCTTGTGACATATTGTACTTCATGATAGTGGTAAAATTTCTTCGATATAACTTGCGTTTATTTATGAAAAAAATGGTAATATGGTGAAAATTTTGAAATTTTGCAATTTTCAAACTTTGAATTTTTATGCCCTTAAAACAGAGAAATATGTCACACAAAATAGTTAATAAATAATTTTTCACACATATCTACTTTACATCAGCACAATTTTGGAAACAAAATTTTTTTTTGTTAGGAAGTTATAAGGGTTAAATTTGACCAATTTTATGGACCACCTCACATTTGAAGTCACTTTGAGGGGTTTGTATGGCAGAAAATACCCAAAAGTGACACCATTCTAAAAACTGCACCACTCAAGGTACTCAAAACCTCATTCAAGAAGTTTATTAACCCTTCAGGTGCTTAACATGAATTTTTGGAATGAGGAAAGGAAAAAATGAACATTTAACTTTTTAGTCACAAAAATTCTTTTACAAACATTTTTTTATTATCACAAGAGTTCAAGGAGAAAATTGATAGATAAAGTTGTTGTGCAACTTCTCCTGAGTATGCCGATACTCCAAATGTGGGGGGATACCACTCTTTGGGCACACAGCAGGGCTTGGAAGGGAAGGAGCGCTGTTTGACTTTTTCAAACCAAAATTGGCTGGAATTGAGATCGGATGCCATGTCGCGTTTGGAGAGCCCCTGATGTGCCTAAACAGTGGAGACCCCCCACAATTGACACCATTTTGGAAACTACACCCCCTAAGGAACTTATCTAGATGTGTGGTGAGCACTTTGAACCCCCAAGTGCTTCACACTAACCCTAACCCTAAACCTAATGGGAAAATGGAAATAAATACATTTTTATTTTAATATTTTTCCCTAACTAAGGAGGTGATAAACGGGGTTTGATTTACTATTTATAGCAGGTTTTTATGTTTGGCAGCTGTCACACATTAAAAGACGCTTTTTATTGCAAAAAATAGTTTTTGCATTACCACATTTTGAGAGCTATAATTTTTCCATACTTTGGACCACAGAGTCACGTGAGGTCTTGTTTTTTGCGGGACCAGTTGACGGTTTTATTGGTACCATTTTCGAGCACATGACATTTTTGATCGCTTTTTATTCCAATTTTTGTGAGGCAGAATGAACAAAAAACAGCAATTCATGAATTTCTTTTGGGGGGTCGTTTATACCATTCCGTGTGTGGTAAAATTGATAAAGCAGTTTTATTCATCGGGTCAGAAAAATTACAACGATACCTCATTTATATCATTTTTTATGTTTTAGCGCTTTTACAATAAAAACTATTTTATATAAAAAAATAATTATTTTTGCATCGCTTTATTCTGAGAGCTATAACTTTTTTATTTTTTCGCCTATGACGCTGTATGGTGGCTCATTTTTTGTGGGACAAGATGACGTTTTTAGCAGGACCATGTTTATTTATATCCGTCTTTTTGATCACATGTTATTCCACTTTTTGTTTGGCGGTATGATGATAAAGCATTGTTTTTTTTGTCTACAGCCCTGCTATGTGTAACAGAAATGCCCATTTGCTATGGGTGCAATTACCATGGTCCCTTTCTAGGCTATTAATAGGCTATTAATATCTGCCCTCAGTCACTGGCCTCCCTCTCTGGTGCAGAAAATGGTGTGGGAGCCCACTCCAGTTTTTTCCATGAATACATTCTTTTATTAAATACCTACAGTTCCCAAATTTTGCACACATATACTACTAACAGTAGTAGTCAGCGACATATATAAATTGAACTGTTTTGCAATGGTTTACTGTATGTAAACCATGTCTCCTATCCTGTCGGCTTCTGCAATGATTTTACAGAAGCCGACAAATGAATTAACGGCTATTCTGCTATCTATCTCGCTATGAAATGTGTATATAAATATATATATATGTGTGTCAATGACATACTATATAGATATATACACCTATACTATGTGTACATATCTATTCTATCTATTCTATTCTAACCAGTCAGTGTGATGTTACAGAACACCGCACATGAATTGCAGGACACTGGTGCGTATTTCTCCCAAGTCACACTGATGGTCCGTTTGGTGTGCTAGTTTTTCTAGCACCCAGAGACTTTCATGGCAAGTCTCGTCCAATATTCGGTGCAAATCGCAGCATACTGCGATTTCACTCAACGGATAATACGGACGAGAAAAAAACAGACGATGGGAGCTGCCCCATAGATTAACATTGGTCCGAGTGCTGTGCAATTTTTTCTCGCATAGTACTCGTCCGTATTCATCTCTAGTGTGACGCTGGCCTTACTGTCATATGAGTCATCTCAAAAGACTGGTCAGGGCATACTCATTGGGCAACTTACACAGCAGCAGCCATGATGTATAAGAGAAAACTGCAATAAACCTGCAATAGTGCTGTGATAATGAAGCTCTCCGAAGCCAAAGCTGTCTATCAAAAAAAGGGGGGAGAGATAAATGGAAAACAAGCAGGTGGGAAAGTGTATGGAAATGATTTACCATGCCATGATGCATAGGCCGGCTGTACAGTCATTCTGTGCTAACAGAGTCCCATTAAAGGGACCACACAACTGTACTGTGTGATTTTGCTACATTTTGATGTCATTGCCATGTAACTACCTTCTAGCATTTATTGTTATGTGTCCCTTTTTGGCCAAGGGAGTTAATCTACTTTAACAAAAAATCAGAAAATAAATTATTACACTAAAATGAGAAACTTGAATGGAATCTGACACCATGTTTTTGCTACTTCATCTGAGAGCAGCATACTGTAGGAAAAGAGACCGTGATTCTAGCAATGTATTAACTTAGTTTTCTTGGTGCAGTAGTTGTGACACAGTCAGAGTTTTTACATGTAGTATGTGACAGAGCTGAGAAAACTGCCAAGCTATGATGGTCTTAGGTAGGGGAGGTGGGCATCAAATTCTCCCTGGAACTGGAACCCTAACTATCCCTGTCCCAGGGGTACTTTTGAACATAGAGAAGCCCAAGTCTCTGACCTCTCTATGCTCTTGTTAATCCCTGGTGTGTCCCCTCTCCCACTTCATGGAGCCTGGAACAGAAATGTAATGTGAACAAGCCCACAAAAGAAAAAACAGGAATAACAGAAACCCTCATTCATACAAAAGCATCAACCAACAATAGGAAGGAGGACAGGAACAGGGAGGAATAAACTAAACAAGTTCAGGGACCAGGAGATAAACACACAGATACAACATAACACCTCTACAACAGCTTCTCTCCAAAATACTTAGCTTAAGTACACCGCACAAGAATACAAATCTCCAATAGCAAGAACTAACTCTTATTCACCACAGCATCTCCTAAGAACAAGTATTCAGAGCTTTCACTGGCAAGACAGAGAGGGTCTGGTCAACTTTTATAGGAAGAGTTAACCACCAGATCAGAAGCAGATGAAATGGAACTGCGTGTTTCTGACCAGCATAGAAAGGGTCGCTAACTTCTTCAGCACAAAAGGAAACCAAATTCATTTAATATGAGATCCAAACACAGGCTAAATTGAAGATCAGCGATACACAATACGCAGTGGTCTTCTACCCCCAGATCTCCCAGGTTGGTGTGACACATTCGTAACACTTTCTAAGTACATTGTCTATTGATAGTGAGCTGCTTATCAGAGGAGAGACGGAGATGGAAAACTTGGCACGAGAGTGCTTGTCTGTGCAGTGATAATGTCCTTGTGATAAAACATTCACTGTATGGAAACACAGCTATATTGCAAAAATCTGTGCGTCGGGACCCTCTCTTGTGCTGCCATCAGATTACATTGCAAAAACCTGCTGACACTACTGACAGATTTCCTTTAAGCCCTCCGCAACATGACTAATTTCCTTTTTTTGTTTTAATTTTTATCTCACCAAGTGCCATAACTTTTATATTTTTCTGCCCGCACAGACATATGAAGGCTTGTTATTTGCAGGTCAAGTATTATTTTTGAATGAGACCACTCATTTTACCACATAATGTATTAGAAAATATGAAAACAATTTCCAAGTGTGGTGAAATTAAAAAAAACTACAATTCTGATTTTGCTTTGAGGAATTGTTTTTATGGCATACATTGTGTGATAAAAATGACCTGTCAAGATGATTCTCCTCATGAGTACCATTATGGTGATTCCAAACTTGTCTAGTTTTTTTTATAATTTTACTGATGGTAAAAAGGTAGACGTTTAAAAATAAAATATTTTGATTTTGTCTCCATTTTCTGAGACCTGTAGCGCTTTTATTATTGTCCAATAGAGCTTTTTTTTGCAGGGGATACCATTTTGAGATAGAGAGAACATTTTGATTGCTTCTTGCAGGATTTTATGGGGTGTTGCAGAGACCAAAAATGTTATTTGACGTTTTTAATTTTTTTCTGTATACAGTAATTACTAGAGATGAGCGACTTTCCCTTTTTTATGGTCGAGTCGGGTTTCATGAAACCCGACTTTCTCAATAGTCGGGTCGAATGAAATCGGCCGACTATCGGGAAAAGTTGGGGGTCCGACTGAAACACGAAACCCAATGCAAGTCAATGGGGAAGCAAAGTCGGCAGGGAGTGGAGGACAGTAAACACACCTACAGTGCCCATTTCAATGCCAACAACATAAATTCTTATTACTTAAGCTTGGCAACCTTAATTAACCTTATAATAATAGTTCCGCATTGAAAACTGGGGGTTATTTGACTAAACTTGTGGTGGGGTTAGGGATGGCTCCCAGTTTTCGTGTGCCAAAGAGTGTCAGTGGGCCCCTTTAACACATACCACAATTCATGATGCTCCGATACGGCACAGAAATATAGGTATAGTACAATGAAAAATACTTCACTTCTTACATGACATGACTGATATCTATGTTAAAATCTACAATAGCTCAAAAAACGGACAGTATATTCCTCCACACAGTATTATGGCCACCACATAGTGCGCCATACAGAATAATGAGCCCCATATATTGCTCCATACATAATTGGTCCCATATACTGTTCCATACAGTATATGATGAGCTCCACATAATGCTCCAGTATATGATGGTCCCCATATAATGTACCATACAGTATTGGACGGTCCCCATAGAGTATAATGAGCCCCACATATTGTTCCATACAGTTTTGAGTCACACATAAAGCTCCATACAGTATATGATGGGCCCCATATATTGCTCCATACAGAATAGGCCCCATATGTGCTCCATATGATGCTCCATACACTATATGATGCCCCATAAATAATGAAACCCATATGATGCTCAGGTATATGATGGGCCCCATGGATGATGCTCCAGTGTCTGATCTGCCCCATTTAGAATGCTCCTGTATTATTTTGGCCCCATGGATGATGCTCCAGTGTCTTATGGGCCAAAATCATGCACCAAATATATTGGGCCCCATTATTAAGGATCCAGTGTATAATGGGCCCGTAAATGTTGCTCCAGTGTCTGCTGTCCCCCATTTACAATGCTTCCAGTATATGTTGGGCCCCATGGATGATGCTCCAGTGTCTTATGGGCCAAAATCATGCTCCATATATAATGGACCCCATTATTAATGATCCAGTGTATAATGCTCAACATATATTCCTCCAAACATTACAAAAAATGAAATACCTCTTCTCACTGTGCACTGCTCTACTCTGGACTCCTCAGCATCTCCATCTTACAGCTCTCTGCACTTGGACTGTTTAGGCAGATGGCGTACAGACGTGACGTCATCGCACTCTCTAACCTGAATGTCACTGTCAGGAAACGCGGAAGACGTCACAGCGGTGGAGCATGGAGAGGTTAGTATTGTAAGTGCTGGGGCCCTGAGCAAGCAGGGGGGGGCCAACTCATGGGCAACGGCACTGGCACAGGGCCCCTCATAGTACGCCAGTGTGTCTGATGGCGAGTGGGCCCTCCCACCATCAGAGACACATTTTTGCACTTTGAGGGGCACTGTGCCAGTGCCGTCGCCCACGAGTCGGCCCCCCCCACCTGGTCAGTGAACCGAAACTTGCCTGGGTGCGCCCGGTGCTGATGCCGGCCCTGGGGGGGGATTTGTAGGTTTTGTAGTCTGTCCACGCTTGCAAGTGCATGTTCATTAAATGTCTAAGCATTCAACTGGTATTCAAATTTCTGAGATTTTTCCCTCGGGTAAAGGTCTTTCGGCACTTTTTACAGATAATCTTTGCCTCAACAATAGGATTTAGGTAAAAAAATTGCCACACTGGACTCTTCCTACTATGGTTTAAATTTTTAGGGCTTGCACGCTGTGCTAATTTGACCGTCTGGCCGAGCTGTCCTGCAACTCTTTGTTTTTTTAACACGTTTTTGTACTGCTACGGGCCTGCCAGATAACCCCAGCTGCCATGTCGATACCTGCTGCGGATCCTTCTCCTCTTCTGAGCTATTGCCAGCGGCACCCTCTTCCCCCAATGGATGCCAATCCTGGTCAACAACTGGGTCATCCATCACCTCCTCTTCAATTTCATCTGGGGCACCTGAGTTTCATCACGGTCACATTCTGGCTCAGTAGACTGCGAGGGAAATGTAGTGCTCTGGGTGAATGTACCAGCAGAATAATCTAGCAGTGGCTGTGCATCAGTGCACTCCATCTCTGATTCATGTTGGACTGGGAATTCAGGATTTGACTTGATAACCCAGGCATGTTATGTGAAAATAGCTCCATGGAGTAATCTGAAGTGTGGGCTACCGCCTCCTTCACTTTTGGTGGGGGTGAAGCACACAAGGAAAGGTGTTGTTCCTTTCCAGGAGCCTGCACTGAAGACTCAGTCCTTGCATTTTTGAAAGTTCTGAAGAGGATCCAATAGAGATGGAGGCTGTTTCGGCAATGTAAGCCAAAATCTATTCCTGATGCTCTGGCTTTAAAAGCAGTTTACCTACTCCCAGTAAAGGGAGCCTTCCAGGCCTTCTTCAGCCAGAAGACTCTTTCTGATAGCACACTACCAGCAGGGCAAGCGAGCTCCTGTATAGTGAAAATATTCTAAATCTCCATTTATATTTATTGGAGGCAGACAATGACGCTCTCAGGCTCAATATGGATTACACAATAATATAATATGAAAAAGGGGTACTGTATCAGCAGATATCAGGTATATATAGTATAGTGAAAATATTATAAATCTCCTTATATATTTCAGGAGGAAGACTCTGACGCTCACAGGCTCTGTATGGATTACACAAGAATATAAAAAGATCAGCAAGAAATAATCACACATGTGGGCCAATGTTCCAGGTGTCAATGATGCACTTAGAGTGATGGGTGGAGGAGGACTTTATGGCAAAAAGGGTACTGTATCAGAAGCGTACAGCTGGATACAGTCTAGGGGTCATTGTAAATCTCCGTATATCTTTATGGAGTACCAGACAGACGCTCACAGGCTCAGTCTGGATTACACAAGAATATAATAAGAAGAAAAAGGGGTACTGTATCAGCAGATACCAGGTATATATAGTATAGTGAAAATATTCTAAATCTCCGTATATATTTCAGGAGGCAGACTCTGACGCTCACAGGCTCAGTCTGGATTACATAAGAATATAATAAGAAAAAGTGGTACTGTATCAGCAGATACCAGGTATATATAGTATAGTCAAAATATTCTAAATCTCCGTATATATTTCAGGTGGCAGACTCTGACACTCACAGGCTCAGTCTGGATTACACAATAATATAAAAAGATGAAAAAAGGGTACTATATCACCAGATAAAAGGTAGTATAGTGAAAATATTCTAAATCTCCGTATATATTTCAGGAGGCAGACAATGACGCTCACAGGCTCAGTATGGATTACACAAGAATCTAAAAAGTTGGGGGTTGGAGGAGGGGGGGACAGCCCAGATAGGGAGGTTGCAAAAATGGCATATGTTGAGGTGTATAATGCACGTAAAGCAGGTGCAAATGGATGAATTGGAGAAGTCCGAGGAAGAGGAGGACAAAAAAAAGGGGTACTGTATCACCAGTTACAAGGTAGTATAGTGAAAATATTCTAAATCTCCGTATATATTTCAGGAGGCAGACTTGACGCTCACAGGCTCAGTCTGGATTACAAGAATATAAAAGAAAAAGTGGTACTGTATCAGCAGATACAGGTATATATAGTATGGGCAAAATTTTTAAATCTCCGTATATATTTCGGGTGGCAGACTCTGACACTCACAGGCTCAGTATGGATTAACAATAATATAAAAAGATGAAAAAAGGGTACTATATCACCAGATAAAGGTAGTATAGTGAAAATATTTAAATCTCCGTATATATTTCAGGAGGCAGACAATGACGCTCACAGGCTCAGTATGGATTACACAAGAATCTAAAAAGTTGGGGTTGGAGGAGGAGGGGACAGCCAGATAGGAATTGCAAAATGGCATATGTTTGAGGTGTATAATGCACGTAAAGCAGGTGCAATGGGATGAATTGGAGAAGTCGAGGAAGAGGAGGACAAATAAAAAGGGGTACTGTATCACCAGTTACAAGGTAGTATAGTGAAAATATTCTAAATCTCTGTATATATTTCAGGAGGCAGACAATGACGCTCTCAGGCACAGTATGGATTACACCAGAATATAAAAAGTGGAAAAAGGGTAATGTATTACAAGCATACAATTGTATACAGTGTTGGGGAATTTTTAAATCTCCGGATATATTTCCGGAGTAACAGACAGACATTCACAGGTTCAGTATGGATTAGACCACAATATAAAAAGCTGAAAAAGGGTACTGTATCACCAGATACCAGGTATATATAGTATAGTGAAAATATTAAAAAACTCCTATATATTTCAGGAGGCAGACACTGACGCTCTCAGGCTCAGTATGGATTACACCAGAATATAAGAAGAAGAAAAAGGGGCACTGTATCAGCAGGTATATATAGTATAGTGAAAATTTTCTAAAACTCCCTATATATTTCAAGAGGCAGACAATGATGCTCAGAGGCTCAGTATGGATTACACAAGAATATAAAAAGATGAAAAAGGGGTGCTGTATCAGCAGATGCCAGGAATATATAGTCTAAGTAAAATATTGGAAATCACCGCATATATTTCAGGAGTCAGACAAGGACAGTCACAGGCTCAGTATGGATTACACAAGAATATAAAAAGATCCACAAGAAATAATCATACATGTAGGCCAATGTTCCAGGTGTCAATGATGCACTTACGGTTGGGGGGGAGGACGACTTTCTACAAAAAAGGGTACTGTATCCCAAGCGTACAGATGCATACAGTCTAAGGGTTATTGTAAATCTCCGTATTTATTTCCAGAGTAGCAGACAGACGCTCACAGGCTCTGTATGGATTACACCAGAATATAAAAACTAGAAAAAGGGTAAAGTATTACAAGTGGACAGCTGTATACAGGGTTGGGGAAATTGTAAATCTCTGTATATTTTGCCAGAGTCAGACACTGGCTCTCAAAGGCTCAGTATTGTTCACACCAGAATATAAAAACTAGAAAAAGGGTAATGGATTGCAAGCGGACAGCTGTATACAGGGTTGGGGAAATTGTAAATCTCCGTATACTTTGCCAGAGTCAGACACTGGCTCTCACAGGCTCAGTATTGTTCAAACCAGAATATAAACACTAGAAAAAGGGTAATGGATTACAAGCGAACAGCTGTATACAGGGATGGGGAAATAGAAAATCTCCATATATTTTGCCAGAGTCATGCACTGGCTCTCACAGGCTCAGTATTGATCACACCAGAATATAAAAACTAGAAAAACGGTAATGGATTACATGCGTACAGCTGTATACAGGGTTGGGGAAATTGTAAATCTCTGTATATTTTGCCAGAGTCAGACACTGGCTCTCACACACTCAGTATTGATCACACCACAATATAAACAGTAGAAAAAGGGTAATGTATTAGAAGGGTACAGCTGTATACAGGGTTGGGGAAATGTTAAATCTCCATATATTTTGCCAAAGTCAGACACAGGCTCTCACAGGCTCAGTATAGATCACATCAGAATATAAAAGTTGGGGGTGGACGAGGGGGGGACAGCCCAGATCGGGAGGTGGCAAAAATGGCATATGTTGAGGTGTATAATGGACGTAAAGCAGCTGCAAATGGAGGAATTTGAGAAGTCCGAGGAAGAGGAGGACAAAGCGAGCCATTTTTCTGGCAACCTATGTGTCATCAGGGGAAGGTGGGACAAAATCCTTTGAAACCCATGCATGGTTCATTTTAATGAAGGTTAGATCATCAACATTTTGCGTCGACAAACGGGTCTTTCTTTCTGTCAGGATTGATCATGCAGCACTGAAGACTCTTCAGATAGCACACTACCAGCAGGACAAGCGAACTCCTGGAAAGCATATTGTGCCAATTCAGGCCAGGTGTCCAGTTTGCAGGCCCAGTAGTCAAAAGGGAATGACCGGTGAGGGAGAACATCGATAGGGGAGGATAAGAAATTTGTAACCATAGTTGACAAATGCTGTCTCCTGTCTGTTGCTATAGATTCCTGATTACCAGGCGTGTGAGCTGTCCTGGAGAAATCAGTCCACAACATGGTCATGAAACCCCTGTCTTCAACACCACTTCGGCTGTGTGCACCATGAACACCTCTTCCATTTGGCCTAGTAGTAAAGTGTACTGCATCAGTAGCGTACAGCTGTATACAGTGTTGGGGTAATTTTAAATCTCCGTATATATTTCCGGAGTAACAGACAGGCGCTCACAGGCTCAGTATGGAGTAGAACAGAATATGAAAAGCATAAAAAGTGTACTGTATCAGTAGCGTACAGCTGTATACAGTGTTGGGGTAATTTTAAATCTCCGTAAATAATTCAGGAGTAACACACACAGTCTCAGGCTCAGTATGGATAACACCAGTATATGAAAAGGAGAAAATGTGTACTTTATCAGTAGCATACAGCTGTAAACAGTGTTAGGGTAATTTTAATTCTCTATATATTTGAGGAGTAACACACACGCTCACAGGGTCAGTATGGATTGCACCAGAATATGAAAAGCATAAAAAGTGTACTGTATCAGTAGCGTACAGCTGTATAGAGTGCTGGGATAATTTTAAATCTCCGTATATAATTCAGGAGTAACACACACGCTCACGGGCTCAGTATGAATTTCACCACAATATGAATAGCAGAAAAAGTATACTGTATCAGTAGCGTACAGCTGTATACAGTGTTGAGGTGATTTTAAATCTCCGGATATATTTTAGGAGTAGCACACACGCTCACAGGGTCAGTATGGATAACACCAGAATATGAAAAGCAGAAAAAGTGTACTGTATGAGTAGCGTACAGCTGTATACATTGTTGGGATAATTTTCATTCTCCGTATTGTAGGGATGTGGTCTCGCTGGTGTGCGACCAGAGGTAAGCAGGAGGGCGACTCTTCCTGGTTCTTTAAGCAAGTTTATTAAGACTTCATAAACTTGCTGTCAAACAGAAAACAAAACAGCCTTCTCCGGCACAAAGTAACAGAAAAACAGCTATAACGTCCTGGTACTCTAACTGAGTACTCTCTTCAGCACACACACTGGAGGTCTCCTCAGAACTCCCACACTGGAGGTTTCCACACCTCCAGCCACTCACACCTGTGGTCAGCAGCAGGCTCATTTATATCTCAGACATCCAGCTAACATAGAACACATGACTGGTCATGTGGCAGTGACCTCATCACAGGTCCTCAAACCACATACAAAGGTATAGTGAAGTCTTACTCTCTCATCTGTCTATGTGTTCATTACTATCGCTACATACCTCCCCCCTCTGCCTAAAGCCGTGGGCTTGGCACATTTCATTCACCGACTAGAAACTCTTTTCAGTCGTCTCCACAATTAACCGGTCTGTCACATTTTGGCTTAGGTCACTGAGTCCTGAGCTAATTGAGGTGTCACAGCCTCTACCTCTCATTTCAGGCCCTCTATGTTCTGTCTTAGTTTCACTTCGATGACTTTCACTCTGAAGCAAACTTCTGTGCCTCTCTATACTGTGGGTTGAAGGTGACTGCCTTTTTCCCCTCAACTCTTGCAGCTGTCTGTTGGTCTGCTCCTTCTCAAGTCTTAGCTGCTCTATTCTTCCCTGGTGCACCTCCAGGAGCATCCGGATCTTCCCAAGGCTTTCCACCAACCCCCTCCGACTTGGAGGTTTTCTTGTTGGCTCCCGACGTCTCTGCTTCTCGCAGAGGTATTGTAGTGGCATAGCTCTTATGTCCGCCTCCCGCTTCACTGTGACTTCCCGGGTGTGGCCATCTGGGTGGTGGTTCCCTTGCTGACTTTCTTCCGCCATCGAGGCCCCTTCTTTGGTCAGCCTCTTCAGTTCACTCTCCTCCCGTACGCTCAGACTAGGAGAGCGTAACCGTTCGATTTCCCGGTCTGTCGTGGATTTCCTGAGCTGGGCATTAGCCTCCTTCTCTATCTGGAGTTTCTGGAGAATTTTCTCTTGCTCCTCTGTCCAGCAGCGGTGCTCATCCTCTCTCCGTAGAAATTCCTGCTGATGCTTCTCCTGGGCCTCTCTGAGCATCTCCGTATCTTTCACTAGGACTTGGTTCGCCGTCTGGCAAGCTGATAGTTGACCTTGGACTTTAGAGACTTCCTTCTCCAGGTCCTCCACTCGTTGCTCAATCCCTTGTCTCTGTATCCTTTCTCGCACGACTGTCTCTTTAAGCAGCTCTATCTCATGGTCTTGCTCTCTTTTATCCCGTACATGTGGCACCATCATTTCCCCCTTATTTCTCTTCTTAGAGAGTATAGGCTGTCTGGCCCCTATTCCTGGATCTACCCAGCTTCCTTCGGTCCTATATTTGGTCACCCCAAAGTCCCCACTTTGGTCTGAGCCACACTTTCTACCCGTCACCAGGCACTGGGTATCTTTGACTATAGGGGGTGCTACCTCTATTTTACCCACCACACTATCAGCAACCCCTACAGCCACCTGCAGGGATGGGCCTCTCTTAGGGTCATTCTGGTTCCCTTCTGAGCACTCAGCCAGTCCTTCGTCCCACACCTCCCAAAATCGTTTAAAATCCTGGCCTATTATTATAGGGTATGGTAAGTCTGGGACTACAGGGACATCATGGGTAGAAATAATAGTGGACGTCTCAATAATTAGCCTGGTTACCTGATACTCCCTAGTGACCCCATGAATGCAATGGACTTCCATTTTCCTTCCGGGAATCAGATAGACAGGGAGTGTGTCGCTCAGTAGGGTCACCTGGCTCCCTGAGTCTAGAAGTCCACTCACACACTCTCCATTCACTATTAGAGAACGGTTCAGTGCCCCCCGGTCAGATGTAAAGTCAGTACACCATTCTGGACATACGCTGTTTGAACCCTGAACCTGGCAATAGTCCGTCTGTTTATTCGCCGCCACCTCTTTTCTCCTCACCCACTCAGCCTGGGACTCTGCCCCCTCTGAGCGCGGCAGCACTCCATTAGGGTTCACTGGTTCCTCATTCTCGCTAGGGACCCCAGAAACCCCTCTCCACAGATCCCAAAACAGACAAAAATCCCGGCCTATAATTATAGGATGCACCAAGTCCCGAACGACGCCGACTTCATGAGACTCAGTGCCATGCGTCGTTTCAATGTCCACTCTGGCCATAGGGTAGTCCTTTACATCACCATGTATGCATTGAACACCAACTTTTTTCCCTGGTAATCTGTTGAGAGGAAAAGTGGACCTCACCAAGGTCACTAAGCTCCCAGAGTCTAGCAGCGCCGTCACTGCTTCACCATTCACCTTCACGGGACAGACTTGAGGACCCTGATTGGGGAACGGGTTCCTACTGCAGGCTGGATATGCATACCATGAAATACGGTGTCCTATGCTGCAGTCCATCTGCTCGGTAGTCTGGGGACACCGGGCAGCTATGTGTCCTGGCTCGCGGCATCTCCAACAAACAATATCACCCGCTGTGACCTTGGGCACCACCTCCCCCCGCCATTTTGACCTTGGGCACCCCACCCCTTTTTGGGACTCTGCCCCCTGCTGGGGCCGCCAGTACGGAATGGGCTGCTTCCCCAAGGCACCTTCCATCCCCTGGTACCTCTCGACCAGTCCGACCAGTTCATCAGCATTCCGGGGATCACCCTGGGCAACCCAAGTCTGTAGGGGCTTTGGCAGGGAGTGCACAAAAACCGATCCATGACGACTCTTTCTACCATCTGTGCCGGCGTAGCGGACTCTGGCTGTAGCCATTTCTGGACCAGGTGCAGCAGGTCAAACATTTGGGAACGCGTTGGTTTGTCCTGGTGATAAGCCCAGCCGGTGCACTCTCTGTGCCCTGACAGTCATTGTCACCCCCAACCGTGCGAGGATCTCCACCTTTAACTTAGGATACTGCTGAGCGTCCTGCACAGTTAAATCGAAGTACGCCTTCTGGGGCTCCCCTGTCAGGTATGGGGCCAGTACCTCTGCCCACTGCTCTGGGGGAAGTCTTTCCCTTTCAGCAACCCTCTCAAATACAGACAGGAAGGCTTCAACATCATCCCCGGGGGTCATTTTCTGTAACGTGCGTCTTACCAACTTTCTGACGTGGTTGTCATCAGCCAGACCTGGGGTTGGGGTGCTTGTCCTGCCCTGGGTGGCGGTTGTCAGAAGCTGCTGGGTCTGCTGTATCTGTTGCAACAACATCCTGTTAGTCTCTTACTGCTGTACCTGCGCCTGGACCAAGTGTTTCAGCAGGTCCTCCATTGCTCTGCTGGGAACGCTGCTCGCACGTCTCCACCAATTGTAGGGATGTGGTCTCTCTGGTGTGCGACCGGAGGTAAGCAGGAGGGCGACTCTTCCTGGTTCTTTAAGCAAGTTTATTAAGACTTCATAAACTTGCTGTCAAACAGAAAACAAAACAGCCTTCTCCGGCACAAAGTAACAGAAAAACAGCTATAACGTCCTGGTACTCTAACTGAGTACTCTCTTCAGCACACACACTGGAGGTCTCCTCAGAACTCCCACACTGGAGGTTTCCACACCTCCAGCCACTCACACCTGTGGTCAGCAGCAGGCTCATTTATATCTCAGACATCCAGCTAACATAGAACACATGACTGGTCACATGGCAGTGACCTCATCACAGGTCCTCAAACCACATACAAAGGTATAGTGAAGTCTTACTCTATCATCTGTCTATGTGTTCATTACTATCGCTACAGTATATATTTCAGGAGAAACACAGACGCTCACAGCCTCAGTATGGATAACACCACAATATGAAAAGCAATAGCGTACAGCTGTATACAGTGTTGGGGTAATTTTAAATCTCCGTATATATTTCCGGAGTAACACACAGACGCTCACAGGCTCAGTAAGGAGTTGACCAGAATATGAAAAGCATAAAAAGTGTCCTGTATCAGTAGCGTAAGCTGTATACAGTGTTGGGGTAATTTTCAAACTCCATATATATTTCAGGAGTAACACACACGCTCACAGGCTCAGTATGGATTACACCACAATATGAAAAGCAGAAAAAGTGTACTGTATCAGTAGCGTACAGCTGTATACAGTGTGGGGTAATTTTAAATCTCCGTATAAATTTCATGAGTAACACAGACGGTCACAGCCTCAGTATGGATAACACCAAATATGAAAAGCAGAAAAAGTTACTATCAGTAGCATACAGCTGTATACAGTGTTGGGATAATTTTAAATCTCCGTATATATTTCATAAGTAACACACACGGTCACAGCCTCAGTATGGATAACACCAGAATATGAAAAGGAGAAAAAGTGTACTGTATCAGTAGCGTACAGTTGTATACAGTGTTGGGGTAATTTTCAAACTTCTTATATATTTCCGGAGTAACACACACGCTCACAGGCTCAGTATGGATTACAACACAATATGAAAAACAGAAAAAGTGTACTGTA
This sequence comes from Oophaga sylvatica, assembly GCA_033576555.1. Classification (NCBI taxonomy): domain Eukaryota; kingdom Metazoa; phylum Chordata; class Amphibia; order Anura; family Dendrobatidae; genus Oophaga; species Oophaga sylvatica. The sequence continues at coordinate 512,437,984 of JARQOD010000002.1, read as the reverse complement.
TCAGTAATGTATAGCTGTATACAGTGTTGGGGTAATTTTAAATCTCCTTATATATTTCCGGAGTAACAGATAGACGCTCACAGGCTCAGTATGGAGTAGACCAGAATGTGAAAAGCATAAAATGTGTACAGTATCAGTAGCGTACAGCAGTATACAGTGCTGGGGTAATTTTAAATCTCCGTATATATTTCATGAGTAACACACACGGTCACAGCCTCAGTATGGATAACACCAGAATATGAAAAGCAGAAAAAGATTACTGTATCAGTAGCGTAAGCTGTATACAGAGTTGGGGTAATTTTCAAACTCCGTATATATTTCAAGAGTAACACACACGCTCACAGGCTCAGTATGGATTACACCACAATATAAAAAGCAGAAAAAGTGTACTGTATCAGTAGCGTACAGCTGTATACAGTGCTGGGGTAATTTTAAATCTCCGTATAAATTTCAGGAGTAACACAGACGGTCACAGCCTCAGTATGGATAACACCACAATATGAAAAGCAGAAAAAGTGTACTGTATCAGTAGCGTACAGTTGTATACAGTGTTGGGGTAATTTTCAAACTCCTTATATATTTCCGGATTAACACACACGCTCACAGGCTCAGTATGGATTACAACACAATATGAAAAGCAGAAAAAGTGTACTGTATCAGTAATGTACAGCTGTATACAGTGTTGGGGTAATTTTAAATCTCCTTATATATTTCCGGAGTAACAGACAGACGCTCACAGGCTCAGTATGGAGTAGACCAGAATGTGAAAAGCATAAAATGTGTACAGTATCAGTAGCGTACAGCAGTATACAGTGTTGGGGTAATTTTAAATCTCCGTATATATTTCATGAGTAACACACACGGTCACAGCCTCAGTATGGATAGCACCAGAATATGAAAAGCAGAAAAAGTTTACTGCATCAGTAGCATACAGCTGTATACAGTGTTGGGATAATTTTAAATCTCCGTATATATTTCATGAGTAACACACACGGTCACAGCCTCAGTATGGATAACACCAGAATATGAAAAGCATAAAAAGTGTACTGTATCAGTAGCGTACAGCTGTATACAGTGTTGGGGTAGTTTTAAATCTCTGTATATATTTCAGGAGTAACACACATGGTCACAGGCTCAGTATGGATTACACCAGAATATGAAAAGTAGAAAAAGTGTACTTTATCAGTAGCGTACAGCTGTATACAGTGTTGGGGTAATTTTAATTCTCTGTATATATTTGAGGAGTAACACACATGATCACAGGCTCAGTATGGATTACACCACAATAGAAAGCAGAAAAAGCGTACTGTATCAGTAGCGTACAGCTGTATACAGTGTTGGGGTAGTTTTAAATCTCTGTATATATTTCAGGAGTAACACACATGGTCACAGGCTCAGTATGGATTACACCAGAATATGAAAAGTAGAAAAAGTGTACTTTATCAGTAGCGTACAGCTGTATACAGTGTTGGGGTAATTTTAATTCTCTGTATATATTTGAGGAGTAACACACACGATCACAGGCTCAGTATGGTTTACACCAGAATATGAAAAGCAGAAAAAGTGTACTGTATCAGTAGCGTACAGCTGTATACAGTGCTTGGGGCAATTTTAAATCTCCGTATGTTAGGGTTCGAGTTCCCACTCCTGCACAGGGGGAATCTCGAGTTGTTCCCGCTGCGGTCCCCCATCCGTCTCCCGCCGCAGTGGTTCCTGCTCAGCAGAGACGTCGGTCCCAGTTTCTTGCCCGGCCCAGTACTGTGCAGAGACTTGCTGCTACAACCAGTGTTGGAGCAGGCAGTTTTGGGACTAAGTCCTTTGTTGCTTCATCTGAGCATGCCCAGGGCAAGATCTCCCATTGGAGATCAGGGTCACATGCTCAGATACAGCTGCCACTCCTATTGGTCCTTCAGGAAGGTCCTGTGGCTGTTGATGTTCTGAAGCGGTTTCCCATTGGTTCTTTCTGGAAGGTCTTTTTCTCGTGGCTGCTATAAAATGCTGTCCTTACCGCACGGCCGTGCGCTAGTATCAAATCTGTTACGTGCTTGTGCCAGTGTGGTCATGTATGCATGTGGTTAGGTCTGGCTGAAATAAGCCCCTAGAATACCGGCACCTCCAGTGAGGAGATTGTATGCACGTGTTCAGGGCTCGGCTGAAAACGCCATTAGAATACCGGCTACTCCGGTGAGGAGATTATTGCTTGGGTTCTGATTGCATGGCCACAGACTGCAATCCGCTTAGCAGTCATCTGTGTTCCCTGTGAGTCCAACAGGACACAGTCTTTGTTTCAGCGGCTCTGTGAATTTACAGAGTCCGCTTATATCGCCATATAGTGCTACGGCGTTTACATCTGCGACTCTGCGGGATAACAGAGTTCACTCATACTGCCTATTTACGCCATCTTACTAGCAGCAGGCTCTGCCTGCACGGTGGACCCCCGGCTGCGAACACACCTCTCCTTAATACCTATTAGGTGCGTTCCGCAGGCCCTAGCACCGTATATATTTCCGGAGTAACACACATGCTCACAGGCTCAGTATGGAATAAACCACCATCTGAAAAGCAGAAAAAGTGTACTGTTTCAGTAGCGTACAGCTGTATACAATGTTGGGGTAATTTTATAACTCCGGATATATTTCAGGAGTAACACACACGGTCACAGCCTCAGTATGGATAACACCAGAATATGAAAAGCAGATAAAGTGTACTGTATCAGTAGCGTACAGCTGTAAATATTGTTGGGGTAATTTTAATTCTCCATATATATTTGAGGAGTAACACACACGCTCACAGGGTCAGTATGGATTACACCAGAATATGAAAAGCAGAAAAAGTGTACTGTATCAGTAGCCTACAGCTGTATATAGTGTTGGGGTAATTTTAAATCTCAGTATATATTTCCGAAGTAACACACGCTCAGAGACTCAGCATGGATTACAACACAATATGAAAAGCAGAAAAAGTGTACTGTATCAGTAATGTACAGCTGTATACAGTGTTGGGGTAATTTTAATTCTCCGTATATATTTGAGGAGTAACACACACGCTCACAGGGTCAGTATGGATTACACCAGAATATGAAAAGCAGAAAAAGTGTACTGTATCAGTAGCGTACAGCTGTATACAGTGTTGGGGTAATTTTAAATTTCCGTATATATTTCAGGAGTAACACACACACGCTCTCTCAGTATGGATTTGACCATAATACAGAAGGGAGAAAAACGGTACTGTATCAGAAGATACCAGCTGTATACGGTTTTGGGGGAAAATTGAAATCTCCATATATATTTACGGAGTCACACACAGATAGTCAGCATGTATTTGTCCATGACACCAGCCGGTACACGGTAATGTGAGAAGCGTACAGCTCTATACGGTGTGGAAAAAAATGAACGCTCGGTAACTGTGCAGAAAAAAATTAAAGTACTAGTGCTGTGTAGGTGCTGTGTTAAAAAGCAGTCTGCACAGCAGGGTACACACAGCAATACAGATACCAGGCAGCCTAATAATCAGCTCTGCTGCTACACACTAGAAATTCCTCCCCTCTCACTGGCAGGCAGCCTAATAATCAGCTCTGCGGCTCCACACAAGCAATTCCTCCCCTCTCACTGGCAGGCAGCCTAATAATCAGCTCTGCTGCTCCACACAAGCAATTCTTCCCCTCTCACTGGCAGGCAGCCTAATAATCAGCTCTGCTGCTCCACACAAGCAATTCCTCCCCTCTCACTGGCAGCCAGCCTAAGAACCAGCGCTGCTGCACACAAGAAATTCCTCCACTGTCACTGCACACTAAGTGTACAGCTAATCGCTATCAGCACAAGCACAGAATTAATGTGGTTTTCCTGCCTAACGCTCTCCCTGCTGAGAACCAGCATCAGCAACCTCTCTCTACACTAAGATCGGTAGAAGTAAAATGGCGGTCGGCGGTGAGTGCTTTTATAGGCACTGTGATGCCACACAAAGCAAGCCAATCACTGCAATGCCCTTCTCTAAGATGATGCTGGCCGCTATCCATGTGATCACGTTGCTCACAGTCTGCGTCCTTGCTCATTGGCTGAGAAAAGGCCATTGAAGCATTATGGGAAAACCGACTTTTGTGCTCGGGTCGCCCGACACGTGTCCGACCTCACGCTATGGTCGGGTTTTGCTCCGCGAAACCCGACTTTGGCGAAAGTTGGTCTTTTTTTAAATTGACCGACCTGTTTCGCTCAACTCTCGTAATTACTGATCGAGTTCAGTATTTCTTTATTTTAATAGAAATGACTTTCTGTATGTGGCTATACCACGTATGTGTATTTTTTTATCTTTATTTTTAATGGAGGAAAAGGGGGGTGATTTGAACATATATTTTTTTATTGTTTTCATCTTTTTAACTCCTTTCTGCCATCAGACGTACTATTCCATCCATGTGCCCTGGGACTTAATTCGCATGGACGGAATAGTACGTCATATGCGTCATATGCGATCAGCGCGCAGCTGAACGGGGGGAGCGCAGCTGATCGCGGCCGGGTGTCAGCTGATTATCACAGCTCACACCTGGCACTATGTGCCCGGACCGCTCCTGGCACATTAACCCCAGTGTTCCGGGGGTACAGGGAAGCATCGCGCAGGAAGGGGGCTCCCTGCATGCTTCCCTGAGACCCTCCGAACAACGCGATGTGACTGCGTTGTTCCGAGGTCTTCCTTCCTGCAGGACCCCGGATCCAAGATGGCCGCAGAATCCTTCCGGGTCCTGCAGGGAGGCGGCTTCCTCAGTGCCTGCTGAGAGCAGGCGCTGAGAAAGCATGCTGCAGTGCCTGTCAGATCGCTGGTCTGACAGAGTGCTGTGCAAACTGTCAGACCAGCGATCTGATATAATAATAATAATAATCTTTATTTATATACCGCCAACATATTCCGCAGCGCTTTTCAGTATAACAGTTTCAAAACACAAGTCATAAGTAACAACGTTAACAATACAATAATTAAAGCAAGTTAAGATGACCCTGCTCGTGAGAGCTTACAATCTTCAATGAGGTGGGTCAGATACAAAGTACAGGTGTGTATATACAATGGTGCATTTACAATGATGGTCCAGTCATCTTGAGGGAGTGAGGGATGGATGGAGATAGTGAATGGGCTACACATACACACTTACACATAGAATGACTTTGATTAGTGAACGTGATAGTCCGCTCTGAACAAATGTGTTTTGAGGGAGCGCCTGAAACCATGCAAATTGTGGATAGTCCTAATTTCTTGGGGTAGAGCATTCCAGAGGATTGGCACAGCGTGGGAGAAGTCTTGGAGTCGGGAGTGGGAGGTACGGATTAGTGCAGAGGTTAGTCAAAAGTCGTTTGCAGAGCGCAGCAGTCGGTTAGGCCAATAGATGGAAATGAAGGAGGAGATGTAGGGGGGTGCTGCACTGTGGAGAGCTTTGTGGGTGAGAACAAGTACTTTGAATTGGATCCTTTAATGAATGGGCAGCCAATGTAAGGACTGGCGAAGAGCGGACGCGTCCAAGTACCGATTAGCCAGATGGATGACCCTGGCTGCTGCATTAAGGATGGACTGGAGAGGGGAAAGTCGAGTAAGGGTGAGGCCAATTAATAAAGCATTGCAGTAGTCCAGGCGGGAGTGGATCAATGCTACAGTGAGTTTTTTTGTTGTTTCCATGGTGATAAAAAGGGCGGATTCTAGAGATGTTCTTTAGGTGTAGGTTGCAAGAGCAGGCAAGAGATTGTATATGGGAGGTGAAGGAGAGATTGGTGTCAAACATAACACCCAGACAGCGAGCCTGCTGCCGGGGTGTTATTATGGTGCCGCCCACAGAGAGGGAAATGTCAAATTTAGGGAGGTTAGTAGATAGCGGGAGCAGGAGAAGTTCAGTTTTGGAGAGGTTGAGTTTCAGATAGAGAGTGGACATGATGTTGGAGACTGCGGACAGACAGTCGGTGGCGTTCTGTAGTACAGCTGGGGTAAGGTCGGGGGATGACGTGTATAGTTGTGTGTCATCAGCATAAAGATAGTACTGAAAGCCAAATCTGCTGATGGTCTGTCCAATTGGGCCGTGTAGAGAGAGAAGAGAAGGGGGCCAAGGACTGAGCCCTGGGGTACACCGACAGTGAGAGGAAGAGGAGATGACGTGGAGCCAGAGAACAAAACACTGAAGGAGCAGTCAGAAAGATAGGAAGAGAACTAGGAGAGAGCAGTGTCCTTAATGCCTAGTGACTGGAGCCTAGACAGTAGGAGACGGTGGTCAACCGTGTCAAAAGCTGCAGAAAGGTCGAGAAGAATGAGCAGAGAGTGGTCACCGTTATGTTTTGCTGTCAGAAGGTCATTGGTCACTTTGATGAGTGCAGTTTCAGTCGAATGTAGGGGGCGGAAACCTGACTGTGAAGGGTCTAAAAGGGAGTGAGTGGAGAGGTAACGGGTGAGGCGGGGAGTAGACTAGGCGCTCCAAAAGTTATCAGTGATCTCCCACCCTGGGACAAAATAAAAAAGTGAAAAAAATAAAAATGACATGTTTAAATAAAAATTTCTAAATAAAGAAAAAAAAATATTCCCCAATAAATTCATTTCTTCATGTAAATAAAAAAAACAATAAAAGTACACATATTTAGTATAGTCGCGTCCTTAACGACCCACCCTATAAAGCAGTTCCACTAGTTAACCCCTTTAGTGAACCCCTAAAAAAACAAGGCTAAAAAACAATGATTTATCATCATACCGCTGAACAAAAAGTGGAATAACAAGCGATCAAAAAGACAGATATAAATAAACATGGTACCGCTGAAAACGTCATCTTGTCCCGCAAAAAACGATCTGCAATACAGCATCATCAGCGAAAAAATAAAAAAGTTATAGCTCTCAGAATAAAGCGAAGCAAAAATAATTATTTGTTAAATATCATTGTTTTTATTGTATAAAAGCGCCAAAACATAAAAAAATGATATAATTGAGGTATCGCTGTAATCGTACTAACCCGAAGATTAAAACTGCTTTATCAATTTTACCACACGCTGAACGGTATAAACCCCCCCCCCAAAAGAAATTCATGAATTTCTGGTTTCTGTTCATTCTGCCTCCCAAAAATCGTAATAAAAAGCAATCAAAAAATGTCATGTGCCCGAAAATGGTACCAATAAAACATCAACTCGTCCCGCAAAAAAAAAGACCTCACATGACTCTGTTTGCCAAAATAAGAAAAAATTATAGCTCTCAAAATGTGAGGATGAAAAAACTATTTTTTGCAATAAAAGCGTGTTTTAGCGTGTGACAGCTGCCAAGCATAAAAACCCGCTATAAATAGTAAGTCAAACCCCCCTTTATCACACCCTTAGTTAGGGAAAAATAATAAAATTAAAAAATTTATTTATTTCCATTTTCCGGTTAGAGTTAGGGTTGTAGCTAAAGTTAGGGTTAGAGTTGGGGCTAAAGTTAGGATTAGGGTTAGGGTTGGGATTAGGGTTAGGGGTGTGTTAGGGTTAGGTTTGTGGTTAGGGCTAAGCTTGATATTAGGGTTAGTGGTGTGTTGGGGTTAGGGTTGGAGTTAGAATTGGGGGGTTTCCACTGTTTAGGCACATCAGGGGCTCTCCAAACGTGACATGGCGTCTGATCTCAATTCCAGCCAATTCGGCATTGAAAAAGTCAAGCGATTTTCCTTCCCTTCTGAGCTGTGCCATGCACCCAAACAGTAGTTTACCCCCACATATGGGGTATCAGCATACTCAGGACAAATTGCACAATAAATCTCGGTGTCCAGTTTCTTCTGTTACCCTTGGGAAAATAAAAAATTGAGGGCAAAAATATCATTTTTGTGGAATAAAATATGATTTTATACTTTTATACTTGGGGGTTCAAAGTTCTCACAACACATCTAGATAAGTTCCTTTTGGGGTCTATTTTCCAAAATGGGGTCACTTGTGGAGGGTTTCCACTGTTTAGGCACATCAGGGGCTCTCCAAACACGACATGATGTCCGCAGACTATTCCATCAAAGTCTGCAATGCAAAACGTCACTACTTCCCTTCCGAGCCCCGACGTGTGCCCATACAGTAGTTTTCTCCCACATATAGGGTATCAGCGTACTCAGGACAAATTGAACAACAACTTTTGGGGTCCAATTTCTCCTGTTACCCTTGGGAAAATAAAAACTGGGGACTAAAATATCATGTTTGCGGAAAAAATGTGATTTTTTTATTTTCATGTCTGGACATTATAAACTTCTGTGAAGCACTTGGGGGTTTGAAGTGCTCACCACACATCTAGATAAGTTCCTTTGGGGGTCTAGTTTCCAAAATGGGGTCTCTTGTGGAGGGTTTTCACTGTTTAGGCACATCAGGGGCTCTCCAAATGCGACATGACACCCACAGACCATTCCATCAAGGCCTGCATTACTAAACGTCACTACTTCTATTCCGAGCCCCAACGTGTGCCCACACAGTAGTTTTCTACACATATAGGGTATCAGCGTACTCAGGACAAATCGGACAACAACTTTTAGGGTCTAATTTCTCCCGTTTCCCTTGGGAAAATAAAAAATTGGTGACTAAATATCATTTTTGTGAGAAAAAAATAGGATTTTTTATTTTCATGCCCGGGCATTATAAACTTGTGTGAATCACTTGGGGGTTTAAAGGGCTCACCACATATCTAGATAAGTTCCTTAGGGGGTCTAGTTTCCAAAATGGGATCACTTGTGGGGGGTTTCCACTGTTTAGGCACATCAGGGACTCTGCAAACTGAACATGACACCCATCAAAGTCTGCATTGAAAAACGTCATTACTTCCTTTCCGATCCCTGCCTTGCACGCAAACAGTATTTCTCCCCACATATGGGGTATCAGCATACTCAGGACAAATTGGATAACTTTTGGGGTCCAATTTCTCCTTTTACCCTTGTTAAAATAAAAAAATTGTTTTGTAAAAGATCATTTTTGTGACTAAAAGGTTAAATGTTCATTTTTTCCTTCCAAGTTGCTTCAGCTATTAACCACATTCAAGGGTTAATAAACTTCTTGAATGTGGTTTTGAGTACCGTGAGGGGTGCAGTTTTTAGAATGGTGTCTCTTTTGGGTATTTTCTGCCATATAGACCCCTCAAAGTGACTTCAAATGAGAGATGTCCCTAAAAAAAATGGTTTTGTACAATTTGTTGTGAAAATGAGAAATCGCTGATCAAATTTTAACCCTTTTAACTTCGTAACAAAAAAAATTGGTTCCAAAATTGTGCTGGTGTAAAGTAGACATGTGGGAAATGTTATTTAGTAACTATTTTGTGTGACATATTTCTCTGTTTTAAGGGAATAAAAATACAAAGTTTGAAAATTGCAAAATTTTCCAAATTTTCGCCATGTTTCCATTTTTTCATAAATAACTGAAAGTTATATCGAAGAAATGTTACCACTATCATGAATTTCAATATGTCACAAGAAAACAGTCTCATAATCGCTAAGATCCGTTGAAGCGTTCCAGTGTTATAACCTCATAAAGAGACAGTGGTCAGAATTGTAAATCTTGGCCGGGTCATTAACGTGCAAACCACCCTTGGGGCTTAAGGGGTTAAAGGGACCTATCGGCAGGTTTTTGCTATATAATCTGAGAGGAGCAGAAAAATGAAAAACCTATACATGTTTGGTGTCTATGAACTCATAATAACCTGGAGAATAATGGCAGGTCAGTTTTAGCATTTAGTGAACCTATTTAAAAAAGCCAAACAAAAAACAAATATGGGATTGCACTTTTTTTGAAATTTCACCGCACTTGGAATTTTTTTCCCATTGTTGAGTACACAATATGGTAAAACCAATGGTGTCGTTCAAAAGTAAAACTCGTGCTGCAAAAAACAAGCCCTCACATGGCCATATTTAAGGAAAAATATAAAAGTTATGGCTCGGGGAAGAAGGGGATCGAAAAACAGAAACGCTAAAACGAAATAGGGCTCCATCAAGAAGGGGATAATCTAATATCATCTGAGGCTTTTTGTTATCTTGACAACCCACTGCATTTTCATGGTGCATCGGGTTCATCAGAATGACATGTTTGTTTTTTTGAGAATGTAAGAAATCACTGTCGTATCTCTAGTAAAGTAAAACGTTGAATTATGAACATCTCTTTTACCAAAGATACATTATGGTAGTTCAGGCTTGCGTTTTCTTACAGTGCCCAGCAAGTTTTCATTTTAGTAACAGTGTCCCCAGTTGGTGCGATGTAAATAAAATTGTCACATGTCACATCTTGTCCTCTTAGTCCATACATTAAATCTGAATCTCTCATGCCCTGATGTTTTCAGGTTTTTCTCCAGGCTCCTTTCCTGTATGTACCTGAGCGTTTAGAGCATATGAACTGCTGCTGTCACAATGTATTCATGTCTCCTAGTTACAAAGTTACATAATTATATAGTTTTGTAGGTTGAAAAAAGACCTAGGTCCATCAAATTCAACCTTTCTCCACCAATTGTACATTTTTTCACTGATTTAACTATAACACGCTATAACACAGCGTCTTTTCAGTGTGGCGCGCTCTGGGTCAGCCTCCATTCACGTGATACACGTGGTTACAGGCCCTGCTGTGTGTTGCCCTGATGACGCCTCGTGTATGTGACTGGTGTCTATGAGCGACCGCACATGCGCCTTGCGATACCAGCACACGTGGTTCATTTAGACCCGGCATTGATTGGACACACGATATATAAATAAGCATGTTTCCCTGTATAATTGTACACGCCCCTGGAAAAAGGCTAGAGCTGAAACGCGCGTAGAGACCCGGCAGCACGATTTTATTTCAGGTAAAAGAAGCCCCTGTACATTTTACATGTAGTTTATACCAGATTTTAATGTGAATTTGTCATCTTTTAAAAATTGCATTGAAGCACTTTTCATTGCTGGTTTATAAAGTGTATTTATTGGATTAACTCCTTGTACCCGTTTGCACTTTGCACTATAGCACTTTTTATAGCACAATCTATTTTGGCACTGCAGCACTTTTTGTAGCAGAGCACACTTTGTATTGCTGCACTTTCTATACAAAGCAAATCTTGCACAGTGCTACTTTCAGTGTAATGTATTTGGCACTATAGCACTTTTTTAGCCTATAATGTTATGGAATTAATTTTAATAGTGTTTTATTTTATTTCCACTATCACATTATATTTTTTGTGCTGTGCATTAAGGTTATTATTAAGGGTGTAATTTGGTATTTTATACAATCACATTGTCATATGATATTTTATATATTTATTTTTCTGGTTTTTTTTTATACTATTCCTGATCTTTATATATATGTTTATAAAACGTGCTCCTTATATATCAGCTGTAAAATATCTAAATAAAAAAAAATTATTATTTTTCATTAATTTTCTCAATAAAAACATACATTATTTATTTATAAACAAATTGTTGTCTTTATTGCCCAATATAATTTTTGGAGGATTTTATTTTTTACGCCATGTTATGTATATCAAGGAAATCGTCCAGCTCTTTTTTAAAAGCTGTTATAGTGTCTGCCATTACCTCTATTACCTGTTGTGGTAGAGCATTCCACAGTCTGACTGCTCTGACCATAATGCATGCCCCCTTGTCCTCAGTATTGCCTTTGGAAGGAATAAGTCATGTGCCATTGTTTTGTACTGGCCACACATATATTTATACATGTAAATGAGATCCCCACTGAGGTGTCTTTATTCTAAGCTAAACAAACCCAACTTTTCCAACCTTTCATCATCCCTTGTAATAATCTATTTGCCCGCCTTTGAACTGACTCTAACTTCTGAATATCCTTTTTAAAATGTGGAGCCCAAAACTGGATCCCATATCATAGATGTGGCCTCACTAGTGATTTATAAAGGGGTAACAATACGTTGGGATCGTGGGATTTTATTTCTCTTTTTATACATCCTAAAATCTTGTTTGCTTTTGTGTTATGATTTGGTAGCTGAGGAGGACAGGACCAAAAAATAGCCAAGGCAGCAGAACACCAGAGAGGTTGGGAACTAAAAGGTTGCAGACCCCTAAACTAACCGCACAATTAGAAGTAGCCATGGGATGTTCCTACGGTGACCTAGACGCCTTGACACAGCCGGAGAGATTAGCTACACCTGAAGATAGAAAGAGGAAAGCTAACTGCACCGGAGTAGAGCCCCAAAGGAATAGGCAGCACCCACCCATATAATGGCGGTTAGACAAGATGAAATACAAACGCAGGTAGAAAATAGAGTAAGCAAACGCTGGGGCCAAAAGCTATCTAGACAGGACTGGATAGGCAAGAATACTGTCTGCAACCTAGCAAAACCCTAGGAAAAAATTCCAACACTTCTGATTACAAAAATGCTGAGACCACACGGTCTCGCCCCCACTTAATCAGATCTCTGGTGTGAACATGCCGCTACCCAGCAGCACTGAAATAACAGGAACAGAGCAAATGAACAGATACAAATGAGAAACAGAGACCAGCACAGGCCCCTGTGGGGGACCCGGCTGACCTCTCCAAGCAGCGCAGCAAAAACAAGGAAAATCTAACCACAGAAAAAAAAGCAGAAAGTAACTTATCTGAATGTTCGCAGGAGACAGCAGAAAACAAGCTGATTTCCAAACTAGACCAGGAAGCAACAATTGATCACCGTCGAGAATCATGGGATGGCAGCTCACTTATATCTGCCCAGTCTGTCCCCTCTGATTGCCACTCCTCACTCCCAGGTAATTGACTTGCTTCAATATCACCAGCCACCAGAGGGAGCCCCAACTCAGAAGTCATCTCCAGAACGTTCACAACAGTACCCCCCCTTGAGGAGGGGTCACCGAACCCTCACCGGCGCCACCAGGCCGATCAGGGTTAGCCCGGTGAAAGGCGCGAACCAATTTCTTCGCATGGATGTCAGAAGCAAACACCCAAGAATTGTCCTCCTGACCATAACCTTTCCACTTAACCAAGTACTGGAGTCTCTGTCTAGTCAGAAGAGAATCCAATATCTTCTCCACTTCGTACTCCAGATTGGCCTCAACCAAAACAGGCTCAGGGGGTGCAGCCATAGGAACCACTTGCTCAACAAATCTTTTCAATAAAGATTTGTGGAAGACGTTGTGAATCTTAAACGTCGCTGGAAGAGCCAAACGGAAGGAAACGGGATTAAGAATTTCCAGGATCTTATAAGGTCCAATGAACCTTGCCTTAAATTTTGGAAACGCAACCTTCATAGGGATATTTCTTGAGGACAACTAAACCAAGTCACCCACTTTAAACTGAGGACCATCAGTCCTATGCCGGTTGGCAAATCGCTGGGCCCTCTCCTGAGAGAGAAACAACTTATCCACTACTTGATCCCAAATCTGCTGCATTCTCTCTACCATAGAATCAACACCCGGACACACAGAAGCCCCCACCTGTCCTGAAGAAAACCGAAGATGAAACCCGAAATTGCAGAAAAAAGGGGACATCAAAGTGGCAGAACTGGCCCTATTATTTAGAGCGAATTCAGCCAGGGGCAAAAAAGAGACCCAGTCATCCTGTTCAGCAGACACAAAACATCTCAAATAAGTCTCCAACGTCTGGTTTGTTCTCTCAGTCTGCCATTGGTCTGAGGATGAAACGCAGAGGAGAAAGACAGCTGAACTCCCAGTGATGGCTTTTTAGCAGCTTCTCTCTTAACCCCTTAACGACCGCCAATACGCCTTTTAACGGCGGTAGTTAAGGGTACTTAAACCACAGCACCGTTAATTAACGGCGCTGTGGAGAAAGTATATAGCGCCCCCCAGAGTCAGATTTTCTCCGGGGTCTCGGCTACCTGGGGTAAAGAACATGATTCGGGTCAGTTTTTACCGACCCTGCTTTTGCGATTGCCGTTATTACCCTATAACGGCGACAGCAAAAAAAAAAAACCCACGATTCTCCATTTCATTTCTCTCTCCTCTGATGTGATCGCACATCAGAGGGGAGAGAAATAGGGTCCCCGGGACCCCCGATCTGTCCCCCGTGCCTCCCGGTGTCCCCCCTGTCCTCTGATGTCTCCCGGAGCTCCCAGCGTCTTCTCCAGCAAAGAAAATGGCGGGCGCATGTGCAGTGCGCCCGTCAAGTCGGTTTTCTCCGGGGTCTCGGCTGCCCGGGGTACCAGTGGTAGCTGAGACCCCAGAGAACATAATTCGGGACCCCGTTTTTGCGATCGCCGTTAACCATATAACGGCGATCGCAAAAGAAAAAAAAAAGCCACGATCCTGCATGTAATTTCTCTCACCTCTGATGAGATCGCACATCAGAGGGGAGAGAAATGTGGTCCCTGATGTGCCCCCCGCACCTCCTGGTGTCCCCTCTGTCCTCCCGCAGCTCCCAGGCTCCCATCGTCTTCTTCCTGTAAAAGAAAATGGCGGGCGCATGCGCAGTGCGCCCACCGAATCTGCCTACCGGCAGATTCATTCATTCTGTGAAAGTACATTTTGATCACTGTGATAAACGCTATCACAGTGATCAAAATAAAAAAAAGTAAATAAACCCCCCCCCTTAATCACCCCCTTAGTTAGGGACATATAATAAAATAAAGAAATTGTATTTATTTTCATTTTTCCATTAGGGTTAGGATTAGGGTTAGGGTTACAGTTAGGGTTAGGGTTACAGTTAGGGTTAGGGTTACAATTAGGGTTAGGATTAGGGTTAGGGTTACAATTAGGGTTAGGGTTACAATTAAGGTTAGGGTTTAGGGATTAGGGTTAGGGTTGGATTAGGGTTAGTGGTTGTGTTGGGGTTAGGGTTGGGAGCTAGAATTGAGGGGTTTCCACTATTTAGGCACATCAGGGGTTCTTCAAACACGACGTGGTGTTCAAAAAGTCAAATGGCGCTCCCTCCCTTCCGAGCCCTGCCATGCGCCCAAACAGGGGTTTTACCCCAACATATGGGGTATCAGCGTACTCAGGAAAAATTGCACAACAACTTTTGGGGTCCAATTTCCCCTGTTACCCTTGGGAAAAAAAATAGCGGGCTAAAAAATCATTTTTGAGGAAAAAAATGATTTTTTATTTTCACGGCTCTACGTTATAAGCTTCTGTGAAGCACTTGGAGGTTCAAAGTGCTCACCACACATCTAGATAAGTTCATTAAGGGGTCTAGTTTCCAAAATGGGGTCACTTGTTGGGAGTTTCCACTGTTTATGCACATCAGGAGCTCTCCAAATGCGTCATGGCGTCCAGCCAATTCTGCGTTGAAAAAGTCAAACGGCACTCTTTCCCTTGCGACCTCTGCCGTGCACCCAAAAAGTGGTTTACACTGAGATAATGCAAATCTTAAGGTGGGAATTAGGCATAAAGGCAAATTGCTGAGGCCATCTTGTCAGCCGATTTGTGTATGAATTGGCTACTAATGATTGGGAACCATATAGGTGTGCCCAAAGAGAGGGTGGTGGATTTGGTATTATATAGGGATGAGCGAGTATACTCGTTGCTCGGGTTTTCCCGAACAAGTTCGGGTGATCTTCGAGTATTTTGGTGTGCTCAGAGATTTAGTTTCTGTCGACTAGCTGCATGATTTATGGCTGCTGGACAAGCTTGAATACATGTGAGGAATGCCTGTTTGTTAGGGAATCCTCACATGTATTCAGGCTTTCCAGCAGTCATAAATCATGCAGATGCGTCAACAGTAGTGTTGAGCGATACGATAATGCAAATATCGGCTATCGGCCGATATTAGCTCTATCGGCCTTTCGATAATTCGTTTCGATATTTTCGTCTTATCGAATACCGGAATCGGATTTGTCACTGTCACTGTGAGTGTCCGTCGGTCGGGTCTGTCAGGAGTCAGCGGCACTTACCTGGCAGAAGATCTCCGGCGGTCACGTCCTGGACTGCTTGATGGCCGCCATTATCTTCTCCCTGGCGGTCACATGCAGTTTTTTCGCGATAACTGCAGTGACTGCAGGGTAATCCCGGCCGTAAAGCAGTCAGTCCGATGACGTCACCGCCGGGGAAGCAGGTAATCAGCTGTGCTGCGCCGGGATGACAGGCTCTGCCTGTCATTCTGATGTAGCAGAGCTGGATCGTCGTGGGACACTCGTTACTATGGACTGCGTCGGTCAGGTGGTATACTTTTTTTTTTTTTTTTCATTTTTTTACAGGAGATCGATGGCGTCGCAGCAGGATGAGACAGTAATAAAAGAAATGAAAACTGTGTTTTTTTATTTTTTATTAAATTAAAAAATTTTTTTTGGAACATTCACCCGTCCGGGTACATAAACAATTTAACTATTTATTTACATACAGGGACCCTGTCCAGGTTATTTAGACTTCTTTGGCAGGGGTGTTACAGGTACCACCTGGTACTCTTCTGGTGCTTGTCAAACATCCGAGACACCAAGGACCACCAGGACCTGATGACGTCGTGTGGCCTGTACAGTCAAGTCGTGACCCGCTATCTGGGTCTGTGTGGCCACCTCTTTCATATCTCTCCGGGTCTGGAGCTCTATGTCACGGACTGTACGAACCCCAGGGGGCCTAACAGGCGCCGGGTACGGGCCAGCTATACTTATCATGTCCATAGCTGGGGCTGCTGAGGAGACCACTGAGGGAGGCTGGGGAGATTTACGGCGTGGGGTGGGCACTTTTGCAGAGGCCTGGATGTGGGAGGCTGAAGGCTTCGAGGGTTTCACAGGTTCCTGACACACTGGGGAGTAGGGGTCGCACCTGGTAACATTTAGGGCGTACCACCCATTGTAACCCCAGTGTCGGGTGTAAGTCACCAAGTCTCCTGGCAACAGGTCCCTCCCGGGTGTCCTTCTGGGAGGTGAGCCTCCACGTCCCGCCGGTTCACAAAGACTTCTAAATAAAGTCCAGGCTCCTTGATGAAGCCCCACCCACCTTTCAATTTAAAGCTCCGTACTGCACCCTTACGCCGCGGCTCACTCAGGGTTCCTTTATCCTTTCTCATCCGGTCCTTATCTGCCCGGTCCTTCTCCAGGTGACGTTGGCGAAGTTTTAGGGTTTCTCGCTGCTCCCTTTGTCGCTCTGCTTCCCGCTCCCAACGTCTCCACTCTTCCTCCTGACGCCGGTTGTAATTCTCCTCCACCAGTTGCTCCATGTCTCCACCACTCCACTGCAGCTTACAGTGTCCGGTTTGCGGCAGCTCTCCTGTCGCCCCCCAGTCCTGGCGGCGCTCCCCTGCGGAGGAAGCAGACGGCTCTAAATCAGATGACAGTCGGGGCTCCGGTACAGGCAGGTAGTGCTCTGGTGCCTGCGCGGCCTCCTCCATGAGGACGGGTGTCACTTCTTCTGTCTCAGCGACCGGGGCAGACAGCGGGATCTGGGGTGCTGCTGACGGTGCTGCGGTTTTTGCAGGAACGGGTGCCTCCACTGCGACAACGTCAACTGGATCACATTGCAAGGGCTCCTCTACTATAACGGGTGCCTCACCTTCCGGTACAGACACTTCAGGTAAGAGAGATTGGCGCCGCTCCAAGTTTATTTTTAGGGCACGCCAGCTGGCTTCCATCCTGGCAACCTCCTCCCGGTGCCAGGCCAGGCCTCTCAGGGTATCCTCCGCTTCTTGCAGCGTAGGAAGGTTTACAGGCCGGGTGCCCAACGGTGATTCCGTGGCGATCGGGTCGCTTCCGTGGGGGGAGAGCTCTGACTGCTCCATCCCTTCCCACTTCTGCTCGTCGTGTCCATTAGCCATCTCTGCCAAGTCACATGTGTCATATCTGGAGAGGGCCCCTCTTTTGTAGGGAGGCGGGACCTCCTCACACTGAGGAGGATGAGGAGGCGGAACTCCAGAGCTGTGGGGCACGATGTTACATTGCAGTACCATTTACAGTGGGCGGCCATCGTTTTCACGCCACTGAGTGAGTGACACCCACGAAGAGCACGCCCTTCTTCTTCACCAGTGCCTCGTCGTGACGCAGATATGGCGGAAAAATGGCAAATACATTCTCTGATGATTTTAGCAATTCTCAAGCACAAAACCAGTGCAATTCAGGCACACAGGACTCGCTTATAGCGAGCTACAGAATCCTGTTCGTGACGCCCAAGTTGAGTCGCACAGAGCCAGAGGTTTTCGGGGTACTCGGCACCGAGCCCGTCGACTTCTATGGGGTATGTCACGTCTTTACCGGCAATTGAATTAGAGTCGATTTTACTATGTAGAAGTGTATAAACTATAAATATATGTATATATATATGTCACAATGACATGTATATATATTGTGAGACAGTGAGGATATGTGGTGAATGGGGTGTACATTTCACCTAGGTTCTTTGCTAACTATAAGGGAAATATGTGGCTTTGTAGACCTGGTGGTAGAGAGAGGTCACTACACCTTGCATTCATTGCACACTTGCAGCTTAAACCTGAAGCCAATCAGCTGTTAATTGGGAAGCCAGAAATAGGTGTCTGCGGACACAGTCAGAGAGCTAGTTTAGCCTGGACACAGGGAGGTGTCCTGGCACAAGAAACAGTCTCCAAGAGTGTTAGAGCTGTCTTTAGCCTGGACACAGAGAGGTGTCCTGGCACAAGGAAGCAGTCTCTGTGAGAATGCATGCGGATAAGCTACTGAAGAGGAGGGGAGCCGTCTCAGTCTGGGTTAGATGTACCCCGGACACAGGAGTGTCTCTGTGAACCTCCATGCTGATGATTACTGAAGAGGAGGGGAGCCGTCTCAGTCTGGGTTAGAGGTACCCCGGACACAGGAGTGTCTCTGTGAACCTCCAGGATAATGACTACTGAATAGGAGTGGATCTCTCTCAAGTCTGGACGTCGGGTGGACCTTCAGACATAAGGAGGAGTATCTGGGAAACTCCATACTGGTAACATATATTATATGTGTTGTTTTGGGCACAGACTGATAGAGTCTGGGTTCCTGATAGAAAGGGACATTACATAAGTGTAATTAGTGGCTAGACAAGCCTAGGTCTTTTGTTTATGCTTTGTTTTTATTTGTTTGCTGTGGACTTTAATAAAACTGGTTGCGGCCAGTTTTTACCATAATTGCTGTCTGAATGAACTGTTTCCGTGCCGTTCTGTCTACCCAGACAGCGATCTCAGAGCTAAAACCCCCTGAAAGGCTACAATATATATATGTATTCTATGTGTGTATATTTTGTGTTTACAACGAAAGAAAGGGGTTTTTTTGTTGCGATATTTTGTTCCCATAGACTTACATGGGACTTCCGGTATCGAAATCGGATATCGACGATATTTAGTGCTATCGGCGATACAATTTCGATACGATATTTTTAGATATCGAGCAATATCGCTCAACACTAGTCAACAGAAACTAAATCTCCGAGCACGCCAAAATACTCGGAGATCACCCGAACATGCTCGGGGAAAACCCGAGCAACGAGTATACTTGCTCATCACTAGTATTAAAGAATAAATTCATTGTCTTGCCAAAAGATCTTTTGGGGGAACACTTGTTTCTTCTGCAGTAAGCTTGGAAGCAGGTAATGTCATTGCAACTGATGTTGGTGGAGGAGGCTCAACAGTGCCTCAAATTTCTACTTAGTAGGAGGAGAGGGTTATTGAGCTTACCAAGCTGTACCATGAATCTGCTTAGGTAGGAACTTCAACGGAGGGTGCTGATAGAACATCTTATTACTAAGAGTGCCTGTGTGCCCAGAAATGTGTCTGGTCTTGTTTTTATTAATTCAAGTTTTAATGTTTACCCAATGTGCAAATTGCCTCTTCAGAGAGGAAGAGGACTAGAACTCTAGTGCCAGTTATTGGAAGTAACAATCCTAAATGTCAATATCAAACCTTTAACAAGCCTTGTTATATGACTTACAATGAAAGCCAAACCAGAATCTCAATTTGCAGACACTGTTTCAGGATACTGCCCCTCAACAGTGCAAGGTGTGAGATCTGGTTTGGCTATGTGAGAGGTGTCTGACCGATATCCAAGAAGTATCGTTTCTCCTTGCGAAGATTGACATCTCAGCATGATTAGCATGTCAATCTCCACAAGGAGAAACGATACTTCTTGGATATCAGTCAGACGCCTCTCACACAGACCCCATGCATGATAAAATGATCACAGGCAGTAAATGCAATAAACAAAGTGCCCCTAGACCCTGGATTGTGACATGCAATTATCAAAAAATAGAGGAATAATAATAAATCCTGAGCATGCATGACAAGTTATGAAAGTGTACAGTCACAATCTATAATTGAAACTGTCCCCAAAAGTGCCCTGCAACCAAAATGCCAAAAAATGTAAACACCATAAAGTCCCTCTAAATATAAGTGCCACTTAAATAGTGGCCATACTCAAGCAGCTCCCATGGCTGAGCATGAATGGGTTAATGCTGAAGTTAAGCAGACAGTGTTGTCACTTAGGAAGGACTAGAATAACTCAATGGTACAAAGAACAGGACCAAACCTGGAGATCAACACAATTAAAACAGAACAGCTATGAAGAAATACCAAAATGCATGCTGCAATCTACCAAGCACTGCAGGAGCTGGAGAGTGTGGAGGGACAATGGGCAATAAAATCATCATGGGCGCATGGGTGCCCCTGGACAAAGGATCAAAGGAGCCGGGGGAGAGAAGAGCTTGAGGTCCAAGTGACCTCAACTTAAGGCAGTGTTTGTTTTATGTTTCATTCAGATGTCTTTGTTGCATGTATATGTTTTATCCATTTTTATTCACGGATACAACACATACCCATTACAATTTGTGGTGCTATTCAAATGTCCGTGTTTTTTTACGATCCATCTGTCCACAACTCACGGAGTCATGTACATTTTATTTCCAGTGAAAAGGGCCAACACAAGTCTATTATGTAGACCGAAAGCAGAAAGATCAATCTCACAGTTAAGATACTATGCGGAATAATATGCACAGCAAATTTTACCCTTGATAGGGATCTAGTAGACCCTTTCTATAATTTACACCCCAATACCCCTGCTAATGCTAGCATTATATAACAATCCCTTTAAGAAATCACTTCTCTATATTTCACTAAGACATTATTTGCTGACTGAACTGAACAACATGACATGACATATCAAAGGTTAAGCCAACAAGACATATTCCTGTTGACTATGGGATAATCAGAGTAATAGCACCCTAATGATGGGAATAGCAAATAATGAGTATAGATGAATAACGATTACACCTGCAATTAATCAGTAAAGTAATAAAGTTATAACTGTTAATGACGACAGTTTGGGGGTCCATGAAAGAAACACATGATGACTAGTGAATTCCTTAGATAGATAATTAGTTGGTCAACCTGACATAAACTATGGTACGTGACAAAATGTATTTACTGTAATAAATGATTTGCTAATATGTTTCTGTAAAACACCATTACCTAATGCACGTATACGCCCTCTAAACAGGGTATAAAAGATGGACCCTAACCGTTAATAAACCATGCCTAGTAATTTGCATACAGTTGCCGTGTCTTCTGTTTCATTACTAGCATCACTTGCCTCGATCGAAGCTCTACCTAATTTGGCACGATCTAATATACTGAGAAGGCCTGTTTAGGCCCAATTCCAAGGCGGAACCCGACAGCTGGCGTCCCAAGGGAGGGGCTGGGAGAGAAGGCTCCAGCGGTACCTGAAGGCCCGACACAATGGCAGAGGAGACAGTGGAACACACAGAAACTCCCGGAAGGTAAGAACCTTTGAATTCTTACATACAAATTCTGTGTCTCCCCCTGTTCTACAAGCTGCTGGCCGGACCCAGGGTACAGTATAGTCGGGACCTTCCAAACCCAGTTCATTTTTAATGACAAAGAACAAGTAGAATATCCTGCGGGATACTTAACAGTATATTAGATTCGTTATTCTCTGTTGCTGCTATTTGTATGTCTGTTATGTCATGTTACATGTTTAGTGTATGAGTGAAGTGTGAAAGTAAAACTAACCCTGAAGGTATGAGACTGCTCTGCTAGGTCTGTCACTCAGAACGTTCCTCTCTATGCTAACTGGCTTTGCCAGGATTCATGTGATGTTACATTTGGGCGGCTGATACTCGGAGCAAGCTACGTACACTTCTTGGAGAGAACTAGAGGTACGGTGTCCAAAAATGCCGATCTCTTCGGGCTAGATTCCCTGCATTTCTTTTTGGTGACCACATGTTGGCTCCTTGAAACAAGGGGATAAGTCTGTCTGTCTTCTGTCTTGTCTGATACGCACAATCATCTCCCACATGATACTGAAGAATGTTGAGGTTAGTTGCAATAACTTTGGCCTGCCTATTGTTAGCTGGTCTTGTTTTCTGGTTGATACATAAAACATCTGAATATTCAAGGGCTAATAAGAGTGTGCTATCCCCTGGTGACAGGCCGTAAGGTAAAGTGCTGTGACACTGGAATAGGAGTGGTCACGGAGAAGCACTTCATTAATATATCCCCAGGTGTAATAGGGGAGGAAATATATGTCAGGTCCTTTCACCTTGTTTATTTATAAATCAGGGTGAGGAATAAGGACTGGAGGGGAAAACACGCAATAACACCATAGACACAGCTCGTAGGCAGGTATCAACCAGACCAAGAAAAAGGCAGTACTAGGTCAGAAGCAAAGAGGTACCAGGAAAAGGGGGAGTTTTTCAGACAGGAAGATTACAGAGTAGTGTGAAAAAGCTGTGGTAGAGTGTGACAGAGAAAGACTGATATATGAGGCTCCTTGAATGCATTGAATGAGCGTGTGCAAGTTATAAGGATTTGACACAAAATAAAAATCCTGAGTGTATAAGGGAGTCCATTAGGTATTTGTATGATCTTTGGACAAGTGGTACCAAAGATATAGTAGAGGTACACTAATTGAGTGTGAAACACATAGTCACAAGAGTGAATGAGGACATTTGTCCTGCATGGACTGCAGATTCTGTGTAGGAAGTGCATGTTTCAAAAGAAGAACGAATGAGAAGCGAGTGCCTGTTGGAGATTGGATTTTAATCAGATTATTTCCAGAACCCCAAAAGCAAAAGATAAAAGGTGCAAGACGAAGGGGTGTTCACTGGGCTATCTTTCATGTAAACACACATGTTCATATAGATGAATCCTACTTAGGTGGTACATTAAGTCTTATCCAGAATAACCGTGAATATATAACTCAAAGTCCAGACGGACAGGTCTTGCATATCAAACGTATGAGTAGTAGAAATAGAGGTTATTAAGGTGTATACGCCAGTAGACTTGTTTTGATCTGTGTGATAAGTAGTAGTTTAAAAGTCACTTTTTACAGTTAGGATCAGAAACACCTTGCAAAATGTCTGCTTTGCTACATGGGTTTACCCTGTAATGTGCCAATGTTCATTATGATATATATGTGAAAAGGAAAGCAAAATGGAAGTTGATGTATAGAGCGTATACCACAAGTTGTTATAGAGAGGCAGGCATAACCTGCATTGGAATGATTTTTGTGAAAGGCAGTTGCAGGTGACGATAGAAACAAGGAAGTAGAATGTTGTTAAGTCTGTATACATATATCATAGAATTTGAGCAACACACAAGGCAATTAAGTTTGGCACAATGTAAAACTGATTATGAGAATATAAATTTAAGTTCATAATTGTACGATACCTTTTAATAATGTCTGTATTCATTTAGTTATGAAATCTGTCCGCGCTAGTCTGTTCACGGAAGTAATCCTTATCAGTTGTGTACCTTGTACCTGCAGCAAGTTTGAATCCAGGTTTAATGATTAACCTAAGAATTCATGATGTGGGGAGGATATATGAGAAAATAGCAAGGAACTTTAAGTGAATTAATAATTTTTTTAAATGTGAATAAGTAATTTCAAATGTTTTAAAACAATTGGTATAGCCCTTATGGCCTAAGAAATAAGTTTATTACATGTTTTTGAAATGTTTCTTGAGTTTTGTTTTCCGTAGTTGGCTCAAGCAGCACCGGTACAGGACAGATGATTCCTCACTGTATATATACAGTAGTCATGCAGCATGATGTAGACAACTCAGTACCACTCCCTCTTTATGTGCCCACAAAAGAGGTGGAGTTGATGGCACTCATTGAAGTGCTTAAAGGGGCTACACACCAGACACACCTGTCAAGCATGAACATCTCATTAAACAATTCATGGAAGCCTTGCCACTCCCAAGGAAGGTCTCCAATAGCACAGGTAAGGATACATACAGATTCCAGATCCAGCGAATTCAGAGCAATGGAGAGCAGACCATGTAGCTGAGGAAGGAGCAAAGGAGGAAGGACAAACTGAGGCCTCTGAGACACCTCCACTGATCATGGTAAGAACTGAATGCAAATCAGCTAGATTTCAGTCTCTTGCAGGCTCTGACTCGGCCAATCACCAGGGAAGAGAGATGAGAGATCTGGGAGCAAGCTGGAGCACGGAGACCATGGAGATGTGGATGGTGAGGGCAGCGAAAATGCTTGCTGAGGTTCTCGTGCCGCATAGCGGTACAATAAGCTCATGGTCAAATGCACTTGCCCAAGGATGGCATGACTGGTTCGCTCCTGGTTTCATAAATGTTTACACAAGTCTGTCCCACATGTGCACAACACAGGTAGAATAGGGAACACCACTAGTGTTGAGCGATATGATACTGCAAATATCGGATATCGGCCGATATTAGCTGTATCGGCCTTTCGATTCCGAATACCGATATTTTCGTCATATCGAATACCGGATTCGGGATTGTCACTGTCATTGTCAGTGTCCATCGGTCGGGTCTGTCACTGTCAGTGTCCGTCGGTCGGGTCTGTCAGGAGTCAGCGGCACTTACCTGGCAGAAGATCTCCGGCGGTCACGGCCTGGACTGCTTCATGGCCGCCATCCTCTTCTCCCCGGCGGTCACATGCAGTTTCTCGCGATAACTGCAGTGACTGCTGGGTAATCCCGGCCGTAAAGCAGTCAGTCCGATGACGTCACCGCCGGGGAAGCAGGTAATCAGCTGTGCTGCGTCGCGATGACAGGCTCTGCCTGTCATTGCGATGTAGCAGAGCTGGATCGTCGTGGGACACTCGTTACTATGGACTGCGTCAGACAGGTGGTATACTGTTGGTTTTTTTTTTTTCTTTTTTTACAGGAGATCGATGGCGTCGCAGGAATGAGAGTACAATAAAAGAAATGAAAACTGTGTTGTCTCTTTTATTTCATTAAAAGACTTTTTTCTTGCTGTGTCTTTTTTTAAACATTTAATAACTTTGGGATTAATAATGGATCAGTGTCTTATTGACACCTCTCCATTATTAACCGGGCTTATTGTCACCGTGCAATCAACGGTGACATTAACCCCTTATTACCCCACTTGCCACCGCTACAGGGCAGTGGGAAGAGCCGGGTAAAGTGCCACAATTGGCACATCTTTTGATGCGCCAAATGTGGGCTGCTGTAGCCTGGTATTATCAGGCTGTTGAGGGCCAAAATCCATGGGCCTTGACAGTCTTTTAATACCAGGCCGCAGCAGTCTGCATTTTACTTGGCTGGTTAACAAAAATAGGGGGACCCATACGCCGTTTTTTTTTTCGAGTGGATCCCCTATTTTTGTTAACCAGCCAAGCTAAGCAGACTGCTGTGGCCTGGTATTATCAGGCTTGCAAGGTCCATGGATATTGGATCCTTACCAGCCTGAAAAACCAGGCCTCAGCGGTCTGCTTCATCTGGCTGGTTAACAAAAATAGGGGGGACCCCATGTCAATTTTTTTCGAGGGGATCCCCTATTTTTTTTAATCAGCCAAGATATGCAGACTGCTGTGGCCTGGTATTATCAGGCTGGCAAGGTCCATGGATCTTGGCTCCTTAACAGCCTGAAAATCCAGGCCTCAGCGGTCTGCTTCATCTGGCTGGTTAACAAAAATAGGGGGGACCCCACGCCATTTTTTTTTCGAAGGGAACCCCTATTTTTGTTAATCATTTCCCTCTGACGTCACTGATGGTGTCCCTGGCTGACCTGAAGTGAAAGTGGAAAGCAATCAATTAAGCTTTCCACTTCCTCTCCTGTCAGCCAGGAGAGTAGCTCATTCATTTGGGGGTTTACTGTGAGGCTGCAGCATTAGCTGCGGTCCCTGCAGTAAACATTAACCCTTTCTGAAGGATTACACCGTGGGACCTGACTGTGCATGGGATAGGTAAGAATAATTTTGCTTTATTATTTTATTTTTATTACAGGAAATGGTTTTAGCAGGTAAATAAAATATGGTCAAAAACTGTGTGATTATTTCATTAAACTTCTTTTTTATTAAAGTGTGTGTGTTTGATTTTTCTTTCATACAATAGGATTAATAATTGATAGTTGTCTAATTGACAGCTCTCAATTATTAACCTGGCTTAAAGTGACCTTTCAATTGCAAGGTCATTTTAACCCCTTATTAACCCATTCGCCACCGCTACAGGGCAATGGGAATAGACGGGCAAAGTGCCAGAAAGGGCGAATCTAATTATAGATTTGTCTTTTCTGGGGTGTCTGGGGGCAGATGTTAGTAGCCAGGGGGGGGCCAAAAATAATGGTCCCTCTCTGGGCTATTATTATCTGCCCCCATTCGCTGGCTTTGTCTGTCTGGTTGCGAAAATAGGGCGGGAGCCCACGCATTTTTTTTAAACAATTTTACACCTCATATATATATATATATACATGTCATTGAATTTGTGACACATATATATATATTTATATTTATAGTTCATACACTTCTACATAGTATAATAGCCGCTAATTCAATTGCCGGCTTTTGTGAAAATGCAGAACCCGACATGAAATGACACTTGGTGTACATAGGGTTAACCATGTCTTTTCATGTCCTTTGCTATCTGATTTGCACAAACAATTACATCAGTCTATGTGTGCCAAATTTCACACCTGTAGGGGTTAATTAAAGGTGTAAATTCGTAGCAAAAAAGTCCGTTTTTTTTACAACGAATTTACACCTTTAATTAACCCCTACAGGTGTGAAATTTTGCACACATAGACTGATGTAATTGTTTGTGCAAATCAGATTGCAAACGACATGAAAAGACATGGTTAACCCTATGTACACCAAGTGTCATTTCATGTCGGGTGCTTCTGTCTTTTCACAGAAGCCGGCTTTACCCGGCAATTGAATCAGAGGATATTTTACTATGTAGAAGTGTATAAACTATACATATATGTATATATATGTCACAATGACATGTATATATATATATATATATATATATATATATTTCTATGTGTGTATATTTAGTGTTTACAAGGAAATAAAGGTTTTTTTTAGTTGCGATTTTTTGTTCCCATAGACTTACATTGGACTTCCGGTATCGGAATCGGATATCGACGATATTTAGTGATATCGGCGATACCATTTCGATACGATATTTTTAGATATCGAGCAGTATCGCTCAACACTAAACACACACACACACACACACACATCTAAGCCCCTCTACTCGTTCCAATGACTGCAGACTGACTTCATACAACTACCACACAGGTAGGCATGTATGTGTTTGTGTGTGTTGACTCTTTACAGGTGGTCAGAAGCCTTCCGGATGCTAAGAGCCACTACAGCTGAGAAATCCTTTTTACCCTTTCCTGCTGGAGAGGTAATTTTCATTTGATTGTCATGTATATGTTGGGAATCACAAAGACAATACAGCAATAAGACAAGGGGGATGTTTGGGTCAGCATCAAGGTTGGGCTGGTAGTCATAAAACATCGCACATCCAGTGCAACAGCCCCATTGACTGTATTCAGAGCCTCCAAAAGGAGACTCGCATCTGTACATAAACAAGTCTTTGATTCTGTTTCCAGGGGACTGACTCACTACAGTTACTCAGTGAAGGTTTGGGAAAGCCTATCTGGAGCCATGCAAACTACTACAAGGTCTTGGATCGGTAGAATGACTTTCCTGCTTCTGATGGTATTGACAGGATTGCCAGGACAAATGGCTGAGATCACCCACAATGGAACAGAAATAACAATGTGGTTTGATACATCAAAGAGCTCTGCTACTTTTAGATTTGATTTATGTCACATAGTAAAATGTCAATATGATAAGTTTGGTAGGAAAAGCAGTGATCCAGTGTACAAATTTCTCACAGAAATAGATGAAGCAGCAGTATTTATATGTATAACTAGACCTGGGAATGAGGATTGTAACTCATGGGAAGAGGCAGCATGGAATACGGGGGCTTCATGGAAACATAGGCCACAGGAAGCCATGACTAGAGTTAGTGCTTTAGGAAGGCCCCTTTTGGAAAGAATGACAGTTGCTCTGGCACGTCCACGGCGGACCTGTGATATAAAATCTGTAGTTTGGGGATCATCCTGTAACCCTGTTATAATTGTTGCACATTTATTCCAAATAATACCGCCCCAGATGGAAGCATCACCAAGGCTTTGGAGGGTCTTACATCACTATCTGATGAACTGGCAGAAAATTCTGGTATCGACAACCCGTTTACTGACTGGCTGGATTCCTGGTTCGGACGATGGAAGCACCTTGTATCCAGCCTTCTCATCTCACTGGCAGTGGTGGCAGCCATACTCGTCGTCTGCGGTTGCTGTTGTATCCCATGCATCAGAGGACTACTCCAGAGACTGATAGATGCCTACATTACGAAGACTATGTATATGGGACTGAGACCTCCAAATAATAATAGCTATTATGAACAAATGGTATAAGTGAGAAAAAGGATATGATCTCCTCACATACACTTCTAGGGTAGAAATCATATCTATTCTCAAAGGGGGAGCTGATAGGGATCTAGTAGACCCTTTCTATATTCTACACTCCAATACCCCTGCTAATGCTAGCATTATATAACAATCCCTTTAAGAAATCACTTCTCTATATTTCACTAAGACATTATTTGCTGACTGAACTGAACAACATGACATGACATATCAAAGGTTAAGCCAACAAGACATATTCCTGTTGACTATGGGATAATCAGAGTAATAGCACCCTAATGATGGGAATAGCAAATAATGAGTATAGATGAATAACGATTACACCTGCAATTAATCAGTAAAGTAATAAAGTTATAACTGTTAATGACGACAGTTTGGGGGTCCATGAAAGAAACACATGATGACTAGTGAATTCCTTAGATAGATAATTAGTTGGTCAACCTGACATAAACTATGGTACGTGACAAAATGTATTTACTGTAATAAATGATTTGCTAATATGTTTCTGTAAAACACCATTACCTAATGCACGTATACGCCCTCTAAACAGGGTATAAAAGATGGACCCTAACCGTTAATAAACCATGCCTAGTAATTTGCATACAGTTGCCGTGTCTTCTGTTTCATTACTAGCATCACTTGCCTCGATCGAAGCTCTACCTAATTTGGCACGATCTAATATACTGAGAAGGCCTGTTTAGGCCCAATTCCAAGGCGGAACCCGACACCCTGAAGACAGATCAGAGAAAACAAGAATACAATAAAACAACAAAAAATAATCTAATAGTTTCTGAAAAACATGTTCAGCACCTGTATTGCATCTACATGCTATCCGTGTGTTGGACATATTTAGCATTGCAAAGGATAGGTTATTTATCCATCCGTCAAAAGCACTGATGGCAAAAAGAACACATAGAGTATACACTGATTACACACTGATCAAAAACACTGATGACATTGGTGCAATTTTTCACACATGTTTAAACACAGATATGTGAATGAGGCATTAAAGACCTCAAAGTATTATCTGAATATTTTCTGGACTGTTAATGGATTTTGCAGTGTTTGGATTCAAATGTATTCACTGCAAATCAAATATTGAGTAAATAGTTTGCGATGCTTGTGCAATCGAATTTCAAAAGATTCAATCGTCTCTAATAGTTACATATCACAAATCTATCAGATATAACGTATATGTCAACAATGGACCAGCATTTTTTTTTGATTATTTTTTCAGCATGTTTTGTTTTTTCAGCATAAGCACTAATATTTAGTCATTTAATATAATACAGAGAAAATGCTAAACTATAAAGACCCCTGAAAAAGCTTTTAGGTGTAAGAACAAAGCAGTCACAACGTAATAACTCTTTCAGACAAGAACTTGATTGTTTTCTGTATGTGAGCTGAATTCTTTTAAGTTCTCAAACAGTGGTAATAATGATCAATGACTATTCGCTGGTTTAATAAAAATGCAGTACACTTGTGATTTACAGTAAGATTTCAATCTGAGGTTTGCAAATTTAAATTCAACAAGTATTACAACTGGTGGGAAAAATCATGCTGCATAACACTCTGTTTTATACAGTGTAAATCAGATCTGAAAAATATACTACCCATTTATCAAATACAATAAAGATTTACAGTTTTATTTAGAATGTGTGAGGAAGTTAAAATTAAAACTTACCAGACCAACCAAAAGAAAATATGAATAGGCCTTTCGTACTTTAACCCCTTAAACCATGCAGACATTTTTTTTCTTATCATTCCTCTAAGAGCCATTACATTTTTTCACTTTTTCATCAACGTAACCATATGAGGGATTTTTTTTTATTTTATTTGAGAGATAATATGTACTTCTAAATTATATTATTTTTTAAAATGTAATGTAAAATGAAAAAAGGAGATTTTTGAGGGGTTGTTTTTATAGCATTCATTTTGCAGTAAAAATTACCTGATTACGTCAATTATGGTGTTACACAACTTGTGTTGTTTTTTACTTTACTAATTTAATGGCTTTAAAAATTCCAAACTCTGAAAAAAAAAATTGGTTTGTGTTTCCAAAACTTTTTTATTTTTCCATCAATTATGCTGTCAGGTTTGCTTTTCTGAAGAGAGAGCTGTAGATTTTACATATACTTTTTTTGGTGTACACATTTTTTACCATTTTTTGTTACATTTTTGGAAGCGGAACAGTGACCAAATAATGTCAATTCTGCCATTTTTTTTTTTATTTTTTATGATGTTAATTACACAGGTTAAATAACACTACATTTTGACAAATTATTGATGTGGCAAAATAAATACGTTTATTTCTTGTCTTTATTTTAAAAGGGAAAAAGTTGGGTTCAGATTTTTATGATTTTGTTTCCAATATTTTTAAACCTTCAATTTAACTTTTAAGTTTTTTTAGCTTTCATCAGGGGCTTTAACCTTAAATCATATAGCTGCGTGCCTAATATACTATATAATGCAATATAATTGAATTGCAGTATATAGCTAAAATCACAATCTGTTATGAATCCCACCCATTGTCTGGATTCCACAGAAGTACAAAGATGGCAGCCATGCTGGCCTTCAGCAGGCATAGAAACGAATTGACACCTTGCTGTCACATTGCTGTGATGCCAATGAATGGCTGAATAGATGTTCGGTGAGGATTATGCATCTGAAATTACCGTATTTTTTGGACTATAAGACGCACCGAACCATAAGACGCACCTAGGTTTTAGAGGAGGAAATTAGGGAAAAAAAATTGAAGCAAAAAATTTGGTCAATTCTGTACTTAATATCCTGGTATATATGGTCCCCTCATCCCCATCCTGATACACATGGCCCCCTCATCCCTACCCTGGTATGCATGGCCCCCTCATCCCTATCCTGGTATGCAGGACCCACCATCTTGTCCAAGTTTGCATGGCCCATCCCTATCCTGGTATGCATGGCCCCATATCATCCTAATATGCATGGCCCCTATCCTTATCCTGGTATGCAGGGCCCCC
This sequence comes from Oophaga sylvatica, assembly GCA_033576555.1. Classification (NCBI taxonomy): domain Eukaryota; kingdom Metazoa; phylum Chordata; class Amphibia; order Anura; family Dendrobatidae; genus Oophaga; species Oophaga sylvatica. The sequence goes on along the minus strand of JARQOD010000002.1, from coordinate 512,406,442 downwards.
ATCTCTTCCTGGTATGCAGGGCCCCATCGCTTTCTAGTATGCATGGTCCCATCCCTATCCTGGTATGCAGGGCCCCCATCTCGTCATAGTATGCATGGCCCATCCCTATTCTGGTATGATTGGCCTCCATACCAGTCCTGGTATGCATGGCTTCATCCTTATAATTGGCCCCCACCCCCCATCCTGGTATGCATGACCCCATCAAAAAACATTAAAAAACCAAACCATTACACTTACCTACCTGGCGCTCCCTCTCAGTATCCTGCTCCGGTGCCTGTAACTGCTTTATGCTTGTAAGCAGCACATGGCAGGGACATCATGTGCTGCTCACAAGCAGAATACAGCTGTCAGAATACTCGCTGGGTCCCATAAAACAGTTGCTGACCCCGGAGCAAGACGCTGCGAGGGAGTGCCGAGTAGGTAAGTGTAATGGTTTGTTTTTTTAATGTTTGCTCATGGGGCCATGCATACCAGGATGGGGGTGGGGGCCAATTATAAGGATGGGGCCATGCATACCAGGACCGGGGTTAGGGTGAAATCATACCAAGATTCTATTATTAAAGGGAAATGAATATTCATTGCCCTCCATGCCCATGGGCATGGAATGCAGTGAATATTCATTTCTGTTTAGCAGAGGAAACAGGCGTTAGCCGCAGCTGCCGGCTCCATCCTCCTGTGACCCACTGCTCCACCGATGCCGTTCCACCACCTCCCCACCACAGCCACAGCTGGTACATCCGGACTATAAGACGCATCCCCCATTTTCCTACACATTTTTGGAGGAAAAAAGTGTGTCTTATAGTCCAAAAAATACTGTACATTTTGCTGAGATTTACAGTGGTATTTAAGAAGTTAAACAGCTGTGATTGGAGCATTTGTCATGTGTAGCATAATAATAATAATAATTTTATTTCTATAGTGTCAACATTCCGCAGCACTTTACATATCAGAGGGGACTTTTACAGACAATAAAAGACATTACAGCATAACAATAACCACATAAATCAACAGATACCAAGAGGAATGAGGGCCCTGCTTGCAAGCTTATAATCTATGAGGAAATAGGGGAGACACAAAAGGTGGATAGTAGCAATTGCTTGTATTGTACGAACCAGCCATAATGTAAGAAATCAGGTGTTCATGTAATGTTGCATGAACCGGTTATCAGCCAGAATATGTAAAAGTACAGACACAGAGGGCTATCAAATGCATAAAGCGTGTAAGACTGTGTGAACATGATACAAGGACCCTGGTTATGGTGAAAATTTTGAATGGGCAACACATGGATAGTGAGATAAATGTGATGAGGCGGTAGGCTAGTCTGAAGAAATGCGTTTTTAGGGCACACATCAAACTGTGGATATTGGGGATTAATCAAATTATCCTGGGTAGTGCATTCCAAAGAATTGGCGCAGCACGTGAGAAGTCTTGGAGACGGGAGTGAGAGGTTCTGATTATTGAGGATGTTAATCTCAGGTCATTAGCAGAGCGGAGGGCACGGGTAGGGTGGTAGACTGAGACAAGGGAGGAGATGTAGGGTGGTGCTGAACCATGGAGTGCTTTTTGGGTGAGAGTGATAAGTTTATATTGAATTCTGGAGTGGATGGGTAACCAGTGCAATGACTGGCACAAGGTAGAGGCATCCGTGTAACGGTTGGTGAGGAATATGATTCTGGCATTCAAGACAGATTGGAGAGGGAGAGTTTGGTAAGAGGGAGACCATAGCATGGGTTCAGATCCTTTGCCTACCCTCACCTAAAGTAGGACATACCATTACACACCAACTTAAAAAGGTTTTAAGGTTACTGCTAACATCTAACTCTTCTATGCTGGAAAATGATCAGTAGTTAGTTACAGGCCCCCAAAAAATGTTGATAAAACTGAAAACATTTTCTGTCCTGATTTTTTTATTCCAGATGCCATGGTGTAATGAAAGCCTTCAATGGATCCAAATTTCAAACAACCAGAACATGAATGTCTCTAATTTAATGCACATCTCTGTAATTAATAAATCCAAGCAGGATGTGGATATTGTTGATTATTTGAATGCACAAAAACAAAAGATGATTGAATCTTTTGAAATTTTGAATTGTTTGGCATTTTTTTTTTACCAAAGAGAAAAATAAATTACCTATTGAAAACACATGTGATGTAAAACAAAACACCATATTTCAATGAAAACAAATAAATAAATAAACAAATATCCCCACAATGCATTGAAGCCTGTAAGAAAAACCACTAGGATATAAAGGAACAGTAACAGTATAATAACTAAATAATCCAAGATAATTATATCCCTTAAATGGTAACAGAACAAATCAATAGAGTTAGGTATAGACATACTGTAGATAGCCATAGTATATACAGTAGAAAATATATATGAACAATAATAGTTAATTAGTCAAGACAGGCACACAACACAAAACAATGCTTTACGAGATATTTCCAAGTCAGGCATGTAACAATGCTATTAACTGCCCTATCTATAAAGTGCAAAGATACAAACATATAGTCCTAAATCCAAAGGTGCTAGTTTAAGAAAGGCACATTATAATGCCAATTAATGCCCCACCTTTGGAGTACATGAAGATAAATCATAGGTTATATCATTAATAGGTAAAGTCCTAGAGTGGGGAATCCAGTGTACCAGGCAATATACTGTACTATCAGTGGGGATACCACCTACGCGTATCGCTACTTCATAGCAGCTTCATAAGGGAAAGTATGTATTTCTCCTGATTATAATGTGCCTTGCTTGATACTACTACTTGGTACTAATAAAATGATATACATTTTATGTCACAGGTGTGCTAGTCAATAGGTAATCTCTTTTCCCTTCGGTACTAGTCTGATTGATTACTGATTCTGCTATAGTAGCTGCGCCTTTCAACTGTAGTTAGTCTAAAATTTTTGGCCACGACTGTATGATCTATCTATAGGCTTTGGGCCTGTACCTTCAAGTGTAGAACAAAGACATATATAAATATATATATATATATATATAAAGATGTATGAAAAAGTGTTTGCCCCCTTCCTGATTTCCTATTCTTTTGGATGTTTGTCACACTTAAATGTTTCAGATCACCAAACAAATTTTAAATATTAAACAAAGATAACAAAAGTAAACAGAAAATACAGTTTTGAAATGAAGGTCTTTATTATTAAGGGAAAAAGAAATCCAAACCTATAGAATCCTGTTAAGGCCTCCAGTACCAAACTCAGCAAAGCAACCCCACATTTTTATACAATATCACTATGGGATTAGTAATGGGGCATCTTATAGATGACTCTCCATTTCTAACCTCTGGGCTTGATGTCAAATGACAATACAAAGGTGACATCAACCCTCCTCCTCAACTATCACCCCATTTGCCACCGCATTGGGTCTGGTGCATGCAGGCACCTGTGGTTGTTCCACTGAAATGCCACTGTCAGAGAATAACAACGGCATTTAAATAGTTAACAGTGGTGACCCAAACTCGCTCTCAGTCATAGATGTGAGAGACAGATGCCAGTAGCTCAGCTACTGAGTCCACTCTACAACTGATGACTCCTTACCATGAAGTGAATAGAATGTCCTATTGCGAGAAGGGATTAGTCAGCCTCATTTTAATGTGTTAAAAAGATGCCTAAAAATATGGACACCGCTGTAACAGAGACTAGATGGAGTCCCCCTCATAATAGTAAAAGGTTTATTAGGTGTTTTGTGCTAATTGCATTTTTTGGAGATAAAGACAAAAAACCCATGGTAAGTGCTCACTATAAGGCACAGACTAGCCTTAGACCATGTACACATGTTGAGTATTTTGTGAGTTTTTTACCTCAGTATAATACAAACACATCACCTCTTCTGTATTTATCACCCACTCCTGGATTTGGCTTACAAATACTGTTTTCTTTTGCAGCTGCTGCTTGACACTGAGTACTGCTGCTCAGCCTACTTTTAACCAGAATACCCAAGTCCCTCTCCTGTTCTGTAGTCTCGAGTATACTCCCATTTAATGTATATGCAGCAATAAGATTACTCCTTCCTAGGTGCATTACTTTACATTTATATACTGTACATTAAACCTCATTTGCCAAGTGTTTGCCCATTCAGACATCTTATCCAGATCGTTTTGCAATATTGTAAAGTCAAGGTCAGATTTTAATATCCTACATAGTTTGGTGTTGTCATCAAAGACTGACACTTTACTCTCGATCCCATCCACAAGGTCATTAATAAAGAGGTTAAAAAGAATCGGTCCTAGCACATATCTTCGGTACCCCACTGCTGACTATATTCCATTTAGAAAATGTACCATTTATGACAGCTCTTTGTTTCCTGTGATTTAGCCAATTCCTTACCCATCTGCATATAGGTTCCCATCAGTTTCACCAATAGTTTCCACAAACTGTATTATTTATCTCTTTACATAGGATAAATAATGTTACGATTTTATTGTTTAGCTCTTTCCGGATGTGGCAATACCAATAATGTGAGCATGTTTTTGTTTATTTTTATTTTTAAACAAAAGCTGCATTTTCAGTGACAAATCAGTTTTTTTCTATTGTTTAGTTAAAAAGATATTAAATTAAATTTACATTTTAATGAGCCTTTTTTCATATTTTTACATGGTCCCATTGCGGAAATGCAATATCTTTCACTTAGATCACTGGTCTCACACATTACATTACTTCTCTACTGCATGAGAACTGTCAGTTTAACACTGTATAGTCTCTAAGAGTAGAAAAAGAAATACCTGCTCATCCATGCCCTAGGCGGCTGGGGGCACGAGATCCATAGGACATGATGTAATCACATGTGGATGAAAGACGGGTTGATCCAACTTCCAGAATTTTTGTCAAAAAATTTATTAAATGGGAGAAGGGGCAAAAAGTATACAAAAATTAGTAAATTGACAGGATGGCAGCAAAATGTTTTAAACACACATGGCGTTCATTGTCAGAGCTGTTATTGTACATATTTTTTGCACTTTCTCCTATCTAATACATTTTTTGCAAAAAATTCTGGAAGCTGGATCAACCCTTCTTATACTCTCTAAGACCCTGACAATTGCAGACCTAACAAACCACCATACCGCAAAGTGTTATGTTTCGGTAGCTGAGGAGTGCAGGCAAAAAAGGCAATACACCAGAGCAGTTGGAATCTATGAGATTGCAGTACCCTGACTAACCACAACAACTAGAGGCAGCCGTGGAGCGTTCCTACGTTGGTCCTAGACGCCTCGTCACAGCCTGAGAAACTAACTACACCTAAAGATAGAAATAGGAAAGCTATCTGCCCCGGAGCAGAACCCCAAAGATAATAGAAAGCCCCCAAACATGTAATGGCGGTTAGACAAGAAGAAATACAGACACAGACAGAAAATAGTATGAGCAAACGTTGGGGCCCAAACTAACTAAATAGAAAAGGATAGGAAGGGTACTTACTGCAATCCCAGAAAACCCTGAAAAGCACCAACTCTACTAATTTCAAAAACACCTGAGATCACACGACCTCTACCACCTAAATTAGTTCTCTGGTGTAACAAAATCAAAACAGCAGCCACTGAAAAAACTGGAAAAAGCAAAGGTACAAACATCAGTGGCTGAACTAAACTGAGAGGGCAAAAGCCCCCGGAGGGGACCCTGAAGGCCCCCACAGAAGTGCAGGACAAAATGCAAAAATCAAGCACAAAAACAAAAAGAAGAAAATGTCTTATCTGTTAGCAGGAGATGCAGACACGACACAGCAGGCTACAAAGGAAACAGGAATCAAGGATTCAGACCAGAACAATTGGTCACCGGCAACCCTGATGGAAGGTGACTCCCTTATATAAGACCAGTCAGTAACACCTGATTCCCAATCCTCACAATCTTCACAATCTTCACTGGACAGACCAGCACCGCTTGTAACCACCAGAGGGAGCCTCTGCTCAGAACTCATCCCAAGCCCACTCACAACAGTACCCCCCCTTGAGGAGGGGTCACCGAACCCTCATTTGAGCAACCAAGTCGGTTAGGATGAGTTCTATGGTACGCACGGATGAGTCTTCTAGCATGGATGTCCGAAGCAAACACCCAAGAATTGTCTTCCTGACCATAACCTCTCCACTTAACCAAATACTGGAGTTTCCGTCTAGAAAAACGAGAATTCAATATTTTCTCAACCACATACTCCAGATTGCCCTCAACCAAAACAGGGTCAGGAGGCACAGCAGCAGGAACCACTGGCTCAACAAACCTCTTCAACAAGGACTTGTGGAACACGTTATGGATCTTAAATGTCCCTGGAAGAAGCAAACGAAAAGAAACAGGATTAAGAATCTCTATGATCTTATAAGGTCCAATGAACCTAGGCTTAAATTTAGGAGATGCTACTCTCATAGGAATATTTTTTGAGGACAACCAGACCAAGTCACCCACTTTAAACCGAGGACCATCAGTCCTATGCCGGTTAGCAAACCGCTGGGCCCTCTCCTGAGAGACGGACAACCTCTCCACTACCTGGTCCCAAATCTGTTGCATACGCTCCACAACAGAGTCAACACCTGGACAGACAGAAGCCTCCGTCTGTCCTGAAGAAAATCGAGGCTGAAACCCAGAATTACAGAAAAACGGAGACATCAAAGTGGCAGAGCTAGCCCTATTATTAAGAGCAAACTCAGCCTAAGGCAAAAAAGAGACCCAGTCATCCTGATCAGCAGACACAAAGCATCTTAGATAAGTCTCCAATGTCTGGTTTGTTCTCTCAGTTTGACCATTGGTCTGAGGATGAAATGCCGACGAGAAAGACAATTGAACACCCAGTTTAGAACAAAAAGTCCTCCAAAATCTGGAAACAAACTGGACTCCTCTGTCAGACACTATGTTCTCAGGAATGCCGTGTAAACGAACCACGTGCTGAAGGAACAACGGCACCAATTCAGAGGAGGAAGGCAACTTAGGTAATGGCACAAGATGTATCATCTTAGAAAACCTATCACAAATCACCCAGATAGCGGTCATTCTATGAGAAACAGGAAGGTCAGAAATGAAATCCATAGAGATATGGGTCCATGGTCTCTTGGGCACAGGCAATGGCATCAACAAACCACTAGAGCGAGAGCAAGGCTTGGAGCGAGAGCAAGTCCCGCAGGACTGCACAAATTCCCTGACATCACGAGACAAGGTAGGCCACCAAAAGGACCGACTAACCAAGTCTCTGGTACCAAAAATTCCGGGATGCCCAGCCAACGCGGAACAATGAATCTCAGACATCACACTCTTTTTCCACTGGTCCGGGACAAACAATTTTCCAACAGGGCAGCGCTCGGCCTATCCTCCTGACACCCCTCCAGAGCAAGTCTCAAATTAGGTGAGATGGCGGAAAGAACTACACCCTCTTGCAAAATAACAGAAGGATCAGATAACTCAGGAGAGTCCGCAAGGAAGCTCCTCGAGAGGGCATCCGCCTTAACATTCTTAGTGCCAGGAAGAAAGGAAACCACAAAATTAAAACGTGTGAAAAACAAGGCCCACCTGGCCTGTCTAGGATTGAGTCGCTTGGCAGATTCCAGATAAACCAGATTCTTATGGTCAGTAAGGACCACCACCTGATGTTTGGCTCCCTCCAGCCAATGTCTCCACTGTTCAAAAGCCCACTTCATGGCCAATAACTCCCGATTACCCACGTCATATTTACGTTCAGTAGGAGAAAATTTTTGAGAGAAAAAGGCACAAGGGTTACTTTTAGAGATCTCTGGATCTTTTTGGGACAAAACGGCACCTGCCCCAATTTCAGAGGCATCAACCTCCACCTGAAATGGCAGAGAAACATCAGGCTGCCATAGAACAGGAGCAGAAATGAATCTCTGCTTAAGTTCCTGAAATGCAGAGACTGCCTCTGGAGGCCAATTCACCACATCAGAACCCTTTTTGGTCAAATCAGTTAATGGTTTAACAATAACCGAGAAATTACCAATAAATTTACGATAAAAATTGGCAAAACCCAAAAATCTTTGAAGAGCCTTTAATGAAGTAGGTTGGACCCAATCACAGATGGCCTGAACCTTGACCGGGTCCATTTCAATAACAGATGGGGACAAAATGAATCCCAGAAATTAGATCCTCTGTACGCCAAAAAGACACTTTGATCCCTTCACATACAGAGCATTCTCTCTCAAAATCTGGAATACAGTTCGAACATGTTTCACATGAGAGTCCCAGTCATTAGAAAAAATCAAGATATCATCCAAATAAACAATCAGAAATGTATCCACAAAATCCCTGAAAATGTCATTCATGAAGGACTGGAAGACACAAGGAGCATTAGTGAGCCCAAATGGCATCACAAGGTACTCAAAATGCCCCTCCGGGGTATTGAATGCCGTCTTCCATTCATCCCCGTGCTTAATGCGAATAAGGTTATATGCCCCCCTGAGGTCAAGCTTGGTAAACCAAGTAGCGTTTTTCACCCTGGAAAACAGGTCAGAAATCAAGGGTAACGGGTATTGATATTTCACAGTAATATTGTTCAAAAGACGATAATCAATACACGGCCTTAATGAACCATCCTTTTTGGCCACAAAGAAAAAACCGGCACCTAAGGGTGAAGAGGATGGTCTGATATGACCCTTCTCCAATGACTCCTTGATATAAGACCACATAGCGTCATGTTCAGGTACAGACAAGTTAAAAAGGCGACCTTTAGGGAATTTACTACCAGGCACTAATTCAATAGCGCAGTCATAGCTCCTATGGGGAGGCAAGGATGCAGATTTACTTTCGCTAAACACATCAGAAAAATCAGTCAAATAGTCAGGAACATCCTGAGCCTGGGGAGAGGCAGAAAAAACAGGAGTGTTGGCATTAACACATTGGCAGCCCCAACTGGTTACAGACACAGATTTCCAATCCAAAACAGGATTATGAGACTGTAACCAAGGGAAACCCAGTACGATAATATCATGCAGATTATACAGAACCAAAAATTTGCAGCACTCTTGATGATCAGGTTCAACCCTCATTATCACCTGAGTAGAGAACTGAGGTTTATTCTCAGCCAAAGGGGTAGAATCGATCCCCAGTAGGGGAATAGACTTCTGTAGGGGTATCAAGGGAAACCCACAACGTTTAGCAAAATCATAATCCATCAGGTTAATAGCTGCTCCAGAATCAACGAAAGCCTGAGCAGAAAATGAGGACAGAGAGCATATCAGAGTGACAGTTAATAAAAACTTAGTCTGAACACTACCCAAGACAACTGAGCGTGCAAAACGTCTTCCCCGCTTAAGGCAGACTGAAATAGCATGAGAGGCATCACCACAGTAGAAACATAACCCATTGCGCTTTCGAAACTCATGACGCTGTGCCCCAGACACCACTCTATCACACTGCATGGATTCAGAAGTAGGTTCACAAGGCAACACTATTCCACGCATACTTCTCCGCTCACGCAAACGTCTGTCAATTTGAATCGCTAATGACATAGAATCATTGAGACCAGAGGGGACAGGGAATCCCACCATAACATCCTTTACATTATCTGATAGACCCTTCCGAAAAAGGGCCGCCAAAGCGTCGTCATTCCACTTGGTCAGGACTGCCCACCTACGGAATCTCTGACAGTATAACTCAGCGTCATCAAGCCCCTGATTTAATGCCAACAAGGCTTTTTCAGCTTGATCAGTGACATTAGGCTCATCGTACAATAACCCCAAAGCCTGAAAAAATGCATCAACATCACTCAAAACAGGATCCCCAGGTGTCAGGGAAAAAGCCCAATCCTGAGGATCGCCGCGCAGGAGAGAGATGACAATTTGAACCTGCTGCGCTGCGTTCCCTGAGGACTTAGATTTTAAGGCAAAAAACAATTTACAATTATTTTTGAAATTCTGAAAGTTAGCTCGATCCGCTAAAAACAAATCTGGCATGGGAATCCTAGGTTCCACAACAGGCAACCTAGCAAGATATGCAGCAATACTCTGAACCTCAGTGGCAAGCTGATCCACACGGCCAGACAACTGTGCAAACTCCATTGAGAGAAAAAATCCTCCCCAGCACCCAGAGATACAGAGGGAAAAAAAAAAAATGCAACAGAAAAATATCTCTGACAACTCTGACAACCGTTTTTTCTTTCACAAATTTTTTCCCTTCTGTGAGTACCATACAATTTTAAATTTTAGGCCGGTGATACTGTTATGTTTCGGTAGCTGAGGAGTGCAGGCAAAAAAGGCAATACACCAGAGCAGTTGGAATCTATGAGATTGCAGTACCCTGACTAACCACAACTAGAGGCAGCCGTGGAGCGTTCCTACGTTGGTCCTAGACGCCTCGTCACAGCCTGAGAAACTAACTACACCTAAAGATAGAAATAGGAAAGCTATCTGCCCCGGAGCAGAACCCCAAAGATAATAGAAAGCCCCCAAACATGTAATGGCGGTTAGACAAGAAGAAATACAGACACAGACAGAAAATAGTATGAGCAAACGTTGGGGCCCAAACTAACTAAATAGAAAAGGATAGGAAGGGTACTTACTGCAATCCCAGAAAACCCTGAAAAGCACCAACTCTACTAATTTCAAAAACACCTGAGATCACACGACCTCTACCACCTAAATTAGTTCTCTGGTGTAACAAAATCAAAACAGCAGCCACTGAAAAAACTGGAAAAAGCAAAGGTACAAACATCAGTGGCTGAACTAAACTGAGAGGGCAAAAGCCCCCGGAGGGGACCCTGAAGGCCCCCACAGAAGTGCAGGACAAAATGCAAAAATCAAGCACAAAGACAAAAAGAAGAAAATGTCTTATCTGTTAGCAGGAGATGCAGACACGACACAGCAGGCTACAAAGGAAACAGGAATCAAGGATTCAGACCAGAACAATTGGTCACCGGCAACCCTGATGGGAAGGTGACTCCCTTATATAAGACCAGTCAGTAACACCTGATTCCCAATCCTCACAATCTTCACAATCTTCACTGGACAGACCAGCACCGCTTGTAACCACCAGAGGGAGCCTCTGCTCAGAACTCATCCCAAGCCCACTCACAACAGCAAAGCCATTACTTGGCCTTGAGTGGCCATGACAACTGTCATTACATGAAATCATACCAATATGGTTAAAGAGGGAGCCTCTTTAAAAATGAAATTTTAAAATTCTAGATGTGTCTATGGGGTTAAACGGTCACAATCAATGATTTCTGATGCATCACAGTGTCAGCTATAATATGTAGCTGATGTCTGCAGCATTTGTGTAAGATGGGGAATGCTATTTACCTAATCCTCAGTGCCATAAAAAGGCATCCTAATTACCGCGTTAAAAAAAAATATTAGCGGTTCTTAAGGGGTTACGTTTGGCAGAAAAAACACTTATAGCAAATGTATCAGGGAACAATACATCAGGAGATGAGCAGATCGAGTTTGAGTCGAATTTCTTGAAATTTGTGGTTCCATGCAAATTCAAAGGTTTTCAGATTCGATTTGCCATTCACAAAAAT
>JARQOD010000002.1:512368880-512394881 GCA_033576555.1 Oophaga sylvatica | reverse complement strand
GGGGGACAGTGCCATTATAACCCCCCGTAAACAGGGCAAGTGTAGACTGTGCTAACAGCACTTCCGAGCAACAATGGCGTTGTTGAGCCCGGGTCAAGGAGGTGTTTAAATACTATATCAATTTATTTTCCTTGTTAGTGTCAATTAAAATGTCTATATCCAAAACAAGAGAAATATAAACTTTAGTACCATAAGTGATGTTTTTAAACTTAAAAATATATGAAATTAATAATTTACAAACTAAAGCATACTTAACTGTTGAAAAGCAATGCAACCCAATTAAAATAGGTTAAATTAATTGCTATACGGTTTAAATAAAAGCTACAAGTACCATTCAGTCCATTAATGTGGGTAGTAAAGTAGTACCCATTTTTATTGGTAGGACAATGAATGGGACTTAAAAAAATAATCGCATTACAAGTTTCTTTGAATTCATAAAAACTTTACTTTGGTGAATAATTTCACTAAATTTTTTAAAAAATATCTAAAATTTTCCAATGTAATATGATAAATGGCATCTTTTTATTAACAAAACAAAAAATTAAAAAGTGCTAGGCAGAGTGAAAACAGATATGTTGCCTGACTGTGGACTTGCAAGCATGACAACGGATGATGGTAATATAGATGAGACTGTAGCCACAGATGGTGAATGGCGTGGTAATCTGTACCCAAAAAAGTTGGCGTTACTACTAACCTTTTTTTTTATGTAGTTTATAAAAGGTTAGTGCATGTTTGGTTGGCGCCTTTGTTTGGACGCACGATGGTTCCTGCGTGACGCGTTGGGTATTGGAGGTCTGTCGTCTTATGAAGACTAACATTCACGGTGCGTCGTTATCATCGCAAGGTACCGACACCGGCGTTGTCATGACTGCTTTACTCGTAAACATGCACTATGATGAAAATAACGCTGTGCCCATTACATAACAAGCTACAAGAAAACGAGGTGAGGTGGACACAGCGTTTTGTTAAGGTACTTTTAAATTTGCATTGTACAGATGCGCTTCAGTCTGAAAATTTATATCTTAGTATTCTATCAGTTGTCGTTCTTTCGCACCATTACAGGTATTTATTTTGCTATTGTACTATGCCTATGACTTTTCCAAGGTAATGCATGATTTTTGTTAGCGATTTTCTGTTTACGAAGGCCTTTGAATGGGTGTTAACTTTTAATCAAAAAATGTATTTTTTAAAATGAACCAAAATAAGTAATGTTGAAGAGGACTTTCCTAAGCTTTGTTTGCCAATTATTAAGTTACTCAGTCCCTTAATCAAATGGATTATTATATTAATTGTTGCTTTTTTCAAAGGCAAAACACTGAAGTATAACCTTCGCATGCAGCAGTTGTCAAGTTAACCCACCTTCGCACTTCCAAATTGCAGTTGGGAGTCATCATGAGTGAGTTGGATTTGTCTAAGCTATTGGAGTGCAAGGTTTGCCATCGTTCCTTAGCTAAGTAGGATTTTTTTGTTTTGCTTTGTTTTCGACACGTGCAATTGTATAATATGTCACATTTATTTTGTTCTTTGTGACAAAGATAATCATTTTTTGGTTTGAAAGTTGAGTTTCAATGTTTAAGCTTAGAAATCAGGTTTACCCCTCATATCTATGTGTGCACTAGACACTTTGAGATGTCAGGTTTTTTTACCATGATTAGGTAGCTAGCAGTATTTTTGCCGGACACAAGCGGGGAAAGCGGCGTTACGACCCACAAACCATCGCGATTGTTTCATCTGTGCTCTAACACTTTGGCAGCAAATGGCGTGTTGAAGCCAGGGTCAAGGAGGGTGAGGCAGAGGCCTAGTATGAGACGTTTGAAGTTGAAGTTGTTTAGCAGCGTAATTTTGCCAGACACACAGCAGGGGAACAGCAGGCGTTACTGAACCCCACAAAACACATCAGCGATTTTTTTTCATCGTGCATTAAACTTCTGGCAGCAACTGGCGCTGTTGAGCCAAGGTCAAGGAGGGTTGTAGGCAGGGCCTAGTATGGAGTTTGAAGTTGGAAGTTGTGTTAGCAGCAGAATTTTTGCCAGACACACGCAGGGGGAACAGCAGGCGTTATGACCCCACAAACAATCAGCGATTGTTTTATTGTGCATCTAACACTTCTGAGCAGCAATGGCGCTGTTGAAGCCAGGGTAAGGAGGGTGTAGGCAGAGGGCCTATAGAGAGTTTTTAAGTTGAAGTTTAGTTAGCGCAGTAATTTTTGCCAGACACAAGCAGGGGAAAGCAGGCGTTATGAACCCCACAAAAACATCAGCGATTGTTTTTCATTGTTGCATCTAACATTCGGGCGCAACTGGCGCGTTGAAGCCAGGGTCAAGGAGGGTGTAGGCAGAGGCTAGTATGGCGTTTGAAGTTAATTTGTATTTAGCGCAGTAATTTTTGCCAGACAACGCAGGGGAACAGCAGGCTTATGAACCCCAAAAAACACATCAGCGATGTTTTCATCTGTCATCTAATTCTGGCGCAACTGGCGTGTTGGCCCAGGGTTAAGGGGGTGAGGCACAAAAATATTGATTATTGCCCCTTTTTCGTGGCCTTGCAAATGTAGGACTTCAAACAAGAATAAATGAAGTTTTCTAGGACAAATAAAATGATGAAAATTTCAATTCAAGAATGAAAATATTTATACTTAGACCTCTGTGGTTGATACCCCTTTAATGGCTAACGAAAATATGGAACAAATTCAAAGCTTTCGGATCTCAGGTTCTTCTCAGGCTAAAAACTAAAAAAAAATGGAAGAATCACATTTTGTACACAAACAGGACACAGGAATAGGTAAGACAAGTGAGGAGGGACAAGTGAGGGTAGAACGGCAAAAAAAAAGAGAACAAGGGAATTATCACGCCACAGTAAGACAAAAAATAATGGATTTCCGTGGCAAAACACTTTTGTATGCCCGGTCATTGCTGATGGATTGGAATTATGGTATTAAAAATAACTTCAAATATGACAAAGAAAAAGGTTTCGAATATAAGCTCATCATGACCTTTGACATGTTAGTGATGGAATGAATAGACCACGGGATTTTATGTTTTCTATATCAATTAGGGAATCTGCGTTCTTGCCCTTCCAGGGGCATTAAAACACAAAACCGACCCCAATAGAGGGCAATAAAACTTTTTTCTTATTAGGAATTTGTTCCAATATTTATGTTCATCCCTCGTGATAATGACGTTCTGCTAACGCACTTTTGTCTTACCATTGCACTATTTCCTGTGTCCTGTTGTGTTAGAAATATGTGATGCTTCATTTTTTTTTTTAGTTTTGCTGTTGAAGAGACGTGAGTAGCCTCGAAAGCTTGCAATTGTTACCATCTTTTCAGTTATCCATTCAAAGGTATCAACCTGTGGACTCTCAAGGTAAATATTTTTCTATCTAATGGCTAACACGGTACGAAGATACACATGTTTCCTAACTTCAATAATAAAAATAAATAACTGCAAATATAAAGCATTATGCACATGCAACAAGAAATGGAACAAACACACCACCAAAAAATTGGTTACAAAATATAGTGTTGTAAATTTAAGAATAAAAGTTCATTTTTGTATTTATGAATAATGCTTAAGGAAGCTATGTTAAACCATAACATAGTGAAGACAATGGTTTTGTAATCGTCATCATCATCATCATCATTGCAATTTAGATGTGACAGTCACAGACATTTCAATTATTTCAGTTAATAAAATCGTTACTTTGTACAGCATGTATGACATGTCCAGCATGGACTCATCAATGTGATGACACAATAATGTACGATAAAAAATAACCATTTAAAAAAAACATAATGCATTGTCACAATTTAAGTGTG
Source organism: Oophaga sylvatica (assembly GCA_033576555.1). NCBI lineage: Eukaryota > Metazoa > Chordata > Amphibia > Anura > Dendrobatidae > Oophaga > Oophaga sylvatica. Next base: position 512,391,064 of record JARQOD010000002.1, on the reverse strand, counting down.
TGCCTGCAAGTGTAGGTGAAAGAAAGGCTTCGGATAGCAAAGGTATATTCTATGTCTGTATCAGACAGTGGACAGCCTCTGATGGGTAATGGCGATGTTATACTGTTACGTCAATAAAGTCTGCGGCTGCAATCATGCATTTTTGCTTGGACAGTGTTGAAGAGGGTAAAAGCATGTCTGGTTGCGCAAGGCTTTATCCGTCAACACTACCTTCCTACTGTCACGCGTAGGGTGGGTAGGTGTGTCAATTAGATGACTCTATAAAATGTGACGTTACGCAGCGTTATGCGCCCTAGGGACGCAAAAAATACAACAGCAGTAATCATTTACTGTCTAATACTCCACTATGACCAACAAAAAAAAGACGTTCCCTCTTAAACAATCTACAAGACTAACAAGCATAATGGTTCACGCTTGACTTTATTGAGGTACAGTATTACTCGACATTGTCAATGAGTAACTATGCACTGTGAACCTATATACCATTCTTAATTTTATCTGTTGTGGTTGTTTCAACAGCACTTGCAGGTATAACTAGTACTACCTATTGTCAGTTATGCTTGATGCACTTTATAGATGTAATATTTATTATTGCACATTATTACCAGGTTTAGATGCTGACCATTTCATAATGGTGTGTGAAGTTACAGTTGGCATCAGTATGTGTATTTTTAATGTCTGTCATAAATAAAAAATCGTGATGATGATTATGAGGATTTTATGATTTGTACATCCATTGACTGCATTATCTTACGGTACAGATAAAGTTCCTTAAAAAGCATAATTGATAAGTATGAATGTACTTTTATGCATTAATTTCAAAAAGTGAAGACTGTTTTAGTTTTTTTTACCCATTTATAATAGACATGTGCAGATATGCGCTGTGATGACAAATTTTATTTGTCCTATTTGTCTAAAAATTTATCATTCTAGGCTGGAAAACTTCACAATTTCCTGTTTTAAGCATAACATCAGGGTGGACGGCTCTTCCCTTTTGGAGCATGTTCGACATGGGTTTTTCTGTGCATGTGTAGGAACAGGAGACATGGATAACGTTGCGAACCAGTTATTTAATCTGAAAACGGACAGCAAATTCTGGCGAGATCCATGCCTTGTTCATTTTCAGAAAAGTAAGCCGGTCTACATTATCGGAGGATAGTCGCATGCGACGGTCTGTTAGTACACCACCTGCGGCACTAAAGACGCGCCTCGATTAATACACTGGCGCAGGGCAAGCCAGCACCTCCAATGCATACTGGCTAAGCTCTGGCCATGTATCCACTTAGAGACCCAAAACTTGAATGGGGAAGAGCATCTGGGAGTACACTGAGAGGGAAAGACATGTAGTCTGTCACCATCTTACGGAAACGTTGCCTCCTGTAACTGGAGCCGTCTCGGATGGTGTAGACATTGGTGGCGCTGCCACAAAACTTCGCCACATTTGGAACATACTGGTCTTGCCCTGTGCAGAGGCGCTGCTTGTGCTCCCTCTTGTTGCGAGCTGGTTCCACTGCCTCGACGCACAGAGCTGCTTTGTAAAGCAGTAGCAGCAGCAGTGCTCTCGGCTGGAAGGGAAAACATTATGGATTGCACCAGTATGTCTTGGTACTCCCGCATTTTACGCTTCCGGTTCAACGGTGTGATGAGGCTTTGTAAGTTGTCCCCGGTTAGCGAGGGTCTAGGAGGGTGTACACCAATAATCAGACGTGGTGAGAATGTGGGCGATGCGGGGTTCGTTTCTTCAGGCACTGCGGCATGAAATCAACCATGTGCTGCAGACTCCCAACTGGCCAAGAAACGCTGTCCCCTGCAAGAGGCGTCATCTTGACTGCTCTGCATCACCCCACCTCGCTCTACATGCTGACTAGAGCGTTGTGTACCTCCCTCTGGAGCGATGTCTTCCTCCTCCTTTTGACTCCTCCTCATCCTCCTCACAAAGTGAACACTGCCCAGCCCTTTGTGAGGAACCACGTTGCGCTGACTGTCCAGAAGGTGAGGAATTTGTGACTCTCATCCTCCACCTCTTCCAAAACCTCATCCCTTATTGCTTGCAGTGTTTTTTGAAGCAGGCAGATAAGGGGACGTCAGGCTGACTAGTGCATCATCTGCACTCGCCATCCGCGTTGACTCTTTCAAACGCACGCAAAACGTGGCAGATGTCCTTCATAAGGCCCACTCATAGTGGTGAAGTGTGAACGACGGAAATTGGCGAGTTGATTGCGCCTGATGCAGCTGATATCCATTACTGTGGCTGCTGCTACACAAACGCTCCAACATATGTAACGTGGAATTCCACCTGGTGGGTACGTCACATATGATGCGATGTTCAGGAAGGCGAAATCTGCATTGCAGAGCTGCAATGCGCGATCTGGCCATGCTGGAACGTCGCAAGTGAGCGCACTCTAGGCTGACTTGTGCAGCAGTGCATCAAGATCCGGATAGTCCCTCAAAAAACTCTGCACGACCAAGTTGAGCACATGTGCAGACATGGTATGTGAGTGAGGTGCCAAGGCCCAGAGCTGCCACCAGATTTCGGCCATTGTCACACACTACCAAGCCTGGCTGGAGATTCGCTGGCAAAAACCACACGTCGCTCTCCTGCTTGATGGCATTCCAGAGCTCCTGCGCTGTGTGGCTTCGTTTCCCCCATGTAAATTAATTTCAGGACGGCCTGTTGGTTTTGGCCACGGCTGTGCTCATATCGGTCGCATCAGGTAAACGTCACGGGTCCATGTGGAGGTAACCGTGACGGCTCCTGCAGCGATGATTTGAGGAACTGGAGTAGGAGGAGGAGTCAATGTGGACAGACTTGATTCCTGCAATCCTTGGAGTTGGCAGAACACGTACAGCGCCACTCGAAAAGATCGTACCGGCCCCACAACTTTGACCCAATGGGCAGTGAGGGAAAGGTATCGTCCCTGGCCATGGGTACTGGTCCACGCATCGGTGGTCAGGTGGACCTTGCTACGGGACGGCGTTTAGTAGCGCATGTTTAATTTTTCCCTCAACATGCTTTTGCAGACCAGGGACGGCTTGCCGCTGAAATAAAAATGGCTGGGCACATTGTATTGTGGGACTCCCAATGACATTAAGACACGGAAACTGTCAGTCTCCACCACCTGAATGACAGCATTTCAAGGACAGGAGTTTTGAAATTTGCCAGATTCAGAGCCTGTGCTCGTGGATGGTTTGCCGAGTATGGCCGTCTTTTATCCCATGCTGTGTACCGATGGCTGTTTTGTGGCCTGGGAGTGTGAGGATGACAGGGAACTTGCAGCTGTGGGTGGAATAAACACTGGGTCTCTGGACAACAGTTCAGAGGTTCTTCCATGGCGTTTCCTGTGAGGAAGCCGAACCAGCTGTGTGTGAGCTGGAGGAAGAGGCTCCAACACGAGCTGAAGATGTAGGTGCTGCTGTAGGTTGGCCTACATCTCCAGTGTGTCTTTGTAACTCAGCTACGTGCTTTGTCCGTACATGTTTCCACATATTTGTGGTATTGAGGTTACTGATATTTTACCTCTTTTAACTTTTTGATTACACAGCTTGCTTTGACATAGCAAATATCATCTGCAAGTGTGTCAAAAAAGTACCACGCAGTGCAAGTCCTGGGAGCGCCCGGTTTGGCTGTTGGAAGAGAACTGCTACGAACGGGTGCCAAACTGGAGGGTAAGGCAACCGAGTCTGCAGCCTACCTCTCCTTACTGTTTGGGGCGTTGGGGCAATCTCTTCCTCAGAGCTGCTACCACCACCTTCCTGTTCCTCACGCCATGTTGGGTCTTGGACCCCATCATCTCCCTACCCTCTTCCAACACCTGCTGCTGTTGGGTGGTCTGGCCAGCACCTTGCTCAACAGAAAATGGCACCTGAGTCTCATTTATCATCAGATGCGTTCTGCGGTGTGCTGACCATCGGCACTGGCTCACCCGCCTCTTCACATTCAAAAGAACACAGCTGTTGCGCATCACTGCATACTGCCTCTTCTTCACATTCCAGAATGCTGCTTGCTGGGCCCCTGTTTCCCAAACCAACAGATTCTGAGAACAGAAGCAGAGACTCAGCTGGCTCCAGTTCATAATCTGACTGCCTGGGCAATTTGGCAGGGGGTGAAGAGACAGAGGGTTGTTCAACAGTGCTGTGGTCCTGAGAGGAGGTGGAAGCAATTGAAGTCGATGCATTGGCTGCCCTCCAACAAACACGGCTTCAATTTGTTCTTCCCGCAGCAGAGGGGTACGCTGAGCTCCTACAAAAGTGCGCATAAAGGAACGCTCACGGGAAAACTGGTGGATGCTGTGTCACTGGGTGCGGCAGCAGCCACAGAATCCCCACGTCCTCTCCCTGCTGAAACTCCCGGCCACGACCACATGCCTTACTCCTGCCTTCTTCATCTTGGTAGATTGATAAAGAAAGTCAGAAAGTTATAAGGCCTAAGTGTGGTTATTCCTCAGAGACTGCAGTGACACTGCAGACAACTGTTCAGTAGCTGTGAAAGGCCCCTTTGTTGTACTTCTATAGTGTTTGCAACCAATGTATTGTATACGGATGGAAGCGCGTCACACTAATAGATTAGATTTTTGGCAAATATAATGGAGCAGCACCCAAATTAGTGAAGGATGAGGCAGTGACACACGCTCAGCAGACTACAACCAGCAGTAGCTGAAGAACTAACTGAGCGTGATCTGCACTCAAAAATGAAAAGCTCACAGGACTACAGTGAACACTGAAACACAATGTTCAGTAGCTGTGAAACGCCCCTTTGTCTACTTCTATGTGTTTGCAACCAATGTTTGTATACGGATGGGAAGCGCGTCACACTAATAGATTAGATTTTTGGCAAATATAATGGAGCAGCACCAATTAGGAAGGATGAGGCAGTGACACACGCTCAGCAGACTACAACCAGCAGTAGTTGAAGAACTAACTGGAGCGTGATCTGCACTCAAAAAATGAAAAGCTCACAGACTACAGTGAACACTGAAACACAACTGTTCAGTAGCTGTGAAACGCCCCTTTGTCTACTTCTATAGTGTTTGCAAACCAATGTATTGTATACGGATGGAAGCGCGTCACACTAATAGATTAGATTTTTGGCAAATATAATGGAGCAGCACCAATTAGTGAAGGATGAGGCAGTGACACACGCTCAGCAGACTACAAACCAGCAGTAGTTGAAGAACTAACTGGAGCGTGATCTGCACTCAAAAATGAAAAGCTCACAGACTACAGTGAACACTGAAACACAAACTGTTCAGTAGCTGTGAAAACGCCCCTTTGTCTACTTCTATAGTGTTTGCAACCAATGTATTGTATACGGATGGAAGCGCGTCACACTAATAGATTAGATTTTTGGAAATATAATGGAGCAGCACCAATTAGTGAAGGATGAGGCAGTGACACACGCTCAGCAGACTACAACCAGCAGTAGTTGAAGAACTAACTGGAGCGTGATCTGCACTCAAAAAATGAAAAGCTCACAGACTACAGTGAACACTGAAACACAACTGTTCAGTAGCTGTGAAACGCCCCTTTGTCTACTTCTATAGTGTTTGCAACCAATGTATTGTATACGGATGGAAGCGCGTCACACTATAGATTAGATTTTGGCAAATATAATGGAGCAGCACCAATTAGTGAAGGATAGGCAGTGACACACGCTCAGCAGACTACAACCAGCAGTAGTTGAAGAACTAACTGGAGCGTGATCTGCACTCAAAAAATGAAAAGCTCACAGACTACAGTGAACACTGAAACACAACTGTTCAGTAGCTGTGAAACGCCCCTTTGTCTACTTCTATAGTGTTTGCAACCAATGTATTGTATACGGATGGAAGCGCGTCACACTATAGATTAGATTTTTGGCAAATATAAATGGAGCAGCACCAATTAGTGAAGGATGAGGCAGTGACACACGCTCAGCAGACTACAACCAGCAGTAGTTGAAGAACTAACTGGAGCGTTATCTGCACTCAAAAAATGAAAAGCTCACAGACTACAGTGAACACTGAAACACAACTGTTCAGTAGCTGTGAAACGCCCCTTTGTCTACTTCTATAGTGTTTGCAACCAATGTATTGTATACGGATGGAAGCGGTCACACTAATAGATTCGATTTTTGGCAAATATAATGGAGCAGCACCAATTAGTGAAGGATGAGGCAGTGACACACGCTCAGCAGACTACAACAGCAGTAGTTGAAGAACTAACTGGAGCGTGATCTGCACTCAAAAAATGAAAAGCTCACAGACTACAGTGAACACTGAAACACAACTGTTCAGTAGCTGTGAAACTCCCCTTTGTCTACTTCTATAGTGTTTGCAACCAATGTATTTGTATACGGATGGAAGCGCGTCACACTAATAGATTAGATTTTTGGCAAATATAATGGAGCTGCACCAATTCCACAAAATCAAATAAAAAAAAGAGTCAGTGAGTGACACGTGCAGATGCCTACAAACAGCGGTGGATGCAGAGCAAACTGCAGCGTTACCTGCACTCACACACACCTTGCACAGAGCTGTTAAAACAACACTGGCAAAAGGAAGCTTTACACAGCGGTTGGTAAACTAGCCTGCCTAAAGCACAGTAGAGTACACAAAATCGCAATGTCTAACTGTCCCTCAGAGTCAGCACAGCAGCGTTCTGTCCCTAACTGAGTTCACAGCACAGTGACGCTAAAATGGCGGCGGCGCCTTTTATAGTGCATTCTGACATCATTTCAGCAGCCAATCACAGCCATGCCATTAGTTAAGATGACCGCAGCATTACAGGATGTGCCCCACACTTCATAAGATTCCTCATTGGCTGACTAAAATCACATTGCCTCTCAAAGAATTATGGGAACTTCGATTCCGGTATACGATATATGAAAAAAATCGGAACTAAGTATCGGAATTCCGATACAGCGAATATCGGCCGATACCCGATCTTGCGGTATCGGAATGCTCACACTACTCACCATGTGTCAGAGCATCTGAAGAAGATAAAACGCTGCTAGAGTTAACATCTATGATGGGGAATAGGAGCCATTCTCATGCATGGGTTCCATTTGAACTTGGGTGAGTGAGTTTTTTCATTTTTTATCCAAACCCCTTGTTGTAATTCTTGTTTTTATTTAAGTTATACACTGTGTATCTTCATGTAATGCCAGCTCACCGTTGAAGTACGTATAAGTCCAGTGTGCACGGAACCACGAGACGACCACTCGTGTTGGCAAATGTAAGAAAAGAGAAAAAGTTCCAGAGTATGGTAAAATTTCAAATATCATCTTGATTCCATCAAAATCAATTAAAATTATTGACAGGATAGTCAGCAAGCAACGCGTTTCGAACATGGTTGTTCTTTATCAAGCATGAAAAAGAACAACCGTGTTCGAAACGCGTTGCTTGCTGACCATCCTGTCCACAATTTTTTAATTGATTTTGATGGAATAAAGATCATATTTGAAATTTAGCAGAATCTGGAACTTTCCTCTTTTCATGTGTACAGTGGTGGTCATCACCTGGGCCATCTAACATCAGTGCTGTCCAGTTGGAGCACAGTTTGTTTGGCAGAGTTGCAGGCAGGGTAAGTCTCTCTTTTTTATTGTGCAAGCTATTATGGTCTGTTAGATTGATCTTCTTACTCTCTTCTAATCAATGGGATCCTATCTCTACACTCCCCATGTGTATTTTCTGAGCAATTATAAGCCTTCCAGTATTCAGATTCACTTAAATTTATTCGCTGCAATTCAAATTTTTTTGTTTAAATTAAGCAAAGTAGATGAATATGAATTACAAAAGATCTGATCATCTCTAGTGATTATGTATAAATAACAGGGAACTAATAAAGAAAATCATCAATACAGCCATTATAATCCATAATTTGCCAATTTGCCAATATATTATGCTACTTGATAAATAAATGGCAGTTGTATTCTAGCTTTCTGTAGATTTATTATTTTTTTATTTATCGCACTTATGTAGCGTCATTAGTTTCACTGCGCTTTACACACATTTGCATGGACTGTCCCCACTGGGGTCATAATCTAAATTTCATATCAGTATTGGACTGTAGGAGGAAACCAGGACAATCATAGAGAGAATATACAAACTCATTGTAGTGTTTTTGGTGTGATTTGAGCCAAAAACTGCGAGGCTACAATGCTAACCACTAAGTCATCAAAATGCCTCAAAGTCTTCAGCAACAAAATTATCCTTGAAAACTAATACTTTTATTTTGCTTATTAATTGTTTAATTATTACTGCTCAACATTCCTTGGTCTGGCATAATACTGCACCCATTTGAAAAATCTCAGACCACTCTCTTGTGTTCATAAGTATTTCTGTATATGCCTTTTTCTATATTTTATCTTTATCCTTTTTTATTGCAATTTTTATTCCTAATAAATATATTTTTAGACAAATCAACTGTAAATATGGCTTTTTTGCTGGGTTTTCAATGTCACCACAACATGGAAACATACAATTTTCAAAATGTCTTGGTGTATTGAAGCACTAGTATTTCCCTTCACTGAAACAAAGGGGCCTAAGTAAACCTCTAAGCTTTGATAAAGATCGCTTAAGCGATCGAAATGCGTCGCTCATGTCTATGTCCTTTTGAGCCGATGTGGTCCGAAGGAGCTGTGCATATGTTTTTACACCCGTGATTAAATAAATTTCAACATTTTATCGCAAGGAGCTGGATTTTCTTCGTTTTTGTACTGGACTCAACGCATCAGGATGGCGTTCCGTGCTCCATTTAAAGTTGGTGAGCTGGCTTTTTCTTCTTTATGATTTTCATCTCCCAGAAAAAAATTTCCTCCTCGTGATATTGTGAATAAAGAAGTTTCAGGGCACATCCTTCAGAGGATCCTTAACCCAATTCGGAATAAGAGGGTTATATATCCAAAGAACCATGTGTCTCTGATGTTGAAAACAGATGAACTTTTATTGACTAAGTAAAATGCAAAATTTTATAAAAGACAATAAAAACATTAAAATATTTTTTGTTATAAAAAAAACACAAGGCGTTTCGGCCATGTAGGCCTTCATCAGGTGTATAAAAAAATGATTTTGTTGTAAGCTATTTATACCCCATTTTTATTGCTAATAGAAGTGGTTGTACTAACTGAGGAACCAATCGCTATCTGTCAAACTCTTTAGCAGTTAACCCCTTCACCCCAAGGGTGGTTTGCACGTTAATGACCGGGACAATTTTTACAATTCTGACCACTGTCTCTTTATGAGGTTATAACTCCGGAACGCTTCAACGGATCTTCGCGATTCTGAGATTGTTTTCTCGTGACATATTGTACTTCATGTTAGTGGTAAAATTTCTTCCATATAACTTGCGTTTATTTTTGAAAAAAACGCAAATATGGCGAAAATTTTGAAAATTTAGCAATTTTCAAACTTTGAATTTTTATTCCCTTAAAACAGAGAAATATGTCACACAAAATAGTTAAGAAATAACATTTCCCACATGTCTACTTTACATCAGCACAATTTTGGAATCAAAATTTTTTTTGTTAGGAAGTTATAAGGGTTAAAAGTTGACCAGCGATTTCTCATTTTTACAACAAAATTTACAAAGCCATTTTTTTTAGGACCACCTCTCATTTGAAGTCACTTTGAGGGGTCTACATGACAGAAAATACCCAAAAGTGACACCATTCTAAAAACTGCACCCCTCAAGGTACTCAAAACCACATTCAAGAAGTTTATTAACCCTTCAGGTGCTTCACAGGAACTAAAGCAACGTGGAAGGAAAAAATGAATATTTAACTTTTTAGCCACAAAAATGATCTTTTACAAACTTTTTTTTTATTTTCACAAGGGTAAAAGGAGAAAATGGACAGATAAGGTTGTTATGCAATTTCTCCTGAGTACGCCAATACCCCATATGTGGGGGAAAACCACTGTTTGGGCACACGGCAGAGCTCGTAAGGGAAGGAGCCGTTTGACTTTTTCAAACTAAAATTGGCTGGAGTTGAGATTGGACGCCATGTCGCGCTTGGAGAACCTCTGATGCGCCTAAACAGTGGAAACCCCCCACAAGTGACACCATTTTGGAAACTAGACCCCCTAAGGTACTTATCTAGATCTGTTGTGAGCACTTTGAACCCCCAAGTGTTTCACAAAAGTTTATAATGCCTGGGTGTGAAAAAAAAAAAAAAAAATTTCCACAAAAATGATTTTTTAGTCCTAAATTTTTGAATTTTCCAAGGAAATTGGACCCCAAAAGTTGTTGTCCAATTTGTCCTGAGTACGCTGATACCCATATGTGGGGGTGGAAAAACTGTTTGGGCGCACGGCAGGGCTTGGAAAGGAAGTAGTAACGTTTTGGAATGCAGACGTTGATGGGGGTCATGTTCCGTTTGCAGTGCCCCAGATGAGCCTAAACAGTGGAAATCCCCCACAAGTGACCCCATTTTGGAAACTAGACCCCCTAAGGAACTTATCTAGATCTTTGGTGAGCACTTTGAACCCCAAGTGCTTCACACAAGTTTATAATGCCCGGGCATGAAAATAAAAAATCCTATTTTTTTCCCACAAAAATTATCTTTTAGTCACTAATTTTTTATTTTACCAAGGGTATCAGGAGAAATTGGACCACATAAGTTGTTGTCCAATTTGTCCTGAGTACGCTAATGCCCCATATGTGGGGGGAACCACTGTTTGGGCGCACGGCAGAGCTCGGAAGGGAAGGAGCACCATTTGACTTTTTCCAACCAAATTGGCTGGAATTGAGATTGGATGCCATGTTGCATTTGGAGAGCCCCTGATGTGCCTAAACAGTGGAAACCCCCCACAAATGACCCCATTTGGGAAACTAGACCCCCTAAGGAACTTATCTAGATCTTTGGTGAGCAATTTGAACCCTCAAGTGCTTCACACAAGTTTATAACGTAGAGCCGTAAAATTTAAAAATCATATTTTTTCCACAAAAATGATCTTTTCACCCGAATTTTTATTTTTCCAAGGGTAACAAGACTCCAAAAGTTATTGTGCAATTTGTCCTGAGTACACTGATACCCATATGTGGGGGTATACCACTGTTTGGGTGCATGGCAGAGTTTGGAAGGGAAGGAGCGCCGTCTCACTTTTTCAACGCAGAATTGGCTGGACGCCATGTCGTGTTTGGAGAGCTCCTGATCTGCCTAAACAGTGGAAACCCCCCACAAATGACACCATTTTGGAAACTAGACCCCTCAAGGAACTTATCTAGATGTGTGGTGAGAACTTTGAACCCCCAGGTGTTTCACTAAAGTTTATAACGTACAGCCTTAAAATAAAAATCCTTTTTTTTTTTTTACAAAAATGATTTTCTCGCCCCCAATATTTTATTTTCACAAGGGTAACAGAAGAAATTGGAACCCAAAAGTTGTTGTCCAATTTGTCCTGAGTACGCTGATACCCAATATGTAGGAGAAAACTACTGTATGGGTGCACGTCAGGGCTCGGAAGGGAAGTAGTGACGTTTTGGATTGCAGACTTTGATGGAATGGTCTGGGGGCGTCATGTCGCATTTGGAGAGCCCCTGATACGCCTAAACAGTGGAAACCCCCCACAAGTGACCCCATTTTGGAAAATAGACCCCACAAGGAACTTATCTAGATGTGTGGTGAGCACTTTGAACCCCGAAGTGCTTCACAGAAGTTTATAACGCACAGCCGTAAAAATAAAAAATCCTTTTTTTTTTTACAAAAATGATTTTTCGCCCCCAATATTTTATTTTCACAAGGGTAACAGGAGAAATTGGACCCCAAAAGTTGTTGTCCAATTTGTCCTGAGTACGCTGATACCCAATATGTGGGAGAAAACTACTGTATGGGCGCATGTCAGGGCTCGGAAAGGGAAGTAGTGACGTTTTGGATTGCAGACTTTGATGGAATGGTCTGGGGGCGTCATGTCGCATTTGGAGAGCCCCTGATGCGCCTAAACAGTGGAAACCCCCCACAAGTGACCCCATTTTGGAAAATAGACCCCACTAGGAACTTACCTAGATGTGTGGTGAGCACTTTGAACCCCGAAGTGCTTCACAGAAGTTTATAACGCACAGCCGTAAAAATAAAAAATCCTTTTTTTTTTACAAAAATGATTTTTTCGCCCCCAATATTTTATTTTCACAAGGGTAACAGGAGAAATTGGACCCCAAAAGTTGTTGTCCAATTTGTCCTGAGTACGCTGATACCCAATATGTGGGAGAAAACTACTGTATGGGCGCATGTCAGGGCTCGGAAAGGGAAGTAGTGACGTTTTGGATTGCAGACTTTGATGGAATGGTCTGGGGGCGTCATGTCGCATTTGGAGAGCCCCTGATGCGCCTAAACAGTGGAAATCCCCAACAAGTGACCCCATTTTGGAAAATAGACCCCACAAGGAACTTATTTAGATGTGTGGTGAGCGCTATGAAGCCCCAAGTGCTTCACAGAAGTTTATAATGTACAGCCGTAAAAACAAAAAAATCTTATTTTTTTTACAAAAATAATATTTTCGCCCCCAGTTTTTTATTTTCCCAAGGGTAACAGAAGAAATAGGACAAATTTCACAATAACTCTTGGGGTCCAGAGTACGCTGATACCCCATATGTGGGGATAAACTACTGTTTGGACGCATGGCAGAGCTCAGAAGTGAAGGAACACCGTTTGACTTTTTCAAAGCAGAATTGGCTGGAATGGAGATCAGACGCCATGTCACATTTGGAGAGCCCCTGATGTGCCTAAACAGCGGAAACCCCCCAATTCTAACTCCAACCCTAACCCCAACACACCCCTAACCCTAGTCCCAACCCTAATCCCAACCCTAACCCTAATCCAAACTCTAACCCTAATCCTAACTTTAGCGCCAACCCTAACCCTAACTTTAGCCGAAACCCTAACCCTAACCCTAATGGGAAAATGGAAATAAATACATTTTTTTTATTTTATTTTTTTCCCTAACTAAGGGGGTGATAAAGGGGGGTTTGATTTACTATTTATAGCGGTTTTTATGATTGGCAGCTGTCACGCTAAAAGACGCTTTTTATTGCAAAAAGTAGTTTTTTGCATCGCCACATTTTGAGAGCTATAATTTTTGCATATTTTGGCCCACAGAGTCATGTGAGGTCTTAATTTTTGCGGGACGAGGTGATGCTTTTATTGGTACCATTTTTGAGCACGTGACATTTTTTGATCGCTTTTTATTTCGATTTTTGGGAGGTTAGAATGAACAAAAATCAGCAATTCATGAATTTCTTTTGGGTGAGGCGTTTTTATTGTTCCGCGTGTGGTAAAATTGATAAAGCAGTTTTATTCTTCGGGTCAGTACGATTATGGCGATACCTCATTTATATCATTTTTTTATGTTTTCGCGCTTTTATAGAATAAAAACAATTTTATATAAAAAATAATTATTTTTGCATCGCTTTATTCTGCGAGCTATAACTTTTTTATTTTTTCGCTCATGATGCTGTGTGACGGCTCGTTTTTTGCGGGACAAGATGACGTTTTCAGCGGTACCATGTTTATTTATATCCGTCTTTTTGATCGCGTGTTATTCCACTTTTTGTTCAGCGGTATGATGATAAAGCACTGATTTTTTGCTTGGTTTTTATTTTTTATTTTTTAAGGGGTTCACAAAAGGGGTTAACTAGTGGGACATTTTTATAGGGGGGTCGTTACGGACGCGGCGATACCAAATATGTGTACTTTTATTGTTTTATTTTTTTTATTTACAATAAGTAATGAATTTATTGGGGAATATTTTTTTTTTTTTTTGGATTTTTTTTTACACATGTTTATTTTTACTTTTTTTACTTTTTTACTTTGTCCCAGGGTGGGACATCACTGTATTTCATCAGATCGCTGGTGTGACAGTGTGCACAGCACTCTGTCACACCAGCGATCGCTCAGGCAGTGCAGCAGGCTTCTCAGTGCCTGCTCTCGGCAGGCACTGAGGAAGCCGCCTCCCTCCAGGACCCCAGCGCCATCTTGGATCCGGGTCCTGGGAGGGAGGAAGCCCTCAGAGCAGCGCGATCACATCGCGCTGGTCTGAGGGTCTCAGGGGGGCGCGCAGGGAGCCCCCACACTGCGCGATCCTCCCCTGTGCCCCCAGTACACCGCGATCATGTTTGATCGCGGTGTGCAAGGGGTTAATGTGCCGGGAGCGGTCCGTGACCGCTCCTGACACACAGTCACGGGTGTCAGCTGTGATAATCAGCTGACACCCGGCGGCGATTAGCTGCGCTCCCTCGGGGAGCGCAGCTAATCGCCTATGACGTACTATCCCGTCCATGGTCAGAATGGCACGGGTTTTATGGACGGGATAGTACGTCTAATGTCAGAGAGGGGTTAAAGTACGTATATTATAACTTCATCACAAAGAAAAGAATGTTGTACACACATATTCTATAACATCATCCTTCCTTCACCTATTCCAGGGTTAAAATAGTATATCTGTAAATTTTAGGCAATCACACATGTTAACCCCTTCCTGACCTGTGACACAGCGTATGAAAGGATCGCGTTCCTGCGGGTCGGGTGACCGAGGTCACTGAAAGGTCACCCGACCCGCAGGCACAAGACCCTTTGTGCTTCGCCACAGGGGGGTTGGCTTAACCCCCACATGGCTACGATCGCTCTGATTGGCTGTTAAAAGTGAAACAGCCAATCAGAGCAATCTGTAATATTTCACCAATGAAATTTGGTTAAATATTACAATCCAGCCATGGCCGATGCTGCAATAGCATCTGCCATGGCTGGAGACCGAGATCCGACCCCCCCCACACCGAGTCACGGCGACGATTGGCCGCCACCACCAATAGATGGCGGCGATCGGTCACCACTGTCACTAAGTGCTCCCCTCCTCCTTGCCTCCACTGCCCCCACCTTCCCATCCCCCCTTACATTCCGACACCCCCCTACTCACCTCTCCCGGTCCTCCAATGTCCCTGTATCCATCCCGGCGTTCGTCCGGGATGTTTCATAGGCGCCGCCATCTTGCAAAGATGGCGGGTTCATGCGCAGTGCGCCCACCGGCCGGCGCATGCGCAGTGTGCCCTCCAGAGTCCAGAAATTTATTTTGATCCCTGTGATAAACTCTCACAGTGATCAAAATAAAAAAAAGTAAATAAACGCCCCATTTATCACCCCCATAGGTAGGGACAAATAGAATAAAAAAAAAAAATATATATATTTTTTATCTTTTTATTAAGGTTAGGGTTACGATTATAAGGCTGTGTTCATATTGCGTTATGGCAGTCCGCTAGACGGACTGCGTTACACTGCGGTATAACACAGTGTAACGCAGTCCGTTAACGCTGCCATTCACCCCCATTTGCGGGCACATCGCGACGCATGCCGTAAAGGGTCATTCAGTGACGGAGCCTCGGACGTGGCCTGCAGCGTCTGGGCTCCGTCACGTCTAGCGCAGATGAATCATCTGCTGATTCATCTGCGCTAGCGGGTATAGCATAACGCGATCGCGTAATGCTATACCGTTACCTGCCCGTCAACGCTATGTGTTGAACGGGCTGGTAAAATGCAATATGAACCCAGCCTTAGGGTTAGGGTTAGAACTAGAGTTAGGTTTAGAACTAGGGTTAGGGTTAGCCTTAGGGTTAGCATTAGGGTTAGAATTAGGGTTAGAGTTAGAATTAGGGTTGGAATTAGGTTTAGGGTTGGAATTAGGGTTAGGGTTGGGATTAGGGTTAGATTTGTGGTTATGGTTAGAGTTAGGATAAGTGTTAGGGGTGTTTGTGGTTAGGGTTGGGATTAGGGTTAGGCTTGTGGTTAGGGTTATGGTTAGGGTTGGGATTAGGGTTAGGGATGTGTTGGGGTTAGGGTTATGGTTAGGATTTGGATTAGGGTTAGGAGTGTGTAGGAGTTGGGGTTAGAGCTGTGTTGGGGTTAGGACTGGAGTTAGAATTGAGGGGTTTCCACTATTTAGGCACATCAGGGGGTGTCCATACATGATATGGCGCCACCATTGATTCCTGCAAATTTTGCATTCAAAAAGTCAAACAGTGCTCCCTTTATTCCGAGCCCTGACTTGTGCCCAAACAGTGATTTAGCCCCACATATGGGGTATCAGCGTACTCAGAAAAAAATTCACAACAACTTTGGGGTCTAATTTCTCCTGTTACCCTTGGGAAAAAAAATTGGGGACTAAAAAAATTATTTTTGTGGAAAAAAAATGTTTTTTTATTTTCACAGCTCTGCGTTATAAACTTCTGTGAAGGACTTGGAGATTCAAAGTGCTCACCACACATCTAGAGGAGTTCCTTGGGGGATCTATTTTCCAAAATGGGGTCACTTGGGGGGGGGGTTTCTACTGTTTAGTCACATCATGGGCTCTGCTAACGTAACATGGCGCCCGCAGACCATTCCATCAAGTCGGCATTTCAAAATGTCACTACTTCTCTTCCGAGCCCCGACGTGTGCCCATACAGTAGTTTACTCCCACATATGGGATATCAGCGTACTCAGGACAAATTGGACAACAACTTTTGGGGTCTAATTTCTCCTGTTACCATTGGGAAAATAAAAAAATTGGGGACTAAAAGATTATTTTTGTGGAAAAAAAATGTTTTTTTATTTTCATGCCCGGGCGTTATAAACTTCTGTGTAGCCCTTGGGGGTTCAAAGTGCTCACCGCACATCTAGATAAGTTCCGTGCGGTGTCTAGTTTCCAAAATGGGGTCACTTGTGGTGAGTTTCTACTGTTTAGGCACATCAAGGGCTCTGCAAACGTAGCATGATGCCCGCAGACCATTCCATCAAAGTCAGCATTTCAAAACGTCACTACTTCCCCTCTGAGCCATAACGTGTGCCCGAACAGTGGTTCCCCTCCACATATGGGGTACCAGTGTACTCAGGACAAACTGTACAACAACTTTTGTGGTCCAATTTCTCGTATTACCCTTGTGAAAATAAAAAATTGCGGGTTAAATTTTTTATTTTTATTTTTACGGCTCTGCATTATAAACTTCTGTGAAGCACGTGGGGGTTCAAGGTGCTCACCAGACATCTGGATAAGTTCCTTAGGGGGGTCTAGTTTCCAAAATGGGGTCACTTGTGGGGGGTTTCTACTGTTTAGGCACATCAGGGGCTCTGCAAACGTAATAAGATGCCCGCAGACCATTCCATCAAGTCGGCATTTCAAAGCATCACTACATCCCTTCCGAGCACTGACGTGTGCCCAAACAGTGGTTACCCTCCACATATTAGGTAGCAACGTACTCAGGACAAACTGGACAACAACTTTTGGGGTCCAATTTCTCCTGTAACCATTGTGAAAATAAAAAACAGAGGGCTAAAAAAATCATTTTTTGAGAAAAAAAATGATTTTTTATTTTCAGGGCACTGCGTTATAAACTTCTGTAAAGCACCTGGGGGTTCAAAGTGCTCACTGTGCATCTAGATAAGTTCCTTAGGGCGTCTTGTTTCCAAAATGGGGTCATTTGTGGGGGAACTCCAAAGTTTAGGCACACAGGGGCTCTCCAAACACGACATGGTGTTCTCTAATGATTGGAGCTAATTTTCCATTAAAAAAGTCAAATGGCGCTCCTTCCCTTCTGAGCCCTGCCGTACGCCCAAACAGTGGTTCCCCCCCACATATGGGGCACCAGCGTACTCAGGAAAATCTGGACAACTTTTGGCATCCAATTTATCCTGTTACCCTTGGGAAAATAAAAAAAATAGGGGGAAAAAATTATTTTTGAGAAACAAAAATGATTTTTTTATTTTCACTGCTCTGCGTTTATAAACTTCTGTGAAGCACTTGGGGGTTCAGTGTTCACTACACATCAAGATAAGCTCCTTGGGGGGTATAGTTTCCAAAATGGGGTCTCTTGTGGGGGGTTTCTACTGTTTAGGCACACCAGGGGCTCTGCAAACACAACATGACGAACACAGAACATTCCATCAAGTCTGCATTCCAAAATGGCGCTCCTTCCCTTCTGAGCTCTCCCATGCGCCAAAACAGTGGTCCCCCACACATATGGGGTATTGGTGTACTCAGGACAAATTGCACAACAACTTTTGTGGTCCAATTTCTCCTGTTTCCCTTGTGAAAATAAAAAATAGCGGGTTAAAAAATCATTTTTGAGGAAAAAAATGATTTTTTTATTTTCACTGCTCTGCGTTATAAACTTCTTTGAAGCACTTGGGTGTTCAGAGTGCTCCCATAAATCTAGATAAGTTCCATAAGAGGTCTAGTTTCCAAAATGGTGTCACATGTGTTTTTTTTTCACTGTTTAGACACACAGGGGCTCTCCAAACGCGTCATGGTGTCCGCTAACGATTGGATCTAATTTTCCATTTAAAAAGTCAAATGGCGCTCCTTCCCTTCTGAGCCCTAACGTGCGCCCAAACAGTGGTTTATGACCACATATGAGGTATCTGTGTACTCAGGAGAAATTGCCCAACAAATTTTAGGAGCCATTTTATTCTGTTGCCCATGTGAAAATGAAAAAACTGAGGCTAAAATAAAATTTTTGTAAAAAAAAGTACTTTCTTTTTTTTACGGATCAATTTGTGAAGCACCTGGTTCAAAGTGCTCACTATGCATCTAGATATGTTCCTTGTGGGGTCTAGTTTCCAAAATGGGGTCACTTGTGGGGGAGCTCCAATATTTAGGCACACAGGGATTCTCCAAATGCGACATGGCAACCGCTAAATATTCCAGCATATTTTCCATTCAAAAAGTCAAATGGCGCTCCTTCCCTTCTGAGCCCTGCCGTGCACCCAAACAGTGGTTTATGACCACATATGAGGTATCTGTGTACTCAGGAGAAATTGCCCAACAAATTTTACAATCTATTTTATCCTGTTGCCCATGCAAAAATGAAAAAATTGATGCTAAAATAAAATTTATGTTGGAAAAATTAAAATGTCCATTTTTTCCTTCCACGTTGCTTTAGTTCCTGTGAAGCACCTGAAGGGTTAATAATCTTCTTGAATGTAGTTTTGAGTAGCTTGAGGGGTGCAGTTTTTATAATGGTGTCACTTTTGGATATTTTATACTATATAGACCCCTCAAAGTGACTTCAAATGTGAGGTGGTCCTTAAAAAAAATGATTTTGTAAATTTTGCTGCAAAAATGAGAAATCGCTGGTCAACTTTTAACCCTTATAATTTCCTAACAAAAAAAAAATTTGATTTCCAAAATTGTGCTGATGTAAAGTAGACATGTGGGAAATGTTATTTATTAACTATTTTGTGTCACATATCTCTCTGGTTTAACAGAATAAAAATTCAAAATTTGAAAATTGCAAAATTGTAAAAATTTTCGCCAAATTTCCATTTTTTCACAAATAAACGCGAAAATTATCGACCTAAATTTACCACTAACATGAAGCCCAATATTTCACGAAAAAACAGTCTCAGAATTGCTAGGATCCGTTGAAGCGTTCCTGAGTTATTACCTCAAAAAAGGGACACTGGTCAGAATTGCAAAAAATGGCAAGGTCATGAAGTAGTAAATGCATATGTTCACAGAAAAAAAAAATCGCAAATTAACTATAAACAGACATTTTCAAATTCAGAACACTAAACAAATAATAAAAAAAAGAGGATTTCAAAATCGCTGAATGTGACCCATACAAACATCAAGATGTAGATCCAACATCACAGTTTTATCCACTAAATCATAAAGGTCACCATATTGGAACCTTTTATTCTTTAGTGATGGAGGAGTTTGAGGATATCAATAAAAATTGTGGTAGTATTAGTAATTTGACGAGAAAGGAGAGAGAGGCACTCAAATGGTAACAAACTAATAACAAAATTGTTATAAGACAAGCGGATAACGGAGGGGGAGTAGTACTGCAGAATATGGATGACTATATTCAAGAGGCAAAAAATATCCTATCAGATACCAAATGCTGCAAAGTGATCTCCAATGATCCCTCAAAAGAATTTGAAAATGAGTACTCCTTGCTCATCAATGAAGCATATAGAGACAAAATAATAAATTAAAAAGAGAAGTGTTTTCTCACCAATACTTGCCCTAATAAAGCAATATTCTATCAACTTTCTAAAATCCAAAAAGCACAAAAAATCCTCCAGGACATCCTATCATCTCAGAGAAAGGGTCACTCATGAGTGTATTGTCTCACTTCATTGATCTGTACTTACAATGCCATGTCATCACATTGCCTTCCCATTTGAGAGATACATCCTGTAGAATGTAAGCCCGAAAGGGCAGGGTCCTCTCCCCTCTGTACCAGTCTGTGATTGTTAGTTTGTTTACTGTAAGTGATATCTGTAATTTGTATGTAACCCCTTCTCATGTACAGCACCATGGAATCAAGGTGCTATATAAATAAATAATAATAATAATGATAGAATGGTAGTGTTAGAAGGGACCCCTGGGCCATCTGGTCCAACCCCCTGCTCAAAGCACGACTCACTAAATCATCCCAGATAGATATCGGTCCAGCCTCTGTTTGAAGACTTCTATTGAGGAGAACTCACCACCTCTCATGGCAGCCTGTTCCACTCACTGATCACCCTAACAGTCAAAAAGTTTTCTCTAATATCTAATCTGTGTCTCCTCCCATTCAGTTTCATCCCATTGCTTCTAGTCTTTCCTTGTGCAAATGAGAATAAAGATGATCCTTCTACAATGTGACAGCCCTTGAGATATTTGTAGACAGCTATTAAGTCTCCTCTCAGTCTTCTCTTTTGCAAGCTAAACATTCCCAAATCCTGCAACCGTTCCACATAGGACATGGTTTGCAGACTGGTCACCATTTTAGTCGCTCTTCTCTGAGCTTGTTCCAGTTTGTTGATGTCTTTTTTAAAATGTGCCCAAAACTGGACACAGTATTCCATATGAGGTCTGACCAAAGAGGAGTAGAGGGCAATAATGAGTTCACGTGATCTAGACTGTATGCTTCTGTTAATACATCCTAGAATTGCATTTGCCTTTTTTGCTGCTGCATCACACTGTTGACTCATGTTCAGTCTGTGATCTATTAGTATACCCAAGTTTTTTTCACATGTGCTGTTACTTAGCCCTATTCCTTCCATTTTGTATGTTTTTTTCATTTTTATTGCCCAGATGTAGTACTTTGCAATTTTCCTGTTAAAAACCATTCTGTTAGTTGCTGCCCACTGCTCCAGTTTATTTACATCTTTTTGAATCCTCTCTCTATCTTCTCTAGTATTAGCTATCCCTCCTAGCTTTGTGACATCAGCAAATTTAATCAGCTTACCCTCAATTCCTTCATCTAAATCATTGATAAAGATGTTGAACAATACAGTGTTAGGGTTTGAGTTCCCACTCCTGCACAAGGGGAATCTCGAGCTGTTCCCGCTGCGGTCCCCCATACGTCTCCGGCCGCAGTGGTTCCTGCTCAGCAGAGATGTCTGTCCCAGCGTCTTGCCCGACCCAGTACTGTGCAGAGACTTGCTGCTGCAACCAGTGTTGGAGCAGGCAGATTTGGGGCTAAGTCCTTTGTTGCTTCATCTGAGCATGCCCAGGGCAAGATCTCCCATTGGAGATCAGGGGTCACATGCTCAGATACAGCTGCCACTCCTATTGGTCCTTCAGGAAGGTCCTGTAGCTGTTGATATTCTGAAGCAGCTTCCCATTGGTCCTTCCTGGAAGGTCTCTTTCTCGTGGCTGCTATAAAAGGCTGTTCTTACAGCACGGCCGTGCGCTAGTATCAACTGTTATATGCTTTGCGCCAGTATGGTCATGCATGTGTGTGATTAGGGCGGCTGAAATATGCCATTACAATACCGACCTCGGTGGAGAGCTTGGTTTGCTAGCTGGTCAGGGTCGGTGTCTTAGATGCCTTGAATTACCAGCATAACCGGTGAGGAGTTTTATTGCCGTATTCAGGGACTGGCGTTCAGATGCCATAGATTGCGGGTGACTCCCGCGAGGACATTAGCGCATTATCACGTTCTATGTTCGCTTAGCAGTCAACTGTGTACCTGGGTGCCTAACAGGACACAGAAGTTTGTCTCAGTGGCTCTGTGACGCAACAGGGTTCGCTTTCAACGCTAGACAGCGCCCTAGCGTGTTTACTTTGCGACTCAGTGGTGTTAACTGAGTTCGCACACATCGCCATATAGCGCTGCAGCACTCCTTCTAGCGGCTCTGTGGAATAACAGAGTTCGCATATATTGCCACAGCGCGTTACGGCGTTTATTTTAGCGATTCTGCGGGATAACAGAGTTCGCTTCTTGAGCCATCTTACTTGCAGCAGGCTCTGCC
>JARQOD010000002.1:512342624-512368780 GCA_033576555.1 Oophaga sylvatica | reverse complement strand
TTTTGGATCAAAATTTTTTTTTGTTTGGAAATTATAAGGGTTAAAAGTTGACCAGCGATTTCTCATTTTTACAACAAAATTTACAAAGCCATTTTTTTAGGGACCACCTCACATTTGAAGTAAATTTGAGGGGTCTATATGGCAGAAAATTCCCAACAGTGACACCAATCTTAAAACTGCACCCTCTCAAGGTACTCAAAACCACATTCAAGAAGTTTATTAACCCTTCAGGTGCTTCACAGGAGCTGAAGCAACGTGGAAGGAAAAAATGAACATTTAACTTTTTAGTAGTGTTGAGCGATACGATACTGCAAATATCGGGTATCGGCCGATATTAGCTGTATCGGCCTTTCGATTCCGAATACCGATATTTTCGTCATATCGAATACCGGAATCGGATTTGTCACTGTCACTGTCTGTGTCCGTCGGTCGGGTCTGTCACTGTCAGTGTCCGTCGGTCGGGTCTGTCAGGAGTCAGCGGCACTTACCTGGCAGAAGATCTCCGGCGGTCACGGCCTGGACTGCTTCATGGCCGCCATCCTCTTCTCCCCGGCGGTCACATGCAGTTTCTCGCGATAACTGCAGTGACTGCTGGGTAATCCCGGCCGTAAAGCAGTCAGTCCGATGACGTCACCGCCGGGGAAGCAGGTAATCAGCTGTGCTGCGTCGCGATGACAGGCTCTGCCTGTCATTGCGATGTAGCAGAGCTGGATCGCCGTGGGACTGTCGTTACTATGGACTGCGTCGGACAGGTGGTATACTGTTGGTTTTTTTTTTTTCTTTTTTACAGGAGATCGATGGCGTCGCAGGAATGAGAGTATAATAAAAGAAATGAAAAGTGTGTTGTCTCTTTTATTTCATTAAAATACTTTTTTCTTGCTTTGTCTTTTTTTTATGCATTTAATAACTTTGGGATTAATAATGGATCGGTGTCTTATTGACACCTCTCCATTATTAACCGGGCTTATTGTCACCGTGCAATCAACGGTGACATTAACCCCTTATTACCCCGCTTGCCACCGCTACAGGGCAAGTGGGAAGAGCCGGGTAAAGTGCCACAATTGGCACATCTTTTGATGCGCCAAATGTGGGGCTGCTGTAGCCTGGTATTATCAGGCTGTTGAGGGCCAAAATCCATGGGCCTTGACAGTCTTTTAATACCAGGCCGCAGCAGTCTGCATTTTACTTGGCTGGTTAACAAAATAGGGGGACCCCTACGCCGTTTTTTTTTCGAGGGGATCCCCTATTTTTGTTAACCAGCCAAGCTAAGCAGACTGCTGTGGCCTGGTATTATCAGGCTTGCAAGGTCCATGGATATTGGATCCTTACCAGCCTGAAAAACCAGGCCTCAGCGGTCTGCTTCATCTGGCTGGTTAACAAAAATAGGGGGGACCCCACGCCAATTTTTTTCGAGGGGATCCCCTATTTTTGTTAATCAGCCAAGATATGCAGACTGCTGTGGCCTGGTATTATCAGGCTGGCAAGGTCCATGGATCTTGGCTCCTTAACAGCCTGAAAATCCAGGCCTCAGCGGTCTGCTTCATCAGGCTGGTTAACAAAAATAGGGGGGACCCCACGCCAATTTTTTTCGAGGGGATCCCCTTTTTTTGTTAACCAGTTCCCTCTGACGTCACTGATTGTGTCCCTGGCTGACCTGAAGTGAAAGTGGAAAGCAATCAATTAAGCTTTCCACTTCCTCTCCTGTCAGCCAGGAGAGGAACTCATTCATTTGGGGGTTTACTGTGAGGCTGCAGCATTAGCTGCGGTCCCTGCAGTAAACATTAACCCTTTCTGAAGGATTACACCTTGGGACCTGACTGTACATCGGATTGGTAAGAATAATTTTGCTTTATTATTTTATTTTTATTACAGGAAATGGTTTTAGCAGGAAAATAAAATATGGTCAAAAACTGTGTGATTATTTCATTAAACTTCTTTTTTATTAAAGTGTGTGTGTTTGATTTTTCTTTCATACAATAGGATTAATAATTGATAGTTGTCTAATTGACAGCTCTCAATTATTAACCTGGCGTAAAGTGACCTTTCAATTGCAAGGTCATTTTAACCCCTTATTAACCCATTCGCCACGCTACAGGGCAATGGGAATAGACGGGCAAAGTGCCAGAAAGGGCAAATCTAATTAGAGATTTGCCCTTTCTGGGGTGTCTGGGGGCAGATGTTAGTAGCCGGGGGGGCAAAAATAATGGTCCCTCTCTGGGCTATTATTATCTGCCCCCACTCACTGGCTTTGTCTGTCTGGTTGCGAAAATAGGGCGGGAGCCCACGCCTTTTTTTTCAGCAATTTTACACCTCATATATATATATACATGTCATTAAATTTGTGACACATATATATATATATATATATATTTATATTTATAGTTCATACACTTCTACATAGTATAATAGCCGCTAATTCAATTGCCGGCTTTTGTGAAAATGCAGAACCCGACATGAAATGACACTTGGTGTACATAGGGTTAACCATGTCTTTTCATGTAGTTTGATATCTGATTTGCACAAACAATTACATGAGTGTAAGTGTGCAAAATTTCACACCTGTAGGGGTTAATTAAAGGTGTAAATTCGTAGCAAAAAAGTCAGTTTTTTTTACAACGAATTTACACATTTAATTAACCCCTACAGGTGTGAAATTTTGCACACATAGACTGATGTAATTGTTTGTGCAAATCAGATTGCAAACGACATGAAAAGACATGGTTAACCCTATGTACACCAAGTGTCATTTCATGTCGGGTGCTTCTGTCTTTTCACAGAAGCCGGCTTTACCCGGCAATTGAATCAGAGGATATTTTACTATGTAGAAGTGTATAAACTATACATATATGTATATATATATGTCACAATGACATGTATATATATATATATGTATTCTATGTGTGTAAAATTATGTGTTTACAAGGAAATAAAGGTTTTTTTTAGTTGCGATATTTTGTTCCCATAGACTTACATGGGACTTCCGGTATCGGAATCGGATATCGACGATATTTAGTGATATCGGCGATACCATTTCGATACGATATTTTTAGATATCGAGCAGTATCGCTCAACACTACTTTTTAGTCACAAAAATGAACTTTTGCAAACATTTTTTTATTTTCACAAGGGTAAAAGGAGAAAATGGGCAGAAAAGTTGTTGTGCAATTTCTCCTGAGTACGCCAATACCCCATATGTGAGGGAAAACCGCTGTTTTGGCACACGGCAGAGTTCGTAAGGGAAGGAGCGCCGTTTGACTTTTTCAAACCAAAATTGGTTGGAATTGAGATTGGATGCCATGTCGTGCTTGGAGAGCCCCTGATGAGCCTAAACAGTGGAAACCCCCCACAAGTGACACCATTTTGGAAACTAGACCCCCTATGGAACTTATCTAGATCTGTTGTGAGCACTTTGAACGCCAATTGTTTCACAAAAGTTTATAATGCCTGGGTGTGAAAAAAAAAATTTCCACAAAAATGATTTTTTAGTCCCCAATTTTTGATTTTTCCAAGGAAATTGGACCCAAAAAGTTGTCCAATTTGTCCTTAATACGCTGACACCTCATATGTGTGGGGGAATTGTTTGGGCACACGGCAGGGCTTGGAAAGGTAGTAATAATGTTTTGGAATGCAGACATTGATGGGTGTCATGTTCCGTTTGCAGAGCCCGAGATGTGCCTAAACAGTGGAAACCCCGCACAAGTGACCCCATTTTGGAAACTAGACCCCATAAGGAACTTATCTAGATCTGTGGTGAGCACTTTGAACCCCCCAAGTGCTTCACACAAGTTTATAACATAGAGCCGTAAAATTAAAAATATCATATTTTTTCCACAAAAATGATCTTTTCACCCCAATTTTTTTTCCCAAGGGTAACAAGACCCCAGAAGTTATTGTGCAATTTGTCCTGAGTATGCTGATACCCAATATGTGGGGGTAAACCACTGTTTGGATGCATGGCAGAGCTCGGAAGGGAAGGAGCGCCGTTTGACTTTTTCAACGCAGAATTGGCTGGACGCCATGTCGTGTTTGGAGAGCCCCTGATGTGCCTAAACAGTGGAAACCCCCCACAAGTGACACCATTTTGGAAACTAGACCCCTCAAGGAACTTATCTAGATGTGTGGTGAGAATTTTTAACCCCCAGGTGTTTCACTATAGTTTGTAAAGCCCAAGCATGAAAATAAAAAAAATCAATTTTTTCCACAGACATGATTTTTAGTCCCCAATTTTTTATTTTCCCAAGGGTAACAGGAGAAATTGGACCCCAAAAGTTGTTGTCCAATTTGTCCTGAGTACGCTGATACCCCATGTGTGGGAGAAAACTACTGTATGGGCACACGCCGGGGCTCGGAAGGGAAGTAGTGACGCTTTGGATTGCAAACTTTGATGGAATGGTCTGCGGGCATCATGTCGCATTTGGAGAGCCCCTGATGTGCCTAAACAGTGGAAACCCCCCACAAGTGACCCCATTTTGGAAAATAGACCCCCAAAGGAACTTATATAGATGTGTGGTTAGCACTTTGAACCCCCAAGTGCTTCACAGAAGTTTATAACGTACAGCCGTAAAAACAAAAAAAAATTTTTTTTTTACAAAAATGATTTTTTTGCCCCCAATATTTTATTTTCACAAGCACACAGCACACTGTCAGACCAGCGATCTCACTGGCACTGCTGCAGGCTTTCTCAATGCCTGCTCTCAGCAGGCATTGAGGAAGCAGCCTCCCTGCAGGACCCGGAAGGACCCCGCAACCATCTTCGATCCGGGGTCCTGCAGGGAGGAGGGTCCATCGGAACAGCGCGATACATCACACTGTTCTGAGGGTCTCAGGGAAGCACGCAGTGAGCCCCTCCCTGCGCGATGCTTCCCTATACCACTGGAACACTGCAATCATGTTTGATCACAGTGTGCCAGGGGTTAATGTGCCGGGAGCGGTCCGTGACAATCAGCTGACACCCCCGGGAGCACGTCCGATCGCTGAGACGTACTATCCCATCCATGGTCATACGGGCCCAGGTACCATGGACGGGATAGTACGTCCGATGGCAGAAAGGGGTTAAAATAGAATTAATCCATGAATTGTGAGAAAAAGTTTAATCCAGAAGGAAAAATAAGAAAATTTATCTGATAAGATATATTACAAAGCTGCCTATTTTTATGTTAATAAATAATTTATGAAATAAAAAGTAAAATAATGATTATGCTTTAAGTCATGAAAAAGTTGTATATTAGGTACTACTATTATTATTATTATTATTATTATTAAGCATAATTAGTTTTGCTATTTATTCCTACTTATACATTTCTCAGTGAGCATTACCAATGAAATAAAATTAGTTGTCTTTTTACATACTGGAGCTTGAAGCAAAGTTAAGTAGGGACACCAAAGGAGAATTCAGGTCAAGTGGATGTCCTTATTTTATATTTTAAATTAATAGCAATTTTATCAAGTGTATGTAGTCTAAAGTCTGATGCCTGAAGCGGAGATTGGAACAGCATGTGTCAAATTATCATTAACATTTATCAGAGATAAACTCAATGTCCTGGAGACATGTTTTATTGGATGTTAAATCTGATATTTATCTAAATCAGATCATTCTAAAATCATTTTGCAAGGATATTATAATATTTATATCAGCTAGCTAATTCACAATGTTTGTACTAAATCCAGACTATATGAAGCTATTTTTACACAACAATAATCTGTAAACTGTAGCTGCAGCAGATTGACACTGAGTGCTATAACAATCTATGATCTACAATTACATGCCTGAATCCATCAACTCTGGCACGTCTTCAATGAAAACATAGAAAAGAGAGAGACTTAGGTATATTTTCAATAATCTGTATCATGGACTAGATAAAGAATGTCTAAATCTTTCCTTCCACAAGTTGTAAGAGGAAGGATATGAAGAAATGAATCAAGTCCAGTACTTAAGCAGGTGATTATGTTGTTGATTCCTGGTATAAGTCCTTCTTGGTTCTGCTAGTCAGTGAGCTACTGAGTGGAAACTTATTTTTTGGCAATGTGGAAATGTTTCCAACATCCTGCCCCTTGCACGCAGTGAGAGCATAGCTGGGAACAATTATATGGAGGATATACTCTTCCTATCTGGATCTAGCACGTTGCCTCATTAAACTAATTAACAAGAAGTTTCAATGACATTTAGTTATTTTAGCAGTCAAAGTATGCCATTGGTGGAAATCTTTAATTAATCAATATATATATTATGTGTGTGTTCGTTTTACATTCTATCAGCAAGTTTCTGAAGAACTCTTGTGGGAAATATCCTCTTATTAGTTTGGCCATAGTATAACATTAGGTAGATACAGTAGATGCACTAAAGCTGAATTTACTGAAAATATGAAATATGGTCCAAGTATGGACCGTGATGTCCAGACCAGTAACAGGCCTCCTGACTCAAATCAATAACCTCATAGGCATATACTGTATAAGGCCACGTTCACACGTTTAGGGTTTGTTCAGTATTTTACATCAGTATTTGTAAGCTAAAACCAGGAGTGGGTGAAAAATGCAGAAGTGGTGACGTGTATCTATTATACTTTTCCTCTGATTATTCATCTACTGGCTTTGGATTTCAAATACTGAATGTATGAACGTGGTCTAAGGCCACGTTAAGGTCACAAAATCACAGTCCATGCTTGGACCATGTTTCAGAGATGTCTTAATTCAGATTGTGTGGCATTTAAAAGTTTCCAGATTCATTTTAGATGTATTAGTAGTTCTGTGGCTACTACCTTACCGTGTATTACATAATATCAAACAGGCATAGCATGGTTTCTAAAGAAAGGTCATACGAAGCTACTTGTTATGGGATTTGAAAGAATGCTAAAATATTGGAGATGTCACTAATAGTTACAACAAGTGCAAATAACTTTCAGATGTGTTAATTGTTACATTCTGCACATGGATTGAAGTCATCAGTGAACAATTCTGTAATGCTAGAGCAGATTTAATTGAGAATGGTATTTCTATAAATTAAGCAAACAATCTATAGGTATTAAACTTCAAAATGCATATTATTCAATTAAATGAATAGTATAAAATTCATAAAACATAAATAACAAATTTATTACAGTATTACATAGATTTAAACAAAGAGACATTAATTCCATAAACTTACAAATAATTTAATAACATCATGATTACATTTCACACAATCACATCTTTATCACCAATCAGTGTCTCATTGACATCTTTTTTGGTGCCTCCTTAGTATGCCAGATGTGTCGAATGAACTTGTGCAAATCTCAATCCTGTGGAAAACTTGCAATTGCTCAGAAAATACACATGGTAGAAAGAAGAGAGAGACGGGCTTCCAGGGTTGCTGAGCGGAGATGAAGAAATCCCGCTCTGCCGAGCACTTAACCGCATACAAGCAGTCCCTCACCAGCTTCAAGTCCACACTCACTGCCGCAAAGCAAACTTACTTCTCATCTCTCATATCCTCCTTGTCTCACAACCCTAAACAGCTCTTCAACACTTTCAATTCTCTACTCCGTCCCCGAGCACCTCCCCCCCTCATCTCATTACTGCTGAAGATTTTGCCTCCTTTTCAAGCAGAAGATTGATACCATCAGGGAAAGCTTTGGCCCACAGCCTCCAATGCCCCTCTTAGCTGCTCAGCCCTGTTCCTCCAAAGCCAACTTCTCCACCATGACAGAAGATCAACTCTCCACCCTCCTTTCAAGATCACACCTCACCACTTGCACACTTGACCCGCTCCCATCCCGCCTCATCACTAACCTCGCCACATTCTTCATCCCTACACTAACACACCTCTTCAACCTCTCACTTACAAATGGTGTTCCCCTCATCCTTCAAACATGCCTCGATCGCACCCATCCTCAAAAAGACCTCCCTTGACCCATCCTCTGCGTCTAGCTATCGCCCAATATCTCTTCTCCCTTATGCCTCAAAACTACTGGAACAGCATGTCCATCTTGAACTGTCCTCCCACCTCTCCTCTTGCTCCCTCTTTGACCGCTTACAATCAGGCTTCCGACTGCATCACTCAACTAAAACTGCCCTAACTAAAGTCACCAATGACCTACTAACCGCCAAGAGCAAGCGACACTACTCTGTCCTCCTTCTCCTGGACCTGTCTTCCGCCTTCGACACAGTGGACCACTCACTCCTGCTCCAGATTCTCTCATCTCTGGGCATCACAGGCTTGGCCTTGTCCTGGATCTCATAATATCTAACAGATCGAACATTCAGTGTCTCCCTCTCTCACACCACCTCCTCAACTCGCCCCCTCTCTGTCGGTGTTCCTTAAGGCTCAGTTCTAGGACCCCTACTCTTCTCCATCTACACCTTCGGCCTGGGACAGCTCATAGAATCCCACAGTTTGCAGTATCATCTCTATGCCGATGACACGCAGATCTACCTATCTGGACCTGACCTCACCTCCTTACTGACAAAAATCCCACACTGTCTGTCCGCTATTTCAGCTTTCTTTTCTGCTCGCTTTCTAAAACTGAACATGGACAAAACAGAATTCATCATCTTCCCCCTATATCACCAGACCTATCGCTCAATATCAATGGCTGTTCACTTTCCCCAGTCCCGCATGATTGGTGCATCGGGGTGATCCTCGACTCTGCCCTTTCTTTCAAGCCACATATCCAAACCCTAGCCTCCTCCTGCCGTCTCAAACTCAAAAATATTTCCCGGATCCATGCATTCCTTGACCACGACACCACAAAAACACTAGTGCATGCCCTTATCATCTCCCACCTTGACTATTGCAACCTCCTACTCTCTGGCCTCCCCTCTAGCACTCTGGTACTGCTCCAATCCATCCTACATTCTGCTGCCCGACTAATCCACTGGTCTCCCCGTTATTCCCCAGCCTCTCCCCTATGCCAAGCCCTTCATTGGCTTCCTATCGTCCAGAGGCACCAGTTCAAAACCCTAACTATGACATACAAAGCCATCCAAAACCTGTCTCCTCCATACATCTGTGACATGGTCTTCCGCTACTTACCCACACGCATCCTTCGATCCTCTCAAGATCTCCTTCTCTACTCTCCCCTTATCTCTTCTTCCCACAACTGCATACAAGACTTTTCCCATGCCTCCCCTATACTCTGGAATTCTCTACCCCAACACATCAGACTCTTGCATACCATGGAAACCTTCAAAAAGAACCTGAAGACCTACCTCTTCCGTCAAGCCTACAACCAGCAGTGATCCTCAGTCTACTGAACTGCTGCACGACCAGTTCTACCCTCTCCTAGTGTATCCTCACCCATCCCCTGTAGATTGTGAGCCTTCGCGGGCAGGGTCCACTCTCCTTCTGTACTTATGTGTGTCCTGTATTGCTCATATTTATTATACTTGCCTATATTCGCCCCCTCTCACATGTAAAGCGCCATGGAATAAATGGTGCTATAAAAATGAATAATAATAATAATAATAATAATAAAAGAGAGAGAGAGGTAGCACCTGACTGATCTTAAGAGCTCACACTCTACAGGAAAAAGGTAGAGAAAAGACCCTGCTCACCATAAGAGCTTACACTCTGCAGGGAAAAGGAGAAGAAAATGCTGACCATAGGAGCTGAGACTACAAAAGAGAGACAAAGGACCTGATGATCATAGGAGCTTATACTTTACAGGAGGAAGAGACTTACCCAGTTACTTGGGAGATGGACACGACACTGCCGTACAAACTATGCTCCACTGGAGACCGCCGATCTGTGATGGTCCAGGCACTGACCACCACTGTACAAGTTATGAAAAGTCATAAGGTGTCATAGCTGCAGGTCATTATGAGGAAGCCTACATGGCAAAATGACATTACCCATCTCTCTAAAGCTTCAGCAGTGTGTGAAATAGTGCCGAGCAAGTTTCTTTTTCTTCATCTGCAAATCAAATCTCAAAATGTTTGAATTTTCATGAAACTGTGAATTTCAGAAACTTAACTCAAATTTCGACTCCGCTGATCCATCTGTTCATTTCTAGTTTTAATCCATCCTTATTTTGTTCCTCCAATATTCAAGTAAAAGAATCAAGATGTTATATAGGTCTGTAGTCACCATGGTATATGACAACCTAATTATCGTCATTAGCACAGATTGGAATGGTGCTGGCCAGTTGATATAGTCCCTAATATTTGCTCTTAAGTTAATAAATTCTTGTGCTTTCATGAGCCTTTGTATAACAAATGACCCCAGTCATACTGCTTGGATAAATTAGATTCAGACTTTTTGTTTATAGAAAATACCATTTTGTTGTACATTAAACTATATGTAAAGTGTTATACACTTTTATTTCATATATTTTACTATCTGTATACCGTATTGTTTGGACTATAAGATATGGGGGTGGTGGAGCGGCAGTGGCGAACGAGTGGTTCATAAGAGTCAGAAGCCTGCACTTGTGCCTGTTGTCAAAAGAAAATTAATATTCACTGCTCCCTACACCCATAGTCTGTCCCACCCCTATGCATTGAAGTCTGTGCCAAGAGGTGGGAGGCACAATGGGCATGGGGAGCAGTGAATATTTATTTCTCTTCAACAGCAGACATACTGTTAGCTGCAGCAGCTTGCTTCACATGGAAGTGGAGAAGAGTGAATATTCATTTTCTTTAATAACGGGCACACGTGATCACCCAGTCATGACTGCTATGAAACAGAAGTGAATATTCACCTCTCCACACACCCATAGTCCCCGGCATGTTTTCCGGCAGCTGACCTCAGCATGTAAACAGTGCATGATGTCACTGCCATGCACTGCTTGCAAGCTGAAATCAGTTGCTGGCCTCAGAACAGGATGCTTTGAGGGAGCATAGGGAAAGTAAGTAGAATGGTTTATTTTTTTATGTGTGCAGTGTGATGGAGGTCATGTATACCAGGATGGGGTGCATGTATACCAGGATAGGGATGAGAGGGCATGTATCCAAGGATTGGAATGAGGGGGCATGTATACCAAAATGGTGATGAGGGGGCCATATATACCAGGATGGTGATGTGGGGGCCATGTATACCTGGA
The DNA here is from genome assembly GCA_033576555.1 of Oophaga sylvatica. NCBI lineage: Eukaryota > Metazoa > Chordata > Amphibia > Anura > Dendrobatidae > Oophaga > Oophaga sylvatica. The sequence goes on along the minus strand of JARQOD010000002.1, from coordinate 512,357,765 downwards.
TAGGGATAAGTGGACCATGTATACCTTGATGGGAATCATATATATCAGGATGGGGGCATCTATACCTGGATTGGAGACATATACCTACCAGGATGGAAGATAGTAATACAGAATTGGGGGACATTACCCCTATAACAGTGTCAGCAGCATTTTCCTCTCCCCTCTCATAACAGTGCATCATGACCACATTTTTTGCTTCAATTTTGCTTGCACTTTCCCCCTCCAAAACGTAGGTGCATCTTATGGTCCGTTGCATCTTATAGTCTGAAAAATACGTTATTCTAGTTTTTCTAATCATCGAAGACTACCAACTATAAGATTTTAATAATTCAGAGACTCCACATATTCTGTTCTGTTAAGGAGGCACGTGGGATCACCAATGTCTTGTGATAAATGGTGTATAGATCAGCTGACATGTGCCCAGAAAGGTGCCGGCTCAGCTCCGGAGCTCGCACCAAACAGGAGAAGTCCGACTTGGGCTTGCACCCAACGTCAGAAAAGGGTTAAAAGTGTCTGAATAGACTCATATGCAATAAGGAGAGTGACCCCACAGCATAGACAGCAGGGAGATATCAAAAGCGTTGTGCAAGAAGAAAGTAACTACATTGTTAAAGAGAGAGTGCTGCACAATATAATTGTTGGATAATAGGGAAGACCACTCGGTATGGAGCATAGTTGACAGGACTTCATGTCAAATTTTGAACATCTCTATTTAGGGCATTCCAGGCTAATATCTGTGTCAAACGATTATGTCTGTGGAGAGCTTGCCGAACTTTAAGGCTAAGTGCACACGTTCAGGATTATTTGCGTTTTTTTCGCGTTTTTTCGTGTCAAAAGCGCATGAATTAAGCATCCTATCATTTAGAATGAATTCCGCAATTTTTGTGCACATGGTGCGTTTTTTTCCGCGAAAAAAACGCATTGCGGAAAATCTAGCAACATGTTCATTAATTTCGCGGAATTCTAGCGTTTTTCCGGCTATATTATTGACCTAGAAAGTTCAGGGAAAAATCGCGGTAAAAACGCGTCAAATCCGCGCAAAAACGAACCAAAACGCGCAAAATCCGCGCAAAAAAACCATGCGTTTTTACCGCGAAAAAAGTCCGCTTTTGCTCAGGAATATTCTGCAAACATTCCTGAACGTGTGCACTTAGCCTTAGTCATACATTTCTACCAAACATACAGAAACTTCTCTTACTCCTTGTTGGAAGCAACAAAGCAGAAGTATGAAAATGAAGTAATACATTACACAGAAACAAGCTGTGGCCACAAATTAAACTGCTGATTTTATTTCCATTTCAATTTATTTTCCCCTATTTCCATAAACAGCAGTAATGTCAAGATGAGATATAATTCAGGAGCTATATTTTAAGCAGCACAATATAGCATTTTTTTATTTCCTCCAATATACTCTAAATCATATAGAGCAAAACTTGAACATAATCCTGAAAAGGTTTTATAAGTTTGATTTTATTGCAAGAATGTTCACTCTCACATATGACAATGAGTGATTTGCTGGACACTAAAAATAAATTAAAAGATTTGTAGATAATACGGGTATCACAGTACAACGGCAAAAAGAATAGGTACTGCGATTTCTACCAGGAAGGAGGAGATTCGCAGGGCTCTGGCTGGAAGCAACAGCCAACCAACCTGGTAGTCTTTTTGATCAGCTCTATTACGAAACTAAAACTGTTTCTTTATGCTTATTGTCTGTAAAGTTAATACATTTATTGTTTATTTACTAATCCATTGAGAAACAAAATGAAATAATTTTTAGTGGAAAATAAAAACAACACACTAAAATAATGGGGTTTTAATAAGTGTGAACATCCTCCTATAATTGGAATGTGGTTATGCTCAGAATTAGCAAATGTCATTTAAACACATGTTAAACAGTAGTCAATGCACAGATGCCATAATGTAAAGTAATTATAGTTAACTATATAACCCCATATAAAGTTTAGCTGTTCTAGTAGAATTTACCTGATAGATCCATTGCATCTTGCAGCAAAAGCAGTAAAAGGTTACAACATAGTGAAGGATTCTCATTGTTGAAAATTATCAGTCAAGAGAAGGGTAAAAAATATTTCCAAGACCTTAGATGTACCATGGATAACTGTGAAGTTGCTCATAGACAAGTGGCATAAATTTGGGTAGAACAGAGAAATTTCCTACAGCTGGATGTTCCTTAAAAATTAATAAAAAGGCAAGAAGAAAATTGGTCCATGAAGCTGCCATGAGGCCTACAGCTACATTAAAAATGAATTACTGATTGCATACTGCATGTAACAACAATTTCCCATATGCTTCATATGTCTTGTGTTAGAGGTCAAGTTCCCGCTTCTGCACAAGGGAAATCTCGAGCCATCCCTGCTGCGGTCTCCCATCTGTCTCCGGCTGCAGTGGACTCTGCTCAGATTAGACGTCGGTCCCAGCGTCTCGCCCAGTCTAACATTGTGCAGAGGATTACTGCTGCCTCTCCAGGCTCTGCTATTGTAGCCAGTACTGGTTAGCGGCGAGCAGACGTCTTTAGGACAAAGTCTTTGATTTCCCCTTCTAAGCATGCCCAGAGTAAGATCTCTCATTGGAGATCAGGGTCACATGCTCAGGTACTGCAGCAGCTCCTATTGGTCCGCCAGGAAGGTCCTTAAACCACTTGTGTTCTGGAGCACTTTCCTATTGGTCCTTATCTAGCAGGTCCTGTAGTTGCTACTATAAAAGGGTGGCATGGTTGTGCCGCCATGCGCTAGTATCAATCAATTTATGTGCTTTGCGCCAGGGTGATCTTGCACACATGTGTTAGGGCTCGGCTGAAATAAGCCCCTAGAATACCGGCACCTCCGGTGAGGAGATTGTATGCACGTGTTTAGGGCTCAGCTGAAATAAGCCCCTAGAATACCGGCTTCTCCGGTGAGGAGATTGTCTGATTGCGTTGCTGATTGCGTTGCTACGCACTGCTGTCCGCACAGCAGTTGTCTGTACATACCTGTGGAGTTAACAGGACACAGTCCATATTTCTGCATTTCTATCTTAGCGACTCTGTGGCGTAACAGAGTTCACTTATACCGCCATATAGGGCCACAGTGTCCATAGTTGCGACTCTGTGAAGTAACAGAGTTCGCCATACCGCCATCCTACTAGCAGCAGGCTCTGCCTGCACGGTGGACCTCGGGCTGCAAACGCACTTATTATTTATATTTATTTAGTGCGTTCCGCCAGCCCTAACATCTTGTATGTGGGGTAGGGTGACAAGAAGAAAGCCTTTTCTTACAAAGAAAAACATCCAAGCCCAACTATGTTTGCTAGAACCTACATTGATTCTACTAAAAGCATGTAGGAATGCGTATTAAGATTTGACGAGACTGATTTAACTTTATGGCCATAATTACAAAAGTAATGTTTGGCACTAATCCAACACTACACATCAGCAAAAGAACACTATACCCACAGTGAAGCAAAGTGGAGGCAGCATTGTGGTTTGGAACTGTTTCTCAGCAGCTGAAACTGGGGCTTTAGTTAATATTGAGGGAGTTATGAACAGTTTTTCATAGTGGTCAATTTTGCATCATCAAAGCCTCTTCTCAAAAGCTAAAGATAAAGAGAAATTTCATCGTTCAGCATGACAATGACCTTAAGCATACCTCGAAAACAACAAAAAGAAAGGCTGTAAGGTTCTATGTATATATTCCTGAAACTCAGTTTGTTCGTCAGCCATTTTACTTTCTGTCTTGCTGCAGCTATCTTGCCCTCAGTCAAACTGGAGTTTCCAGCTTGCATGTTCCCACCCTGATTCTCTCCTTTGCTTCTTAAGCAGCCACAGCTGAGCAATCAGTGCTTCAGAATCTAGCCTGCAGTGAACCTGTGACTTGACTCCTGTAAGCCTTGGACCTTGTACTCCAGCTATTCCTACTGAGGAACTCTGAAGCACTTGTGGACTCTGAACCCTGCTCTTTGAAAGACCCACGTTTGCATGGACTTACGGTAACAGAGAAGAAGATCCTGAATCTGTATTGGAGAGTGATTGCTGAGCTTGGATTACTCTGGCCTGCTGTGTCTCCTGTTTCTGTGTCTGCAAACTGTGTGACTATTTCTGCCAACTTGTATGAAGTAATACAGGACTTTTCTATATCAAACCTGTGTCTCATGTATGTTCATCGCACCCAAGCACAAGACGCTATATGAACTGTACTACATACATTACAAGATTCTGAAGACAAAACGTTAGTGTCTGCTGGGTCTGGAAGGCTGTGTCTGCTGTACTGTGGATATCAGACGTCCGGTTGTACTTTCTGTGATGACAGTGGTTGTGACTTCTCACAACCATTCCAGGTGAGCAATTCCCTTAAGTTTTTTCTTTTTGCAGTGTTACCACAGGTAAACACTATTGTTTTTTTTTTTTTTTTTTCCTTTCTTTTCTCTTTTTTGTTTGCTGTAACTCTGGATATCAGATGTCTGGTTGAAACTTTCTGTGATGATAGTGGTTGTGACTTCTCACAACCATTCCAGGTGAGCAGTTCCCTTAATTTTTTTTCTCTCTGCAGTGTTGCCACAGGTGAACACTATTGTTTTTTTTTTTCTCTCCTCTTCTTCCAGTAATCCTGTCTTAAAAGATCTGGAAAATGGAGGCCCGCATAAAGGAACTTTGCGGAGTGACTGATAATATCCTTGCAGATTTGCAGAATATAAAGACCCGTTTTACAAATCTACAGGACCTCAATAATCACAATTTGCAAGTGGTTGGACAGACTACCCAGGATTTGCGAGCCAGGATTGAGGTTCTAGAGGGGCGAGTCCAGGCTCCTGCCGTAGCCCCGAGTGCTGGGATTCCCAAGTTGCCCCCTTTTCGTTTTGGCGGTGAACGTGAGAAATTCAGGGGATTTATTAATCAATGCAATCTTTTTTTTTCTGCACATTCTTCACAATTTCCCACTGAACGATCTAAGGTGCTTACTATAATTATGTTGCTTACCAACAAGGCTTTAATGTGGGCAAACCCTCTGATTGAGACTGAGGATGATTGTTTGAATCACCTTGATGATTTTATTTCAGCCATGGGGCAGGTGTTTGATGACCCCAATCGAGGTGCAACAGCTGAAGCAGCCATGTTAGCTTTGCGCCAAGGTAAGCACTCGGTAGCTGAATATGCCTTGGATTTCAGGAGATGGGCCCTTGATACCACCTGGGACAGTTCCGCCAAAAAATCTATTTTTCGAAAGGGTTATCTCCACTGATTAAGGATGAACTTGCTCGTGCCGACCCTCCCACTGCGTTAGGTGACTTTATTAACTACTGCATCCGTATTGATACTCGTCTGACTGAACGCAGGCAAGAGAGATGGTTCGAAAGCAATCGTACTAACCTTTTCCTACCTTCCTCTCCAGCTAAGGAACCTTTGAGTAGGATTACACGGGAACCTGAACCTGAACCCATGCAGGTAGACTCTTTACAACGACGGGTTAGTGATGCACGCAAGGAACATCGTTTTAAGGAGAATCTATGTTTCTATTGTGGTAAGTCAAGGCACTTCATTATAAACTGCCCCAGCCGTTCTCGTAAGACTACTGCAGCACTCATTCATTGTGAGTGTTGCGAGAGGGGATCTGTCAGGTCCGAGCCTCAGGCTCCAGAGAGATCTGCAGCAACAGATCTTGATTTCTCGGACTTAAACTCCGTTACCTCTGAGGACGTTGACTGTGTAAACGCTGCCATTTTCAAGTTTCCTCAGCGGTGTCCCAGCTGAGTTGTAAGAAAAACAATTCTCATTGCTTTCTTTCCATCAAACTCTGGGTTGACTCAGCTTGGGTGTCTAGCTCTGCTATGATCGACTCAGGGGCAAGTGGAAATTTTATGGATGTCTCCTTTGCTCTGAAACAGGGAATACGTTCAGTGAAGAAGGCTACTCCAGTACAGATGGAAACTGTGGATGGCTCCCTGCTGACCTCTGGACCAGTGGATCAGGAAACAGAGCCTTTGAGGGTTCTTATGGGTAAAGATCATCAAGAGAAACTGTCCTTTATGCTTATCTCTTCTCCCCACTTTCCCATTATTCTAGGGCTACCATGGCTGCAGGCTCAGAATCCTACCATTAACTGGGAGACCAAGGAATTACACTTTCCAGAGAAACAGATGAGTCCAAAAGTTTCAGCTTGCTCTGTTCCTAAAGGAATCATGTCAGTCCCTGAACTACCAGCTGTATACCAGGACTATGTGGATTTATGTGACAAGAAGAACGCTGACCAGCTTCCTCCTCACCGTCCATATGATTGTCCAATTGAATTATTGCCTGGAGCAGAGATACCTTTTGGTAAGATCTACCCCCTGGCGGGGCCCGAGCTAAAGGCTTTAAAGGATTACATAGATGAAAATCTAGCCAAGGGCTTCATACGCCCCTCTTCATCTCCTGCAGGTGCACCCATCTTCTTTGTAAAGAAGAAAGATGGATCTCTGAGACCATGCGTAGACTATAGGGAACTCAATAAGGTTACTATTAGAAACCGTTATCCATTGCCTTTAATCCCTGAGTTATTGGAGAGAGTGCGACATGCCAAAATTTTTTCTAAACTAGATCTTCGTGGGGCCTATAACTTAGTCCGTATTAGACCTGGGGATGAATGGAAGACTGCATTCAGGTCACGCTATGGACACTTTGAATATCTAGTTATGCCTTTTGGTCTGAGTACCGCCCCAGCCACTTTCCAACACTTGGTGAATGACATCTTCAGGGATCTCCTAGATACATTCGTGGTAATTTATTTGGATGATATTCTAATTTTTTCTAACTCCACAGAGGAACATCATGGACATGTGAGAATGGTCTTGGAACATCTAAGACAAAATCATCTTTACATCAAACTTGAAAAGTGTGAATTCCATAGGACCGAGATTCAATTTCTGGGGTATGTACTGTCTACACAAGGAATTAGTATGGATGGAAGCAAAACCCAAGCCATCAAGGATTGGCCAAGTCCTAGAAATGTGAAGGAGGTACAGCGCTTCATCGGGTTTGCCAACTTCTATAGACGTTTCATTAGAAATTTCTCTGAGGTAGTGTCACCTATCACTCAACTTACCTGGAAAGAGTCTAGGTTTTCCTGGACTCCCCAAGCCCAGGAAGCATTTTCCCGTCTAAAAGATAAATTTACCACTGCACCTATCCTAGTACATCCCAACCCCAAGCTTGCCTTCATAATAGAGGTGGATGCTTCAGACTGTGCCGTTGGAGCTATACTCTCTCAGAGAACAGGTGAGAAGAATGTCTTGCATCCCTGTGCCTTCTTTTCCCAGCAGTTGTCTTCGGCTGAGAGGAACTACGATGTGGGCAATAGAGAGTTGTTGGCCATTATTGCCGCCTTCAAAGAATGGAGACACCTTCTTCAGGGAGCTGCACAGCAAATAGTCGTCCTGACTAGTGTTGAGCGATACGATACTGCAAATATCGGGTATCGGCCGATATTAGCTGTATCGGGCTTTCGATTCCGAGTACCGATATTTTCGTCATATCGGATACCGGAATCGGGATTGTCACTGTCACTGTCAGTGTCCGTCGGTCGGGTCTGTCAGGAGTCAGCGGCACTTACCTGGCAGAAGATCTCCGGCGGTAACGGGCTGGACTGCTTCATGGCCGCCATCATCTTTCCCCGGCGGTCACATGCAGTTTCTCGCGATAACTGCAGTGACTGCTGGGTAATCCCGGCCGTAAAGCAGTCAGTCCGATGACGTCACCGCCGGGGAAGCAGGTAATCAGCTGTGCTGCGTTGCGATGACAGGCTCTGCCTGTCATTGCGATGTAGCAGAGCTGGATCGTCGTGGGACTGTCGTTACTATGGACTGCGTCGGACAGGTGGTATACTGTTGGTTTGTTTTTTTTTCTTTTTTTACAGGAGATCGATGGCGTCGCAGGAATGAGTGTATAATAAAATTAATGAAAACTGTGTTGTCTCTTTTATTTCATTAAAATACTTTTTTCTTGCTTTGTCTTTTTTTTATACATTTAATAACTTTGGGATTAATAATGGATCGGTGTCTTATTGACACCTCTCCATTATTAACCGGGCTTATTGTCACCGTGCAATCAACGGTGACATTAACCCCTTATTACCCCACTTGCCACCGCTACAGGGCAGTGGGAAGAGCCGGGTAAAGTGCCACAATTGGCACATCTTTTGATGCGCCAAATGTGGGGCTGCTGTAGCCTGGTATTATCAGGCTGTTGAGGGCCAAAATCCATGGGCCTTGACAGTCTTTTAATACCAGGCCGCAGCAGTCTGCATTTTACTTGGCTGGTGAACAAAAATAGGGGGACCCCTACGCCTTTTTTTTTTCGAGGGGATCCCCTATTTTTGTTAACCAGCCAAGCTAAGCAGACTGCTGTGGCCTGGTATTATCAGGCTTGCAAGGTCCATGGATATTGGATCCTTACCAGCCTGAAAAACCAGGCCTCAGCGGTCTGCTTCATCTGGCTGGTTAACAAAAATAGGGGGGACCCCACGCCAATTTTTTTCGAGGGGATCCCCTATTTTTGTTAATCAGCCAAGATATGCAGACTGCTGTGGCCTGGTATTATCAGGCTGGCAAGGTCCATGGATCTTGGCTCCTTAACAGCCTGAAAATCCAGGCCTCAGCGGTCTGCTTCATCTGGCTGGTTAACAAAAATAGGGGGGACCCCACGCCATTTTTTATTCGAAGGGAACCCCTATTTTTGTTAATCAGTTCCCTCTGACGTCACTGATTGTGTCCCTGGCTGACCTGAAGTGAAAGTGGAAAGCAATCAATTAAGCTTTCCACTTCCTCTCCTGGCTGACAGGAGAGGAACTCATTCATTTGGGGGTTTACTGTGAGGCTGCAGCATTAGCTGCGGTCCCTGCAGTAAACATTAACCCTTTCTGAAGGATTACACCGTGGGACCTGACTGTGTATGGGATAGGTAAGAATAATTTTGCTTTTTTATTTTATTTTTATTACAGGAAATGGTTTTTGCAGTCAAATAAAAGATGGTCAAAAACATGTGTCTTTATTTCATTAAAATGATTTTTAATTAAAGTGTGTGTGTTTTATTTTTATTTCATGCAATAGGATTAGTAATTGATAGTTGTCTAATTGACAGCTCTCAATTATTAACCTGGCTTAAGGTCACCTTTCAATTGCAATGTGGCTTTAACCCCATATTAACCCATTCGCCACCGCTACAGGGCAATAGGAATAGACGGGCAAAGTGCCAGAAAGGGCGAATCTAATTATAGATTTGTCTTTTCTGGGGTGTCTGGGGGCAGATGTTAGTAGCCAGGGGGGGCCAAAAATAATGGTCCCTCTCTGGGCTATTATTATCTGCCCCCATTCGCTGGCTTTGTCTGTCTGGTTGCGAAAATAGGGCGGGAGCCCACGCATTTTTTTTAAACAATTTTACACCTCATATATATAAAATATATATATAATATACATGTCATTGAATTTGTGACACATATATATATATATTTATATTTATAGTTCATACACTTCTACATAGTATAATAGCCGCTAATTCTATTGCCGGCTTTTGTGAAAATGCAGAACCCGACATGAAATGACACTTGGTGTACATAGGGTTAACCATGTCTTTTCATGTCCTTTGCTATCTGATTTGCACAAACAATTACATCAGTCTATGTGTGCAAAATTTCACACCTGTAGGGGTTAATTAAAGGTGTAAATTCGTAGCAAAAAAGTCCGTTTTTTTACAACGAATTTACACCTTTAATTAACCCCTACAGGTGTGAAATTTTGCACACATAGACTGATGTAATTGTTTGTGCAAATCAAATTGCAAACGACATGAAAAGACATGGTTAACCCTATGTACACCAAGTGTCATTTCATGTCGGGTGCTTCTGTCTTTTCACAGAAGCCGGCTTTACCTGGCAATTGAATCAGAGGATATTTTACTATGTAGAAGTGTATAAACTATACATATATGTATATATATATGTCTCAATGACATGTTATATATATATATATATGTATTCTATGTGTGTATATTTAGTGTTTACAAGGAAATAAAGGTTTTTTTTAGTTGCGATATTTTGTTCCCATAGACTTACATGGGACTTCCGGTATCGGAATCGATATCGCCGATATTTAGTGATATCGGCGATACCATTCCGATCCGATATTTTTAGATATCGAGCAGTATCGCTCAACACTAGTCCTGACAGACCATCGTAACCTTGAATTTATCAGGTCGGCTAAGTGCCTGACTCCTCGCCAGGCTCGCTGGAATCTTTTCCTAAACCAATTTAATTTTGTAATTTCTTATAGGCCAGGATCGCGCAATGGAAAGGCTGATGCACTCTCTAGGATTCATTCAGCAGAGACCCGTTCACTTACTCCTCCTAAGACTATTCTTCCTGACTCTAGATTCCTGGGAGTGATTCATAATCAAGACCTACTTAAGACATCAAGGAAGCATACCATGCGGATTCCTTGTTGGCACAACCCCCAAGGGACGTAAGTCTTGTTTTTAAGAATGGTGTGTGGATTCAGGGACAACGTCTGTATATACCTGAAACAGTCAGATTGAGAGTATTGCAACTCATCCACGATTCCAAGATAGCTGGGCATAGAGGAATTCTAAAGACACAGGAATTTCTTTCTCGTTTCTTTTGGTGGCCCACTTACAGGAAAGATGTTTTAAACTATGTCACTTCATGTGAAGTCTGTGCAAGATGCAAAACACCTCGCTCCTCACCAACTGGTGTGTTGCAACCCCTTCCCACCCCGTCCCGCCCGTGGGGATCCATTTCTATGGACTTCATTGTGGAGTTACCAACCTCTCAAGGGAAGAACACCATTCTAGTGGTGGTTAATCGTTTAACAAAGGCAGCTCATTTTATCCCTTGTGTCGGCTTACCCACTGCAAAACAGACATCAGATTTGATGATTAAGAATGTGTTTCGCTTACAAGGAGTACCCGATGAGGTTATTTCGGATCGAGGGGTGCAATTCACTTCAAGGTTTTGGCAAAATTTCTGTGCCGCATTTGACATTAAAGTAAACCTTTCTTCTGCTTTTCATCCCCAGACTAATGGACAGACAGAACGAACCAATCAGACCCTGGAGCAGTATCTCCGCTGCTTTATCTGCCACCTACAGGATGATTGGGTGGATCTACTTCCACTGGCTGAGTTCTCTTATAACAACTCTCAGAGCGCCTCCACTAAGCAGTCTCCTTTTTACTCCAATTTAGGTTATCATCCTAACATTCTTCCTCGATTTCCCATAGAAACGCCCTTGCCAGCAGTGGCTGAAAGAATCACGTCTTTACAAAAGAATATGGATCTTCTAAAGGAAAATCTGGAATTGGCTCAGGAAAGGTACAAGAAAGCAGCAGATAAATTTCGTAAACCTGCACCAGCTTTCAAGGTAGGAGACTTGGTCTGGCTGTCAACCAGAAATCTTAAGTTAAGGATTCCATCGTCTAAGTTGGGACATAAGTACATTGGACCCTATAAAATCAGTAAAATTATAAGTGCCGTTGCTTGTCGTCTTCAACTGCCCAGAACTATGAGAATCCACCCTGTCTTTCATGTATCCCTACTAAAGGCTGCAACACCCAATACGTTTCCTGGACGTTCTTCTCCTTGCCCTGACCCAGTGCTAGTCGATGGTCAGGAAGAATTTGTGGTGGAAAGGATTCTAGATTCCAGGTTGTACAGAAATCAGTTACAATATTTGATTAAATGGCAGGGCTACCCAGTGGAGGACAACTCATGGGAACCAGTCAATAACGTTAATGCTCCTCGCTTGCTCCGCCAGTTTCATCAGAGGTACCCAGACAAGCCTGGTCTGAGGTCATCCGGAGGTTGTCTGTTGTGAATGGGTTTGAGATGAGTTCTGAGCAGAGGCTCCCTCTGGTGGTTACAAGCGGTACTAGTGAGGATTGGGAATCAGGTGTTACTGATTGGTCTTATTTAAGGGAATCATTTTCCCATCAGGGTTGCCGGTGATCAATTGTTCTGGTCTGAATCCTTCTTTCCAGTTTCCCTTGTAGCCTGCTGTGTCGTGTCTGCATCTCCTGCTATCAGATAAGACAATTTCTTATTGTGTGTTTTTGCTATATTTTTGCATTTTGTCCTGCACTTCTGTGGGGGCCTTCTGGGTCCCCTCCGGGGGCTTTTGCCCTCTCAGTTTGGTCCAGCCACTGTGTTTTGTACTTTTGCTTTTTGCAGTTTTTTCAGTGGCTGCTGTTTTTGTTACACCAGAGAACTAATTTAGGTGGTAGAGGTCGTGTGATCTCAGGTGATTTTGAAATTAGTAAGTTGGTGTTTTTCAGGGTTTTCTGGGATTGCAGTAAGTACCCTTCCTATCCTTTTCTATTTAGATAGTTTGGGCCCCAGCGTTTGCTCATACTATTTTCTTTCTGTGTCAGTATTTCCTCTTGTCTAACCGCCATTACATGTTTGGGGGCTTTCTATTATCTTTGGGGTTTTGCTCCGGGGCAGATAGCTTTCCTGTTTCTGTCTTTAGGTGTAGTTAGTTTCTCAGGCTGTGACGAGGCGTCTAGGACCATCGTAGGAACGCTCCACGGCTGCCTCTAGTTGCGGTGGTTAGTCAGGGTACTGCAATCTCATAGATTCCAACTGCTCTGGTGTATTTCCTTTTTTACCTGCACTCCTCAGCTACCGTAACATAACAGTATCACCGGCCATAAAAATTGTATGGTACTCACAGAAGGGAAAAAATATTTTGAAGGAAGAAAAGTTGTCAGAGATATTTTTCTGTTTGTTGCATTTTTTTTTTTTTCCCTCTGTATCTCTGGGTGCTGGGGAGGATCTTTTCTCCCAATGGAGTTTGCACAGTTGTCTGGCCGTGTGGATCAGCTTGCCACTGAGGTTCAGAGTATTGCTGCATATCTTGCTAGGTTGCCTGTTGTGGAACCTAGGATTCCCATGCCAGATTTGTTTTCAGGGGATCGAGCTAAGTTTCAGAATTTCAAAAATAATTGTAAATTGTTTTCTGCCTTAAAATCTAAGTCCTCAGGAAACGCAGCGCAGCAGGTTCAAATTATCATCTCTCTCCTGCGCGGCGATCCTCAGGATTGGGCTTTTTCCCTCACACCTGGGGATCCTGTTTTGAGTGATGTTGATGCATTTTTTCAGGCTTTGGGGTTATTGTACGATGAGCCTAATGTCACTGATCAAGCTGAAAAAGCCTTGTTGGCATTAAATCAGGGGCTTGATGACGCTGAGTTATACTGTCAGAGATTCCGTAGGTGGGCAGTCCTGACCAAATGGAATGACGACGCTTTGGCGGCCCTTTTCCGGAAGGGTCTGTCGGATAATGTAAAGGATGTTATGGTGGGATTCCCTGTCCCCTCTGGTCTCAATGATTCTATGTCATTAGCGATTCAAATTGACAGACGTTTGCGTGAGCGGAGAAGTATGCGTGGAGTGGTGTTGCCTTGTGAGCCAGCTGCTGAGCCCATGCAGTGTGATGGAGTGGTGTCTGGGGCACAGCGTCATGAGTTTCGAAAGCGCAATGGGTTGTGTTTCTACTGTGGTGATGCCTCTCATGCTATTTCAGTCTGCCCTAAGCGGGGAAGACGTTTTGCACGCTCAGTTGTCTTGGGTAGTGTTCAGACTAAGTTTTTATTAACTGTCACTCTGATATGCTCTCTGTCCTCATTTTCTGCTCAGGCTTTCGTTGATTCTGGAGCAGCTATTAACCTGATGGATTATGATTTTGCTAAACGTTGTGGATTTCCCTTGATACCCCTACAGAAGTCTATTCCCCTACTGGGGATCGATTCTACCCCTTTGGCTGAGAATAAACCCCAGTTTTCTACTCAGGTGATAATGAGGGTTGAACCTGATCACCAGGAGTGCTGCAAATTTTTGGGTTTTATATAATCTGCATGACTTATCGTGCTGGGTTTCCCTGGTTACAGTCTCATAATCCTGTTTTGGATTGGAAATCTGTGTTTTGTAACCAGTTGGGGCTGCCCAAAGTGTTAATACCAACACTCCGTTTTTTTTGCCTCCCCCAGGCTGAGGATGTTCCTACTTTTTTTTTGATTTTTTCTGATGTTTTAGCGAAAGAAAATCTGCATCCTTACCCCCCCAAGGGCTAGCTGCGCTTTTTGAATGTCCCGGGTAAAAAATTCCCCTAAGGGTCCCCCTTTTTAACTTGTCTTACCAAACAGGCCCTTTGGGGGTCTTATAAAAGGGAAATCATTGAGAAGGGCATATAGACCATCCTTTTCCCCTTGGTGCCGGTTTTTTTTTGTGGCCAAAAAAAGGGTTTTTCATTAAGGCCGTGTTTTTTATTATCGTCTCTTAAACCCAATATTACGGAAATATAAATCCCCCCCTTTCCCTTGTTTTTGACCTTTTTTTCCAGGGTGAAAAACGCTACTTGTTTACCAACTTGCCTCAGGGGGCGTAAACCTTTTTCGATTAACAGGGGATGAAGGGGAAGAGGGCATTTAACACCCCTGAAGGGGATTTTGAGTACCTTGTGATGCCCTTTGGGCTCACTAAGCTCCTTCCGTCTTCCCGTCCTTTTATGAATGACATTTTCAGGGATTTGTGGACAAGTTTCTGATTTTTTATTTTGGTGATATCTTATTTTTTTCTAATGACTGGGAACCATGGAAAAAATTTCGAACTGATTCCGATTTTTAGAGAAATGCCTGATGTGAAGGGATCAAAATTCTTTTTGGGGGTACAAAGATCTCATTTCTGGATTCTTTGTCCCCATCTGTTATTGAAAAAGGACCCGGGCAAGGGAGGGCCATCTGTGATTGGGCCAACCTACTTATTAAAGGCTCTTTAGAGATTTTTGGGTTTTGGGGCCCAATTTTTTTTCGTAAATTTATTGGTAATTTTTTCTTTTTTGTTAAAAAACCCTTAAAAGATTTTACCAGAAAGGGTTCTGAGTGGTGAATTGGCCCCCTGGAATTCCTGCGTTTCAGGGAAATTAAGCAAGATTTACTTCTGCCCTGTTTTCTCGCAGCCCATGTTCTCTGCATTTTAGGTGGGGGTTGAGCCCCGAAATTGGGGAGTGCCGTTTTTTTCCAAAAAATCCCCAAAACCTCTAAAAATAACCCTTGTGCCTTTTTCTCTCGAAAAATTTTTTCCACGAAGTAATTTTGACGTGGGTAATTTT
>JARQOD010000002.1:512216857-512342524 GCA_033576555.1 Oophaga sylvatica | reverse complement strand
TCTTTTTTTTTCCCTTTCGGGATTTCCCTTTCTTTTTTTTAGGGTGGGAAGGGGTTTTTGGGGGAAAAACCACTTTTGGGGTATTAAAACCATTTTAAAATTGGACCCAAAATTAAAAACTATCAATTACTAACTTTAAGAAAAAAAAAAAAAACCTTTTAATTAAAAACTTTTTAAAATTTAACTTTTTTGTTTTTATTTATGCAAAAAATTTTTGTTAAAAAAAAAATAAAAAAAAAATTTTTTCCTACCCCTAAACGCCCCCCAAGGGTAATCCTTGGGAAAGGTTAATGTTTACTGGGGCCCCAAAATTTTGGGTTCCCCCCCAAAAAAAATTATTTTTCCCGGGGAAAGGAAGGGAAAAAAAAAAAATTTTTTTTTATTTTTTTCCTTTTACCCCCAAACCCAAATCGGGACTCAAATGTTTTAAATGGGGCCCCCTTTAAAAAAAAAAAGGGGGGGCCCCCTTTTTTTTTTTTAAACAGCCATGGCAGGCGGGGGGTGGATTTCACTGTTGGGGCCCCCATGGACCTTGGCAATCCACAACACCTGCATATTTTGGGGTTTTTAAAAATTTTCCTCAAAAAATTTGGGGGGGTCCCCCATTTTTTAAAACCCAATAAAACCCAGGCCTTTTTTGGGGGGAAAAAATAACCTGGCCGAGGATAATCACCCCGTTTTGTAGTTGGTGAAAAAAATGGGGGACCCCCTGAAAAAAAAGGGGGGGGGATTTTTGTTTAAAAAGTAAAACAGATTGCACCCTGTAAAAAAATTACCGGGGCCCCCCCCCCCCTGTTTTAAAGCAAGACCCCAATTTCCATAAAAATGTCCAAAAGGGCATTAGGTTTTTCCCCAGTGTAGGGGGGCAATGGGGAAAAAGGGGGTTAAGTCCTTGATTTCCGTAAAAAGCCTTTAAAATAAGGTTTAAAACCCCAAAATCCCTTTTCCCCCCCAAATTTTAAAGTATAAAAAAAAAGACAAAGCAAGAAAAAAGTATTTTAATGAAATAAAAGAACAACACATACATTTTCATTAATATATGATACACTCATTCCTGCGACGCATCCGATCTCCTGTAAAAAAGAAAACAAAACAAACCAACATATAAACCACCTGTTCCGACGCAGTCCATGTAACGACAGTCCCACGACGATCCCAGCGCTGCTACATCCATGACAGGCAGAGCCGTCCATCGCAACGCCAGCACAGCTGATTTACCTGCTTCCCCGGCGTGACGTCATCGAACTACTGCTTTACGGCGGATTACCCAGCAGTCACTGCAAGTATCGCGAGAACTGCCTGTGACCGCGGGGAAAAAGATGATGGCGGCCATGAAGCAGTCCAGCCCGTTACCGGCCGGAGATCCTTCTGCAGTAATGCCCGCTGACAATCCTGACAGACCCCACCGACGGACACTGACAGTGGACAGTGACCATCCCGATGGCCCCGTATCCAATTAAGAAAATATCGTACTCGGAATCGAAAGACCGAAACAAGCAAATATCACCGATATCCCGATATTGCCGTATCGTATCCGCCAACACTAGTCAGTCATACGACTAATTTGCTGTGCAGCTCCTGAAAAGTGTCTCCATTCTTTGAAGCGGCAATAAGGCCAACAACTCTCTATGCCCACATCTAGTTTCCTCTCAGCCGAAGACAACTGCTGGGAAAAGAAGGCACAGGGATGCAAACATTCTCTCACCTGTTCTCTGAGAGAATATAGCTCCAACGGCACAGTCTGAAGCATCCACCTCTATTATGAAGGCAAGTTCGGGGTTGGGATGTACTAAGATAGGTGCGGTGGTAAATTTATCCTTTAGACGGGAAAATGCTTCCTGGGCTTGGGGGGTCCAGGAGAACCTAGACTCTTTCCGGGTAAGTTGGGTGATAGGTGACACTACCTCAGAGAAATTCCTAATGAAACGTCTATAGAAGTTGGCAAACCCGATGAAGCGCTGCACCTCCTTCACATTTCTAGGAATTGGCCAATCCTTGATGCTTGGGTCTTGCTTCCATCCATACTAATTCCTTGTGTAGACAGTACATACCCAGAAATTGAATTTCGGTCCTATGGAATTCACACTTTTCAAGTTTGATGTAAAGATGGTTTTGTCTTAGACGTTCTAAGACCATTCTCACATGTCCATGATGTTCCTCTGTGGAGTTAGAAAAAATTAGAATATCATCCAAATAAATCACCACGAATGTATCTAGGAGATCCCTGAAGATGTCATTCACCAAGTGTTGGAAAGTGGCTGGGGCGGTACTCAGACCAAAGGCATAACTAGATATTCAAAGTGTCCATAGCGTGACCTGAATGCAGTCTTCCATTCATCCCCAGGTCTAATACGGACCAAGTTATAGGC
Organism: Oophaga sylvatica; assembly: GCA_033576555.1. Classification (NCBI taxonomy): domain Eukaryota; kingdom Metazoa; phylum Chordata; class Amphibia; order Anura; family Dendrobatidae; genus Oophaga; species Oophaga sylvatica. The sequence goes on along the minus strand of JARQOD010000002.1, from coordinate 512,340,155 downwards.
CCACGGAGATCCAGTTTAGAGAAAATTTTGGCATGCCGCACTCTCTCCAATAACTCAGGGATTAAAGGCAATGGATAACGGTTTCTAAAGTAACCTTATTGAGTTCCCTATAGTCTACGCAGGTCTCAGAGATCCATCTTTCTATTTAAACAAAGAAGATGGGTGCACCTGCAGGAGATGAAGAGGGGCGTATGAAGCCCTTGGCTAGATTTCGTCTATGTAATCCTTTAAAGCCTTTAGCTCGGGCCCCGCCAGGGGGTAAAACTTACCAAAGGTATCTCTGCTCCAGGCAATAATTCAATTGGACAATTCATATGGACGGTGAGGGGGAAGCTGGTCAGCGTTCTTCTTGTCACATAAATCCACATAGTCCTGGTATACAGCTGGTAGTTCAGGGACTGACATGGTTCCTTTAAAAACAGAGCAAGCTGAAACTTCTGGACTCATCTGTTTCTCTGGAAAGTGTAATTCCTTGGTCTCCCAGTTAATGGTAGGGTTCTGAGCCTGCAGCCATGGTAGCCCTAGAATAATGGAAAGTGGGGAGAAGAGATAAGCATAAAGGACAGTTTCTCTTGATGATCTTTACCCATAAGGACCCTCAAAGGCTCCGTTTCCTGATCCACTGGTCCAGAGGTCAGCAGGGAGCCATCCACAGTCTCCATCTGTACTGGAGTAGCTTTCTTCACTGAATGTATCCCCTGTTTCAGAGCAAAGGAGATATCCATAAAATTTCCACTTGCCCCTGAGTCGATCATAGCAGAGCTAGACACCCAGACTGAGTCAACCCAGAGTTTGATGGAAAGGAAGCAATGAGAATTGTTTTTCTTTACAACTCAGCTGGGACACCGCTGAGGAAACTTGAAAACTTGCAGCATTTACACAGTCATCGTCCTCAGAAGTGACGGAGTTTAAGTCCGAGAAATCAATATCTGTTGCTGCAGATCTCTCTGGAGCCTGAGGCTCGGACCTGACAGATCTCCTCTCGCAACACTCACAGTGAATGACTGCTGCAGTAGTCTTACGAGAACGGCTGGGGCAGTTTATAATGAAGTGCCCTGACTTACCACAGTAGAAACATGATTTTCCTTTAAACGATGTTCTTTGCGTGCATCACTAACCCGTCTTTGTAAAGAGTCCACCTTCATGGGTTCAGGTTCAGGTTCCCGTGTGATCCTACTCAAAGGTTCCTTAGCTGGGGAGGAAGGTAGGAAAAGGTTAGTGCGATTACTTTCGAACCATCTCTCTTGCCTGCGTTCAGTCAGACGAGCATCAATACGGATGCAGTAGTTAATAAAGTCACTAACGCAGTGGGAGGGTCGGCACGAGCAAGTTCATCCTTAATCAGTGGAGACAACCCTTTTTGAAAAATAGATTTTTTGGGCGGAACTGTCCCAAGTGGTATCGAGGGCCCATCTCCTGAAATCCAAGGCATATTCGGCTACTGAGCGCTTACCTTGGCGCAAAGTTAACATGGCTGCTTCAGCTGTTGCACCTCGATTGGGGTCATCAAACACCTGCCCCATGGCTGAAATGAAAGCATCAAGATGATCCAAACATTCATCCTCAGTCTCAATCAGAGGGTTTGCCCACATCAAGCCTTGTTGGTAAGCAACATGATTATAGTAAGCACTTTAGATCGTTCAGTGGGAAATTGTGAAGCATGTGCAGAAAAAAAAAGATTGCATTGGTTAATAAATCCCCTGAATTTCTCACGTTCACCGCCAAAATGAAAAGGGGGTAACTTGGGAATCCCAGAACTCGGGGTTATGGCAGGAGCCTGGACTCGTTCCTCTAGAACCTCAATCCTGGCTCGTAATCCTGGGTAGTTTGTCCAAACACTTGCAAATTGTGATTAGTGAGGTCCTGTAGGTTTGCAAAACGGGTCTTTATAGTCTGTATATCTGCAAGGATTGTATCAGTCACTCCGCAAAGCTCCTTTATGCGAGCCTCCATCTTCCAGATCTTTTAAGACAGGAGTACTGGAAGGAGAAGAGAAAAAAAAAAAAAAAAAATGTGTTTACCTGTGGTAACACTGCAGAGTAAAATTAAGGGAATTGCTCACCTGGAATGGTTGTGAGAAGTCACAACCACTGTCATCACAGAAAGTATAACCGGACATCTGATATCCACAGTCACAGCAGACACAGCCTTCCCAGACCCAGCAGACACTAACGTTTGGCTTCAGAATCTTGTAATGTATGGTGTACAGTTCTATAGCGTCTTGTGCTTGGTGCGAGGAAAACACATGAGACACAGGTTTGATATAGAAGGACTTGTATTACTTCATACAAGTGGCAAAAATGGTCACACAGTTTGCAGGTACAGAAGCAGGAGACACAGCAGGCCAGAGTAACTTAAGCTCAGCAATAACTCTCCACAATAGGTTCAGGATCTCTTCTCTGTTACCGTAATTCCATGCAAACGTGGATTTATCAAATAGCAGGTTTCCAGAGTCCACAAGTGTTCCAAAGTTCCTCAGTAGGAAATAGCTGGAGTACAAAGTCCAAGGTTTTCCAGGAGTCAGGTCACAGGCTCACTGCAGGCTTGATTCTGAAGCACTGATTGCTCAGCTGAGGCTGCTTAAGAAGCAAGAGGGAGAGAATCAGGGCGGGAACATGAAAGCTGGAAACTCCATATTGACTGAGGGCAAGATAGCTGCAGCAAGACAGAAAGCAAAATGGCTGACGGAAAAACTGAGTTTCAAGAAACATGTACAAAGAACCCTACAGTAGGTTCTAGCAAACATAGTTGGGCTTGGATGTTTTTCTTTGTAAGAAAAGGCTTTCTTCTTGTCACCCTACCCCACATACAAGATGTTAGGGCTGGCGGAACGCACTAAATAAATATAAATAATAAGTGTGTTTGCAGCCCGGGGTCCACCGTGCAGGCAGAGCCTGCTGCTAGTAGGATGGCGGTATGGCGAACTCACAGAGTTACTTCACAGAGTCGCAACTATGGACACTGTGGCCCTATATGGCGGTATAAGCGAACTCTGTTACGCCACAGAGTCGCTAAGATAGAAACGCAGAAATATGGACTGTGTCCTGTTAACTCCACAGGTATGTACAGACAACTGCTGTGCGGACAGCAGTGCATAGCAACGCAATCAGCAACGCAATCAGACAATCTCCTCACCGGAGAAGCCGGTATTCTAGGGGCTTATTTCAGCCGAGCCCTAAACACGTGCATACAATCTCCTCACCGGAGGTGCCGGTATTCTAGGGGCTTATTTCAGCCGAGCCCTAACACATGTGTGCAAGATCACCCTGGCGCAAAGCACATAATGTGATTGATACTAGCGCATGGCGGCACAACCATGCCACCCTTTTATAGTAGCAACTACAGGACCTGCTAGATAAGGACCAATAGGAAAGTGCTCCAGAACACAAGTGGTTTAAGGACCTTCCTGGCGGACCAATAGGAGCTGCTGCAGTACCTGAGCATGTGACCCCTGATCTCCAATGAGAGATCTTACTCTGGGCATGCTTAGAAGGGGAAATCAAAGACTTTGTCCTAAAGACGTCTGCTCGCCGCTAACCAGTACTGGCTACAATAGCAGAGCCTGGAGAGGCAGCAGTAATCCTCTGCACAATGTTAGACTGGGCGAGACGCTGGGACCGACGTCTAATCTGAGCAGAGTCCACTGCAGCCAGAGACAGATGGCAGACCGCAGCAGGGATGGCTCGAGATTCCCCTTGTGCAGAAGCGGGAACTTGACCCCTAACACAAGACATATGAAACATATGGGAAATTGTTGTTACATGCAGTATGCAATCAGTAATTCATTTTTAATGTAGCTGTAGGCCTCATGGCTGCTTCCTGGACCAATTTTCTTCTTGCCTTTTTATTAATTTTTAAGGAACATCCAGCTGTAGGAAATTTCTCTGTTCTACCCAAATTTATGCCACTTGTCTATGAGCAACTTCACAGTTATCCATGGTACATCTAAGGTCTTGGAAATATTTTTTACCCTTCTCTTGACTGATAATTTTCAACAATGAGAATCCTTCACTATGTTGTAACCTTTTTACTGCTTTTGCTGTAAGATGCAATGGATCTATCAGGTAAATTCTACTAGAACAGCTAAACTTTATATGGGGTTATATAGTTAACTATAATTACTTTACATTATGGCATCTGTGCATTGACTACTGTTTAACATGTGTTTAAATGACATTTGCTAATTCTGAGCATAACCACATTCCAATTATAAGAGGATGTTCACACTTATTAAAACCCCATTATTTTAGTGTGTTGTTTTTATTTTCCCGCTAAAAATTATTTCATTTTGTTTCTCAATGGATTAGTAAATAAACAATAAATGTATTAACTTTACAGACAATGAGCATAAAGAAACAGTTTTAGTTTCGTAATAGAGCTGATCAAAAAGACTACCAGGTTGGTTGGCTGTTGCTTCCAGCCAGAGCCCTGCGAATCTCCTCCTTCCTGGTAGAAATCGCAGTACCTATTATTTTTGCCGTTGTACTGTGATACCCGTATTATCTACAAATCTTTTAATTTATTTTTAGTGTCCAGCAAATCACTCATTGTCATATGTGAGAGTGAACATTCTTGCAATAAAATCAAACTTATAAAACCTTTTCAGGATTATGTTCAAGTTTTGCTCTATATGATTTAGAGTATATTGGAGGAAATAAAAAAATGCTATATTGTGCTGCTTAAAATATAGCTCCTGAATTATATCTCATCTTGACATTACTGCTGTTTATGGAAATAGGGGAAAATAAATTGAAATGGAAATAAAATCAGCAGTTTACTTTGTGGCCACAGCTTGTTTCTGTGTAATGTATTACTTCATTTTCATACTTCTGCTTTGTTGCTTCCAACAAGGAGTAAGAGAAGTTTCTGTATGTTTGGTAGAAATGTATGACTAAGGCTAAGTGCACACGTTCAGGAATGTTTGCAGAATATTCCTGAGCAAAAGCGGACTTTTTTCGCGGTAAAAACGCATGTTTTTTTGCGCGGATTTTGCGCGTTTTGGTGCGTTTTTGCGTGGATTTGACGCGTTTTTTACCGCGATTTTTCCCTGAACTTTCTAGGTCAATAATATAGTGGGAAAAACGCTAGAATTCCGCAAAATTAATGAACATGTTGCTAGATTTTCCGCAATGCGTTTTTTTCGCGGAAAAAAACGCACCATGTGCACAAAAATTGCGGAATTCATTCTAAATGATAGGATGCTTAATTCATGCGCTTTTGACACGTTTTTTCCCACGAAAAAACGCGAAAAAAACGCAAATAATCCTGAACGTGTGCACTTAGCCTTAAAGTTCGGCAAGCTCTCCACAGACATAATCGTTTGACACAGATATTAGCCTGGAATGCCCTAAATAGAGATGTTCAAAATTTGACATGAAGTCCTGTCAACTATGCTCCATACCGAGTGGTCTTCCCTATTATCCAACAATTATATTGTGCAGCACTCTCTCTTTAACAATGTATTTACTTTCTTCTTGCACAATGCTTTTGATATCTCCCTGCTGTCTATGCTGTGGGGTCACTCTCCTTATTGCATATGAGTCTATTCAGACACTTTTAACCCTTTTCCGACGTTGGGTGCAAGCCCAAGTCGGACTTCTCCTGTTTGGTGCGAGCTCCGGAGCTGAGCCGGCACCTTTCTGGGCACATGTCAGCTGATCTATACACCATTTATCACAAGACATTGGTGATCCCACGTGCCTACTTAACAGAACAGAATATGTGGAGTCTCTGAATTATTAAAATCTTATAGTTGGTAGTCTTCGATGACTAGAAAAACTAGAATAACGTATTTTTCAGACTATAAGATGCAACGGACCATAAGATGCACCTACGTTTTGGAGGGGGAAAGTGCAAGCAAAATTGAAGCAAAAAATGTGGTCATGATGCACTGTTATGAGAGGGGAGAGGAAAATGCTGCTGACACTGTTATAGGGTAATGTCCCCCAATTCTGTATTACTATCTTCCATCCTGGTAGGTATATGTCTCCAATCCAGGTATAGATGCCCCCCATCCTGATATATATGATTCCCATCAAGGTATACATGGTCCACTTATCCCTATCCAGGTATACATGGCCCCCACATCACCATCCTGGTATATATGGCCCCTCATCACCATCTTGGTATACATGCCCCCTCATTCCAATCCTTGGATACATGCCCTCTCATCCCTATCCTGGTATACATGCACCCCATCCTGGTATACATGACCTCCATCACACTGCACACATAAAAAAATAAACCATTCTACTTACTTTCCCTATGCTCCCTCAAAGCATCCTGTTCTGAGGCCAGCAACTGATTTCAGCTTGCAAGCAGTGCATGGCAGTGACGTCATGCACTGTTTACATGCTGAGGTCAGCTGCCGGAAAACATGCCGGGGACTATGGGTGTGTGGAGAGGTGAATATTCACTTCTGTTTCATAGCAGTCATGACTGGGTGATCACGTGTGCCCGTTATTAAAGAAAATGAATATTCACTCTTCCCCACTTCCATGTGAAGCAAGCTGCTGCAGCTAACAGTATGTCTGCTGTTGAAGAGAAATAAGTATTCACTGCTCCCCATGCCCATTGTGCCTCCCACCTCTTGGCACAGACTTCAATGCATAGGGGTGGGACAGACTATGGGTGTAGGGAGCAGTGAATATTAATTTTCTTTTGACAACAGGCACAGGTGTCAGCCGCAAGTGCAGGCTCCTGACTCTTATGAACACTCGTTCGCCACTGCCGCTCCACCACCCCCATATCTTATAGTCCAAACAATACGGTATACAGATAGTAAAATATATGAAATAAAAGTGTATAACACTTTACATATAGTTTAATGTACAACAAAATGGTATTTTCTATAAACAAAAAGTCTGAATCTAATTTATCCAAGCAGTATGACTGGGGTCATTTGTTATACAAAGGCTCATGAAAGCACAAGAATTTATTAACTTAAGAGCAAATATTAGGGACTATATCAACTGGCCAGCACCATTCCAATCTGTGCTAATGACGATAATTAGGTTGTCATATACCATGGTGACTACAGACCTATATAACATCTTGATTCTTTTACTTGAATATTGGAGGAACAAAATAAGGATGGATTAAAACTAGAAATGAACAGATGGATCAGCGGAGTCGAAATTTGAGTTAAGTTTCTGAAATTCACAGTTTCATGAAAATTCAAACATTTTGAGATTTGATTTGCAGATGAAGAAAAGAAACTTGCTCGGCACTATTTCACACACTGCTGAAGCTTTAGAGAGATGGGTAATGTCATTTTGCCATGTAGGCTTCCTCATAATGCCCTGCAGCTATGACACCTTATGACTTTTCATAACTTGTACAGTGGTGGTCAGTGCCTGGACCATCACAGATCGGCGGTCTCCAGTGGAGCATAGTTTGTACGGCAGTGTCGTGTCCATCTCCCAAGTAACTGGGTAAGTCTCTTCCTCCTGTAAAGTATAAGCTCCTATGATCATCAGGTCCTTTGTCTCTCTTTTGTAGTCTCAGCTCCTATGGTCAGCATTTTCCTCTCCTTTTCCCTGCAGAGTGTAAGCTCTTATGGTGAGCAGGGTCTTTTCTCTACCTTTCTCCTGTAGAGTGTGAGCTCTTAAGATCAGTCAGGTGCTACCTCTCTCTCTTTTATTATTATTATTATTATTATTCATTTTTATAGCACCATTTATTCCATGGCGCTTTACATGTGAGAGGGGGCGAATATAGGCAAGATAAAAAATATGAGCAATACAGGACACACATAAGTACAGAAGGAGAGTGGACCCTGCCCGCGAAGGCTCACAATCTACAGGGGATGGGTGAGGATACACTAGGAGAGGGTAGAACTGGTCGTGCAGCAGTTCAGTAGACTGAGGATCACTGCTGGTTGTAGGCTTGACGGAAGAGGTAGGTCTTCAGGTTCTTTTTGAAGGTTTCCATGGTATGCAAGAGTCTGATGTGTTGGGGTAGAGAATTCCAGAGTATAGGGGAGGCATGGGAAAAGTCTTGTATGCAGTTGTGGGAAGAAGAGATAAGGGGAGAGTAGAGAAGGAGATCTTGAGAGGATCGAAGGATGCGTGTGGGTAAGTAGCGGAAGACCATGTCACAGATGTATGGAGGAGACAGGTTTTGTATGGCTTTGTATGTCATAGTTAGGATTTTGAACTGGTGCCTCTGGACGATAGGAAGCCAATGAAGGGCTTGGCATAGGGGAGAGGCTGGGGAATAACGGGAGACCAGTGGATTAGTCGGGCAGCAGAATGTAGGATGGATTGGAGTGCTAGAGGGGAGGCCAGAGAGTAGGAGGTTGCAATAGTCAAGGTGGGAGATGATAAGGGCATGCACTAGTGTTTTGTGGTGTCGTGGTCAAGGAATGCATGGATCCGGGAAATATTTTTGAGTTTGAGACGGCAGGAGGAGGCTAGGGTTTGGATATGTGGCTTGAAAGAAAGGGCAGAGTCGAGGATCACCCCGATGCACCGATCATGCGGGACTGGGGAAAGTGAACAGCCATTGATATTGAGCGATAGGTCTGGTGATATAGGGGGAAGATGATGAATTCTGTTTTGTCCATGTTCAGTTTTAGAAAGCGAGCAGAAAAGAAAGCTGAAATAGCGGACAGACAGTGTGGGATTTTTGTCAGTAAGGAGTGAGGTCAGGTCCAGATAGGTAGATCTGCGTGTCATCAGCATAGAGATGATACTGCAAACTGTGGGATTCTATGAGCTGTCCCAGGCCGAAGGTGTAGATGGAGAAGAGTAGGGGTCCTAGAACTGAGCCTTAAGGAACACCGACAGAGAGGGGGCGAGTTGAGGAGGTGGTGTGAGAGAGGGAGACACTGAATGTTCGATCTGTTAGATATTATGAGATCCAGGACAAGGCCAAGCCTGTGATGCCCAGAGATGAGAGAATCTGGAGCAGGAGTGAGTGGTCCACTGTGTCGAAGGCGGAAGACAGGTCCAGGAGAAGGAGGACAGAGTAGTGTCGCTTGCTCTTGGCGGTTAGTAGGTCATTGGTGACTTTAGTTAGGGCAGTTTTAGTTGAGTGATGCAGTCGGAAGCCTGATTGTAAGCGGTCAAAGAGGGAGCAAGAGGAGAGGTGGGAGGACAGTTCAAGATGGACATGCTGTTCCAGTAGTTTTGAGGCATAAGGGAGAAGAGATATTGGGCGATAGCTAGACGCAGAGGATGGGTCAAGGGAGGTCTTTTTGAGGATGGGTGCGATCGAGGCATGTTTGAAGGATGAGGGGAACACACCATTTGTAAGTGAGAGGTTGAAGAGGTGTGTTAGTGTAGGGATGAAGAATGTGGTGAGGTTAGTGATGAGGCGGGATGGGAGCGGGTCAAGTGTGCAAGTGGTGAGGTGTGATCTTGAAAGGAGGGTGGAGAGTTGATCTTCTGTCATGGTGGAGAAGTTGGCTTTGGAGGAACAGGGCTGAGCAGCTAAGAGGGGCATTGGAGGCTGTGGGCCAAAGCTTTCCCTGATGGTATCAATCTTCTGCTTGAAAAAGGAGGCAAAATCTTCAGCAGTAATGAGATGAGGGGGGGAGGTGCTCGGGGACGGAGTAGAGAATTGAAAGTGTTGAAGAGCTGTTTAGGGTTGTGAGACAGGGAGGATATGAGAGATGAGAAGTAAGTTTGCTTTGTGGCAGTGAGTGTGGACTTGAAGCTGGTGAGGGACTGCTTGTATGCGGTTAAGTGCTCGGCAGAGCGGGATTTCTTCATCTCCGCTCAGCAACCCTGGAAGCCCGTCTCTCTCTTCTTTCTACCATGTGTATTTTCTGAGCAATTGCAAGTTTTCCACAGGATTGAGATTTGCACAAGTTCATTCGACACATCTGGCATACTAAGGAGGCACCAAAAAAGATGTCAATGAGACACTGATTGGTGATAAAGATGTGATTGTGTGAAATGTAATCATGATGTTATTAAATTATTTGTAAGTTTATGGAATTAATGTCTCTTTGTTTAAAACTATGTAATATTGTAATAAATTTGTTATTTATGTTTTATGAATTTTATACTATTCATTTAATTGAATAATATGCATTTTGAAGTTTAATACCTATACATTGTTTGCTTAATTTATAGAAATACCATTCTCAATTAAATCTGCTCTAGCATTACAGAATTGTTCACTGATGACTTCAATCCATGTGCAGAATGTAACAATTAACACATCTAAAAGTTATTTGCACTTGTAACTATTAGTGACATCTCCAATATTTTAGCATTCTTTCAAATCCCATAACAAGTAGCTTCGTATGACCTTTCTTTAGAAACCATGCTATGCCTGTTTGATATTATGTAATACACGGTAAGGTAGTAGCCACAGAACTACTAATACATCTAAAATGAATCTGGAAACTTTTAAATGCCACACAATCTGAATTAAGACATCTCTGAAACATGGTCCAAGCATGGACTGTGATTTTGTGACCTTAACGTGGCCTTATACAGTATATGCCTATGAGGTTATTGATTTTGAGTCAGGAGGCCTGTTACTGGTCTGGACATCACGGTCCATACTTGGACCATATTTCATATTTTCAGTAAATTCAGCTTTAGTGCATCTACTGTATCTACCTAATGTTATACTATGGCCAAACTAATAAGAGGATATTTCCCACAAGAGCTCTTCAGAAACTTGCTGATAGAATGTAAAACGAACACACACATAATATATATATTGATTAATTAAAGATTTCCACCAATGGCATACTTTGACTGCTAAAATAACTAAATGTCATTGAAACTTCTTGTTAATTAGTTTAATGAGGCAACGTGCTAGATCCAGATAGGAAGAGTATATCCTCCATATAATTGTTCCCAGCTATGCTCTCACTGCGTGCAAGGGGCAGGATGTTGGAAACATTTCCACATTGCCAAAAAATAAGTTTCCACTCACTGACTAGCAGAACCAAGAAGGACTTATACCAGGAATCAACAACATAATCACCTGCTTAAGTACTGGACTTGATTCATTTCTTCATATCCTTCCTCTTACAACTTGTGGAAGGAAAGATTTAGACATTCTTTATCTAGTCCATGATACAGATTATTGAAAATATACCTAAGTCTCTCTCTTTTCTATGTTTTCATTGAAGACGTGCCAGAGTTGATGGATTCAGGCATGTAATTGTAGATCATAGATTGTTATAGCACTCAGTGTCAATCTGCTGCAGCTACAGTTTACAGATTATTGTTTTGTAAAAATAGCTTCATATAGTCTGGATTTAGTACAAACATTGTGAATTAGCTAGCTGATATAAATATTATAATATCCTTGCAAAATGATTTTAGAATGATCTGATTTAGATAAATATCAGATTTAACATCCAATAAAACATGTCTCCAGGACATTGAGTTTATCTCTGATAAATGTTAATGATAATTTGACACATGCTGTTCCAATCTCCGCTTCAGGCATCAGACTTTAGACTACATACACTTGATAAAATTGCTGTTAATTTAAAATATAAAATAAGGACATCCACTTGACCTGAATTCTCCTTTGGTGTCCCTACTTAACTTTGCTTCAAGCTCCAGTATGTAAAAAGACAACTAATTTTATTTCATTGGTAATGCTCACTGAGAAATGTATAAGTAGGAATAAATAGCAAAACTAATTATGCTTAATAATAATAATAATAATAATAATAGTAGTACCTAATATACAACTTTTTCATGACTTAAAGCATAATCATTATTTTACTTTTTATTTCATAAATTATTTATTAACATAAAAATAGGCAGCTTTGTAATATATCTTATCAGATACATTTTCTTCTTTTTCCTTCTGGATTAAACTTTTTCTCACAATTCATGGATTAATTCTATTTTAACCCCTTTCTGCCATCGGACGTACTATCCCGTCCATGGTACCTGGGCCCGTATGACCATGGATGGGATAGTACGTCTCAGCGATCGGACGTGCTCCCGGGGGTGTCAGCTGATTGTCACGGACCGTTCCTGGCACATTAACCCCTGGCACACTGTGATCAAACATGATTGCAGTGTTCCAGCGGTATAGGGAAGCATCGCGCAGGGAGGGGGCTCCCTGCGTGCTTCCCTGAGACCCTCAGAACAGTGTGATGTATTGCGCTGTTCCGATGGACCCTCCTCCCTGCAGGACCCGGATCGAAGATGGTTGCGGGGTCCTTCCGGGTCCTGCAGGGAGGCGGCTTCCTCAGTGCCTGCTGAGAGCAGGCATTGAGAAAGCCTGCAGCAGTGCCAGTGAGATCGCTGGTCTGACAGTGTGCTGTGTGCTTGTGAAAATAAAATATTGGGGGCAAAAAAATCATTTTTGTAAAAAAAAAATTTTTTTTTGTTTTTACGGCTGTACGTTATAAACTTCTGTGAAGCACTTGGGGGTTCAAAGTGCTAACCACACATCTATATAAGTTCCTTTGGGGGTCTATTTTCCAAAATGGGGTCACTTGTGGGGGGTTTCCACTGTTTAGGCACATCAGGGGCTCTCCAAATGCGACATGATGCCCGCAGACCATTCCATCAAAGTTTGCAATCCAAAGCGTCACTACTTCCCTTCCGAGCCCCGGCGTGTGCCCATACAGTAGTTTTCTCCCACACATGGGGTATCAGCGTACTCAGGACAAATTGGACAACAACTTTTGGGGTCCAATTTCTCCTGTTACCCTTGGGAAAATAAAAAATTGGGGACTAAAAATCATGTTTGTGGAAAAAATATGATTTTTTTATTTTCATGCTTGGGCTTTACAAACTATAGTGAAACACCTGGGGGTTAAAAATTCTCACCACACATCTAGATAAGTTCCTTGAGGGGTCTAGTTTCCAAAATGGTGTCACTTGTGGGGGGTTTCCACTGTTTAGGCACATCAGGGGCTCTCCAAACACGACATGGCGTCCAGCCAATTCTGCGTTGAAAAAGTCAAACGGCGCTCCTTCCCTTCCGAGCTCTGCCATGCATCCAAACAGTGGTTTACCCCCACATATTGGGTATCAGCATACTCAGGACAAATTGCACAATAACTTCTGGGGTCTTGTTACCCTTGGGAAAAAAAATTGGGGTGAAAAGATTATTTTTGTGGAAAAAATATGATTTTTTTAATTTTACGGCTCTATGTTATAAACTTGTGTGAAGCACTTGAGGGGTTCAAAGTGCTCACCACAGATCTAGATAAGTTCCTTATGGGGTCTAGTTTCCAAAATGGGGTCACTTGTGCGGGGTTTCCACTGTTTAGGCACATCTCGGGCTCTGCAAACGGAACATGACACCCATCAATGTCTGCATTCCAAAACATTATTACTTCCTTTCCAAGCCCTGCCGTGTGCCCAAACAATTCCCCCACACATATGGGATGTCAGCGTACTCAGGACAAATTGGACAACTTTGGGGTCCAATTTCCTTGGAAAAATCAAAATTGGGACTAAAAAATCATTTTTGTGGAAATTTTTTTTTCACACCCAGGCATTATAAACTTTTGTGAAACAATTGGGGGTTCAAAGTGCTCACAAACAGATCTAGATAAGTTCCATAGGGGGTCTAGTTTCCAAAATGGTGTCACTTGTGGGGGGTTTCCACTGTTTAGGCGCATCAGGGGCTCTCCAAGCACGACATGGCATCCAATCTCAATCCAACCAATTTTGGTTTGAAAAAGTCAAATGGCGCTCCTTCCCTTACGAACTCTGCCGTGTGCCAAAACAGCGGTTTTCCCTCACATATGGGGTATTGGCGTACTCAGGAGAAATTGCACAACAACTTTTCTGCCCATTTTCTCCTTTTACCCTTGTGAAAATAAAAAAATGTTTGCAAAAGTTCATTTTTGTGACTAAAAAGTTAAATGTTCATTTTTTCCTTCCACGTTGCTTCAGCTCCTGTGAAGCACCTGAAGGGTTAATAAACTTCTTGAATGTGGTTTTGAGTACCTTGAGAGGGTGCAGTTTTAAGAATGGTGTCACTGTTGGGAATTTTCTGCCATATAGACCCTCAAATTTACTTCAAATGTGAGGTGGTCCCTAAAAAAATGGCTTTGTAAATTTTGTTGTAAAAATGAGAAATCGCTGGTCAACTTTTAACCCTTATAATTTCCAAACAAAAAAAAATTTTGATTCAAAATTGTGCTGATGTAAAGTAGACATGTGGGAAATGTTATTTATTAGCTATTTTGTGAGACATATTTCTCTGTTTTAAGGGAATAAAAATGAAAATTGCAAAATTTTTTACATTTTCACCATATTTCCGTTTTTTTTCAAAAATAAATGCAAGTTACAGTTAGGTCCATAAATATTTGAACAGAGACAACATTTATCTAATTTTGGTTATAGACATTACCACAATGAATTTGAAACAAAACAAATCAGATGCAGTTGAAGTTCAAACTTTCAGCTTTCATTTGAGGGTATCCACATTAAAATTGGATGAAGGGTTTAGGAGTTTCAGCTCCTTAACATGTGCCACCCTGTTTTTAAAGGGACCAAAAGTAATTGGACAAATGACTCCAAGGCTATTTCATGGACAGGTGTGGGCAATCCCTTTGTTATGTCATTCTCAATTAAGCAGATGAAAGGGCCGGAGTTGATTTGAGGTGTGTTGTTTGCATTTGGAAGGTTTTGCTGTGAAGGAAACATGCGGTCACAGGAGCTCTCCATGCAGGTGAAACAAGCCATCCTTAAGCTGCAAGAACAGAAAAAAACCCATCCAAGAAATTGCTACAACATTAGAAGTGGCAAAATCTACAATTTGGTACATCCTGAGAAAGAAAGAAAGCACTGGTGAACTCATCAATCCAAAAAGACCTGGGAGCCCACGGAAGACAACAGTGGTGGATGATCGCCGCATACTTTCTTTGGTGAAGAAGAACCCGTTCACAACATCAACTGAAGTCCAGAACATTCTCAGTGAAGTAGGTGTATCTGTCTCTAAGTCAACAGTAAAGAGAAGACTCCATGAAAGTAAATACAAAGGGTTCACATCTAGATGCAAACCATTCATCAATTCCAAAAATAGACAGGCCAGAGTTAAATTTGCTGAAAAACACCTCCAGAAGCCAGCTCAGTTCTGGAAAAGTATTCTATGGACAGATGAGACAAAGATCAACCTGTACCAGAATGATGGGAAGCCAAAAGTTTGGAGAAGAAAGGGAATGGCACATGATCCAAGGCACACCACATCCTCTGTAAAACATGGTGGAGGCAACGTGATGGCATGGGCATGCATGGCTTTCAATGGCACTGGGTCACTTGTGTTTATTGATGACATAACAGCAGACAAGAGTAGCCGGATGAATTCTGAAGTGTACCGGGATATACTTTCAGCCCAGATTCAGCCAAATGCTGCAAACTTGATTGGACAGCGCTTCATAGTACAGATGGATAATGACCCCAAGCATACAGCCAAAGCTACACAGGAGTTCATGAGTGCAAAAGAGTGGAACATTCTTCAATGACCAAGTCAATCACCAGATCTTAACCCAATTGAGCATGCATTTCACTTGCTCAAATCCTGACTTAAGAGGGAAAGACCCACAAACAAGCAAGACCTGAAGGCTGCGGCTGTAAAGGCCTGGCAAAGCATTAAGAAGGAGGAAACCCAGCATTTGGTGATGTCCATGGGTTCCAGACTTAAGGCAGTGATTGCCTCCAAAGGATTCGCCACAAAATATTGAAAATAAAAATATTTTGTTTGGGTTATGTTTATTTGTCCAATTACTTTTGACCTCCTAAAATGTGGAGTGTTTGTAAAGAAATGTGTACAATTCCTACATTTTCTAACACATATTTTTGTTCAACCCTTCAAATTAAACGTTACAATCTGCACTTGAATTCTGTTGTAGAGGTTTCATTTCAAATCCAATGTGGTGGCATGCAGAGCCCAACTCGCGAAAATTGTGTCACTGTCCAAATATTTCTGGCCCTGACTGTATATCGAAGAAATTTTACCACTATCGTGAAGTACAATATGTCACAAGAAAACAATCTCAGAATCAAAACGATCCATGGAAGCATTCCAAAGTTATAACCTTATAAAGAGACAGTGGTCAGAATTGTAAAAATTGGCCCGGTCAATAACGTGCAAACCACCCCTGGGGGTAAAGGGGTTAAGCCAATAAAGATTTTCCCATTACTGAGATCGATGACAATTGGAGGTTTTAAAATTCTATGGAGTCAGAAGGGGGAGGACCTAGTGGCACAAAAAAAAATCAACTGCAAGTTCTTCTGAAATTAAAGTTCTCTAAAGAAGGTAATGGGAAAGTCTGTATTCTCTGAAGACAGATTTTACCTGTGAACTGAGAAATTTGAGAATGAGTTACCAGTTCAGTAGAAGAAAGAAGTAGATTTCTTTGACAAGATATATTACAAACTTTCTTATTTTTATGAATACTATTAAGTTATGAAAAAGCAAATTAAAATCACGGTTACTCTTTAATGATAAGTGGTCATGTGTGTTGATGATCGTTGGCTAGTGTGTCATACACTCATTTTCCAGGGCTATTGGATCTCATATCATGGGATTTTGACTAAGGCAATGCTTCTTGGAATGCAAATTAGCTCTACTCGAGAAAGAACGAACAATTTTCTCTAGCGCCACCTGTTGGAACTAGCTAAACCAAACTTTAGCTAGTTTAATAAGCCTTGAAACATGACTATCAATATTTGCCAAACTAAAGTATGTTTCCTAAAGAAAAAAAGCACTCATCTATAGATAACTTTATTAAACTCCTAGTACACAATATAATTTTTAACATGAAAGGGTTATCGACCTTAAAAAGAAACATCAGTACAAAAGGATTGTAATAAAAGTATGTACTGGATACTCAGCAGCTGTAATCCCAGGTTCTCATTTTTTATTCTCTTGTCTCTGATTGACTGTAAGGGTCAGGTGACTGGAGTATGAGGTGCCTCTGGGGATGTCCCGTTCCCGTTACCTGACCGCAGCAGGAATTTACAGCCTTCAAAGCAGTAAGAGCCAGAGAATTTAACTTTTATTAATTACTCAGTTAATTGATCATCTGTTCCTACTGAAAGCTTTTTTTTTTTAAGTTTCGACAAACCCGTTAATGGAAATATGTTTTTTATTTGCTTGCTTAAATCCATACTTCAAAGTTCACAACTTTATTTTCATGGCAAAAACATAGTGAAAAAAAAACAGAAATTCTTTCTTTTTTTTTTGTTTTGTCTTTACTATGTTTACTGTGAGTTATTTAACTTTAACTCAAATAAATGCTGAAATTAAAATCCATACCCAGTAAAATGCACAGCATCGCCTGTAATGGAAGCTTCATCCAAGTATTGCTTAACTTTCTAGAGTTTGAGACATAAATATCATTATCAAACCTTTACCAACTTTTGGATTTATGCACAACTCTTGCTTTTTTTAGATTCATAACTAGTGTTGAGCGATACGATAATGCAAATATCGGCTATCGGCCGATATTAGCTCTATCGGCCTTTCGATAATTCGTTTCGATATTTTCGTCTTATCGAATACCGGAATCGGATTTGTCACTGTCACTTGTGAGTGTCCGTCGGTTGGGTCTGTCAGGAGTCAGCGGCACTTACCTGGCAGAAGATCTCCGGCGGTCACGTCCTGGACTGCTTGATGGCCGCCATTATCTTCTCCCTGGCGGTCACATGCAGTTTTTCGCGATAACTGCAGTGACTGCAGGGTAATCCCGGCCGTAAAGCAGTCAGTCCGATGACGTCACCGCCGGGGAAGCAGGTAATCAGCTGTGCCGCGCCGGATGACAGGCTCTGCCTGTCATTCTGATGTTAGCAGAGCTGGATCGTCGTGGGACACTCGTTACTATGGACTGCGTCGGTCAGGTGGTATACTTTTTTTTTTTTTTTTTTCATTCTTTTACAGGAGATCGATGGCGTCGCAGCAGGATGAGACAGTATAAAAGAAATGAAAACTGTGGTTTGTTTTTTTTTTATTAAATTAAAAAAATTTTTTTGGACATTCACCCGTCGGGTACATAAACAATTTAACTATTTATTTACATACAGGGACCCTGTCCGGGTTATTTAGACTTCTTTGGCAGGGGTGTTCCAGGTACACCTGGTACTCTTCTGGTGCTTGCCAAACATCCGAGACACCAAGGACCACCAGGACCTGATGACGTCGTGTGGCCTGTACAGTCAAGTCGTGACCCGCTATCTGGTCGTGTGGCCACCTCTTTCATCTCTCTCCGGTCTGGAGCCCTATGTCACGGACTGTACGAAACCCCAGGGGGCCTAAAAAGGCGCCGGGTACGGGCAGCTATACTTATCATGTCCATAGCTGGGGCTGCTGAGGAGACCAACTGAGGGAGGCTGGGGAGATTTTCGGCGTGGGGTGGGACTTTTGCAGAGGCCTGGATGTGGAGGCTGAAGGCTTCGAGGGTCTCACAGGTTCCTGACACACTGGGGAGTAGGGGTCGCACCTGGTAACATTTTAGGCGTTCCACCTTGTAACCCCAGTGTCGGGTGTAAGTCCCAAGTCTCCTGGCAACAGGTCCCTCCCGGGTTGTCCTTCTGGGAGGTGAGCCTCCACGTCCCGCCGGGTCACAAAGACTTCTAAATAAAGTCCAGGCTCCTTGATGAAGCCCACCCACCTTTCAATTTAAAGCTCCGTACTGCACCCTTACGCCGCGGCTCACTCAGGGTTCCTTTATCCTTTCTCATCCGGTCCTTATCTGCCCGGTCCTTCTCCAGGTGACGTTGGCGAAGTTTTAGGGTTTCTCGCTGCTCCCTTTGTCGCTCTGCTTCCCGCTCCAAACGTCTCCACTCTTCCTCCTGACGCCGGTTGTAATTCTCCTCCACCAGTTGCTCCATGTCTCCACCACTCCACTGCAGCTTACAGTGTCCGGTTTGCGGCAGCTCTCCTGTCGCCCCCCAGTCCTGGCGGCGCTCCCCTGCGGAGGAAGCAGACGGCTCTAAATCAGATGACAGTCGGGGCTCCGGTACAGGCAGATAGTGCTCTGGTGCCTGCGCGGCCTCCTCCATGAAGACGGGTGTCGCTTCTTCTGTCTCAGCGACGGGGGCAGACAGCGGGTTCTGGGGTGCTGACGGTGCTGCGGTTTTTGCAGGAACGGGTGCCTCCACTGCGACAACGTCAACCGGATCACATTGCAAGGGCTCCTCTACTATAACGGGTGCCTCACCTTCCGGTACAGACACTTCAGGTAAGAGGGATTGGCGCCGCTCCAAGTTTATTTTTAGGGCACGCCAGCTGGCTTCCATCCTGGCGACCTCCTCCTGGTGCCGGGCCAGGCCTCTCAGGGTATCCTCCGCTTCTTGCAGCATA
This sequence comes from Oophaga sylvatica, assembly GCA_033576555.1. NCBI lineage: Eukaryota > Metazoa > Chordata > Amphibia > Anura > Dendrobatidae > Oophaga > Oophaga sylvatica. The sequence continues at coordinate 512,320,898 of JARQOD010000002.1, read as the reverse complement.
GGAGGGTTTACAGGCCGGGTGCCCAACGGTGATTCCGTGGCGATCGGGTCGCTTCCGTGGGGGGAGAGCTCTGACTGCTCCATCCCTTCCCACTTCTGCTCGTCGTGTCCATTAGCCATCTCTGCCAAGTCACATGTGTCATATCTGGAGAGGGCCCCTCTTTTGTAGGGAGGCGGGACCTTCGTGTTAGTTTCCGCACACTGAGGAGGATGAGGAGGCGGAACTCCAGAGCTGTGGGGCACGATGTTACATTGCAGTACCATTTACAGTGGGCGGCCATCGTTTTCACGCCACTGAGTGAGTGACACCCACGAAGAGCACGCCCTTCTTCTTCACCAGTGCCTCGTCGTGACGCAGATATGGCGGAAAAATGGCAAATACATTCTCTGATGATTTTAGCAATTCTCAAGCACAAAACCAGTGCAATTCAGGCACACAGGACTCGCTTATAGCGAGCTACAGAATCCTGTTCGTGACGCCCAAGTTGAGTCGCACAGAGCCAGAGGTTTTCGGGGTACTCGGCACCGAGCCCGTCGACTTCTATGGGGTATGTCACGTCTTTACCCGGCAATTGAATTAGAGTCGATTTTACTATGTAGAAGTGTATAAACTATAAATATATGTATATATATATATGTCACAATGACATGTATATATATATATATATATGTATTCTATGTGTGTATATTTTGTGTTTACAACGAAAGAAAGGGTTTTTTTTGTTGCAATATTTTGTTCCCATAGACTTACATGGGACTTCCGGTATCGAAATCGGATATCGACGATATTTAGTGCTATCGGCGATACAATTTCGATACGATATTTTTAGATATCGAGCAATATCGCTCAACACTATTCGTAACAGTTCAAGCCTAAGTGTTGCTTTCAGGAAAAGATGCCGCTACGAAAAGACTGGCACTCCCAGGAGCATTGCATGTGTCTAACAATGCCACTGCATGGAGAAACAGTGAAAACAAATATTAGAAGACCCATGTCGCTAAAAGGAGAAGCATTTACAAAGGTGATTTTTGAGATTATCATTAATACACTTTGAACAATGGGAAATACTTCAATATTTATTATTTGTGCACTTTTCTGAGATCAATGTCATTTTGTGAAAAAACAAAAATTTCAGAAAATGATTTGTTACTGCGGCCTTCCATCTTTTCTCTTACCTTCTTTTAAGAAGTTTAATACTTTTGTAAGTTGTAGGTATTTGATTTAAGATCACAATAAACAATATATCCTCATCTCAGACAGTTAACTCTAAAATTAACCTTTCTTTAAAATGCTTCCAACTATTACCTCACTTGGAGAACCACCAAACAAAAAATATTTCAAAATGGGATGCCTGTAGCAAGCGGATTTTATTAAAAAGATTATTTCAACATAAGACTCTTCATCATGCATTTGCTTGTCATAAGTGTATTAATGATATTTGCACAGGAACAGATGTAAAACACATCAAGGTTTCATCTTTGTTATGAAATTGTACAGCTGACCTTTTATTAATGAAGAGTTAGGCTGAGGAAAGATATATGAAGCCTGCAGCATACTAGGTACACATGTAACTCCTCGGGCCCCATTATTGTCCCTTTTAAACTTCCTTGAGATAAGCTAACTTATCTAATGTGTATGGAGTTCCTTAGTTTATCATTCTTAATTCTGATGTGGTATCATGGGTGGTGATGGATGAACCCCTGGATGTTCCGGTTCGGCGGGTTCGAATGAACATTTAAAAAAAGTTCAGTTCAAGTACAAGAACAGTACCCGAACCCAGACCAACTGAGATGAATAGGCGACCCGAACATCCGTTGTTTGCCACACTGTCATCTGCATGACAGTGAGGCAAATACTGCCTCTGATCGGTGGTAATATTATTAGCACCGTTCAAAGAGCTGCAGTTTCCACACTGTCAGATGACGGCGTGAGCCAGCAGCTATGACCGGCGGTAAAAAGTTTACCACCGGTCTCAGAGGTGCCGGATGATGTAAGTATTCATTAGCCAGCAACTGTGCTATAAATAATTTTAAAAAAATGACGTGGGGTCTGTTCTATTTTTGATAACCAACCTAAGTAAAACTTTTCAGCTGTCAGCTATATCATGGCTGGTTATAAAGAATAGAGGGGTCCATATGCTGTTTTTTAAAATGATTTAAATAAATAATTAGAAAAAACTGCATCTGATCCCCCATTATTGACAACCAGCCAAGCTAAAGCAGACAAATGGGGACTGGTATTCTCAGGCTGATAAGGGTCCCCCAGCCAAAAATAGTAGACTGCAGCTACCCCAATTCTGGTGCTTTGCCCAGCTCTTCCCACTTGCCCTGTGGTGGTTTCAATTGGAGTAATATTTGTGGGGTTGATGTCACCATAGTATTGTCAGGTGACATCAAGCTCAGTGGTTAGTAATGGAATGGCGTCTGTAAAAGCCACACACTGTTTAACAAATTTATTTAAAAAAAAACAGTTATGCTCACCTAACACCCATTCCATTGAAGCCCTTGTCACCTGTAAAAAAAACAGAAAGTAATAAGCAACCATATCCCTCACCTGTCCAAAGTGAAGATGTCCCACGATGTAATCCATGTCTGCGATATGTGGTTTACAATCGGGACAGTGCCATGATGGATCGTCCAGACTGAAAACCATGGGAGAATGAGGCACTGCAAGTGAAGCCTCAGTGAAAAGCGTTGATGATTTAGTTTTTCTGTATCAATTCCTAACTATAACTAAGTGACTCTGAGCATACTGAATGTATGTCCTAGAAGCATGTCTGTGCATGAAGTAGCATACATCTTTCATTAACAAAAATTAAAAAGTAACCATCAAGAAGCACACATAGTTATATTTTCTGTTGTATCTATTGCATTTAGATTTTAAAAATGAGTGTTATCAAACCCTTTTAGAACTGGGCAATTTTTCATATTTGCACTTGATTTTCCTTCCCATTTTACAAAAGTCTTAAATGGGTATTTCCCTTTCCAAGATCCTATCCCAATATATAGTAGGTGTAATAATAACAGTATCATCAAATACCTTGATTTATAAATGTAGTATAGTTCTTATATAGATGATGGAGAGATTTCAGGAGATATGTTATTCAGCCATCATCTGCCTTTTACAACTGTGAGTAGAGTGGAGCTCCACCAGCCTCTGTTAGCACCTGTTACATTTGCTGTTTCTCTCTGATAGTGGCATTTACAGTGCACATACCAGAGGTGCACTGTTCTAACCACTCACCAATGCCCTCATGACGCGATCATGAAATGCTGTTGGGTTAAAATGATGGCAGGGGTCTGCCAAAGATCCCTGTGCCTGTCATGACAGTACTCCTGTTAATGCCAGTTTCTGGTTGATGTTCATAGGAAACTATGATTTGTGTTATATATAAATGGAGTAAAAACTGGAAAAAAATGTTTAAAAAATATTGAAAAAATTAATTAAAGCTTGAATCATATTCCCAGTGCCTTCTGGGATAAGTGAAGAGTCTCTGTGAGCTCAAGGAACACTGGATTTTGGCCGTTGCAGCTGAAAGGAGGACATCAGTAAACCAGGGAGGAGTCTTGAGGAGAGAATTTGCATATTCCCAGTGCCTTCTAGGATAAGTGAAGAGTCTCCGCGAGCTCAAGGAACACTGGATTTTGGCCGTTGCAGCTGAAAGGAGGACATCAGTAAACCATCAGTTTTGGCATATATTTCACCGCTTGAATATCTCTTGAACAATAAGAACATGGAAGAGGCAAAGAGCCATGTGGTGAGCTGCATTTCTTGCTACATGTTCACAGACTTACCAGTGGAAAAGCCAAACTTCACATGCCAGAAATACAAGCTTGTGTCCCTGTTGGAGGAAAAGTTGCAAAATCTGGAAGAGAGGTTATCTACAGTTAAGACCATTACGGAAGATGAAGAGTTCTTAGACAGAGCAGAATTATCTCTCCATGTTACAGAAAGAGAAGAATTTCGAAGTGCACCTGAAGAAACAGAGGAATGGAAGCATGTGACCCAGAGAAGCAGGAGGATCAGTAGGCAGTCAGCACCAATTCTGCTCAGGAACCAGTACCAGGCTCTTACACAGGAGAACGATGAAGAAATACATCAAGATAAGACTTTGGCCACAAACAATAACCTTGTACGCCCTCAGAGTCCTCCTGAATGGAGAAAGAAATATATTGTGAAGAAACGGAGAGTTGTTGTCATGGGCGATTCCCTGTTGAGAGGAACAGAGGCCGCTATCTGCAGACCGGATATAACCTCAAGAGAAATGTGCTGTCTTCCAGGTGCAAAAATTAAAGATGTGTCTGACAGGATATCAGGACTCTTCAGACGTACAGATGACTACCCATTCCTGCTAATACATGTGGGGACAAATGACACCGCAAGAAACGACCTGGAAACCATCTGCAGTGACTTTGAAAACTTAGGTAAGAAAGTGAAAGAACTGGGAGCGCAGGTGGTCTTCTCTTCCATCCTTCCAGTGGATGGCCATGGAACAAGGAGGTGGAATAAGATTCTGCAGGTGAACAACTGGCTATGTCGATGGTGCCGTCAGCAAGGATTTGGATTTTTGGATCACGGAGTGAATTACCTATACGATGGACTACTTGCTAGAGATGGGGTGCACCTTACGAAGACTGGAAAACATGTATTTGGAAGTCGCCTTGCTACACTCATCAGGAGAGCTTTAAACTAGAACAAAGTGGGAAGGGAAGCAAAACGCCAGCAAAAGCCATACACCTGACAAATACTATTGAGATTTCTGCTATTAGAAGTGAAGGGGAAGAACAAAGACAAAAAAATCTACATAATAAAAATATTGAAGAAAGAGAAACCAATCACAAACTAAAGTGTTTCTATACGAATGCACAAAGCATGGGCAACAAACAAGGAGAACTGGAACTACTAACGCAGGAGAAGAAATATGATGTCATTGGAATCACTGAGACTTGGTGGGACGATACGCATGATTGGAATACAAGGCTAGAAGGATACAACTTATTTGCAAGAAACAGACTTGATAAACGAGGAGGAGGTGTCACATTGTATGTTAGAAAAGCGTATATCTGCACAGAGACTGACGCTTCAGAGACTGGGAGTTCTGCGGAAACTGTTTGGGTAAGAATACAAGGACAGAACACAGGCCATCTGCACAAGCTGAAGATATGGATGAACTTTTTATGCATCAAATGGCCAAGTTCTCCAAAAAATATGACATAGTGGTCATGGGAGATTTCAACTATCCAGACATTTGTTGGGAATCTCTCTCAGGCAAAACTAACAGGTCCAAGAAATTCTTATCCTCTCTTGCTGACAACTTTATCTTCCAAAAGGTAGGGGAGAAAACAAGGGGATCTGCTACCTTGGATCTAATCCTTATAAACAGGGAGGAAATGGTTGAGGAGGTAAGAGTGGCTGGGACCCTAGGAGGTAGTGACCATGCTATTTTAGAATTTTGGATAACAAGACGAGGAAGACCTGTGAAGACTCAGACGTCAAGGTTAGATTTCAGAAAGGCAGATTTTAAGGGACTCCAAAAGAGAATTGGAGGGATCCAATGGCTGGATATCCTTAAGGACAAAAATGTCCAGGAAGGATGGAAAATCTTGAAAAATGAGATTCTCAAAGCACAATCGTTAACAATTCCGAGAAGAGGGAAGAAAGGGAAGCATTTAAGGAAACCAGGATGGATGAACAAAGAACTTAAACACATGCTAAAAAGGAAGAAAGAAATGAAAATCAAATGGAAAGAGGGAGGCATATCTAAAGAAGAATATAATGCCATCTGCAGAACCTGCAGGGCACAAATCAGATTATCTAAAGCTGACAATGAATTAAGGCTTGCAAGTGACGTCAAAAGCAACAAAAAAGGATTTTGGGGATACGTCAAAAGTAAAAGAAAAGTCAAAGATGCTATAGGATTTTTACAGGATGAAAATGATGAAATGGTAAGTCAGGATTAGTGTTGAGCATTCCGATACTGCAAATATCGGGTATCGGCCGATATTGGCTGTATCGGAATTCTGATTCCGAGTTCCGATATTTTCGTCATATCGGATACCGGAATCGGATTGTCACTGTCACTGTCAGTGTCCGTCGGTCGGGTCTGTCAGGAGTCAGCGGCACTTACCCGGCAGAAGATCTCCGGCGGTCACATCCCGGACTGCTTAATGGCCGCCATCCTCTTCTCCCCGGCCGTCACATGCAGTTTCTCGCGATAACTGCAGTGACTGCTGGGTAATCGCGGCCGTAAAGCAGTCCGATGACGTCACCGCCGGGGAAGCTGGTAAGCAGCTGTGCTGCGCCGGGATGTCAGGCTCTGCCTGTCATTCCGATGTAGCAGAGCTGGATCGTCGTGGGACTGTCGTTACTATGGACTGCGTCGGACAGGTGGTATACTGTTGGTTTGTTTTTTTTATTTTTTTACAGGAGATCGATGGCGTCGCAGGAATGAGAGAGTAATAAAAGAAATGAAAACTGTGTTGTCTCTTTTATTTCATTAAAAGACTTTTTTCTTGCTGTGTCTTTTTTTTAAACATTTAAAAACTTTGGGATTAATAATGGATCGGTGTCTTATTGACGCCTCTCCATTATTAACCGGGCTTATTGTCACCGTGCAATCAACGGTGACATTAACCCCTTATTACCCCACTTGCCACCGCTACAGGGCAGTGGGAAGAGCCGGGTAAAGTGCCACAATTGGCACATCTTTTGATGCGCCAAATGTGGGGCTGCTGTAGCCTGGTATTATCAGGCTGTTGAGGGCCAAAATCCATGGGCCTTGACAATCTTTTAATACCAGGCCGCAGCAGTCTGCATTTTACTTGGCTGGTTAACAAAAATAGGGGGACCCCTACGCCGTTTTTTTTTCGAGGGGATCCCCTATTTTTGTTAACCAGCCAAGCTAAGCAGACTGCTGTGGCCTGGTATTATCAGGCTGGCAAGGTCCATGGATATTGGATCCTTACCAGCCTGAAAAACCAGGCCTCAGCGGTCTGTTTCATGTGGCTGGTTAACAAAAATAGGGGGGACCCCACACCAATTTTTTTCGAGGGGATCCCCTATTTTTGTTAATCAGCCAAGATATGCAGACTGCTGTGGCCTGGTATTATCAGGCTGGCAAGGTCCATGGATCTTGGCTCCTTAACAGCCTGAAAATCCAGGCCTCAGCGGTCTGCTTCATCTGGCTGGTTAACAAAAATAGGGGGGACCCCACGCCAATTTTTTTCGAGGGGATCCCCTATTTTTGTTAATCAGCCAAGATATGCAGACTGCTGTGGCCTGGTATTATCAGGCTGGCAAGGTCCATGGATCTTGGCTCCTTAACAGCCTGAAAATCCAGGCCTCAGCGGTCTGCTTCATCTGGCTGGTTAACAAAAATAGGGGGGGACCCCACGCCATTTTTTTTTCGAAGGGAACCCCTATTTTTGTTAATCAGTTCCCTCTGACGTCACTGATTGTGTCCCTGGCTGACCTGAAGTGAAAGTGGAAAGCAATCAATTAAGCTTTCCACTTAAGGGCCCGTCTCACATAGCGATATCGCTACCGAGATCGCTGCTGAGTCACTAGTTTTGTTCCGCAGCAGCGAGCTCACCAGCGATATCGCTGTGTGTGACATTCAGCGACAATCAGCCCCCTGCTGGGTATCGCTGATTGTCGCTGAAATGTCAGGACCTTTTTTTGATCGCTGGTTTCCCGCTGACAGGCACGCATCGCTGCGTGTGACAGGCGGGAGACCAGCGATCCGCTGGTAACCAAGGTAGACAGTGGGTTTCCAGGCACGGGGCTGTGCCTAGAAACCCGCTGTGTACCTTGGATACCAGCGCCCTGATGCAGGGAGCTGGTATCCAAGGTACACAGCGGGTTTCCAAGCGCTGCGCGGTGCCTGGAAACCCGCTGTGTACCTTGGATACCAGCTCCCTGCATCAGGGCGCTGGTATCCAAGGTACACAGTGGGTTTCTAGGCACAGCCCCGCGCCTGGAAACCCGCTGTGTACCTTGGTTACCAGCGGATCGCTGGTCTCCCGCCTGTCACACGCAGCGATGCGTGCCTGTCAGAGGGAAACCAGCGATCAAAAAAAGGTCCTGACATTTCAGCGACGATCAGCGATACCCGGCAGGGGGGCTGATCGTCGCTGAATGTCACACACAGCGATATTGCTGGTGAGCTCGCTGCTGCGTCACAAAACTAGTGACTCAGCAGCGATCACGGTAGCGATATCGCTATGTGAGACGGGCCCTTAAGCGATGTTACTCGCAGTGTCGCTGTCCCAGATCGCTGCCTGAGCTGCCTGTTTGGCAGCTCAGCAGCGATCATGTAGCGATACACCAGCGATCCTGACAAGTGCATATCGTTGTCGGGATCGCTGGTGTATCGTTATGTGAGACCCAGCCTTTACTCTCCTGTCAGCCAGGAGAGGAACTCATTCATTTGGGAGTTTACTGTGAGGCTGCAGCATTAGCTGCGGTCCCTGCAGTAAACATTAACCCTTTCTGAAGGATTACACCGTGGGACCTGACTGTGCATGGGATAGGTAAGAATAATTTTGCTTTTTTATTTTATTTTTTATTACAGGAAATGGTTTTTGCAGTAAAATAAAAGATGGTCAAAAACATGTGTCTTTATTTCATTAAAATGATTTTTAATTAAAGTGTGTGTGTGTTTTATTTTTATTTCATGCAATAGGATTAATAATTGATAGTTGTCTAATTGACAGCTCTCAATTATTAACCTGGCTTAAAGTGACCTTTCAATTGCAAGGTCATTTTAACCCCTTATTAACCCATTCGCCACCGCTACAGGGCAATGGGAATAGACGGGCAAAGTGCCAGAAAGGGCAAATCTAATTATAGATTTGCCCTTTCTGGGGTGTCTGGGGGTAGATGTTAGTAGCCAGGGGGGGGGCAAAAATAATGGTCCCTCTCTGGGCTATTATTATCTGCCCCCACTCACTGGCTTTGTCTGTCTGGTTGCGAAAATAGGGCGGGAGCCCACGCATTTTTTTTCAGCAATTTTACACCTCATATATATATAAATGTCATTGAATTTGTGACACATATATATATATATATATATATATATATATTTATATTTATAGTTCATACACTTCTACATAGTATAATAGCCGCTAATTCAATTGACGGCTTTTGTGAAAATGCAGAACCCGACATGAAATGACACTTGGTGTACATAGGGTTAACCATGTCTTTTCATGTCCTTTGCTATCTGATTTGCACAAACAATTACATCAGTCTATGTGTGCAAAATTTCACACCTGTAGGGGTTAATTAAAGGTGTAAATTCGTAGCAAAAAAGTCCGGTTTTTTTACAACGAATTTACACCTTTAATTAACCCCTACAGGTGTGAAATTTTGCACACATAGACTGATGTAATTGTTTGTGCAAATCAGATAGCAAACGACATGAAAAGACATGGTTAACCCTATATACACCAAGTGTCATTTCATGTCGGGTGCTTCTGTCTTTTCACAGAAGCCGGCTTTACCCGGCAATTGAATCAGAGGATATTTTACTATGTAGAAGTGTATAAACTATACATATATGTATATATATATATGTCACAATGACATATATATATATATATATATATATATATATATATATATATGTATTCTATGTGTGTATATTTAGTGTTTACAAGGAAAGAATGGGGTTTTTTTTAGTTACGATATTTTGTTCCCATAGACTTACATTGGATTTCCGGTATCGGTATCGGTATCGCCGATATTTTAATGGTATCGGCGATACCATTCCGATTCCGATACTTTTGGATATCGGAAAGTATCGCTCAACTCTAGTCAGGATGTTGAGAAGGCTGAACTTTTAAATTCCTATTTTGCATCTGTTTTCTCACAGAAAGGAAATGTAACATCAACTGATCTTCACTGTCCTATTAAAGGAATAGAATAATCCAGGATATCTATAAACAGAAAGACAGTGAGGAAACACTTAGCTAACCTAAATGAATTCAAGTCTCCAGGTCCAGATGAATTACACCCCAGAGTACTGAAGGAGATAGCAGAAGAAATTCTTGAACCACTGTCCTTAATCTTTGAAAATTCTTGGAGAACAGGAGAAGTCCCAGAAGACTGGAGAAGAGCAAATGTTGTTCCTATCTTCAAAAAGGGGAAGAAGGTGGACCAGGGAACTACAGGCCGGTGAGTCTGCCTTCTATACCAGGAAACATCTTTGAACAAATTATTAAAGAACATGTATGCAAGTACCTGGATAAGAATGAAGTGATTAAACAGAGTCAACATGGATTTGTAACTAATAAGTCATGTCAGACTAACTTAATTTCCTTCTATGACAGAATCACTGACTGGGTGGATCAAGGAAATGCTGTAGATATAGTATATCTTGACTTCAGTAAAGCATTTGACAAAGCATCTCACACAATCCTTATTGAAAAAATGACTAAGTATGGAATGGACAAGGCAACTGTTAGGTGGATTCATAACTGGCTTTGTGATCGGACCCAAAGAGTGGTCGTAAATGGCAGCACATCCGGTTGGAAGAATGTCTCAAGTGGGGTACCACAAGGCTCTATTTTGGGCCCTGTATTGTTCAACATCTTTATCAATGATTTAGATGAAGGAATTGAGGTTAAACTAATCAAATTTGCTGATGACACAAAGCTAGGAGGGGTAGCTAATACTAGAGAGGAGAGAGAGGGGATTCAAAAAGATATAAATAAACTGGAGCAGTGGGCAGCAACTAACAGAATGGATTTTGTAACGCTTCCCACGGCTGCGGGGCGTCGGGACATGGCAAAGCTTGCCTAACTAGCCAATGCTCCTACGCCGCCAGTCCACGACGACGTGAGGCACACGTCCAGATGGTAAGAGAATGTGGACCCACTGGACCACGGAGGGAGACCCAGGCCTGCCCGGACAAGGGAAGGGCAGCGACCGGGATCCGTGGCAGCTGAGCATGTGGGCAAGATGGCGACTTGCAGGACTAGACAACACCGCACAACTTCAGGTATGAAGAAACATAAAGTTTACTTAAAGAAACACATAGTACATAAACAGAACATAAGGCCGGGCTCCCGATTCCGCACATCAGAGAAGGTACACGACTCAGGATCACAGACGAGTGCAGGAGGACATCACGGGTAGATGCAGTCCAGGGTTATCTGGCACGGGCATACTTGGGTGGCCTCTCTCTCAGGCCTCAGGCGTAGCACAGGCTCAGCAGGAGAACATCAGACACCGACCTCAGACAGACTTCAGACGATGGCGGGGTCACCACGGGTAGATGCAGTCCAGGATCATCTGGCACGGGCATACTAGTATGGACTCACTATCAGGACTCAGGCGTAGCACAGGCTCAGCAGAGAACATCAGACACCGACCAGGACAGACGTCATCACAGGGTAGACCAAGGAGGAACGGCAGGACATCGGAACATCAGGAACACGTACTGGATCTCAGGGACACAGGAACACGGACAGGACATCGGGAACACGGATTGGATCTCAGGGACACAGGAACACAGACAGGACATCAGGAACACGGATTGGATCTCAGGGAGTCAGGAACACGGACTGGAACATCAGGAACATGGATTGGATCTCAGGGACACAGGAACACAGACAGGACATCAGGAACACGGATTGGATCTCAGGGAGTCAGGAACACGGACTGGAACATCAGGAACACGGATTGGATCTCAGGGAGTCAGGAACACGGACAGGAACACAGGAACATCAGAACACTGGAATCGGACTCCGGACATCTGGCAACGATCGGCAGGCTCCGGACATCTGGCAACGATCGGCAAGCTCCGGACATCAGGCAGAGAAGGATAGGATCCGGACATCTAGAAGTGGTCATCGGACATCGGATATCAGGCAGTGGTCATCAGGGAGGACACGGTCCTCGGACTCGGACATCTAGTATCGATCTGAAAAGGAACCCCAGCGGTCTGGTGCAAGCCCCGCCAGGCTCAACGGGAGCTGGCCGGGGATTGCACAGAAGCTGAGCACAGAGTAACAGAAACTCAGCACACACACCGGACTCCTCTTTCCACGATGAACTCTGGTTATATAGCAAGGATTCACAGTCACTGGCACAGGGTTCAGGACACAGCAGGATTTCAGGAACATAACACAGAGGACACAGTTCAGACAGTCAGGTACAGGATGCGATCCAGGATCAGGGGTTCAGGTAATTAGACACAACAGGAACAGACCTGGATATACAGCCTCCAGGAAGGGCGATCTGGGTAATCAGCCCCCAGCATAGGTGGAAACACAAGACACAGTTCAGACATTCAGGTACCGGGTTAGGTCCAGGATCAGGGATTCAGGAAACAAGACACAGCAGGAAAAGGCCTGGATATACAGCCTCCAGGAACGGCGATCTGGGTAATCAGCCCCCAGCATAGGCGGAAACACAAGACACAGTTCAGACATTCAGGTACCGGGTTAGATCCAGGATCAGGGATTCAGGAAACAAGATACAACAGGAACAGGCCTGGATATGCAGCCTCCAGGAACGTCCATCTGGGTACTCAACCCCAGGCAGAAACACAAGACAGGACAAGGGGAATTAGCTCTTCAGAGCTGATCAAACTCAGAGCAGGAGCTGAACACACAACCACATACGGCTAGGTTCAGGAACTCAATGTGGATTCAATGTGAAGCTCAGGCAACGCCCACTAGGGCTGGGGAACTTTATATATGAGCTGCTTCACAGCGATAGGCTGGAGCAGTAATTCTAGTACACACCCAATCCTCATAAAAGCAGGACAGGTGTGGGCCGCGCCCCTATGCAGAGCCAGACAACTCATCACAGAGGAACACCTGACAGTGGCTGCTGCCACACACGTAGTAAGTCATGCACAAGTGCAGAGGACTTTGCAACCTACGGATGGTCTTCACAGCAGGCCAGGCGCCTGACAGTAGCTGCTGCCACACACTTAGTAAGTCATGCACCACTGCAGAGGACTTTGTAAGCTACGGATGGCTTTTACAGCAGGTCAGGGACCGCACATGCGGGTAGTCATGCAACGCAGCGGAGACACTCACGCAAGTACGGCTACTCAGCAGAGCTGGGAACTGAGCAGCATCCATACAGGTAACAGACAACAGTATCCCAGCTGGTTAGGGGGAAAGGAGCAAAAGGGTTAAAGCAGAGACATGCTGAGTAACGCTGGAAAGCAAAGTACAGACAATACCAGCGTTACAGATTTTAACAGGGAAAAATGCAAAGTACTACATCTGGGCAATAAAAATGAAAAAAGCATATACAAAATGGGAGGAATAGGGCTAAGTAACAGCACATGTGAAAAAGACTTGGGTATGCTGCAACAAAAAAGGCAAATGCAATTCTGGGATGTATCAACAGAAGCATACAGTCTAGATCACGTGAGGTCATTATTGCCCTCTACTCCTCTTTGGTTTGACCTCATCTGGAATACTGTGTCCAGTTTTGGGCACCACATTTTAAAAAAGACATCAACAAACTGGAGCAAGTTCAGAGAAGAGCCACCAGAATGGTGACCGGTCTGCAAACCATGTCCTATGAGGAACGGTTGCAGGATTTGGGAATGTTTAGCTTGCAAAAAAGAAGACTGAGAGGGCTGTCACATTGTAGAAGGATCATCTTTATTCTCATTTGCACAAGGAAAGACTAGAAGCAATGGGATGAAACTGAATGGGAGGAGACACAGATTAGATATTAGAAAAAACTTTTTGACAGTTAGGGTGATCAATGAGTGGAACAGGCTGCCACGAGAGGTGGTGAGTTTTCCTTCAATGGAAGTCTTCAAACAGAGGCTGGACAGAGATCTGTCTGGGATGATTTAGAGAATCCTGCTTTGAGCAAGGGGTTGGACCAGAAGGCCCAGGAGGTCCCTTCCAACTCTACCATTCTATGATTCTATGATTCTATGATCATCCCCCCATTGCCCACAGAGTCTAAGATAATTTCTTTCATCAGAGGAAGCCCTTATACTTCTCCATCTCTGGGTATATGCATCCTGGACTTGGCTGATTCTCAGAGATCCTTTGCTGTAATTACCTATTCGAGGCAGGAGGTCCCAGTTATAATTAATCCCATATGTTCAATGCGGAGGTTGATAGTTCCCTTCTCCAGAGATGTCTTGTTGGATTTTACAGTTTTTCTTTACGACATTATGGAAAGATAATTGCCAAGATCTTCACAGTCCAATCCATTATATCTCCGAAATTCACGATCTACTCTCCTCTAATTTCATTGTGTCAGAATAGATTAAATTCCATAGAAATGACTTCCAGCTCTAAATTAATTTAAAAAAAGTATATACTACAGTGGGGAAAATAACTATTTGATACACTGCCGTTGCAAGTTTTCCCCCCTACAAAAAATGGCGAGGTCTGTAATTTTCATTGTAGTTACACATTAACTGTGAGAGATAGAATCTAAAAATAAAAAAACTGAAAATTGCATTGTATGATTTTTAAATAAATAAATTGCATTTAATTGCATTAAATAAGTATTTGATCACCTACCAACAGATAAAATTCTGGCTCTCACAGACCTGTTAGTTTTCCCCTAAGAAGCCATCCTACTCTGCACTCATTACCTGTATTAATTGCACATTTTTTAAGTCACCTGTCCACATTCTCAATCAATCACACTCCAACCTCTCCACCATGGCCAAGACTAAACAGCTGTCTAAGTACACCAAGGACAAAATTGTAGACCTGCACAAGGCTGGAATGGGCTACAGGACAATAGGCAAGCAACTTGCTGAGACAGAAACAACTGTTGGCTCAATTATTACAAAATGGAAGAAACACAAGATGACTGTTAATCTTCCTCGGTCTGATTCTCAGTGCAAGATCTCATCTCATGGGGTAAGGATTAAGAATCCGCCCAGAACATCATGTGAGGGCCTAGTCAAAGACCTGAAGAGAGATTGGACCACAGTCTCAGAAGCTACTGTTAGTAACACAATATGCGGTCATTTATTAAAATCCTACAGTGCACGCAAGGTCCCCCTGCTCACAGTCAGCACATGTCCAGGCCTGTTTGAAGTTTGACCATCTGGATGATCCAGAGGAGGCATGGGAGAAAATCATGTAGTTAGATGAGGCAAAAAGAGAACCATTTGGTATCAAAGCTACTCGTTTTGTTTGGAGGAAGAAGGATGAGTACCATCCCAATAACACCATACCAACCGTGAAGCATGGTGGGGGAAATATCATACTTTGGGGGTTGCTTTCAGCAAAAGGGACAGGACGACTGCACGTATTGAAGTAAAACTAGATGGGTTCATGCATCCCTAGATTTTGGACAACAACCTCCTTCTCTCAGTAAGAGCATTGAAGACGGGTCCTGGCTGGGTCTTCCAACATGACAATTGCCAAAACACACAGCCAGGGCAACTAAGGAGTGGCTCCATAAGACTTTTTTCAGGGTCCTGGAGTGGCTTAGCCAGTCTCCAGACATGAACCCAATAGAAAATCTTTGGAGGGTGCTGAAACTTAATGTTGCTCATTGACAACACCTGAAAGATCTCAAAATTATCTGTATGGAGGAGTGGGCCAACATCCCTTCTGCAGTGTGTGCAAACTTGGTCAAGAACTACAGGAAATGTCTGACCTCTGTAGTTGCAAACAAACGTTTCTGTAACAAATATTAAGTTCTGTTTTTATCAAATACCGTATATACCCATGTATAAGCCGAGATTTTCAGCCCATTTTTTAGGGCTGAAAGTCCCCCTCTCGGCTTATACGCGGGTCATATACGGGGGTCGACGGGGGAGGGGGAGCGGGGGTGTCGGATCATACTCACCCCTCCGCCGGCGCGGTCTCTGCAGCCCCCCTGCTTCTCCCACGATATCCGGCTCCTTCCTGCAGCAGTCACATGGCACCGCTCATTAAAGTCATGAATATTCACATATTCATGACTTTAATGAGCGGTACCACGTGACCGCTGCAGGACTGAAGCGCTGCGGAGAGCGCCGGGAGAAGAGGAGAGGCTGCAGGGACGCGCGGTGGAGGGGTGAGTATAGCGATATTTACCCCTCCTCGGTCCACCGCTGGGTCCTCGTCTGACTCCTCTGGCTGTGAATGTTCAGGCAGAGGCGCGATGACGTCGTTAGTGCGCTCCCCGCCCCCTACCAGATCATTCACAGCCAAGAGGAGTCAGACGAGGACGCAGCGTGCAGAGAGGACAGGTAAATATCTCAGGTGCCAGGGTCCTGAGCGAGCGGTGACACCGGCACCTGTCCCCCATAGCGCGCCAGTGTCACCGCCTGCTCAGGACACCGGCACCTGGCCCCCAGCGACGAGAGGTGAGGATGTCATTTTTTTTGCAGCAGCAGCATATGAGGCCTAATACTATGGGGCATATGGGGCATAATTGTGCAGCATATGGGGCATAATCTGGAGCATATGGGGGCATAATCTGGAGCATATGGGGCAAAATCTGGAGCATATGGGGGCATAAACTGTGGAGCATATGGGGCATAATCTGGAGCATATGGGGGCATAATGTGGAACATATGGGGCATAATCTGTGGAACATATGGGGCATAATCTGGAGCATATGGGGGCATAAACTGTGGAACATATGGGGGCATAATCTGGAGCATATGGGGCATAAACTGTGGAACATATGGGTGCATAATATGGAGCATATGGGGCATAATGTGGAACATATGGGGCATAATCTGGAGCATATGGGGCATAATCTGTGGAACATATGAGGGCATAATATGGAGCATATGGGGGCATAATCTGGAGCATATGGGGGCATAATCTCTGAAGCATATTGGGCATAATCTGGAGCATAATCTGTGGAGCATATTGGGCATAATCTGTGCAGCATATGGGGGCATAATCTGTGGAGCATCATATGGGGGCATAATCATTTTTCACCCTAGGCTTATACGCGAGTCAATAAGTTTTCCCAGTTTTTTGTGGCAAAATTAGGGGGGTCGGCTTATACATGAGTATATACGGTACTTATTTCATGCAATAAAATGGAAATGAATTATGCAAAAATCAAACAATGTGATTTTCTCGATTTCTTTTAAGATTTTGTCTCTCACAGTTGAAGTGTACCTTTAATAAAAATTACAGACCTCTACATTCTTTGTTGGTGGGAAAACGTACAAAATTGGCAGTGTATCAAACACTTACTTTCCAACTGTAGTATATACAAACTGTATGAATAGTGCAGAAAATCACAAAAAAGCCAAAGATCATCTACTTTCTATGTCAAGAAAGGAAAGATTTTAGAACTCATGATTAGTGTTGAGCGATGCGATACCGCAAGTATCGGGTATCGGCCGATATTAGCTCTATCGGCCTTTCGATACTTAGTTCCGATATTTTCGTCATATCGGATACCGGAATCGGGATTGTCACTGTCACTGTCAGTGTCCGTCGGTCGGGTCTGTCAGGAGTCAGCGGCACTTACCTGGCAGAAGATCTCCGGCGGTCACGGGCTGGACTGCTTCATGGCCGCCATCATCTTTCCCCGGCGGTCACATGCAGTTTCTCGCGATAACTGCAGTGACTGCTGGGTAATCCCGGCCGTAAAGCAGTCAGTCCGATGACGTCACCGCCGGGGAAGCAGGTAATCAGCTGTGCTGCGTTGCGATGACAGGCTCTGCCTGTCATTGCGATGTAGCAGAGCTGGATCGTCGTGGGACTGTCGTTACTATGGACTGCGTCGGACAGGTGGTATACTGTTGGTTTGTTTTTTTTCTTTTTTTACAGGAGATCGATGGCGTCGCAGGAATGAGTGTATAATAAAATTAATGAAAACTGTGTTGTCTCTTTTATTTCATTAAAATACTTTTTTCTTGCTTTGTCTTTTTTTTATACATTTAATAACTTTGGGATTAATAATGGATCGGTGTCTTATTGACACCTCTCCATTATTAACCGGGCTTATTGTCACCGTGCAATCAACGGTGACATTAACCCCTTATTACCCCACTTGCCACCGCTACAGGGCAGTGGGAAGAGCCGGGTAAAGTGCCACAATTGGCACATCTTTTGATGCGCCAAATGTGGGGCTGCTGTAGCCTGGTATTATCAGGCTGTTGAGGGCCAAAATCCATGGGCCTTGACAGTCTTTTAATACCAGGCCGCAGCAGTCTGCATTTTACTTGGCTGGTTAACAAAAATAGGGGGACCCCTACGCCGTTTTTTTTCGAGGGGATCCCCTATTTTTGTTAACCAGCCAAGCTAAGCAGACTGCTGTGGCCTGGTATTATCAGGCTTGCAATGTCCATGGATATTGGATCCTTACCAGCCTGAAAAACCAGGCCTCAGCGGTCTGCTTCATCTGGCTGGTTAACAAAAATAGGGGGACCCCACGCCAATTTTTTTTGAGGGGATCCCCTATTTTTGTTAATCAGCCAAGATATGCAGACTGCTGTGGCCTGGTATTATCAGGCTGGCAAGGTCCATGGATCTTGGCTCCTTAACAGCCTGAAAATCCAGGCCTCAGCGGTCTGCTTCATCTGGCTGGTTAACAAAAATAGGGGGGACCCCACGCCAATTTTTTTCGAGGGGATCCCCTATTTTTGTTAATCAGCCAAGATATGCAGACTGCTGTGGCCTGGTATTATCAGGCTGGCAAGGTCCATGGATCTTGGCTCCTTAACAGCCTGAAAATCCAGGCCTCAGCGGTCTGCTTCATCTGGCTGGTTAACAAAAATAGGGGGACCCCACGCCAATTTTTTTCGAGGGGATCCCCTATTTTTGTTAATCAGCCAAGATATGCAGACTGCTGTGGCCTGGTATTATCAGGCTGGCAAGGTCCATGGATCTTGGCTCCTTAACAGCCTGAAAATCCAGGCCTCAGCGGTCTGCTTCATCTGGCTGGTTAACAAAAATAGGGGGGACCCCACGCCAATTTTTTTCGAGGGGATCCCCTATTTTTGTTAATCAGCCAAGATATGCTGACTGCTGTGGCCTGGTATTATCAGGCTGGCAAGGTCCATGGATCTTGGCTCCTTAACAGCCTGAAAATCCAGGCCTCAGCGGTCTGCTTCATCTGGCTGGTTAACAAAAATAGGGGGGACCCCACGCCATTTTTTATTCGAAGGGAACCCCTATTTTTGTTAATCAGTTCCCTCTGACGTCACTGATTGTGTCCCTGGCTGACCTGAAGTGAAAGTGGAAAGCAATCAATTAAGCTTTCCACTTCCTCTCCTGTCAGCCAGGAGAGGAACTCATTCATTTGTGGGTTTACTGTGAGGCTGCAGCATTAGTATATATATATCACAATGACATGTATATATATATATATATATATATATATATATATATATATATATATGTATTCTATGTGTGTATATTTAGTGTTTAAAAGGAAATAAAGGTTTTTTTTAGTTGCGATATTTTGTTCCCATAGACTTACATGGGACTTCCGGTATCGGAATCGGATATCGCCGATATTTAGTGATATCGGCGATACCATTCCGATCCGATATTTTTAGATATCGAGCAGTATCGCTCAACACTACTCATGATGTAAATTAAAAAAAAAAAGAAAAGAAAAATAGGAAATATTGCTGATTATATAAATGCTAAGAAGTGATCAGAAAAATGGTTTGTCTGATTTGGCAAAACTGTATTTAGAGCTACAATTGCTGCAGGCAGTAAACAAATGAACAGTTTAAATTAGTGATTTTGCAATACATACATATGAGCTTCCAACCTCCTCCCTCCACAGTAATTCGTTTTAATTACAAAATATGTAGCAAATAGTCATCAATCATTACAAGTTCCTAATAGGCATCAAAGTAAGCAGTAAATACAACCAACATACAAAAATAGCAAGAGCTATTCATGTGATAAATAGATGAGTTTACCAAGAGCAGAATTTCTACATCTATAACAGAAGGCAAAAGAACACTTGGTCACAATTAGAATAATTTTATTACATTTTTAATCAAACACAATATCTATGTGTAGAAACCTAAAAAGTGACTAAACAAAACATCATACTAAAATATTTTAAGAATCAACTTTAACTAGTTTACATAATTCAAAGGCAATAACTTTCATGAATGTTGCTAGTAACATAATTTATACTTTTTTTCCTAATATAATATATTACTTCTTGTATATGCAAAAATAACCCTCATGTATATAATTAATTCTGACATCAATATACTTATGGGAGTGACCAACTCATACTAGAACATCTTAGCTATTATTGATAAATTTCACCACATTTTGTCATGTTTTAATTGTCTTTGAAATATGTTAATTCGTTTTTTTTTGATTAATAAAATATTGTTTTTATGATATTGTGTGCAGTTGTCTTTTAGGTCTATAGGTTTTTTTAATTACTGATAAATTAAGTTCATCTATACCTACAGGTGCTTCACACAAAATTAGAATATGATCAAAAAATTAATTTATTTCAGTTCTTCAATACAAAAAGTGAAACTCATATATTATATAGAGTCATTACAAACAGAGTGATCTATTTTGTGTTTATTTATGTTAATGTTGCTGATTATGGCTTACAGCCAATGAAAACCCAAAAGTCATTATCTCATTAAATTAGAATACTTTTTAACACCAGCTTGAAAAATGATTTTAAAATCCAAAATGTTGGCCTACTGAAATGTATGTTCAATAACTGCACTCAATACTTGGTCGGGGCTCCTTTTGCATCAATTATTGCATCAATGCCGCATGGCATGGGGGCGATCAGCCTGTGGCACTACTGAGGTGTTATGGAAGCCCAGGTTGCTTTGATAGCAACATTCAGCTCGTCTGCATTGTGGGGTTTGGTGTCTCTCATCTTCCTCTTGACAATACTCCATAGATTCTCTATGGCGCTAAGGTCAGGCGAGTTTGCTGGCCAATCAAGCACAGTGATGTTGTTGTTTTTAAACAAGGTATTGGTACTTTTGGCAGTGTGGACAGTTGCCAAGTCCTGCTGGAGAATGAAATTTCCATCTCCAAAAGCTTGTTGGCAGAGGGAAGCATGAAGTGCTCTAAAATTTCAAGGTAGATGGCTGCGATGACTTTGGTCTTGATAAAACACAGTGGACCTAGACCAGCAAATGACATGGCTCCACAAACCCTCACTTATTTTGTTAACTTCACACTAGACCTCAAGCAGCTTGGATTATGTGTCTCTCCATTCTTCCTCCAGAGTATGGGACCTTGATTTTCAAATGAAATGCGAAATTTACTTTCATCTGAAAACAACACCTTGGACCACTGAACAACAGTTCAGGTCCAGTTCTTTTTCTCCTCAGCCCAGGTAAGATGCTTCTGGAGTTGTCAATTGGTCATGAAGGGCTTGAAACAAGGAATGAGACACTTGTAGCCCATGTCATGGATACATCTGTGTGTGGTGGATCCTTGTGAATCTCCAACAAATTTTTGGATGGCCTTTTCTTAACAATCCTTTCAATGCTGCGGTTATTCCGGTTGCTTGTGCACCTTTTTCTACCACACTTTTTCCTTCGACTCAACTTTCCATTAATATGCTTGAATACAGCACTCTGTGAACATCCAGCTTTTTTAGCAATGGCCTTTTGTGACTTACCCTCCTTGTGGAGTGTGTCAATGACTGCCTTCTGGACATCTGTCAAGTCAGCAGTCTTCCCCATGATTGTGGAGGGTACTGAAACAGACTAAGAGGCCTTTTTCACCACTTAGGAAGCCTTTGCAGATGTTATTTGTTAATTATTCTAATCTACTGAGATAATAACTTTTAGGTTTTCATTTGCTGTAAGCCATAATCATCAACATTAACAGAAATAAACACTTGAAATAGATGACTCTGTAATGACTCTATATAATATATGAGTTTCAATTTTTGTGAGAAGCACCTGTATATTCTATGTTTTAAATAGCTGCTATTCAGATTAAAGGGAATCTGTCACCCTAAATTGGCGGGATATTTAAATGATGGCAGTCAGGTCAGATGGGCGGTGTTTCGGGTACTTGCCTTAACATGTTGTTCGGCGCTGTCTCCATTATTTCTGGGAATTGTAGTCGTTGCCCTCCATATAACGCGCCTGTGCATTGCAATCTGCGGGCAAAGCATACTGCGCGTGCGCAATTCAAGATTGCAATGTGCAGGCGCGTTATATGGAGGGCAACGACTACAATTCCCAGAAATAATGGAGACAGCGGCGAACAACATGTTAAGGCAAGTACCCAAAACACCGCCCATCTGACCTGACTGCCATCATTTAAAATCCCGCCAATTTAGGGTGACAGATTCCCTTTAATGGAGCTTCCCCTGAGGAAGAAGTGCATCAAAACGCGTTGGGAATATGAATAAATCTGCAATTCTTTTATAAACGAATGAATCTGTGTCATGTCTAGCAGTGCAGTAAATCCACAAAAAGCTCCATTAATCTGAATATTCCTGTGGTCACTGGTTTGACCTGTGGATGTGCGGCAGCTGACTGACAATTCCATGCGCTTTACCTCTCCTACATCAGGTGAGTGGAAGTATAAAATTGTCTGTACCCTGTCTATCAGATAAGACCCTACTGTATTTGCGCTTTCTCAATTCCTACAGTGTAAATCAGTAAATAGCTGCTACTGGCACATATGACATAAGACCTTGTTTCCATATAATTGGCCACTAATGCATGGAAACTGGTAGCAGAATTGAACATATAGGCACTATTTCATTAAGACTGGTAATATAGATGTCAGTCTTAATGAAAGGTGCAGAAGATGTGTACCTCATCAAAAACTTACTCCAGCCATTGGTTGGCATACTTTTTAAGCATAATTTACACCAGTGTTGTTATGCAAATTATTATGAATTTCTTTAGTGATGCTGGCTAGTACTGGTGTAAAATAATTAATAGTCGCCAAATTTTTTTGCCCTTCAAGTTGCTCCTAAATTTTGCTGCATTTCAAGTAGTTTTACACCAGAAAACTTATGAAAGCTCCACAATGAATAGAGGCCATTGTTTCTATGGCATTGTTCCCATCACTTGGCACATCAGATGTGACTCATGACTGGCCTGATTCGGGATCATGTTTGTATACAATGCATGAAGCATTTTTCTGTCCTTTATTAGTTATGTGCTAAAGAGTAAATGGATTCATTATGTACCCGAAGAGTTGATTGGTTTAAGCTTTTTGTTTCATCTATTTCTAACTTTATAACCTTCTATTAAAATCCCAGATTGATATGTGTTCAATGCATATGGCAGATGTGAGCAAAAATCTATATCTTCTCTGAGAAATGTGCAAAAATAAATTAATATAATTACTAATACACATTTAAATATTACACATTTTTCTAAATACCTTCATTTAGCAAAAAGGTGTACTTTATCTACTGCACTCTGTCAGGATTCAAGATGACAGCTACCATCAATCACAACCTGTCCTAGATTTCAGGAGGGACTGCATGAAGCACGAGACAGAGGACACGTCAAAACAGTGTCCTCTCAGGCGTCATGACCATTCATTCCTCTGTTCAATTAACTTGACAGGACATGGAGGAGTGTAGCCAGACTGAACAGAGGAATGAACGGTCACGATGCCTGACATGACGCTGCTTTGAAGTGGCTTCACAGAGCCCCTCCTGAAATCTAGGACAGATTGTGATTGATGGTGCGATTGATTACAGACAACCCCTTTTTAAGAGGACATGTTTATTGTATATACTATACTTTTCTATACTATAATATACTATATAGATATTTAGTGATACTTTATGGAACTAAATTTTGCCTCATATTAAAATGATCCGAATAGTCATTAAGGCGTGAGCAATATGCTTATGCTGATCAGTCCTGCCAATAGCATGCCTACTGAGGTATGACTTAGATTCTTGAGATGTCCTTATATTGTCCACCTAGAACTTTAAATCCCACAGCTTCTGGTGAATACTGTGACTTAGGACTTGCGCAATGGACCAAATACTTCTGGCACATAGGCAGATCCACTGTGCATACCTGAAGTCATGGTAATTACAAGAAGCTGCTGGGTTCAAACTTCTGGGAGGAGATTGTAAGGACAGCTCAGGGTAGGACAGGTTAGCGTATAGCGCACACCTTTCCAACCAGTCTGGTCATTTGAATATGCTGCAAAAAAGTGAGTATCACCATATTTTGTAAAGTGGTCTCACATAGTGGGGCTGTCTGAACAGCAGTGCTTCCCAAACTCCAGTCCTCGTGGACCCCACGGGTCATGTTTTCAGGATTTCCTTTGTATTGCGCTGGTGGTGGAAGTATCATCAAGGCATCAGGAATTTTCGCACCAGTGCAACTCTATGGAAATCCTGAAAACATGACCCGTGGGGTCCATGAGGACTGTAGTTTGGGAAACACTGCTTTACAGGGTGGGCTACTCTTAATAAATTACGGTAGGCTCATTTATACCAGCACACCTTAGATTAAGGCAGCTATGTGAAAAACAAGAAAATGGTGCCAATGGCACACCTTATGTCACTGTTCTGCAAAGTATTATGAAGATATTTTACCCTAGATGCAATTTCCCATCTCCTATATTTTATATTCCTTTTTTACATTTGTGTGTCATCATTTGAAATCAAAGGCATGCAGAGGTAGATGTGTAGTGACCAGAAAAAACATTACTAATGTATGTTATATGTCATATGGTAAGTGTGTTCTCTATTCCTTACATGATTAAACTTGTGACACTGGCTCCCTGTTTTGCCTTGGGAGGAGGTAAATTATTTAATATTATGCTGCCCTCTCCTGCCTTGTTTTGGTATTACAACTTGTAGTACTATGCTGCCCTCTTCTGCTTTAGTTTGGCATTGCAACTTGTTTTTCTGATTGAAACAAGTGGCAGTTGGAGGTGGGGGTGTGAGACTGAAAACGTTCGAGTTACGGATGGTTCTCGTTTTGAGAGGAGGTAGGAAATTGGGGCTCCTTGTTTGGGACCAGCGGGAAGTACAAATAGCACCCGATTCGGAGTGCCCTGCGTTTTACAGCGACAGAGTGCTGAGACTGCAGAACTGCACAGCAGATTTACCGGATACTCTGATCCGATTAAGGTTGGTTGAGCCTTCCCCTTCCCGTTGCACAGTTAGCTAAAGGAAATTTACTGCCTTCCTCCCAAGGCCGGGACCGAGAAAAGTCTTTGACAGTCGCAATGTGTAAGAAAAATTATATCTGCTACCCATGACTGTTATGTTGAAAAATATAAGAATTGTTACCAATCTTCAGTAAAGTTCATTTTTCAAGTCTGCACGGGACCCCCAGTGTATTCTTCTATTGTCCACGGCCTCATACCTTGTGGGCATCAACATAACGCTCAGTCTCATTTATCCGTCATCTCCCCTTTATAATTGCCACCTAACCTAGGGATTGTTAGAGCCATCGGAGTCACCATGACTGAACCATCCTCCGAGATGCTAGGCTCTGCATCTCACAAGGCAGTGGGACAATTAATTATGGCGTCACGAACAGGATCAACCTTCTGTGCCTGCATGTACTGTAACTGTTTACTAAGCCTATTTTAACAGAGTTCACTACTCCAAAAGTGAAAACGCACAATATCAGACGAAAATGAATATGAGCCGCTTTGCAACAGCACTTCTGATAAAGCCTCCACTGTATTTATGCCTCTCACCATGCCATATTATTTGGGAGCTCCCTGGATGCCACATTATAATGGAGAAACCAACACATTACGAGACTTTAGAGAAAAAATGACTGCTTTGTTTCACCTGTACCCCATGACCAATGACCAAAAAGTGGAAATCCTGAGTGGCCAACTCCAAGGTGCAGCTTTGAGAGAAATCAAGTCCTGGCCCAAAGTTCAGGAAAGGACTGTAGAACAAATTCTGGAGCGCTTAGAAAGCATATTTGAAGTTCACTCGCATCAGAATTAAAAATGCATTTTTGGAAAAAACAAGACGTTAATGAGTCACTAAGAGACTATGCTTTATCCTTGCAAGAAGCTTGGCGAGCTATAATACACATGGAACCCCAGGAGGCCAGATTTACAGATGAAGTCCTGAAAGAGCAGTTTATTGAAGGAGCTGCCACGGAAACCTTACGCAGTCAACTAAAAATGTTAGCACTCCAGCATGCAGATAGCTTCTTCCAGGAATTCAAAGAACTTGCTATTCGGATTTTAGGGAGAGAATTTCGCCCAGAGGCTAAAAAACTTGAACTATCTACTTTTGCTAGTGATACAGCCGTTCAATCGTTGCATAATTTTCGGAAAAGTAACGTCCTGCTGTCGCCAGCCGCCCAAACGCAGGCTCCAAATACTAATGCTTTGATAGAATTACAGAAACAAATGGCGGACTAGCCGAGGTCTGCAAGAAAATAGAAAAGCTAGAGAGCCCGCTACTAGAAGCTACACCCGGAACACAAATGGAATTCCCTGCTGACCTCACCAGCCAGAAATATCAAACCCCATCCGGGAGAAGATCCACCGACTGTTTTGAAAAGCAGGGTAGGCCAATCTGTAGATATTGTCATCGAGCTGGAACGTCAATGTTGGCATTTAAAAGAGCAACCCCCGAGGCAGAGGACCGCCCCTCGGGAGGACAGATGGTAGGTCCCGAAAATGTTGCTTGGTTCTCCAGATATGTTGGACCTCGTCCGGAAGTGACCATTTGCATCAATGGAGTTCCATTTACCGCACTGTTAGACACTGGCTCCCAGGTCACCACCATAACCAAAGACACCTTTGAAAGACATTGGGACCCTAACCTACTTATGCAACCTCCAGATCAGTGGTTAGATGTTATAGCCACTAATGGACAGTCTGTACCTATAACAGGGTATTGGGAACCCACCATTTGTGCAGGAGAAACCCAACTTCCACAACAGGGAGTTCTGGTTGTAAGTGTCCCAGAAAAGCCAGACATCTCTGTAATTCTAGGCATGAACGTCCTGCGCAACTGTTATGGAGAAATGTTAGATGCTCTTCGCAAATCAGTACCCACTGCTTCACAAGAACAGCAAAGAACCTTGCAGAGAACTATCAAAGTGTTGTCAGCGCAGCAGCAGTTCAGTAATCATCGAGGTGAGATCTGCCGTGCCCGCATCTGTGATGTACATCCTGTCATTTTGCAACCCAACACTGAAACTATGCTGTGGTGTCGTGCCCGACCAGGATCCAAGGACAAGACTATCAGGCCCTAGCAGAATCCCTACTCATGGCAGAGCATCCTACGCTTACGACCGCAAGGAGTCTTGTTACGGTATCTGCAGGAAGGGTACCAATTTGTTTGTTGAACCTAGGTGACACTGCAGTGGAACTGAAAAGGTACTATCCTGTAGCTAAATTATCCATCATTTCCTACCAGGATGCAATGAGTTCAACTAATATATAAGCCCAACAGGTGACTCAAGTAGTAGAGAAGGACAGTGTAACTTCAGAAGCCCCGTGGTGGTCTGACATACATGTAGGAGAGGTAACCACTAGTGTTGAGCGATATTGCTCGATATCTAAAAATATCGTATCGAAATTGTATCGCCGATAGCACTAAATATCGTCGATATCCGATTTCGATAGCG
Source organism: Oophaga sylvatica (assembly GCA_033576555.1). Classification (NCBI taxonomy): domain Eukaryota; kingdom Metazoa; phylum Chordata; class Amphibia; order Anura; family Dendrobatidae; genus Oophaga; species Oophaga sylvatica. The sequence continues at coordinate 512,293,417 of JARQOD010000002.1, read as the reverse complement.
GAAGTCCCATGTAAGTCTATGGGAACAAAATATCGAAATTAAAAAAAAACTTTATTTCCTTGTAAACACTAAATATACACACATAGAATACATATATATATATATATATACATGTCATTGTGACATGTATATATACATATATGTATAGTTTATACACTTCTACATAGTAAAATATCCTCTGATTCAATTGCCGGGTAAAGCCGGCTTCTGTGAAAGACAGAAGCACCCGACATGAAATGACACTTGGTGTACATAGGGTTAACCATGTCTTTTCATGACGTTTGCAATCTGATTTGCACAAACAATTACATCAGTCTATGTGTGCAAAATTTCACACCTGTAGGGGTTAATTAAAGGTGTAAATTCGTTGTAAAAAAAACGGACTTTTTTGCTACGAATTTACACCTTTAATTAACCCCAGGTGTGAAATTTTGCACACTTACACTCATGTAATTGTTTGTGCAAATCAGATATCAAACTACATGAAAAGACATGGTTAACTCTATGTAAACCAAGTGTCATTTCATGTCGGGTTCTGCATTTTCACAACAGCCGGCAATTGAATTAGCGGCTATTATACTATGTAGAAGTGTATGAACTATAAATATAAATATATATATATGTGTCACAAATTCAATGACATGTTTTATATATATATATATATATATATATATATATACATGAGGTGTAAAATTGCTGAAAAAAAATGCGTGGGCTCCCGCCCTATTTTCGCAACCAGACAGACAAAGCCAGTGAGTGGGGCAGATAATAATAGCCCAGAGAGGGACCATTATTTTGGTCCCCCCCGGCTACTAAATCTGCCCCCAGACACCCCAGAAAAGACAAATCTATAATTAGATTCGCCCTTTCTGGCACTTTGCCCGTCTATTCCCATTGCCCTGTAGCGGTGGCGAAGGGTTAATAAGGGGTTAAAATGACCTTGCAATTGAAAGGTCACTTTAAGCCAGGTTAATAATTGAGAGCTGTCCATCAGACAACTATCAATTATTAATCCTATTGTATGAATGAAAAATCAAACACACACACTTTAATAAAAAAGAAGTTTAATGAATAATCACACAGTTTTTGACCATATTTTATTTACCTGCTAAAACCATTTCCTGTAATAAAAATAAAATTATAAAGCAAAATTATTCTTACCAATCCGATGTACAGTCAGGTCCCACGGTGTAATCCATCAGAAAGGGTTAATGTTTACTGCAGGGACCGCAGCTAATGCTGCAGCCTCACAGTAAACCCCCAAATGAATGAGTTCCTCTCCTGGCTGACAGGAGAGGAAGTGGAAAGCTTAATTGATTGCTTTCCACTTTCACTTCAGGTCAGCCAGGGACACAATCAGTGACGTCAGAGGGAACTGGTTAACAAAAATAGGGGATCCCCTCGAAGAAAAATGGCGTGGGGTCCCCCCTATTTTTGTTAACCAGCCAGATGAAGCAGACCGCTGAGGCCTGGATTTTCAGGCTGGTAAGGATCCAATATCCATGGACCTTGCAAGCCTGATAATACAGGCCACAGCAGTCTGCTTAGCTTGGCTGGTTAACAAAAATAGGGGATCCCTCGAAAAAAAAAACGGCGTAGGGGTCCCCCTATTTTTGTTAAACAGCCAAGTAAAATGCAGACTGCTGCGGCTACTAAAGCTACACGGCCATGGATTTGTGCCTCACAGCCGATATAAACCCATCGGAGACAGAGCCCCACATTTGAAGCGGTAGCCATCTAATATGATGAGCTGGCCAATTGTGGCATTTAAAGAGCTCTCCCGACAGACCGCCTGCGGGGCAATGGGGTCGAATAATGTGGGTTAGATATTACCTCGTCCGAGTGAATTTGCACATGGGTTCCAATTTTAAACCCGTTAACACTGGTTAGGTCCCAATAAAGACACTTAAGACATGATACCACTTATGCAACCCCAAGTTAGTGTTAATGTATAGCCACAAAGACAAGCTGAATAACAGGGTTATTGGGAATGGCAGAAAAAAGATCCACACAGGAGTTTCTGTTTGTAAGTGTCCCGATACGCAGACATCTCTGTAAAACAAGGCATGAAACTCCTGCGCAACTGTTATGGAGAAGTTAGATGCCTTCGCAACACAGTACCCACTGCTTCACAAGCAGCAATGAACCTGCAGAGAACTATAAAAGTGGTACGCGCAGCAGTAGTTACCTGTATCCTCGCGGTGACGATCTGACCTGGACTGTTTTACAGGCCGGATTTACCCAAGTCACTGAAGTTATGCGAGGTCTGCCGACGTGATCCAGGGAAAGAGATGCGGCCTAAGCAGTCACAGGAGATTGACGCGTAGATCCTGCAAGGTGTACGGATCCTGACAGGAGACGGACCAATGGAACAGTGACGACCCGCAGACGGAACAGAACAGGAACTGTACAAATCCGATTACAGGATCAAGACGTAAAACGAATAGAATTATCGAAAGGGTAGACTAATACGTGGAAGGAATGTATTCATAATCCGTGTGTCTACAACATGAGAGGTAACCACCCCATCTAAACAATCGAAGAAGTACTAAAGCTTGGGGTCCCGTTACACATAGCGACACACCAGCGATCCCGACAACGATATGCACGTGTCAGGATCGCTGGTGTGTCGCTACATGATCGCTGCTGAGCTGCCAAACAGGCAGCTCAGGCAGCAATCAGGACAGCGACACTGCGGCTAACAAGCGACGCATGTCGCTTAGTAACCCCAAGTGTACCTTAGATACCAGCGCGCTTGTGCAGGGAGCATGGTAACCAAGGTATACATCGTGTTTCCAGGGCCGCTCGGCGCTTAGTAACCCGCTGTGTACCTTGGTTACCAGCTCACCTGCACAAGCGCGCTTGTATCTAACGTACACATCGGGTTTCCAGTCGCCGCCCGGTGCCCGGAAACCCGATGTTTACCTTGGTTACCAGCTCCAGCTTGCTTAGGCCTCTTTCACACATCCGTTTTTTTGTGTCAGGCATAATCCGTCGAACACCTGAAGGGACGGATCCGGTGCTGAAATGAAAAAACTGATGCAACGGATCCTTTTTTTTGCTGGATCCGACCTGAACTTTTGAACCCGGAAAAAAGAGGGTTTTGGATGTCCGGAGACAGTGGAAAATGTAGTAGTTAGTAGTAGTATAGTAGTAGTAGTAGTAGTAGTCCCTGATTTACAGAATCCGGATCAGTCTTTTGACTGTTTGCACAAAAGACTGATCCGGTTCCATTGACTTGTATTATTTCCGGCCGCCTGATGTGCCGCTTCAGGCACTATCAGGCAGCTCTGGCAAACAAAAAAAACGTTGCATGCACCGTTTTGTCTGGCCGCCGCAATCTACATTTCCGTCAGATCAGGACAAAAAGGATACAACGCAATGACATCAGGCACGCTCCGGCGCTAATGAAAGTCAAGGGTTTATAAATCCGTTTTTTTAACAACACGCCGGATCGTGCCTGAAGTCAAAAAACGGATGTGTGAAAGCAGCCTTATCGCTGGTCTCCCGCCTGTCACACACAGCGATGCGCGCTGGCCAGCGGGAGACTAGTGATCAAAAAATGGTCCAGGACATTCAGCGATGATCAGCAACACCCATCAGGGGGACTGATCATCGCTGAGTGTCACACTAAGCGAGATCGCTGGCTAGGTCGCTGCTATGTCACAAAATCGGTGACATTTCAGCGATCTCGCTAGCGATCTCGCTATGTGTAAAGGGGCCTTTGCTCGAAACTTCCATCAAGCCTTTAGCAAACATCCTATGGATTATGGTAAAGCGCGGGAGCTAAAGCATACAATCCCCACTGGTTCTCATCCTCCCATTAAAGAGCGGTACCGACCCATTCTACCGGCCATGTATCAGCCTGTCAAAAAATGATGCAAGAAATGAAAGATGCTGGAGTAATTTGTGAAAGTCACAGCCCCTGGGCTGCACATTTTGTTTTGGTGAAGAAAAAAGACGGTAGTATCCGATTCTGCGTGGACTACTGCAAGATAAACAGTATTACCCATACAGAAGCATATCCATTACCACGCATCGAAGAGTCACTAACAGCTCTGGGGTCTGCTGCATATTTCTCCACTTTAGATTTAACAAGTGGGTACTGGCAAGTGCCTATGTCGGAGGAAGATCATGAGAAAACAGCGTTTACCTCCCCAGTGGGCCTCTTTGAATTCAATGACATGCCTTTCGGACTCTGCAATGTCCCAGGAACTTTTCAAAGGCTAATGGAATGTTGTTTAGGCCACAAAAATTTTGAGACTGTTTTGCTTTATCTAGATGATGTCATAGTCTACTCAAAATCTTATGAGGACCACTTACAGCACCTGGCAGAAGTTCTCCAGATTCTCATCAAACACGGCCTCAAAGTCAAGCCTTCGAGTGTCACTTATTGCAGATCCAAGTACGCTACCTAGGACATGTTGTGAGTGCTGAAGGAGTGAGACCCAATCCGGACAAAATCGCTGTGGTCATGAATTGGCCCACACCTACTACCTTGAAGGAAGTCCAGAGTTTCTTAGGATTTACGGGCTACTACAGACTCTTTATACCTATCTATGCTCAAATCGCTGCACCATTGCAAGAACTTTTACGTGGTCACCCAAAAAAGGAAGGAAAAAAATCTATTATTAGTCATTGGACAGAAGAGCAGGAAGTTGCCTTACAGCATCTCAAGAAAAAGTTACCACTCACCTATTCTAGCTTACCTGGATTGCAGCCAGCCCTTCCGTTTTTACACTGACGCCAGTCTAAAGGGACTAGGAGCAGTCCTTAGCCAGAAGTAAGATGGAAAAGAGCGAGTAATCGCTTTTGCTAGCAGATCTCTTAAAGGAGTGGAACGGAACAATCAAAATTACAGTTCTTTTAAACTAGAGTTTCTCGCTCTGGTGTGGGCCGTTACAGAGCGATTCAAGGACTATCTAGCTGTCTCTCCATTTATCGCCTACACTGACAACAATCCTCTTGTTCATTTAAGCACAGCTGTATTGGGAGCTCTAGAGCAGAGATGGGCCTCAAGACTAGCTAACTATGATTTTATCATCAAGTATCATGCTGGGAAGTCCAATGAAAATGCCGATGCCTTGTCTCGATTACCAACCTCTTCAGAACCCCTGCCAGATGAAGATCACTGGGAGGAAGTGGAGATGCCAAACTTTTACGCCCGATGTGCTCAACAAAATGTGGCCAGTGCCCTTCGGCAGGAGACTTCCGCCTCCCAGTCCCAGGAAGCCAGTTTAGACCCTCCGCTAGAGGAAACTAGAATGATACAAGTACAGACTGAAAGTAGAGTAATTGCAGAAATTTCTGAATTCCTAATCACGGGGAAACCTCCCAGTAGAATTCGCAGAGGCAATGCTGACCCTGAATTAATTTGTCTGTGGAAACAGCAAAAGCAGTTCTTTGTGAAGAAAGGATTGCTGTATCGCAGTAGCGTGGATCCATCACCGGTAGTCGTCTCCATCAAATTGTGATCCCAAGGAAAGATGTAGACATGGTCCTCACTGCCTATCATGATCAGTCTGGTCACTTTGGAGTGCAAAAGACAGAAGCCACAGTCCGTAGGCGATTCTATTGGATTGGCATGAGGGGAGACATTGAAAAATGGTGCCAGGTATGTCACATGTGTGTGACTAGGAAAACTGTGAAAGTTGATCAGAAAATACCACTGCATCCGATTGTGAGTTGACGTCCACTAGAAATGGTAGCCATTTATCATCTGAAGGTAGAGCACAGCAGGACAGGCCATAACTATGTCTTAACTATCATTGATCACTTCACCAAATTTGTAGTGGCCGTCCCTGTGAAGGATTTAACTGCCCAGACTACCGCTGCTATCCTATGGAAAGCCTTCTGGCTACCTTATGGATGCCCGGAGAAGATTTTGACCGATCGAGGCTCCTCCTTTGAATCACAACTCTTCCAAGAATTATGCAAGTACTACAAATGCCAGTAGCTCAGGACTACGGCATACCACCCGCAGTGCAATGGGCTTTGCGAGAAGATGAATCAAACCATCCTGAACTTGCTAAGAGCTATTCCAGTGCACAGAAAGGCTGACTGGCCAACACTACCCCCAGAGCTCATCTATGTGTATAATAATACCCCGCAATGTTCTACGGGTTACACCCCATATTTTCTGATGTTCGGACGTCAAGGTAAACTACCTGCTGACCTTGCTCATGGAGTGACTGTCTCCAATGAAATTAATCCTCTGCCTGCTACTGAGTGGGTGAGCGACCATCACAGATGCCTAGTGGAAGCCCAAGAAATTGTGGATACCCGTATGGAAGAAGCTCGCAAAAGACAGCAACATGATCTTGATAAACAAGCGAAAGCTACACCTTTGCGTGTAGGTAATAAGATCTGGTTAAGAAACAATCATCGTACAGGAAAGCTTGATACACAATGAGAGAGACAGCCTTACTTCATCCAAGGTATCCCATACCCTGGGAATGAGATTTATTGCTTCCAGCGAGATACTCAACAACCCAAGGTTGTTCACAGGAATCAACTAAAACTTTGTAGGTCAGAATACTTCCATCCTGATTCAACACCTGTGGACGAGGTATTTGAGTGTGAGCCTTTTCCGGAGTTTAAAAGATCCCACAGTTCATCATCTCCAAAATTCGATATCAATGACCAGTTATCTTGGTGTTTTGGTCCTATGATGCCTACCTGTGGACAAAGACAGACGATTCCTAATCAAGAGTTTCTCCTTGCAAGAACAACTAATCTCAGAACTGGCCCTGCAGAGATAGATCCTGGCCCTATGGAGGAATTCACTCTGGTACGGTGCTCTCAAAGGAACAACAAAGGTCAGTTACCAGCCAGATATCTGGATTAAAACTTCTAGAATGAACTGTACGTTTTTCCCACCGTTTTTCTTCTAGAAAAGACTACTTTCATCCCCTGTTAAGCACAGAGACATTACCTATGACTTTTTCTCAGTTTGTTAGAGAATTTTTTGGTTAATTTTTGTTGGTTCTAAAATAAAAAAAATGGTGCAGCCACGTTGATGGACTGTGTGCCCCGACCCTGCACCCGGGGACCAAAACACACATTTTCTGCATTATTTTAAGACTGTTTCTTACGTCTACGAGCAGGAAGATTTGCTACAAGAACAAGGTATTCTATCTCTGGAGAGACTCTAGTGATTGTCCTATTGTCACAACGGAAACAGCCGTTATTTGCATATCCCACAGCACACATAGGAAGCACCTAAACTCCAGGCACCATAGAGTCGGCTAACCCGACAGGACAACTTATTGGAGGCTAAGTGATGTTTACACTGACAGGAAACAGATGGCGTGCTGTAACCAGTCTGGGCAGGAGTGAGTACCCGTGCCAATGACACTTCCGAGCAACAACTGGCGGTGTTGTAGCCCAGGTATGAGAAGAGAACCGGTTGGAGGCAGCAGGACTTTTTGCCGTTCACACAGCAGGGAAACAGCTGACATTACTGAACCCCAGCAACACAGGAGCAAGTGTTGACTGTGCTAACAGCACTTCCGAGCAACAACTGGCGGTGTTGTAGCCCAGGGATGAGAAGACAACAGGGTGGAGGCAGCAGGACTGTTTGCCGTACACACAGCAGGGGAACAGTTGACATTACTGAACCCCAGTAACACAGGAGCAAGTGTTGACTGTGCTAAGAGCACTTCCGAGCAACAACTGGCGGTGTTGTAGCCCAGGGATGAGAAGACAACAGGGTGGAGGCAGCAGGACTGTTTGTCGTACACACAGCAGGGGAACAGCTGACATTACTGAACCCCAGTAACACAGGAGCAAGTGTTCACTGTGCTAACAGCACTTCCAGGCAACAACTGGCGGTGTTGGAGCCCAGGGATGAGAAGACAACAGGGTGGAGGCAGCAGGACTGTTTGGCGTACACACAGCAGGGGAACAGCTGACATTACTGAACCCCAGTAACACAGGAGCAAGTGTTGACTGTGCTAACAGCACTTCCAGGAAACAACTGGCGGTGTTGGAGCCCAGGGATGAGAAGACAACAGGGTGGAGGAAGCAGGACTGTTTGCTGTACACACAGCAGGGGAACAGCTGACATTACTGAACCCCAGTAACACAGGTGCAAGTGTTGACTGTGCTAACAGCACTTCCGAGCAACAACTGGCGGTGTTGGAGCCCAGGGATGAGAAGACAACGGGGTGGAGGCAGCAGGACTGTTTGCCGTACACACAGCAGGGGAACAGCTGACATTACTGAACCCCAGTAACACAGGAGCAAGTGTTGACTGTGCTAACAGCACTTCCGAGCAACAACTGGCGGTGTTGTAGCCCAGGGATGAGAAGACAACAGGGTGGAGGCAGCAGGACTGTTTGCCGTACACACAGCAGGGGAACAGCTGACATTACTGAACCCCAGTAACACCGGAGCAAGTGTTGACTGTGCTAACAGCACTTCCGAGCAACAACTGGCGGTGTTGTAGCCCAGGGATGAGAAGACAACAGGGTGGAGGCAGCAGGACTGTTTGCCGTACACACAGCAGGGAACAGCTGACATTACTGAACCCCAGTAACACAAGAGCAAGTGTTCACTGTGCTAACAGCACTTCCAGGCAACAACTGGCGGTGTTGGAGCCCAGGGATGAGAAGACAACAGGGTGGAGGCAGCAGGACTGTTTGCCGTACACACAGCAGGGGAACAGCTGACATTACTGAACCCCAGTAACACAGGAGCAAGTGTTGACTGTGCTAACAGCACTTCCGAGCAACAACTGGCGGTGTTGTAGCCCAGGGATGAGAAGACAACAGGGTGGAGGCAGCAGGACTGTTTGCCGTACACACAGCAGGGGAACAGCTGGCATTACTGAACCCCAGTAACACAGGAGCAAGTGTTGACTGTGCTAACAGCACTTCCAGGCAACAACTGGCGGTGTTGGAGCCCAGGGATGAGAAGACAACAGGGTGGAGGCAGCAGGACTGTTTGCCGTACACACAGCAGGGGAACAGCTGACATTACTGAACCCCAGTAACACAGGAGCAAGTGTTGACTGTGCTAACAGCACTTCCGAGCAACAACTGGCGGTGTTGGAGCCCAGGGTCAAGGAGGATGTTTAAATACTAGATCAAGTATTTTCCTTGTTACGTGTCAATTAAAAATGTCTATACTCCAAACAAGAGAAATATATCCTTTAGTACCATAAGATGATGATTTTACTTAAAAAAATATATGTAAATTAATAATTTACAAACATAAACGCATACATTAACATGTTGAAAAGCAATGCAAACCACAATTAAAATAGGTTAAATAATCTGCTATACGGTTTAAAATAAAAGCATACAAGTACATATCAGAATCCATTAATGATGGCTAAGTAACAGTATGTACACCATTTTTATTGTGTAGACAATGATTGGCTGACTTAAAAACATAATCAGCATTACACGTTATCTTTGACATTCATAAAACTTTACATTTGTGAATAATATCACTAAAAAGTTTTTAAAAATATCTAAAATTTCCATCATGTAATACTGATAATATGTGCCAATCATTTATATTAACAAACAAAAACTTTAAAAAAGTGCATAGTGCATAGTGAAAACAGCTATTTATGCCTGACTGTGGACTTGCAAGCATGACAACGGATAGATAAGGTATATATAGATGAGACTGCATAGCCACAGATGGTGAATGGTGATGTAATACTGTACCTCAATAAAGTGTGCGTTACTACTACATCCTTTTTTCTATATAGCTTTATAAAAGGTTACGTGCATGTATGGTTGTGCCTTTGTTTGGATGCACAGACTGGCTTCCTGCTGTGACGCGTTGGGTATCGGAGCGTCTGTGCGTCTTATGACGCAGACTAACATTCACGGTGCGCATCGTTCATCATCGCAAGCGTACCGACAACACAAAGGCGTTGTCATGACTGCTTTACTCAGTAAACATGCACCTATGAGGAAACATACACGCATGTGCCCTATTACATAACAAGCTACAAGAAAAACGAGTGTGAGGTGTGACACAGCTGTTTTGTTAAGGTACAGTAATATATCGACATTGTACAGGTGTCGCTATTCAGTCTGATAAATAGATATCATTCACCTATTCTATCAGTTGTCGTTCTTTCAGCACCACTTACAGGTATATATTTTGCTATTGTGACTATGCACTATTGACTTTAACAAGGTAATGCATGATTTTTGTTAGCGATTATCATGTTTACATGAAGGACCTTTATGATATGGGCTGTTAACTTTCTAATTAAATATGTATTTTTTAAAATGACACAAATATAAGTAATATTGAAGAGGACTATTCCTACATGCATTGTTTGCACAATATTACAGGTGTACATCACCTCCCTTAATCAACATTGGATTATTATATTTACTTGTATGCTTTTATTTAAAAGCCAAGAACACTGAAGTCTAACCTTCGCACTGCAGCTGTTGTCAAAGTTCAACACACATTATGCACTTCCAACATTGCAGCATTTGAGTCATGATGTGAGTTGTATTTGTCTAAGCTATGGAGTGACAAGGTTGACCATCAGTATCCTATAGCATAAGTAGGCTTTTGTGTTAGCATTTGTTTTCGACATGTGCATATCTGAAATAATATGTCACAATTATTTTGTTACAGATTTCTGACAAAGACTAATAATTTATGGTTTTAAAGCTGACGTTTCAAATGTTTACAGCTTAGAAATCAGGGTGTAGCCTCATATCTATGTGTAGCACTAGACACTTTGACATGTCATTTTTTTTTCACCATGTGTAGGTAGCTAGCAGTAATTTTTGCCGGACACACAGCAGGGGAACAGCAGGCGTTACTGAACCCCACAAACACATCAGCGATTGTTTTCATCTGTGCATCTAACACTTCTGAGCAGCAACTGGCGGTGTTGAAGCCCAGGGTCAAGGAGGGTGTAGGCAGAGGCCTAGTATGAGATGTTTGAAGTTGAAGTTGTAGTTAGCAGCAGTAATTTTTGCCAGACACACAGCAGGGGAACAGCAGGCGTTACTGAACCCCACAAACACATCAGCGATTGTTTTCATCTGTGCATCTAACACTTCTGAGCAGCAACTGGCAGTGTTGAAGCCCAGGGTCAAGGAGGGTGTAGGCATAAAAGATTGAGTTATTGCCTTGTTACATGGCCATTGCAAATGTATGTACTTCAAACAAGAATAAATGAAGTTTTACTAGGACAATAAAATGATGAATTTCAATTCCAAGAATAGAAAAATATTTATACTTGAGAGTCCTCAGTGGTTGATACCGTTTAATGGCTAACTGAAAAGATGGTAACAAATTCCAAGCTTTCGAGACTACTCAGGTCTTTTCATCAGGCTAAGACTAAAACAAACAATGAATAATCACATATTTCTACACACAACAGGACACAGGAATAGTGCAATAGGTAAGACAAGTGACGTGAAGCAGAACTGTCATTATGGCAGAGGATGATCATAAATATTGGAACAGTTCCTAGATAAGGAGATAAAGTTTTATTGCCCTCTGATTGGGGTCTAGTGTTCTGTTTTGATGCCCCTAGAAGGTCAGAGATGCAGATTCCTTAATTGATATAGAATGACATGAATCCGTGTGATCTATTTATTCCAGCACTAAGAGTGTCAAAGGTCATGATGAGCTTATATTCCAAAACGTTTCTATCTTTCTCATATTTGAAGTTAGATTTTAATACCAGTAATTCCATATCCATCATGCTATGACCGGGCATACCAAAGTTTTTTGCCACAGGTAAATCCATTATTTTTTCTCTTATTGTGTGGCGATGATAATTCATCCTTGTTCTCAGTTTTTGGCCGGTCTCCCCCACATACAGACCCCCATTTGGACATTTAGTACATATAATTAGGTACACCACATTAGATGTGATGCAGCTGAAAGTAGCTGGGATCTTGTAGTCGTGATGGGAGTTGGGGATCTTTATCTTGTCCGTGGTCATTATAGATGCACAGGTTTTACATTTCTTCTGCTTGCAAGGAAAGGTTCCTGCAGCTGTTGGGGAGGACAGGGAGCTTCTGACAATGATGCTTCTTAGATTTGGGGGCTGCCTAAAACATAGTAGTGGGGGGTCGCCTCAGAAAGACTTTTTTGAACCAGGGATACCATCCAAGAACAATTGAAAACCAAATTTCAAGAGCCAACTGAATATCAAGGAATCACCTGCTACATTACAAAGGTAAAGAAGAAAATAACCGGGTGTCTCTAGTGGTGACCTACAATCCAAATCTGGAGGTGCTAAGGGGAGCTACACGGAAACTACAACCTTTACTACAAAAAGATGCCCGATATTACAATCCATATTTCCAGACCCCCCACTACTGTGTTTTAGGCAGCCCACAAATCTAAGAAGCATCATTGTCAGAAGCTCCCTGTCCTCCCCAACAGCTGCAGGAACCTTTCCTTGCAACAAGAAGAAATGTAAAACCTGTGCATCTATAATGACCACGGACAAGATAAAGATCCCCAACTCCCATCACGACTACAATATCCCAGCTACTTTCAGCTGCATCACATGTAATGTGGTGTACCTAATTATATGTACTAAATGTCCAAATGGGGGTCTGTATGTGGGGGAGACCGGCCAAAAACTGAGAACAAGGATGAATTATCATCGCCACACAATAAGAGAAAAAATAATGGATTTACCTGTGGCAAAACACTTTTGTATGCCCGGTCATAGCATGATGGATATGGAATTACTGGTATTAAAATATCACTTCAAATCTGAGAAAGATACAAAGGTTTCGGAATATAAGCTCATCATGACCTTTGACACTCTTAGTGCTGGAATGAATAGATCACACGGATTTATGTCATTCTATATCAATTAAGGAATCTGCGTCTCTGCCCTTCCAGGGGCATGAAAACACAAAACCAGACCCCAATCAGAGGGCAATAAAACTTTCTATCCTTATCTATGAACTGTTCCAATATTTATGTTCATCCCTCTGTCATAATGACAGTTCTGCTACACGTCACTTGTCTTACCTATTGCACTATTCCTGTGTCCTGTTGTGTATAGAAATATGTGATGCTTCATTTTTTGTTTTAGTCTTTGCCTGATGAAGAGACGTGAGTAGCCTCGAAAGCTTGCAATTTGTTACCATCTTTTCAGTTATCCATTAAAAGGTATCAACCACTGCGGACTCTCAAGTCTAAATATTTTCTATCTACTGGCTAACACGGTACGAAGATACACATGTTTCCTAACTTCAAGAATAAAAATAAAGACCCTGCAAATATAAACGCATATATGCACATGCCAACAAGAAATGGAACAACACACCACCCAAAAAATTGGTTACAAAATAAAGTGTTGTAAATTTAAGAATAAAAGTCCATTTTTGTATTTATGAATAATGCTTAAGGAACGCTATGTTAAACCATAACATAGTGAAGACAATGGATTTTGTAATAGTCAGTCATCATCATCATTGCAATTTATATGTGACAGTCACAGACATTTCAATTATTTAAGTTAATAAAATCGTTACTTTGTACAGCATGTATGACATCTCCAACATGGACTCATCAATGTGATGACGCAATAATGTACGATAAAAAATAACCATTTAAAAAAACATTATGCATTGTCACAATTTAAGTGTGTGCCTGCAAGTGTAGGTGAAACAAAGGCTACGGATAGCAAAGGTATATTCTATGTCTGTATCAGACAGTGGACAGCCTCTGATGGGTAATGGCGATGTTATACTGTACGTCAATAAAGTCTGCGGCTGCAATCATGCATTTTTGCTTGTACAGTGTTGAAGAGGGTAAAAGCATGTCTGGTTGCGCAAGGCTTTATCCGTCAACACTACCTTCCTACTGTCACGCGTAGGGTAGGGTAGCGTGTGTCTATTAGATGACTCTCTATAAAATGTGACGTTACGCAGCGTAATTGTGCCCTAGGGATGCCAAAAAACGACAGCAGTAATCATTTACTGTCTAATACTCGACCTATGACCAACAAAAAAAGCACGTTCCCTCTTTAACAATCTACAAGACTAACAAGCATAATGGTTGACGCTGACTTTATTGAGGTACAGTATTACATCGACATTGTCCATGAGTAACTATGCACTGTGATACCTATATACCATTATTAATTTATATCTGTTGTGGTTGTTTCAACAGCACTTGCAGGTATAACTACCTATTGTCAGTATGCATGATGCACTTTCTAGATGTAATAATTTATTATTGCACATTATTACCAGGTTTAGATGCTGGCCATTTCATATATGGTGTGTGAAGTTACAGTTGGCATCAGTATGTGTATTTTATAATGTCTGTCATAAATAAAACTCGTGATGATGATGATGAGAATTTTATGATCCGTACATCCATTGACTGCATTATCTTACAGGTACAGATAAAGTTCCTTAAAAAGCATTAATTGATAAGTATGAAATGTACTTTTATGCATTAATTTCAAAAAGTGAACACTATGTTTTAGTTTTTGTTACCATTTCTAATAGACATGTGCAGATATGCGCTGTGATGACAAATTATTATTTGTCCATATTTGTTATAAAAATTTATCATTCTAGGCCTGGAAAACTTCACAATTTCCTGTTTTAAGCATAACAATCAGGGTGACGGCTCTTCCCTATTTGGAGCATGTTCCACATGGGTTTTTCTGTGCATGTGTAGGGAACAGGAGACTTCTTGCCGGACACACAGCAGGGGAACAGCTGGCGTTACTGAACCCCACTAACACTATAGCTTGTGTATTGGTCTGTGGACACGACACTTCTGAGCAGCAACTGGCAGTGTTGTAGCCCAGGGAGTAGAGTTCAGGTGGTAGAAAGATGAACATGACAGGAGACATGGATAACGTTGCGAACCAGTTATTTAATCTGAAAACGGACAGACAAATTCTGGCGAGATCCATGCCTTGTTCATTTTCAGAAAAGTAAGCCGGTCTACATTATCGGAGGATAGTCGCATGCGACGGTCTGTTAGTACACCACCTGCAGCACTAAAGACGCACTCCGATAATACACTGGCAGCAGGGCAAGCCAGCACCTCCAATGCATACTGGCTAAGCTCTGGCCATGTATCCAGCTTAGAGACCCAAAACTTGAATGGGGAAGAGCCATCTGGGAGTACACTGAGAGGGAAAGACATGTAGTCTGTCACCATCTTATGGAAACGTTGCCTCCTGCTGACTGGAGCCGTCTCGGATGGTGTAGACATTTGTGGCGCTGCCACAAAACTTCGCCACATTTGGAACATACTGGTCTTGCCCTGTGCAGAGGCGCTGCTTGTGCTCCCTCTTGTTGCAGAGCTGTCTCCACTGCCTCGACGCACAGAGCTGCTTTGTAAAGCAGTAGCAGCAGCAGTGCTCTGGGCTGGAATGGAGAACATTATGGATTGCACCAGTGTGTCTTGGTACTCCCGCATTTTACGCTCCCGGTTCAACGGTGTGATGAGGCTTTGTAAGTTGTCCCGGTAGCGAGGGTCTAGGAGGGTGTACACCCAATAATCAGACGTGGTGAGAATGTGGGCGATGCGGCGGTCGTTTCTCAGGCACTGCAGCATGAAATCAACCATGTGCTGCAGACTCACAACTGGCCAAGAAACGCTGTCCCCTGCAAGAGGCGTCATCTCTGCCTGCTCTGCATCACCCCACCCTCGCTCTACATACTGACTAGAGCGTTGTGTGCCTCCCTCTGGAGCGATGTCTTCCTCCTCCATTGACTCCTCCTCATCCTCCTCACAAAGTGAGCCCTGCCCAGCCCTTTGTGAGGAACCACGTTGCGCTGACTGTCCAGAAGGTGATGGAATTTGTGACTCCTCATCCTCCACCTCTTCCAAAACCTCATCCCTTAGTGCTTGCAGTGTTTTTTGAAGCAGGCAGATAAGGGGACAGTCAGGCTGACTAGTGCATCATCTGCACTCGCCATCCGCGTTGACTCATCAAACGCACGCAAAACGTGGCAGATGTCCTTCATAGAGGCCCACTCAGTAGTGGTGAAGTGTGAACGGCGCAAATTGCGAGTTGATTGCGCCTGTTGCAGCTGATACTCCATTACTGCTGGCTGCTGCTCACACAACCGCTCCAACATATGTAACGTGGAATTCCACCTGGTGGGTACGTCACATATGATGCGATGTTCAGGAAGGCGAAATCTGTGTTGCAGAGCTGCAATGCGCGATCTGGCCATGCTGGAACGTCACAAGTGAGCGCACTCTAGGCGGACCTTGTGCAGCAGTGCATCAAGATCCGGATAGTCCCTCAAAAAACTCTGCACGACCAAGTTGAGCACATGTGCCAGACATGGTATGTGAGTGAGGTTGCCAAGGCCCAGAGCTGCCACCAGATTTCGGCCATTGTCACACACTACCAAGCCTGGCTGGAGATTCGCTGGCAAAAACCACACGTCGCTCTCCTGCTTGATGGCATTCCAGAGCTCCTGCGCTGTGTGGCTTCGATTCCCCATGGAAATTAATTTGAGGACGGCCTGTTGACGTTTGGCCATGGCTGTGCTCATATCGGTCACAACAGGTAAGCGTTCACGGGTCCATGTGGAGGTAGACCGTGACGGCTCCTGCAGCGATGATTCTGAGGAACTGGAGTAGGAGGAGGAGTCAATGTGGACAGACTTGATTCCTGCAATCCTTGGAGTTGGCAGAACACGTACAGCGCCACTCGCAAGATCTGTACCCGGCTCCACAACATTGACCCAATGGGCAGTGAGGGAAAGGTATCGTCCCTGGCCATGGGTACTGGTCCACGCATCGGTGGTCAGGTGGACCTTGCTACTGACGGCGTTTAGTAGCGCATGTTTAATTTTTCCCTCAACATGCTTTTGCAGACCAGGGACGGCTTGCCTGCTGAAATAAAATCGGCTGGGCACATTGTATTGTGGACTGCCAATGCCATTAAGTTACGGAAACTGTCAGTCTCCACCAGCCTGAATGACAGCATTTCAAGGGACAGGAGTTTTGCAATGCCAGCATTCAGAGCCTGTGCTCGTGGATGGTTTGCCGAGTATGGCTGTCTTTATCCCATGCCTGTGCTACCGATGGCTGTTTTGTGGCCTGGGAGTGTGAGGATGACAGGGAACTTGCAGCTGTGGGTGGAATAACACTGGGTCTCTGGACAACAGTGACAGAGGTTCTTCCATGGCGATCCTGTGAGGAAGCCGAACCAGCTGTGTGTGAGCTGGAGGAAGAGGCTCCAACACGAGCTGAAGATGTAGGTGCTGCTGTAGTTGGCCTACATCTCGAGTGTTTTTTTGTAACTCAACCACGTGCTTTGACCGCACATGTTTCCACATATTTGTGGTATTAAGGTTACTGACACTTTTACCTCTTTTTACTTTTGATTACACAGCTTGCATTTGACATAGCAAATATCATCTGCAAGTGTGTCAAAAAAGGACCACGCAGTGCAAGTCCTGGGAGCGCCCGTTTTGGCTGTTGGAAGAGAACTGCTACGAACGGGTGCCAAACTGGAGGCTAGAGGCAACCGAGTCTGCAGCCTACCTCTCCCTACTGTTTGGACCGTTGGGGCAATCTCTTCCTCAGAGCTGCTACCACCACCTTCCTGTTCCTCACGCCATGTTGGGTCTTGGACCTCATCATCTCCACTACCCTCTTCCAACACCTGCTGCTGTTGGGTGGTCTGGCCAGCACCATGCTCAACAGAAACTGGCACCTGAGTCTCATCATCATCAGATGCGTTCTGCGGTGTGCTGACCATCGGCACTGGCTCACCCGCCTCTTCAGATTCAGAGAGACACAGCTGTTGCGCATCACTGCATACTGCCTCTTCTTCACATTCCAGAATGCTGCTTGGCTGGGCCCCTGTTTGCAAGCCAACAGATTCTGAGAACAGAAGCAGAGACTCAGCTGGCTCCTTTACAGAGCTCTCTGACTGCCTGGGCAATTTGGCAGGCGGTGAAGAGACAGATGGTTGTTCAACAGTGCTGTGGTCCTGAGAGGAGGTGGAAGCAATTGAAGTCGATGCATTGGCTGCCATCCAACCAACAACGGCTTCAATTTGTTCTTCCCGCAGCAGGAGGGTACGCCGAGCTCCTACAAAAGTGCGCATAAAGGAACGCTCACGGGGAAAACTGGTGGATGCTGTGTCACTGGGTGCGGCAGCAGCCACAGAATCCCCACGTCCTCTCCCTACTGAAACTCCACGGCCACGACCACGTGCCTTACTCCCTGCCTTCTTCATCTTGGTAGATTGATAAAGAAAGTCAGAAAAGTTATAAGGCCTTAGTGTGGTTATTCCTCAGAGACTGCAGTGAACACTGCAGACAACTGTTCAGTAGCTGTGAAAGGCCCCTTTGTGTACTTCTATATGTTTGCAACCAATGTATTGTATACGGATGGAAGCGCGTCACACTAATAGATTAGATTTTTTTCAAATATAATGGAGCAGCACCAATTAGAGAAAAATGTGAAGGATGAGGCAGTGACACACGCTCAGCAGACTACAACCAGCAGTGGTTGAAGAACTAACTGGAGCGTAATCTGCACTCAAAAAATGAAAAGCTCACAGACTACAGTGAACACTGCAGACAACTGTTCAGTAGCTGTGAAAGGGCCCTTTGTGTACTTCTATAGTGTTTGCAACCAATGTATTGTATACGGATGAAAGCGCGTCACACTAATAGATTAGATTTTTTTCAATATAATGGAGCAGCACCAATTAGAGAAAAATGTGAAGGATGAGGCAGTGACACACGCTCAGCAGACTACAACCAGCAGTGGTTGAAGAACTAACTGGAGCGTGATCTGCACTCAAAAAATGAAAACCTCACAGACTACAGTGAACACTGCACACAACTGTTCACTAGCTGTGAAAGGCTCCTTTCTGTACTTCTATAGTGTTTGCAACCAATGTATTGTATACGGATGGAAGCGCGTCACACTAATAGATTAGATTTTTTTTAAATAGAATGGAGCAGCACCAATTAGAGAAAATGTGAAGGATGAGGCAGTGACACACGCTCAGCAGACTACAACCAGCAGTGGTTGAAGAACTAACTGGAGCGTGATCTGCACTCAAAAAATGAAAACCTCACAGACTACAGTGAACACTGCACACAACTGTTCACTAGCTGTGAAAGGCTCCTTTCTGTACTTCTATAGTGTTTGTAACCAATGTATTGTATACGGATGGAAGCGCGTCACACTAATAGATTAGATTTTTTTCAAATATAATGGAGCAGCACCAAGTAGAGAAAAATGTGAAGGATGAGGCAGTGACACACGCTCAGCAGACTACAACCAGCAGTGGTTGAAGAACTAACTGGAGCGTGATCTGCACTCAAAAAATGAAAACCTCACAGACTACAGTGAACACTGCACACAACTGTTCACTAGCTGTGAAAGGCTTCTTTCTGTACTTCTATAGTGTTTGCAACCAATGTATTGTATACGGATGGAAGCGCGTCACACCAATAGATTAGATTTTTTTGAAATAGAATGGAGCAGCACCAAGTAGAGAAAAATGTGAAGGATGAGGCAGTGACACACGCTCAGCAGACTACAACCAGCAGTGGTTGAAGAACTAACTGGAGCGTGATCTGCACTCAAAAAATGAAAACCTCACAGACTACAGTGAACACTGCACACAACTGTTCACTAGCTGTGAAAGGCTCGTTTCTGTACTTCTATAGTGTTTGCAACCAATGTATTGTATACGGATGGAAGCGCGTCATACTAATAGATCACTGTTAATTTCAATTGAATGGAGCTGCACCAATTCCACAAAATAAAATAAAAAAAAAAGTCACAGAGTGACACGTGCAGATGCCTACAAACAGCGTTGGATGCAGAGCAAACTGCAGCGTCACCTGCACTCTCGCACACACACCTTGCACAGAGCTGTTAAAACAACACTGCAAGGCAAAAGGAAGCTTTACACAGCGGTTGGTAAACCAGCCTGCCTAAAGCACAGTACACAAAATCGCAATCTCTAACTGTCCCTCAGAGTCAGCAGAGCAGCGTTCTGTCCCTAACTGAGTTCACAGCACAGTGACGCTAAAATGGCGGCGGCGCCTTTTATAGTGCATTCTGACATCATTTCAGCAGCCAATCACAGCCATGCCATTAGTTAAGATGACCGCAGCAGTACAGGATGTGCCCACATTTCGTAGGATTACTCATTGGCTGACTAAAATCACAGTGCCTCTCAAAGAATTATGGGAACTTCCGATTCTGGTATACGATATAGGAAAAATATCGGAACTAAGTATCGGAATTCCGATACAGCGAATATTGGCCGATACCCGATACTTGCGGTATCGGAATGCTCAACACTAGTTATGAAGAAATATTAAGTCTTCCTATTACAGTGAAACCAAGGTTTGAGTTATAAAGTTTATTGTTGCACTAAAATGCATGTTTATCGGATGTTACAATACTTTCATGATTATTTAGTGCCCCCAAGTCTGTATAGGGGGTAGGGAGAATATTGCTCTATTTCTAGTACGTTAACATCTACCTCAGTACATATTTTGCAGTCATTCTGGTTTCCACCGATATGTTTACAGGTCTGCCAATTAACCTTTGACGGAACGTTATATCAGAGTTCCGATGTGACCTATGGGGGGAAGTATTGTATGGACCCCATAGAATTGCTATAGACATGGGGCTCTGCCCTCACTTAGCGCCCCACTGCAACTCACATTTTGCTCAGTTACCAGTCTACACCCCGTACCGGGGAGGTGTAGACGCTGGTGTCACACCTTGCTGTTTGGGAATTGTGATTATAAAAGCCACTTTGGTTCAAACTAGACGTTGACCTGTATTATTTTATAAAATATATGGTGGCAAATGCCAGGGACGGCTCTGTTTAAACTAGTGGGGTATATGTAGTGACCAGAAAAACCATTACTAATGTATGTTATATGTCATATGGTAAGTGTGTTCTCTATTCCTTACATGATTAAACTTGTGACACCGGCTCCCCGTTTTGCCTTGGGAGGAGGTAAATTATTTAATACTATGCTGCCCTCTCCTGCCTTTTTTGGTATTACAACTTGTAGTACTATGCTGCCTTCTTCTGCCTTAGTTTGGCATTGCAACTTGTTTTTCTGATTGAAACAAGTGTCAGTTGGAGGTGGGGTGTGCGACTGAAAATGGTCGAGTAACGGACGGTTCTCATGGTGAGAGGAGGTAGGAAATTGGGGCTCCTTGTTTGGGACCAGCGGGAAGTACAAATAGCACCCGATTCGGAGTGCCCTGCGTTTTCCAGCGACAGAGTGCTGAGACTGCAGAACTGCACAGCAGATTTCCCGGATACTCTGATCAGATTAAGGTCTGTTGATCCTTCCCCTTCCCGCAGCACAGTTAGCTAAAGGAAATTTACTGCCTTCCTCCCAAGGCCGGGACCGAGAAAAGGCTTTGACAGTCGCAATGTGTAAGAAAAATTATATCTGCTACCCATGACTGTTATGTTGAAAAATATAAGAATTGTTACCAATCTTCAGTAAAGTTCATCTTTCAAGTCTGCAAGGGACCCCAGTGTACTCTTCTCTTGTCCGCGGCCTCATACCTTGCGGGCATCAACATAACTCTCAGTCTCATATATCCGTCACCTCCCCCTTTATAATTGCCACCTAACCTAGGGATTGTTAGAGCCATCGGAGTCACCGTGACTGAACCATCCTCCGAGATACTAGGCTCTGCATCTCACAAGGCGGTGCGACAGATGCAGTAAAGGTTATTAGATTATTGGAGCAACTTAGGGCTTACATGTGGCTGTAATAAGAACCATCAAGCCTGTTTCAATTGAAAGCTATAGGGAGATTTCATCTGTTGTGATTCTTCCATTAAACTTGTTTTCCAATTATTTTTTTCGTATTTATTACTGCAGGCTATCCTGTTTCTGTAGGAATTAATGAATCAAGCACTGAACTTGGATCACTCGCAGGTAGATATATACTGTACAATTACAATAATAAGAATATATTTACAAATCTAGCATGTCATTTTCTTTTAAATGTTGGCTCAATAATGTTTCTTAGTTCTAAAATAGCTTTAAGGTAAAAGATTTCCAAAAACATAGCCGTAGATGAACTGTCACACTGTATTACTCAAGATAAAATAAACATCATTTATCAAGAATCCAGACTGATGTCAGACATTAAACCATAGCAGGCAGCAGAGGTCACGTCCATTATTACCTTTAATTTTTGCCACATCCAACTTTATAACATTACTACAGAGGTGTATCTATGCTTTCTGGCACCCGGAGCAAGAATTTGGTTCGGCGCCCTCCCCCCAAGCACACATGCGATTTGCACGCTTAGTCATATACCGACGAGCTGCTCTCCCTAATGCTCTCAATGTTCAGTGAAAAATTGAGAGAAGCAGGAAGAGAAGCTCATTGTCACAGGACCATAAGTATGAAAATCGCATATGAGTGAAGTGTCCATGTGATGACTACTGGAACCTGCAGAGCTGAATCCTGACATTGCAGCTTCTGAATTCTCACAACTAATGCATTGCACACTTTTAGGGTTCTCCCTTACCGGTGGCAAGAGTGGACAGTCATGTCAGCACAAGTATGTGATTTATATACTTCTGGCCACATTCCGACTAGACGTGCCCGCCTCGCTCTGTTCATTTTCATTGAGTGAGGCCACACATGTCTAGTCAGCATGTAACCGCATGTATATAAATTACCGGCACGAGAGAATCCTAACAGCGTGCAGTGCGCACTGTGAGAATTCTGAAATTGACTAATTCTCATGTTTTTATTTATGTTAGGAGCATTAAAGGGGTTCTCCAGGTTGTGCTGAGTCTGCAGTCATTCAATGTGACACAGACCTGGAGAACCCCTTTAATGCTCCTAACAAATAAAAACATGAGAATTAGTCAATTTCACAAATATTTACACCCAGGTACCTTATACATGACGTCGTCTGTGGAGTCGTTCTCCTTTTCTTCATCTTGTCCAGATCCCATGATGAGTTTTCTCATCCACAGCCGTCTCTGCAGTTTTCCATCTTCTCCGCTCTTCTGCACCAACTCTCCACACGATGCCCTTAAAGACAGAAGAGTCATTATAATGCTCCTAAATAAAAAATATCTGCAATATACTGTCACCTCACACTATTCCCCTCCCTCCTTACACTGTCTCCTCTCACATCCCCCTGTTCACCATACTGTCTCCTCATATATTTACCCCTCACTCTCTATACTGTCTGCTCACACATACCCTTCACTCCCCATACTGTGTCCACATACATTCACCCGTTCATAGTAACATAGTAACATAGTTATTAAGGTTGAAGGAAAACTTTAAGTCCATCTAGTTCAACCCATATCCTATCCTAACCTGCCCTAACATGTTGATCCAGAGGAAGGCAAAAAAAACCCAAGTGGCAAACAGTAAGCTTCACATTGGGGAAAAAAATTCCTTCCCGACTCCACATACGGCAATCAGACTAACTCCCTGGATCAACGCTGTATCTAGGAAACTAGTGAATATAGCCTGTAATATTATACTGTCTGCAACATCCCCCATACTGTTTCCTCATACATGCCCTCATACATACATACTTTTCAGTACCCTCAAATCCCCCCCACACATATTAAATGCCCCCATCCTCACTCCAAATCCCCCACACACATTAAATCCCCCTATCCCCACTCCAAATCACCACACGCATTAAGTATCCCCCATCCCCACTCCAAATCCCCCACGCACATTAAGTACCCCCCATACCCACTCCAAATCTCCCACGGACATTAAGTACCCCCTATACCCACTCTAAATCCCCACGCACATTAAGTACCCCCTATCCCCACCCCAAATCCCCCACACACATTAAGAACCCCCATCCCCGCTCCAAATCCCCCACACACATTAAGTACCCCCATCCCCACTCCAAATCCCCCACACACATTAAGTACCCCCATCTCTACTCCAAATCCCCACACACACATTAAGTACCCCCCATCCCCACTCCAAATCCCCCCACACACATTAAGTACCCCATCCCCATTCCAAATCCCCACACACACATTAAGTATCCACCATCCCCACTCCAAATCCCCCACACATAAAATAACCCCCCATCCCCACTCCAAATCCCCACACAAATAAAATAACCTCCCATCCCCACTCCAAATCCCCCCACACATAAATAACCCCCCATCGCCACTCCAAATCCCCCACACATAAAATAACCCCCCATCGCCACTCCAAATCCCCCACACATAAAATAACCCCCATCCCCACTCCATATCCCCCCACACATAATGTATCCCCATCCCCACTCCAAACCCCCCACACATAAAATAACCACCTTCCCCACTCCAAATCCCCCCACACATAAAAGAACCCCCATCCCCACTCCAAATCCCTCACACATAGAAGAACCCCTCATCCCCACTCCAAACCCCCTCACACATAAATGAACCCCCATCCCCACTCTGAATCCCCCTCATACACACACACTCACACAGTATGTCCCCTGTTAATCTTCTGTGGTTTCTTCAGCTCCATAGTGGAGCACACTCACCACCAGTCTTCACCCTTCTGGGCGCCGCCGGCAAGTGACGTCAGCAGCATGATCACCTGACCTGATCACGCTGCTGGCGTCGCTCTGACACGGGAGTCAGAGCTTCAATTGTACTGGCGTCTGTATAGACGCCAGTACAATTGATCCCTGGGAGCCGGCATGCAGCAGCTTCTCTGCGCCAGCTGTCAGCTTGACAGCCGGCACAGGGAACCGACAACTTCCAGTCAAGGGGGCGGCAGAATGCAGCCACGGGGAGACACTGCGGACCGCCACATTAGGCGGCCCGACTGCGCCCCCCTGCCGGCTGCGCCCGGGGCACTTGCCCCGGCTGCCCCCCCCAGATACGCCCCTGCATTACTATGATGAATACATTTGGTATTACCCCTTTTGATACCAAATACGAAGATGAGTCAAAACTTATCCGCACTCTGGCTGTAGAATTTATGACAAATCAACATAATCTCCCTGCTTTTCTGCACACTTTGTCCATCTGTTGAAAAGAATTTGTATTTCCTCATTAAAAAAATATTTTAGGTTGAGTTCTGAGCCACTAATGCACCATTGTCTTCACCTGGTCATCAGAGGTGAATTTTTGTCCTCGTGAAACTTTTTCAGGAAATAATTTATTAAATAATCCACTGTCACTTGTCTGTCCATCACAATCAGTTAAATTTTGTCATCAGTTATGAATGTGTATGGGTGACCAGCTCCTTTTCCATGGCTGACACTTATGTGACTTTTTTTGAACTTCTCCATCAATTCACACAGTTTCACAACTAAGCACTTTCTCCATTGTGTGCACAAAGTCCTCACTAAATATTACAACCAGTCAAACTCTCAGAGCACAAAATAAAGAATTACTGCATGTTGTTCTTTTGTGAAAATCACATGTGGGACAGCCATTGTTTTTCACACCACAGTTACAAATGAACTGATACAACATGTTCAAACCTGCACAGCAGTGAGTGGAGACACAGCAACCTGACACTAGGATCAAAATCGGACATGTCTCCAATATTTTCCGTGGACTATTTGGTCCAAGGAGAAAATCAGAAATGTGCACAGCCCCATAAAATATCATAAGTACAAGTGCTATCCTTGAAAACCATAGATAAGTCAAAAAAAATCAGAAATGTGAATGAGCCCAAAGACCTTATTTTCTAATAGTACATAGAGACGTCAATAGGTTCTGAAATCTTTGTAGCAGACAAGTGTTAGAAGCACATACTGTAGAGGAGTTCTTGTGTCACTTGAAGGAATATATTTTATTAATAACTTTGTCTTCCTGGGAAGCCATGCTTCATATTATGCTGTATACTTTACACTAAAATGTTAAATATCCCATAGATGTCCCTATTTATGGCAGTAGATACTACTTTTTAAACATTTTTTAATTTACCACTACATGGAAAACAAACTGTTAAAGATTTTGGCAAGGACATATCCTATTTTTTTCCAAAGCTGTTGCAAAACAATTTTTGCTATAGTGCATTTTTTGAAAATTGAAGCTAAAAAGACAACTTGATCACGACTTATATATAAACCTTAGACATTTTATTGTTGTTATTCTTAATATCATGTTAGATAAAATCATCTTATGTCATTTGTATGATATTTATTTGTTTTTATTTGCTAACAGATTTCCTTTAAGAAGATATCTTAAATTTTTGCGTTTTGCTTGAATGTAAGACAACTGAACGTGAGGAGAGTTTCCAACTTTCCCAGGATCCATGAAATTAGAACCATTTAGGTTGGTCTCATACATCCAATATCTTATCTGAATTTCCATTTTACATTAAAATACAAACTACTGATGAGACAAAATGTTCTTAGTTTTTATATAATATGAATCTTCGACAAAAACATGAAAACATCCGATAGAGCACATATCTGAATGTGATTCATAGTCTTAGCCATGACTTTTTTTACAGTTCATAATCCTATGCATAATTTTATGACTACAATAAGAAATTGTTGCATCCAGCATATGAAATCACCAAGAGGGGCTAAATAAATCTTTTATTCAAAATCTGGAACAGTAGGACATTGAAGACCATCTACATCTGTCCTTTATTTATGTAAATCCCAGACAAAGGACTGTACTCATCAAGTTCTTACCTTCCATGCATTATAAATTTGTATAATTCAATTCTGTATTTCACAACAGTTCCATTTTTACTGAAATAATACAAGTATGTTATTATTGTTCGATACTGGAGAGCCAAGAAGGACAAATATTAAACCGCTCCAGGACACTTCATTTTACCAACAAAAATGACATAGTTTCCTTGTCGTACTAAATAATTTATACAGCATATGTGCAATAAAAAATAATAATGCAGAGGATACTATATGTTCTCTGCTATTTTATGATGTTAATACTTGACCAGGGTTAGAGTGGTCTACTAAAGTATCGGTGGATCCACTGATGGCTTTGGCTATCGCAGGAAAACCTAATTTTTGAGTAGATGTTTTACAGGTAAATCCACAAATAATAATAGTTTGAGATTATTTATGATGTCCCAGGCTGCAATGATAAAATTTATGAAGCAGATAGAGTGTATATTATCTTTTTCTCTGGATGGGTCAAATCATTATTAAACTGACACAGCATCTGACCATGTATAAGACAAATGTAATCATGGTTATGGATATGATTTATTAATATTGAACTCTACATTAATGTTGTTTTAGATTGTAAGGGTTCTGGTTCTGGAATAGTTTCTGATTAGACAAAAAAAAAAGCATTTCTACTTACGTTACACCAGACCTAGCAGATAGGTCAGACCTTATCTGAAACTGAAAATAGAATGGTCAGCCTAATGTTCCTTTTTCAGTCTTTGGAAGTAAGCTTATAAGATTTCCCGATCTGATCAACAATTTGGCTAACATGAATTCATTGGAGATTGGCAAATAAATTTGAGTGGAATTGAATTTTACAAAACTCTATATTTCACAGACTATGGATTTTTTTAGTTTTCTCTGTGCGAGTTCTGCAACTTGTACCATTTTGCCACAGAAGGCTGACAAGAAGTAGAAAAAAGAACGAATAATTACTCCATCGTTCACCTGTCTGGAAATCTGTGCTGCTAATTCACCATCATCCTCTCTTCCTCTTCATTCTACCATCACACATTGCATCTCTGCTGTCTTTACTGTAGACTGAGATCTCAGTCTGTGACCAGGCCTCAATGGTCACTGCATGTTGTAAGGTTGCTATGTATGTTGCAATGTTATTATGTGTGCCCAGAGTCTGAGGCCTGACAGTAGACAGTTTTTTAAATTTTTTTAAACCCTATATTTATTATGCTCTGGGTTTGGGAAAGACCTAGAGCATAATAAGGGACATGCTCGCGGTGATCTCATTGAGGTTACCACAGTACTTTGTCCCAGCTTCCAGTGAAGTGCCGTTGGGAACGCAGCTTCAGATACCTTTGGTCACCTCGAAGATGTCAATGCTAGTCACTGAAGCTGTGCTTGCAGCACCTCATTCTCCCATAGTTTTCAATTTTCAGCCTGGACATTTGCATCATGGCACCGTCCAGGTCGTAAACCACATGTCACAGACATGGGACAGCGTGGGATATCTTCATTTAAGACAGATGAGGGATATAGTTGTTTATTATTTTTCTTTTTCTTACAGGGGACAAGGGTTTCAATGGAATGGGCGTAAAGTGAGTATAATTGTGATTTTTTAATTTCAAATAAAGGAGTCAGTGTCTTTCTTTCAAATAAAGGATTTTATTCTGACTGTGTCTTTATTACAATCTAACTATGGGGTTATTAATGTAAAGGTGTCTTATAGACACCTCTCCATTACTAACCTGTAAGATTGATGTCAGTGACCATAAAATAGCTGACATTAAACCCACAAATATTTCCTCACTTGCCACTGCACCAGGGCAAGTGGGGTAAATGAAATGGGGGGCCTGCACGATTTTTTAAAATTGTTTTTGAAATAAGTTTAAAAAAGGCATGGAGACCCCTCTATTCTTGATAACCAGCCATGATAAAACTGACAGCTGAGGGTTGCAGCCCACAGCTGTCAATTTTGCCTGAGCTGGTTATCATAAATAGAAGAGATCACACATCATTTTTTTTATTTATTTATTTATAGCCCTTGCGCCGGCTGATGAATACTTCCATCAGCAGCACCTGCTCTCATTGTTAGCAGTGATTGCAGGCGTAGGCATATGGGAGTAGTACTCTCTCATCAGCTGACGCCTGTTACCCATGGTAAACTTTTTACCTCCGCTAACAGCTACTGGCTCACGCTGTACTCTGACAGCATGGGAATCGCAGATTTCTGACTGACTGTAATAATCTTACTGCCGATCAGAGTCTGTGTCTGCCACGCTGTCATGCAGATGACAGTGTGGAAAACAATGGATCTTCAGGACCCATTCATTTGAATGAAGTCAGGGCTCTTGTACAGTTTGGGTACCTGAACCGAACTTTTTTTAGATGTTCAGCTGAAAAGGCCCGACCCAAACATCCACTGGTTCACCCATCACTAGTTCTGATAGAAGAAGTACGTTAGTCACATTATTAGATTGTGTGTACAAGGAACGTTGCATATAAGGCCATGGGTATTACTGAAGAAGTAGGCTATTGACAGAGAGAAAATAAGGGAACATGGTGTTTGAGAGTTCAATTTATGCTATGTAATTGAAAAATACTTTGAATGCAGAATGGCAGACAGTAATAACAAGGTCCTGTTAGTGAATTAAGGAAAATGAAACAGTCTATAGCACAAGTAACTGAGTTTTAAGGTGAAAGGCTTTACAAATATGCTGTAAATGAGAGTCAAAACCTGTGTTGAATTTTATAAAGCCAAGGGTTTTGTTTTTCACTCAAGCCAAGTCCCTTTCTCCTATAGCCCTGTTTTAAACCCTTTACCCCAAAGATAGTTTGCACGTTAATGACCAGGCCAATTTTTACAATTCTGACCACTGTCACTTTATGTGGTTATAACTGTGGAATGCTTCAACAGATCCCGGTGATTTTGAGAATTATTTTTGTGACATATTGTACTTCATGACAGTGGTTACATTTCTTTGATATGACTTGCGTTTATTTGTGAAAAAAAGTTAATTAGGTGAAAATGTTGAAAATTTCACAATTTTTAATCTTTGAATTTTCATGCCCTAAAATCACTGAGATAAGTCACACAAAATAGTTAATAAATTACATTTCCACATGTCTACTTTACATCAGTACAATTTTGGAACCAACATTTTTTTTTGCTAGGAAGTTATAAGGGTTAAAAGTTGACCAGCAATTTTTCATGTTTCAAACAAAATTTACAAAACCATCTTTTAGGGACCACATCACATTTGAAGTCACTTTGAGGGTGTTAAGGGCCTGCGGAACGCACCTAATAGATATTAAGGAGAGGTGCGTTCGCAGCCCGGGGTCCACCGTGCAGGCAGAGCCTGCTGCTAGTAAGATGGCGTAAATAAGCAGTATGAACGAATTCTGTTATCCCGCAGAGTCGCAGTTGTAAACACCGTAGCACTATATGGCGATATAGGCGGACTCTGTTAATTCACAGAGCCGCTGTAACAAAGACTGTGTCCTGTTAGACTCACAGGGAACACAGATGACTGCTAAGCGGATTGCAGTCTGTGGTCATGCAAACAGAACCAAAGCAGTAATCTCCTCACCGGAGTAGCCGGTATTCTAATGGCGTTTTCAGCCGAGCCCTGAACACGTGCATACAATCTCCTCCCCTGAAGTGCCGGAATTCTAGGGCTTATTTTAGCCAGACCTAACCACATGCATACATGACCACACTGGCGCAAGCACGTAACAGATTTGATACTAGCGCACGGCCGTGCGGTAAGGACAGCCTTTTATAGCAGCCACGAGAAAAAGACCTTCCTGGAAGGACCAATGGGAGGCTTCTTCAGAACATCAACAGCCACAGGACCTTCCTGAAGGACCAATAGGAGTTGCAGCTGTATCTGAGCATTTGACCCCTGATCTCCAATGGGAGATCTTGCTCTGGGCATGCTCAGATGAAGCAACAAAGGACTTAGTCCTAAAGACGTCTGCTGGCCGCTGACCAGTACTGGCTACAATAGCAGAACCTGAAGAGGCAGCAGCAAGTCTCTGCACAGTATTAGACCGAGCGAGATGCTGGGACCGACGTCTCTACTGAGCAGGCTCCACTGCGGCCAGAAATGGATGGGGGACTGGTTCAAGACTCCCCTGTGCAGCAGCGGGAACTCGAACCTCAGGCCCATAACCCCTCCAATCCACCAAATAAAATTTTTTGCCTCGTGCCACCTTGCACCCAACATTGCCGTTCACCTCATGATCGTCGGTAGATGAAACCGACGTCCCGGCAGATGACTCGGAAAACCGGGAAATGGCCACGGGTTTCAGGAGGGACACGTGAAAGGTGTCGGTGATACCAAGGCGAGGCGGAAGTGCTAGGCGGTAAACCATCGGGTTCACCTGCTCAAGAACTTTAAAGGGACCCAAAAAGCGATGTGCCAACTTGGTGGACTCTACACGTAGCCTGATGTTTCGGGCAGAGAGCCACACTTGGTCACCCGGAGCAAATGTAGGAGGGGGGGATCCGATGAGCATCGGCCGAAGACCTCATCCTCTCTTTGGATGCCTGAATGGCATCCTGGGTGTGGTCCCAGATGTCCCGTGCCTCCACAGCCCAGTCTGCCACACTGGAATCGGTGGAAGACACGGGCATGGGCACTGGTACCTGCGGATACTGACCGTAGTTCAGGAGGAATGGGGTCTGTCCGGTGGAGTCAGCCACAGCATTATTTAGAGCGAACTCAGGCCACGGTAGCAAGGATGCCCAGTCATCCTACCTGGCAGAGACAAAATGTCGCAAGTATGTGACCAAGGTCTGGTTGGCCCTCTCTACCAACCCATTCGTCTCGGGATGGTATGCAGAGGAGAGATTCAACTCAATGCTGAGTAAACGACACAGCTCTCTCCCAGAACCGAGACGCAAACTGGAGACCTCGATCACTGACAATTTTGTCTGGCACACCGTGTAGGCGGAAAATATGCCTAATGAATAATACTGCCAAGGCCCGTACAGACAGTAACCGTGGTAACAGCACCAAGTGCACCATTTTAGAGAAGTGGTCGGTTATCACCCAGATGATGGTGCAGCCCCGAGACTTGGGTAAGCCCACCACAAAATCCATCCCGACCATCTCCCAGGGCCTGTCTTCCACAGGCAAAGGGAAAAGTAGCCCAGCTGGTCGTTGTCGAGGGGATTTATTCTTGGCACAGGAGACGCACGAGTGAACATACTCCCTGATGTCACGGGCCATCTGCGGCTACCAGTATGTCCTCGCCAGCAACTCAGAAGTCCTTTTTGTCCCAAAATGTCCACCCACCCTGAACGAATATGCCCAAGAGAGTACTTCCGTTCGCAAATTGGTGGGCACAAAAGTCTTGCCCAGAGGCACAGACTCAAGCAAAACCGGAGCCACCGTTCTTAGGCTCTCTGTGGGGACAATAAGCCGAGGCTCCTCCTCCACCTCCTCAAAGGACACCACGGAGCGAGATAGAGCGTCGGCGCAAATGTTCTTCTCACCGGAGAGGAAATGGAGGGTGAAATGGAACCGAGAGAAGAACAGGGACCATCTGGCCTGACGAGAATTTAGCCGCTGGGCGGTCTGTAAATAGACCAAATTTTTGTGGTCAGTGAAAACTTGAAAGGGAAAGTGAGCCCCCTCCAGGAGATGTCTCCACTCGGAAAAGGCCAACTTCTTGGCTAGCAATTCCCTATCCCCAATGGAATAATTCCTCTCCGCTGGTGTGAAGGTCTTGGAAAAGAAGAAACAAGGATGTTTCCGACCTTGAGCATCCTTTTGAAAAAGGACTGCTCCAGCACCAACGGATGAGGCATCAACCTCCAATTTAAAACGCTTATCAACCTCGGGGCGATGTAAGATGGGAGCACTAGAAAAATGGGACTTAATTGAAGTAAAGGCCTTGGAGACCTCCTCTGACCATAATTAGAGATTTGCTCCCTTCTTGGTGAGGGCTACCAAGGGAGCTACCAAAGTGGAGAAGTGGGGAATGAATTGGCGATAGTAATTAATGAACCCCATAAAGCGCTGCACCGCTTTAAGAGAATGGGGTTCTTGCCAATCCATCACAGCCTGTAGTTTGTCAGGATCCATAGCTAATCCCTAGGCGGAGAAGATATAGCCCAGGAAAGGTAAAGACTCCTGCTCAAACATGCATTTCTCCAACTTTGCATAGAGGGAGTTCGCCCGTAACAGGTCTAAGACTTTGCAGACATCCCTCCGGTGAGAGTCAATATCTGGAGAAAAGATGAGAATATCATCCAGATAGACTACTACAGAGGTGGAAAGCATATCCCGGAAGATGTCATTGACAAAGTCTTGGAAAACGGCTGGGGCATTACAGAGCCCGAAGGGCATCACCAGGTATTCATAATGCCCATCCCTGGTATTAAAAGTCGTCTTCCATTCGTCCCTTCACGGATGCGAATCAGGTTATAAGCACCATGCAGATCTAATTTAGTAAATACCCTTGCTCCGCGAAGCCTATCAAAGAGCTCAGAAATCAGGGGCAACGGGTACTTATTCATGACGGTGATGGCTTTAAGACCTCTGTAATCTATACGTGGACGTAATTCTCCACTCTTCTTCTGCACGAAGAAGAACCCCACTCCTGCTGGTGACACCGACTTCCTAATGAACCCTCTTGACAGATTCTCATGGATATATTGAGACATAGTCTCCGTCTCAGGAAGAGAGAGGGGATAGACCCTTCCTCGAGGAGGTTCTGCTCCAGACAAGAGGTCAATAGGACAGTCGTAGGGACGATGGGGCGGCAGAGTCTCCGCAGCCTTTTTAGAGAACACGTCTGCATATGACTGATAGCATTTTGGAAGAGGAGAAAGATCTGCGGGTATCTCTGTAGTGGTAACCTGAATGCACTCCCTGACACATCTGTCCTTACATGACTCACTCCAACCCAGTATCCTACCGGAGGTCCTCTCAATATGAGGGGAGTGGGAACGGAGCCAGGGTACTCCCAGTAGGATTTTGTCTATTCCCTCGGGAAGGACGAGAAGGGAAATAATTTCCTGATGGGAAGGGGTACACACAAAGTAAGAGGGACAGTCTGATGTGTAATTGGCAAGGGCAATGTCAACCCATTCACTACCCGGACAGTCACTGGTTTGTCGAGCTCTACCAGATGTATTGCGTGGCGACGAGCAAAGGTAGATGACATGAAATTCCCCTCTGCTCCTGAGTCCACACAAAGCTCGACTGTAAGTGTGGAAGAGTCTACAGTGACTGTCCCTTTAAATGTCATCTTGGAGGAAAATGCCGCTGTCTCTAGCAAACCTCCTCCGAGACTTAGGTCCTGCACGAGGAACCTCTGTGGCCTTTTGGGGTTCGGACGCCAGATCGGGGGATTCGAAAGGTTTGGCAAAGGTGGGAGCCAACTGAATCCTCTGCCTACACTGGGCCCACTCCAACTTCCACTCGTGAAAACGGAGGTCGATGCGGGTAGATATGGAGATAAGCTTCTCCAGTGTGGCGGGAATCTCCCTAGTAGCCAAAGCGTCTTTAACATGGTCAGCCAGTCCTCGCCAGTAGACTGGAATGAGAACTTTATCCGACCAGTCTAGCTCTGAGGCCAGAGTCCGAAACTGGATGGAAAACTGACTGACCAAAGACGAACCCTGTGCCAATGCCAGCAGTTGGAGCGCCGTATCGTGGGTGACCTGAGGTCCTAAAAAAACCTTTTTAAGAGCCTCCAGTAAACGAGGAGCACTCCGCACCACACGATCGTTGCGTTCCCACAGTGGTGTTGCCCACTACAACGCTCTGCCCGAGAGTAGAGACAGTACAAAACCCACTTGTGCCCGATCCGTGGGGAAACGTGCAGCCAGAAGCTCGAGCTGTATAGAGCACTGACTCACGAATCCCCGACATTGCTTGCTGTCACCAGCAAACTTGTCAGGAAGCGGGAGGTGGGATAATGTAGGGGCAGAGGTGGCAGAGGACAAACTGGCTGCAGCCACACTAGCAGCCTGAACAGCGACTGCGGTAACATCCACAGCTGAGGTTGTGCGCTCAAGAGCCGCCAACCTACCCTCCAGCTGCTGGATGTACTGCGGTAGACGCTGGTCATCCGCTATTTTACTAGCCAAACCCTGGCACTAGTATTATGTTAAGGGCCTGCGGAACGCACCTCATAGATATTAAGGAGAGGTGCGTTCACAGTCCGGGGTCCACTGTGCAGGCAGAGCCTGCTGCTAGTAAGATGGCATAAATAGGCAGTATGAACGAACTCTGTTATCCCGCAGAGTCGCAGATGTAAGCACCTTATCACTATATGTCAATATAAGCGGACTCTGTTAATTCACAGAGCCGCTGTAACAAAGACTGTGTCCTGTTAGACTCACAGGGAACACAGATGACTGCTAAGCGGATTGCAGTCTGTGGTCATGCAAACAGAACCCAAGCAGTAATCTCCTCACCGGAGTAGCCGGTATTCTAATTGCGTTTTCAGCTGAGCCCTGAACACGTGCATACAATCTCCTCACCGGAGGTGCCAGTATTCTAGGGCTTATTTCAGCCAGACCTAACCACATGCATACATGACCACACTGGCGCAAGCACGTAACAGATTTGATACTAGCGCACGGCCATGCGGTAAGGACAGCCTTTTATAGCAGCCACGAGAAAAAGACCTTCCAGGAAGGACCAATGGGAAGCTGCTTAAGAACATCAACAGCCACAGGACCTTCCTGAAGGACCAATAGGAGTGGCAGCTGTATCTGAGCTTGTGACCCCTGATCTCCAATGGGAGATCTTGCCCTGGGCATGCTCAGATGAAGCAACAAAGGACTTAGTCCTTAAGACATCTGCTCGCCGCTGACCAGTACTGGCTACAATAGCAGAACCTGAATAGGCAGCAGCAAGTCTCTGCACAGTATTAGACCGGGCGAGACGCTGGGACCGATGTCTTTGCTGAGCAGGCTCCACTGCGGTTGGAGATGGATGGGGGACTGCAGCGGGACTGGTTCGAGACTCCCTTTGTGCAGCAGCGGGGACTCAAACCCTAACAGAGGGGTCTATAGGACAGATAATACCAAAAAGTGACACCATTCTAAAAACTGCAACCCTCAAGGTACTCAAGACCACATTCAAGAAGTTTATTAACCCTTCAAGGGTAGCAGGAAAAAATTGACTCCAACATTTGTTGTGTAATTTCTTCTGAGCATGCCAATACCCAATATCAGGTAGAAAACCACTTTTTGGGTGCACTGCAGAGCTCAGAAGGCAAGGCACGCCATTTGACTTTTTGAATGTAAAATTTTCTGGAATAATTAGCGGATGTCATATGTTATCCATGTAAACAGTGGAAAACCCCACAAGTCACCCCATTTTGGAAACTAGACTACTCAAGGAATGTATTTAGATGTGTGGTGAGCACCTTAAACCCCCAGGTGATTCAAAGAATTTTATAACATTGAGCCGTGAAAATAATAAAATCACATTTTCCCTACAAAAATGTTATTTTTGCCCCAAATTTTGTATTTTCATAAAGGTAATAGGAGAAATTGCACCATACAATTTGTAGGGCAATTTCTCCTGAGTATGCCGATACCCCATATGAGGGAGAAAACTACTTTTTGGGTGCACAGCAGGGCTTGGAAGAAAAGGAGCGTCATTTGACTTTTGAATGTAAAATTCCCTAGAATCATTAGAGGATGTCATGTCCCATTTTGAGAGCTCCTGATGTGCCTAATCAGTGTAACCCCCTCACAAGTGACCTCATTTTGGAAACTACATCACGCAAGGAATGTATTTAAATGTGTGGTGAGCACCTTAAACCCCCAGATGCTTTACAGAGGTTTATAACATTGAACCGTGAAAATAATAAAATCACATTTTCACCATAAAAATGTCATTTTAGCCCCAAATTTTGCATTTTCATAAGGGTAACAGGAAAAATGTCACCATATAATTTGTATTGCAATTTCTCCTGAGTATGTCAATACCCCATATGAAAACGGAAACTACTGTTTGGGCATATGGCAGGGCTTGGAAGAAAAGCAGTGTCATTTGACTTTTTGAGTGTAAAATTTCCTGGAATCATTAGTTGAGGTAATGTCCCGTTTGGAGAGCCCCTGATGTGCCTAAACAGTGGAAACTCCCCACAAGTGACCCCATTTTTGAAACTAGACTCCTCAAGGATTGTATTTAGATGTGTGGTGAGCACAATGAATGTTATATTAGACCCAAATTTTGCATTTTCATAAGGGTAACAGGAGAAATTGCACCATACAATACTCTATTTGTGGGGGAATACTACCTTTGAGGCATAGAAGGGAAAAGGCTCCATATTGAAGTTCAGATTTTGCTGGAATGGTTTGAGGGTGCCATGTCACATTGGCAGAGCCCATAAGGTGCTAGAACAACAGAAACACACTATATGTGTTCTCATTTTACAAACTACACTTCCCAATGAATTCATCTAGGGATGCAGTGATCATATTGACACCACATGTGCCTCACAGAATTTATACCATTCAGCAGTGAAGAAATAATAATTACATTTTTACCACTAAAATGTTTTTTTAGCCCCAAGCTTTTAATTTTTCTAAGGGCTACTAGAAATTTTTTTTACAAGAAATTGAGGTCCATTTTTTCTTAGTGAGGCAACACCCTACATGTAATCGGGAAATATTTTTTCAGGCACAACGCTCAGAAAGCAAGGAGCACCAGATTTTACTGTTATGGTTTGCAGGTGCCATTACCCATTGGGAGAGCCCATGAGGTGCCTGAACAGCAGAACCCCCATAAGTGACTCCATTTTACATACTACACCTCTCAATGAATTCATCTACAGGTGTAGTGATCATATTGACACCATGAGTGCGTCACAGAATTTTATAATATTGGACAGTAAAGAAAAATTCACTACATTTTTACCACCCAAATTTTTTTTTAGCCCCAGATTTTACATTTTCACAAAACAAGTGGGTTAAAATTGCACCATAATTTATAACACAATTTCAACTGAACGTGGCAGTACCCCATATGTGGCTGAACAGTACTGTTTAACCAGATGGAGAGATGGAGGAACGCAGCGCTATTTGCCTACTCGAGGTCAGATTTTCCTACAACAGTTTGTGGACTCCATATACAGAGCCCCTAATTGCTAGAAGAGCAGAATCTCCCCTCAAATGACCCTATTTTGTAATTTATACCCCTTTGGGAATTTATTTACAGGTGTAGTAACAATTTAGACTCCATGGGTATTTTACAGAAACAAGCAGCGATGAATGTTGCTGACTGAAAATTGCAAACTGTCGTAGTCACCAGTATGCTGTAGTGACCAGTATGTTGCAGTCACCAGTATGTTATGTCCAACCCGTGCTTCTGGAGACACATGCAACTGTAAGTTAGGCATGCTCTCATCGCTTCAGAAATGCCAAAAATATGGATGCTATATATGGTTGTTATATGTGGTACACTGTGGGGCTCAGAAGGGAGGGGGCATTTGGATTTGGGAGCGGAGAATTTGCTCAATTTCTTTTGGAGGGTGAGGAGCCATTTTGCCTTTCCAGAGCCTTTGTACTACCAATAACATGGAAGCTCTCTATATTTCCGTTAACATATGACAGATCTGAATGGGGACTTGCTTTTTTTGTGGATTGAGTTGAAGCTTTTATTGGGAACATTTTCCATAATGTTTGTGATCAAATTTATCCGGCGCTGTACGCTGAGCACTTTCTTTGGGGTTTCCATCTAAATCTCTGAGTGACGTGATTCAGAAAAAAATCCCCGAGGGAGCCATTCACTTTAATGATTTTTGGATAAAATGGTATGTGGTCAATTTGAGGAGCGCTATGGCAATAGAGCACACTGTTATAAGTTGATAGTGAACAGTCTTTTAATAGACCACTATGCGTTTTTGCAGCAGACCGCTGCCTTCCTCAAGTGGAAGGGTGCATAACCCTTCCAGGTGAGAGGCTAATCCCCCCACCTCCTCTTGAAATATTCCCACCTAACCACTAGGTGCTTCTGATGCTGCGCTCTTCCATGTTAATTTTTTACATTCAGTATAATGAGGCAGAAGAGTTACTTTGGACTCCGTGTGACCTCTGTTCAGCGGTGTCCTTCTTTTCAGAAGTGCACAAAACTGTGGCCAGTAGCACTTTTATGCAAAGACGGACAATGCCGGATCACAGGTCAAATGGCATCCACAGTGCCTCCATCTGTCTCATTATAGGGAATCTTCCTCCAGGGGTTCTGTCTGAATTTCAGTGACTTACACAGAAACCCCGAGATGTAAGCGCTCAGCACAGAGTGCAGGATAAATGTGCGCTGAGCCTTACTGCGATCTTTGGAAGGCAGAATGAAAAAATTAACAGCATGTGAAGAATTGGTTTTATTTATTTTTTACGTTATTCCTCGAGCAGTAGAAGTGATTAGGCAACTTTATTCAGTTTGGTGCGATTACAGCGATATCCGATTCATATCAGGTTTTGCTGCTATCACACACTAAAAGGAGCTTTTATTGCAAAAACTTTTTTTGTGTCACCATATTTTGAGAGCTATAGTTTTTCCATATTTTGGCCAACAGAGTGATGTGATGGCTTGGTTTTTGTGGGACGAGTTGACGTTTTTATTGGTACCAATTTGCAGACACATGACAATTTTTATCACTTTCTATTCCGATTTTTGGGAGGCAGAATGTTCAAAAACCAGCAATTCAGGATTTTTTTTAGGGGGGATTGTGTCATTCTGCATGTGGTAAAATTGATAAGCCAAGTTTGTTCTTCGGGTCAGTATGATTACTGCAATACCTCATTTATATCTTTTTTATGTAAAATAAAAACATCGCTTTTTTCTGAGAGCTAAAACTTTTTTATTTTTCCACTGATGGAGCTATATGGCAGCTTGTTTTTTGTGGGACAAGATGACGTTTTCAGGGGTTTCATATTTATTTATATCCTTTTTTTGGTCGCATTTTATTCCACTTTTGTTTGTTGGTATGATGATGAAGTATTGTTTTCTATCTTGTTCTTTATTTATTTTTATGTTGTTCACTTAAGGGGTTAACTAGTGGAACAGTTTATTAGGTCAGGCCATTCTAGACATGGCAATACAAAATATGTGTACTTTTTTTGTTCATTTTTAATTTTTTATGCAAATATTTATTTATGGGTGCAATATCTTTTGATTATTTTATTATTATTTTTTATTTTTTACAATTATTTAAAAAAAATGTTTTACCTTTTGTAACTTTTTTACTTTGTCCCACTATGGGACTATCATGTTTTGCAGGCTGATCACTTGTATAGTATGCAGTAGCTCTACACTGACAGAAAAAGTTGCTGATCATGCACTGTGCATGATCAAGCACCTTTCCTAGCTCTGGAGACCCAAATGACGTCATGATGATATCGCGTCACCATGGCAAAGATTGGGACCCGAGTCACACCGCGGGGTCTCCGATCCAAGGGCAGAGGTGCTGTCATCCCTCTGCCTGCTCCCGGGATGCTGCAATCACGTTTGATCGCAGCATTCAAGGGTTTAAAGTGCAAGGAGTGTGTAAGGTTCTTTGTCTCTGTTGACATGTTCCTTGAAACTCAGTTTTCCGTCGGCCATTTTGCTTTCTGTCTTTCTGCAGCTCTTGCCCTCAGTTAATATGGAGTTTCCAGTTTTCATGTTCCCGCCCTGATTCTTCCCTCTTGCTTCTTAAGCAGCCTCAGCTGAACAATCAGTGCTCCTGAATCAAGCCTCAGTCAGTCTGTGACCTGACTCCTGGAAGCCTTGGACTTGTACTCCAGCTATTCCCTATTGAGGAACCTTGGAACACTTTTGGACTCTGGAAACCTGCTGTTTGGTGAATCCATGTTTGCAGAGGAATTACGGTACAGAGAAGAGATCCTGAACCTGCTTTGGAGATTTATTGTAGTGCTTGAAGTTACTCTGGCCTGCTGTGTCTCCTGTCGCTGTTCCTGCAAACTGTGTGAACTTTTCAGCATGCTTGTATGAAGTAATACAAGTCATTTCATTTCAACCTATGTCTCCTGTGTTTTCCTCGCACCCAAGCACAAGACGCTATAGGAACTGTACACTATACATGACAGAGTGGTGCATGACTGATCCTGCAACATAGTGGCGGGTGTCAGCTGTGAGAATCAGCTGACATCCGTCGACGATCGCGCATGCACAGCCTGTGTGCGCGCCCAATCGCCTGCACTTAATAATCTATCTCTGGTCAATAAGGCCCAGGGCACAGGGATGTATTATGACACCTGTGGCGACAATGCATTACTGTGTTCTGACCACGGGGAGAAAGAGTGGGCATTATGTGGTATGAGCCATGGTCCATGCAATCTTTCTAAAGAAAGCCGGGCCAGCAGACGAGAGCATCCACTAACCCTGTATCTCTTCAACGCCCAATGTGAGAAAGGGGTTAAAATTGCATAGACAAGGCAAAGTGGTCTGTTTTTATTACTCTCCCCTCAAATTCACATAGAATTCAACTTTTAAACATTATTAGATGGGACCTGTTACTATATTTAACAATACAAACTGTATGCATTATTACATAAATCTTATAAACCCAGTGAGTCTGATGCATTTACTTTGACATTCCATGTTAGATTGGCTGTATTATCCTTTATTCTCATTGAGTGAGTTTTTTTTGTCCAGCTTTAGATGGACTCCTACAGTAAAAGGCTCATCTTAACATCAGGATTGTACAGCCATTCTGATGTGGATTTTCAAAATAATATAACTAACCTTATCAGGTTACCTAGTGTATCCAAATTTACATTGTGAAATATGTTGACTGATCTGCTTTAAAGACATTGTCCCACAAACAAAATACATTTTAATTAATAGATCTTGAAATAATAATATGATTTATAGACTCTGCAATGCTCCTCTGAAAAATTATCTCTGCAAAATGTTTCTTCAGAGAGGAAGAGGACTTGAACTCTAGTACCACCTATTGGAAGTAACAATCCTAATAGTCAATATAAACCCTTTACCGAGCCTTGTCACATGACTTAAGAATAAAGCCAGTCTTGTGACAAGGCTCGTTAAAGGGTTGGTATTGATATTGTCTTTTAAGATTTCTGCTTCCAGTAGGTACCATTAGAGTTCATGTCCTCTTCCTCTCTGAAGAGACAATTTCTCAGAGGAGCATTCCATGGCCTATAAGTCTCCTTACCAAGGCATGTCAGGCATGTCACTCTCCATAAGGAGAAACGTTACCCTTAAAACTATCTCAGCACAAAATTTTTTTTTAGCACATTTAATTTTGAAACTTACTATTATTACAAGTTTCCAGCATTTCGCAATAAAATACACAGTAATAACTAAACAAATAAAAACATTATCGGTACAAAGATCAGTGAAAATCTTTTCTCATTTGTATTACCATACTTACTTCATCAGATCAATGTTTCATTATTCCATTCTTCATGACTCATAAACTAATCTGAATCCATGTATGGCATATGCTTACATAAAGAAGTCAATGCTATAAAATATCTACAATATTTTTATTAGTTCTAATCCATTCCATTACATGGCTATTGCATTTCAGAGCATAGTATCAAAAATGTAAACTATGAAAGAGTTATAACGTAATATTATGAACTTTTATTTAATTATTACTCTTTATTTTCAGACTTTGGAAATTTATATCAAGCACAATATTTTACCATTAAATAGCACTGTGCTGGTAATACCACCGATGATATTTTTGGACAGTTACAATAAGGTTTTTTTTCTAAAAGGAAATGCCAAAATGGCTGTTCACTTGGAGACATTTATTTTTATACATTTATGTTTACACAGGATATATGCATAATGCAATTACAAAAAGAAATTGCGCAATTTTGCAAGTTTTCTTAGTCTATATTTGTCCTTTAAGCAGCATATTTTGTACAGATCTAGTCTCCATAACCGCAAGCATTGATGCTGTGAAACATGTTATGATCTGTATCAATTTTAAGACACTGTTTTCTTTTCACATGCCTGACAGGGTGGGTGTTGTTTAAGCATACATTGTATTATAGCTGCAGCGATAATATCACGAAACACAAAATATTACTTTTTGCTCTGGAACAACACAACTTTCAAAGGAATTACAATTCACAGAAATCATATTGGCAGTGCAATCAAAGCATTGAGTCCATTAACGCATTTCTAATCTCTCTCCAGAAATCAGGCACAATGCTGGAAGCACAAGGAATGTCTAAGTTATTTGCAAAAAGGTATGATGTTGTTATCTTAATGATTATTAAGTGTATGTACTCTCTTGAATTTAGTAAGTAAGGCTTTTAAAATAGTTTTTTCATATTTATGGACAAGTTCAGACAATGGTAAAAATCTCTTCACCTTAAAATACTTGTCCTACTAACTTTATCTTTATATATTTCTGAAATCCAACTTTTTTAGTTTTTTTTGGTGCATATTTAGTATAAGTAATATTTATATTTGCATCTTCACATTTAAAAATCTTGCTACAATATATATACAGTGAAGGAAATAATTATTTGATTCCTTGCTGATTTGGTAACTTTGCCCACTGGCAAAGACTTGAACAGTCTATAATTTTAAGGATAGGTTAATTTTAACATTAAGAGATAGAATATCAAAAATAAAATACAGATAATCACATTATATAAATTATATACAATCATTTGTAATTTTGCAGTGAGAAATAAGTATTTTATCCCCTACCAACAATTAAGAGTTCTGGCTCCTACAAACCAGTTAGACACTCCTAATCAACTTGTTACCTGCATTAAAGACAGCTGTCTTACGTAGTCACCTTTATAAAATACTCCTGTCCACAGACTCAATTAATCAGTCAAGCTCTAACCTCTACAACATGGGCAAGACCAAAGAGCTTTATAAGGATGTCAGGGACAAGATCATAGACCTGCACAAAGCTGGAATGGACTACAAAGCCATAAATAAGACGCTGGGTGAGGAGACAACTGTTGGTGCAATAGTAAGAAAATGGAAGAAATACAAAATGACTGTCAATCAACATCGATCTGTGGCATCATGCAAAATCTCACCTCATGGGGTATCCTTTATCATGAGGAAGGTGAGAGATCAGCCTAAAAATAAACAGGGGGAACTTGTTAATGATCTCAAGGCAGCTGGGACCACAGTCACCAAGAAAACCATTGGTAACACATTACGCCGTAAAGGTTTAAAACCCTACAGTGCCAGCAAAGGTTCCCCTGCTCAAGAAGGCACATGTGCAGGCCCATCTGAAGTTTCCCAATGAACAATTGGATTGTTCTGTGAGTGATTGGGAGAATGTGCTGTGATCAGATGGCATTAACTCAACTCACCATGT
This sequence comes from Oophaga sylvatica, assembly GCA_033576555.1. NCBI lineage: Eukaryota > Metazoa > Chordata > Amphibia > Anura > Dendrobatidae > Oophaga > Oophaga sylvatica. The sequence continues at coordinate 512,249,525 of JARQOD010000002.1, read as the reverse complement.
TTTAGGCGTGAGGATTCTCCCTCTGCACGGGATAGATCCCAAGCATTTTCTGGTACTGTGGTCTCCCATTCAAGTCCAGCCACTGCCATTGCTGCTCAGCACAGACATCAGTCCCAGCGTCTTGTTCAGGCTCGTGGTATACAGTTGGTTACTGCTGGCTCTCCAGCCAAGTCTTTAGTAACCAGTGATATACAGGTGCAGCCTTACGCTCTGGAGTCTAAGTCTAGAGATTACCTTACTGAGCATGTCCGTAATGTGGCATCTTCTTATTGGTGGTCGGTTGTTAGCTGCTCTGATGATGTGCCAGCTCCGGATTGGCCCGCGAGCGATGCCTCAACCGACTGGGCGTGAGTGTTTGGGGTGGAGTCTAGCATATAAAAGGCTTGGGCGCGCTAGTGTAATTTATGTTTTGGTGTGTGTGGGTGGATACTCTACCCCTCTGCATGTTTTCTAGTGTCTATCTGTGCTCAAAGACTTTACACATTGGCAGGCAGGTAACACACTTATGCGGGTTTGTTCTCATGGTTCAACGCCTGAGTCTGTAGCCGGCTACATGCTTAGGGTGCTGTTCAAGCATAAATTCAGTAGCGTCAGGACAGGGGTAACTACCGCTTGGCTTAGCATCTGTTTCGTTCATGTGTGCGGTTAGCACAGTTCAGTTACAGAGAAAGCTCAACCCTTATGCTCTTTTCAGTAAAGGTGACAGGGTATTCTATCTAGCGTCATAACAGTTCTTGCTCTTGGCACAGCTTCTGCGCCATTCGTATGTGCAGTTAGCACAGTTTAGTCGCAGAGCAAGCTCAATCCATGTGCTAACATCCCTGTGACATTTAACAGGGTGAAGTATTTAGCATTCTCAAAGCAGTACCTGAGCTTGGTACTCTGCGTTCCGTTCACACTGTGTGGCGTTAACACAGTGTGCTTAAGGTAACGCTCGCTGTTTTGTTCATTATTTCCACTAGCAGCCAATTCATTTCTGCATGGTGGACCCGGGGTTGCGATTACACTTTATTTTTATATTTTATTTAGTGCAATCTGCCAACACTAACACCATGTTTGGAGGAAGAGAAATGCTGCCTATGACCCAAAGAACACCATCCCCACTTTCAAGCATAAAGTTAGAAACATTATGTTTTGGTGGTGTTTCTCTGCTAAGGGCACAGGACTACTTCACCGAATCAATGGGAGAATGGATGGACCAATGTACTGTAAAATCCTGATTAACAACCTACTTTCCTCTTCCAGGACATTAAAATGGGTCATGGCTGGGTCTTCCAGCAAGACAATGACCCAAAACATACAGCCAAGGCAACAAAGGAGCGGCTCAAAAAGAAGTACATTAAGGCCATGAAGTGGCCTAGCCAATCTCCAGACCTTAATCCCATAGAAAACTTATGGAGTGAGTTGAAGCTCCGAGTTGCCAAGTGACTCAAAATCTTAATGATTTAGAGATGATCTGCAAAGAGGAGTGGACCAAAATTCCTCCTGACATGTGCGCAAACCTCATCATCTGTCATGGGTGCATCGCCATGAAGATCGTCGCGATTGCACATTCTGACTTCTCACAGCTGAGCTGCTGTTTCTTTGTTTTTTGGTAATGAGAGAGTTAATTTTTCCTAGCTCTTTGCTAAGGCTAGGTGCAGCCTCGCCCGGCTGCTTTTGATTATGTTCTAATTAGTTTCCTTTATATTTCTGCCAGTCTGGGTGTTAGACGCCGGTGAAAGCATTCATGTAGTCTAGCAGACTGGATCGGTTCTGAGAATATTTAAGCTAAGAGCTCCTTAGTTGTTTTTACTCTTACAGCTTATAGTTTTTCTCTGAGACCTTAGGTGTTCCTACTGTGTGTGAGTGTTGTATGTAAGACTTTATTTACTTTATTTCTTGTCTTTGTTGTTTGTCTTTCTGTTCATTAACCGTTACCTGTTCATTCCCTTTGGTGGTATTCAGGGTCCTTCTTAGGACTAGAATACAGTTGGCAGGGATTGATAGGAGACAGGGTTTACGCTGGTGGCCTGGACCTCTGTACCTTTAACAGTACTCCAGGTAGAGGGATTAGTTAGGACCCCAGTTTAGGGTCAGCATAGACCCCGGTCACCCTCTAGCCGGAGACAGCGTATAACGGATTCCGTATTGACCCACTGGACATTCTGTCAGGTAAATCTATGTTATCATATATCTATGCGCATGTTATATTGTATGTTGCCCTTTTGATATAGATTACTATCATCACATATATATATATCTGCTATACAGCGTGACATTTTCACCGGCCCTACTAAAGATTCTCCCCAGCTGTCATGGATCCAGTAGCCCAGCTGGCCCGGCAGTTGCAGGGGTTGTCCATGGAATTTGCAGACATTAAGTCCAAGGTTTTGTCCCTCCCGGAGCAAACCAGATCTGAACCTAAGGTTGCTCTCCCGGACAGGTTCACTGGTGGGCGGGACAAATTTTTTACTTTCCGGGAGGCATGTAAATTGTACTTTCGGCTGCGGCCTCGGTCATCTGGGAGTGAAGAGCAGAGGGTGGGAATTGTTATCTCGCTCTTACAAGGGGACCCTCAATCTTGGGCATTCTCTATTCCTCCAGGCTCCCCAGATCTCCAGTCAGTGGATCGATTTTTTACTGCCCTGGGTCTGGTATATGATGATCCGGATCGAGTTTCCCTTGCTGAAACAAGGTTACGTAAAATACGGCAAGGAAATCGTCCAGCGGAGGAATATTCTTCTGAGTTCCGTAGATGGGCAACAGATACTCAGTGGAATGACCCAGCTCTTAGGAGCCAGTTTTGTCAAGGGTTGTCTGACAAATTAAAAGATGTGTTGGCTCAGTATGATTCTCCTCCATCACTGGAGGCTGCTATGGCCCTCGCTATTCGCATTGATAGACGACTTCGGGGAAGACGCGAGGTAACTCCGCCCCCCATGATGACTCCACCTACTACTAAAGTCCCTTATACTGAGGTTCCCCTGGTCTGTTCTGAGGAACCCATGCAGTTGGGAGGGACATCATTTTGTAGGAGGGAATCGGCGGTGCGCCGCAAGACTAGAAGGTGTTTCTTTTGCGGGAGAGAGGGACATTTTGTTGGGGGGTGTCCATCCCGGACCTCTTTGAGCCAAGGAGTTAACCTGGGAGTGTGTATTTCGTCCCAAATCCCTCTCAGTTTCTCGTGCCTGCGGAGGTGGTGATTGGTACTAGAACTGAGAGGATTTCTGTTTTTCTTGATAGTGGGTCCGGGGCTAATTTGGTGGACGCTCAGTTTGCCCAGGTGCATGGTATGCAACTGAGTGTATTGGCCAAACCGGTCCCTATAGTCTCTATTGATTCTAGACCTCTTGGTCAAGGTAGCTTGGTACAAGCTGTTCATAACATAGATCTTCGAGTAGGGGCAATACATAAAGAGCAATTGTCTTGTTATGTGTTGGAGGGTCTACCTACTCCTATTGTGTTGGGACTTCCTTGGTTGGCTAAACATAACCCAGTGATTGATTGGCAATCCAGAAAGATAAGCCAGTGGGGTGAATTTTGCAAGAATAACTGCATGAGCACGGTCATCGGTGCGGTTGTGCCTAGGACTTTGTCTCCTTTTCTGGAGGACTTTGGGGAGATGTTCTCAGAGGAGGGGTGTAAAGAGTTTCCTCCTTATCGCGCATATGACTGCTCAATAAAGTTGCTTCCTGATGCCTTATCTCGTACTTTCCCAAGGGCCGGGAAGACGGATGATCGGTTCCTATTCCTCAGGAGGGAGTTGTAGTGTCAGCTGTATGCTCTGAGCTTGAGGGGGAGGTATTGGGGGCTCAGGGGGACGCCCCTGTGGGACTTCCAGGGAGACTGATAGTTCCAGATCGCTTAAGACTGAAGGTTACGGGGAACCGTTACAAACGGATGGCTGATAGGAGGAGAGTTTCTGGTCTAGATCTGAAGGTGAACGATCTGGTTTGGTTGTCTACCAGGAATATAAAACGTAAAGTTTCCTCCTGGAGGTTGGGTCCCAGATTCATCGGGCCGTACAGGATCAGTTCCATAATTAATCCTGTGGCATTTCGTCTGGACCTCCCTCCTACGTTTAAAATTCATAATGTGTTTCACAAGTCATTACTTAAAAAGTATGTGGCACCAGTCATACCGTCACCTCTACCTCCTTCAGTGGTGGTCTATGATAACGTGGAAATTCATGGGTCGAAAATCATTGACTCACGTCTCAGTCGCCGATCCCTTCAGTACTTAGTTCAGTGGAGGGGGTATTGTCCTGAGGAGGGGACGTGGGTCCCTGCGTCTGATGTTAACGCAGATCGATTGGTTCGGACCTTTCACACAACTCACCCGGACAGACCTGGTCATGAGGGTCCGGAGGCCCCTCGTAGAAGGTGGGGTACTGTCATGGGTGCATCGCCATGAAGATCGTCGCGATTGCACATTCTGACTTCTCACAGCTGAGCTGCTGTTTCTTTGTTTTTTGGTAATGAGAGAGTTAATTTTTCCTAGCTCTTTGCTAAGGCTAGGTGCAGCCTCGCCCGGCTGCTTTTGATTATGTTCTAATTAGTTTCCTTTATATTTCTGCCAGTCTGGGTGTTAGACGCCGGTGAAAGCATTCATGTAGTCTAGCAGACTGGATCGGTTCTGAGAATATTTAAGCTAAGAGCTCCTTAGTTGTTTTTACTCTTACAGCTTATAGTTTTTCTCTGAGACCTTAGGTGTTCCTACTGTGTGTGAGTGTTGTATGTAAGACTTTATTTACTTTATTTCTTGTCTTTGTTGTTTGTCTTTCTGTTCATTAACCGTTACCTGTTCATTCCCTTTGGTGGTATTCAGGGTCCTTCTTAGGACTAGAATACAGTTGGCAGGGATTGATAGGAGACAGGGTTTACGCTGGTGGCCTGGACCTCTGTACCTTTAACAGTACCTCCAGGTAGAGGGATTAGTTAGGACCCCAGTTTAGGGTCAGCATAGACCCCGGTCACCCTCTAGCCGGAGACAGCGTATAACGGATTCCGTATTGACCCACTGGACATTCTGTCAGGTAAATCTATGTTATCATATATCTATGCGCATGTTATATTGTATGTTGCCCTTTTGATATAGATTACTATCATCACATATATATATATCTGCTATACAGCGTGACATCATCAACTACAAAAACCGTCTGACTGCTGTGCTTCGGAGGAGGAAGGCAACTTAGGTAATGGCACAAGATGTATCATCTTAGAAAACCTATCACAGATTACCCAGATAACGGTCATTCTCTGAGAGACAGGGAGGTCGAAAATAAAATACATAGAAATATGGGTCCATGGCCTCTTGGGTACAGGTAATGGCATTAACAAACCACTAGAACGAGAGCAAGTCCCACAGGACTGCACAAAGTCCCTGATGTCACGAGACAAAGTAGGCCACCAAAAGGACTGACTCACCTAGTCTCTGGTACCAAAAATCCCGGGATGACCAGCCAACGCGGAACAATGAATCTCACACATCACACTCTTCTTCCACTGGTCTGAGACAAACAATTTCCCAACAGGGCAACGTTCAGGTTTATCCTCCAGACACCCCTCCAGAGCTAGTCTCAAATTGGGCGAGATGGCGGAAAGAACTACATCCTCTTTCAAAATAACAGCAGGATCAGATAACTCAGGAGAATCCGCAAGAAAACTCCTCGAGTGGGCATTCGCCTTAACATTCTTAGTGCCAGGAAGAAAAGAAACCACAAAATTAAAACGTGTGAAAAACAAGGCCCACCTGGCCTGTCTAGGATTAAGTCGCTTGGCTGATTCGAGATAAACCAGGTTCTTATGGTCTGTGAGGACCACCACCTGATGTTTGGCTCCTTCCAGCCAATGTCTCCACTCTTGAAAGGCCCACTTCATGGCCAATAACTCCCGATTACCCACGTCATAATTGCGTTCAGTTGGAAAAAATTTTCGAGAGAAAAAGGCACAAGAGTTACTCTTAGAGGTCTCTGGATCCCTTTGGGACAAAACGGCACCTGCCCCAATCTCAGAGGCATCAACCTCCACCTGAAACAGCAGAGAAACATCAGGCTGCCGTAGAAATGAATCTCTGCTTAAGTTCCTGAAACGCAGAAACTGCCTCAGGAGGCCAATTCACCACATCGGAATCCTATGTCAATGCTAGCACAGATCGTGGGCATTTAACCCCTCTGATGCCGCTGTCAGTAATGACAGCGACATAGAGAAGCATCGCTTCCCTCAGAACAACGTGATGCGATCGCATTGTTCTGATGGTCTCCATGGAGACACCGAGATGGCCGCGAGGTCCTTCCAGGTCCTGCAGGGAAGGTGGCTTGTGAGTGTCTGCTGAAAGCAGGTGCAGGCATGCCTCCTTCCCTGCCTGTCAGATTGCTGTGCAGTGTCAGATCAGCAACCTGATATTATATAGTGATATCCCATAGTGGGACAATGTAATAAAGTTAAAAAATATGTATTTTAATGTGTAAAAACATTTTTTTAAAAATCCCCAAATACAGAAAAAAAAATTAAAATAAATATTTTACCAATAAATACATTTATTTATGTAAATTAAAAAAAATCAATAAAAGTACACATATTTGTTATCGCCGCATCCGTAACGACCCACTCTATAAAACTGTTCCATTAGTTAACCCCTTCAGTGAACACCGTAAAAGAATAAATAAAAAACGAGGCAAAAAACAATGCTTTATCATCATACTACCGAACAAAAAGTGCAATAAAATGCGATCGAAAAGACGGATGTAAAAATGGTACATCTGAAAACATAATTTTGTCCCGCAAAAACAAGCCATGATACAGCTCCATCAGCAGAAAAATAAAAAAGTTATAGCTCTCAGAATAAAGCGATACAAAAATAATTTTTTCTATAAAATAGTTTTTATTGTGCAAAAGCACCAAAACATAAAAAAATATATAAATGAGGTTTTTCTGTAATCGTACTGACCCGAAGAATGAAGCTGCCTTACCAATTTTAACACATGCAGAGCGGTATAAAAAAAGTAATTCCTGAATTGCTGGTTTTTGTTCATTCTGTCTCACAAAAATCGGAATAGAAAGTGATCAAGAAATTTCATGTGCCCGAAAATGGTACCAATAAAAACATCAGCTCGTCCCACAAAAAACAAGCCAGAACATGACTCTGTCGGACGAAATATGAAAAAATTATAGCTCTCAAAATATGGTGATGCAAAAACTAGTTTTCGCAATAAAAAGCTTTTTTTAGTGTGTGACAGCAGCCAAACATAAAAACCCAATATAAATCTTGTATTGCTATAATTGCACGACCCGAAAAATAAAGTTGCCTAAACACTTATACAGCATGAGCAAAGGCATAAAAAGAAATAAAACAAATTTTTTAACATGCTGTTGATTTTTTTCTTTCTGCCTCCCAAAGATCGTAGTAAGATTCCGCGCACATTTATCCAGAGCTTTGCACTGAGCGCTTACACCCGGGTTTCCTTGTAAATCTCTGAAATATGTGATTTAGACAGATCCCCGGTGGAAGATTCCCTATAATGAGGCAGATGGAGGCACTGTGGATGCCATAGCACCTATGATCCGGGGGTGTCCTTTTTTAGGATTGCATAAAAGTGTCATCGTGACACCACTGAAAAGGGACCAGACGGAGTTCAGAGTAACTCTGCTGCCTCACTATAGTGAATGGATCCATCGGTGGTTTCATCTGAATCATCACTCAGAGATTTAGATGGAAACCCCAAAGTAAGTGGTAAGTGTAGAGTGCCGGATAACTGTGATCCCAAACGTTATGTAAAATTTTCCCAATAAAAGCTTCCACTAAATCCACAAAAAAAGCAAGTCTATACTCAGATCTGTCATCTGTAACATAAATATTTGGATTTTCCACGTTACTGGTAGCACAAAGGCTCTGGAAAAGCTAAATGGCTCCTCACCCGCCAAAAGAAATTCAGCAAATTCTCCGCTCCCAAATCCAAATGCCCCCTCCCTTCTGAGCCCCAGTGTGCCTAAAGAACATTTAGCCCCCACATGTTTGGCATTTCTGTAGTAATGACAGCCCGCCTAATTTACAGGTGCATGTCTCCAGAAACACAGGCTGGGCATAACATACTGGTCACTACAGCGCACTGTTCACTACAACGGCAGTTTGCAATTTTCACTCCGCAGCATCCACTGCTACCTGTTTCTGGAAAACACCCACGGAGTCAAAATCATCACTACATCTGTAGATAAATTTCCAAAGGGTTATAACTTCCAAAATGGGGTCACTTGAGGGGGATTCTGCTTTTCTAGCACTTAGGGGCTCTTTATATGGAGTCCGCAAACTAGTCTAGGAAAATCTGGGTTCCAGGAGGCAAATAGCGCTCTGTCACTCCCGAGTCACTCCGTATGGCAAAGTGGTAAAACTGTAAATTACTTTTTCTTCACTGTCCAATGGTATAGTGATTTGTGATACACCTGTGGTGTCAATATAATCACTGCACCCTGTTAGGATTTGCAGATCGCACCAAATATAAATTATGATAAGGTGTGATCGCAACCCAGGGTCCACTGTGCGGTGATGGAGAAACCGCAGCTAGTAGATATTGGTGGAGCAACGCTGCGAGCAAGCACTGTATACACACCGAATTAAATGTCACTCGGTGTGAACAGAGTGCAAAGTGACTGACTCTGTTACTTCACAGAGCAGTATCAAACTGAGAGAACTCTAAACCGTGCCCTGTTAGACATCACAGGCGCACAGTAGTAATGACGCTAGTTGGGGCCCCTATAACTCACCCCCGATTATGCTGGTAACTGAGCCTGCCCTGTCACACGGTTTGTGAAACTTGAACATGCGACGCCATCGCCTGGTGAAGGTGCTAGGCTCCAGCAGGCATTCCCACCCTACACTGCCTGACAAGGACCTAACTCACATTGCTAGTAACAGCACATTTGCATACAGGGTAGTAACAGTCCCAACTACACACACACAGCAAACACAAGTAATCTTAGCGCGCCGAGGGGCACCCCAAACATCCTTTTATAGACTGCGCTAAGTCCAATCAGACAGGACCTTGCTCACGGGCCAATCCGGAGCAGGGCCTGGAACTGAGCAGCTGACAACCGACCACCAATTAAAGGTCGCCACCTCACAAGCATGCTCAGTAGCGCAAATCCTGGACTTAGCCTTAAGAACGACTGCTAGCTGCTGTCTATTTTTAGTTACTGTAGCTGCACCTGGAGAGGCAGCAGTAACAACTTGCACAGCCAGAGTCTGAGCAAGATGCTGAGACCGACATCTTTGCTGAGCAGCATCCACTGTGGTTGAGACAGAATGGAAGACCACAGGAGAAGACAAGACTTGGGATCCACTCTGTGTAGAGGGAGAATCCCGGCGCCTAACACACCCCTAGATGAATTCATTGAGATGTTTAATTGGTAAAAATGTGGTTACTTTTGGGAGATTCTGCTGTTCTGGCACATCAGAGCCTCTGCCAATGTAACATGGCACCTTCAAACAAGTGCATCAAAATCTGCACTGTAATATGGGGATACTTCCCTTCTGAGCTTTGCACTGTGCCTCAGAAGTAGTTTTCAACCACATATGGGGTATTGGTGAACTCAGGAGAGATTTCTCAACAAACTTTGGTGTCCATTTTCTCCTTTTGCCCTTGTTAAAATACAAAATTCGTAGCTAAAAAAGATTTTTGTGGGAAAAATTTTATTTTTTTTATTTTCATGGCTTACCATTATAAACTTCTGTGAAGTACTTGGTTGCTCAATACACATCTAGATAAGGTCCCAAAGGGGTCTAGTTTCCAAAATGGCATCACTTTGGGGGGTTTCCACTGTTTAGGCACATCAGCCGCTCTTCAAACACGACATGGTGTCTGCTAATTATTCCATCCAATTTTGCATTCAAAAAGTCAAATGGCGCTCCTTTCCTTCCAAGCCCTGCTGTGCACCCAAACAGCAGTATTCTGTATTGCCATACTCAGGAGAAATTGCAAAACAAATTGTATGGAGCAATTTCTCCTGTTACCCTTATGAAAATGCTAAATATGGAGCTAAAAAGATATATTTGGGAAAAATGTGATTTTTTTTAATTTCCAAGGCTCTATGTTATAAACTCTGTGATGCACCTGTGCATCAATACACATCTAGATTAGTTCAATAAGGGTCTAGTTTCCAAAATAGTGTCACTTATGGGAGGTTTCCACTTTTTAGGTACATCAGGGGCTCTTCAAAGGCGACATGACGTCCGCTAATTATTCCATCAAATTTTGCATTCAAAAAGTCAAATGGCGCACCTTTCCTTCCAAGCCCTGCTGTGTTCCCAAACAGTTGTTTTCCTCCATATATTGGGTATCGGCATACTCTGGAGAAATTGCACAACAAATCCTATGATGCATTATCTCCTTTTAACCTTATGTAAATGTAAAATTTGGAGCTAAAAATTTATTTGAGAAAAATGTCATTTATTTTATTTCAACGGCTCTACGTTATAAACTTCTGTGAAGCACTTGTGGATTCAAGTTGCTCAATACAAATCTAGATAAGATACCTAAGGGGTCCAGTTTCCATAATAGTGTCACTTGTGGGGGGTTTCCACTGTTTAGGCACATCAGGGGCTCTTCAAACACAACATGTCATCATGCCCGGGCACGGTGGCTCAGTGGATAGCACTACAGCCTTGCAGCGCTGGAGTCCTGGGTTCGAATCCACCTAGGACAACATCTGCAAGGAGTTTGTATGTTCTCCCCGTGTTTGCGTGGGTTTCCTCCGGGTACTCTGGTTTCCTCCCACACTCCAAAAACATACTGATAGGGAATCTAGATTGTGAGCCCCATTGGGGACAGCAACGATAATGTGTGCAAAACTGTAAAGCGCTGCGGAATCTGTTAGCGCTATATAAAAATAAAGATTATTATTATTATTATTTATTACATGTCAACTGCTAATTATTCCAGCATATTCTACACTCAAAAAGTCAAATGGCACTCATTCCCTTCTGTGCCCTGCTGTGTGCCCAAACAGTAGATTTCCGCCACATATGGGGTATCAACATGCTCAGAAGAAATTGCACATCAAAATGCTTAGTCCATTTTCTTCTGTTACCCTTGTAGAAGTAAAAAAATTAGGTCTAAAGGAAAATTTTTGTGAAAGAAAAGTGAATGTTTCTTTTTTCTTTCCACATTCCAAAAGTTCCTGTGAAGCACTTCAAGGGTTAATAAACTTCTTGAATGTGGGTTTGGGAACCTTGGGGGCGCAGTTTTTAGAATGGTGGCATTTTTGGGTATTTTCTGTCATATAGGCCCCTCAAAGTCACTTCAAGTGTGAGCTAGTCCCTAAAAAACAGGTTTTGCTAATTTTTTTGTAAAAATTAGAAATCGCTGGTCAACTTTTAACCCTTATAACTTTCTAACAAAAAAAATGTGTTCCAATAATTGTGTTGATGTAAAGTAGACATGTGGGAAATGTTATTTATTAACTATTTTGTATGATTTGACTCTCTGATTTTTGGGCATAGAAATTAAAACTTTGAAGATTGCAAAAGTTTAAAAATTTATTTTCACCAAATTTTTGCTTGTTTTTTTAACAAATAAACACAAATTATTTTGAAAAATGTTTACCACTATCATAAAGTACAATATGTCACGAGAAAGCAGTCTCAGAATCACCGAGATCCGTTGAAGAGTTCCAGAGTTATGACCTCCTAAAATGACACTGGTCAGAATTGTAAAAATTGGCATGGTCATCAAGGTGAAAACAGGCTTCATCTCAAACGGGTTAAGGGAAATCTCTAATCAGGTTTTTTCTATGTAATTTGAGGACAGAAGTTAAAACACACAATTCAACGATGTGTCACATGTCAGGCTATGTGCTGTTGTTTACTTACGTTGAAGGTATTATCACCTGGTCATTATCATTGCTTGGACTACAGAAGCTATAGCAACCCATGCCTCCTGGTCTGACTCTTTGAACTATTGCAGTGTTTCTCAACTCCTGTCCTCAGGACCCACCAACAGGTCATGTTTTCAGGATTTCTTTAGTATTGCAAAGGTGATGGAATTAATGCTTGAGCAGGTGATAAAATTATCACCTGTGCAATACTAAGGAAATCCTGAAAACATGACCTGTTGGTGGGTCCTGAGCACTGGAGTTGAGAAACACTGCACTATTGTGATAAGCAGCTGACTATCAATAGACAAAGTACATGGAGCTTGGTGAGAGTGGGGTTAGCTTTCTCAGCTCTGCTGCATGCTAAATCTAAATACTTTGTGTCAGAATGGCTGCATCCAGTAAACTAGTGATACATCATTGGATTCAGGGTCCATTTGCCTACATCATGATACGCTCAGATGAGGTAGAACAAAACATGCGGACAGATTCCCTTTAAAATTATTTTTCAATATATACTAGAGATGAGTGGATCTTTCGAAATTCTAATTTTCCGGCTTCATCGAATTTTCCCAACAAATTTGATGTGTAGGGATTACATTTGTGCAAATCTCAATACTAAAAAGTTGTCATTGCTCAGAAAATACATGTAGGGGAGATGAGAGAGAATGAGAAAGATAACACCCGCTGATCATAAGAGCTTACACTTTATAGAAAGGAGAGAGAAAGAGGACCTTGGTGACTGGAGAGAGACTTACCCAGTTACTGTGGTGATAGAAAATGACTGTGCAGTGCAAACTGTGTTTCACTGATAACCACTGATCTGTGATGGACCAGGTACTGATCACCACTGTACAAGGTATAATAATCCGCTAAATGTCATTGCCACAGAGGATTATGGGGAGACCAATGGGGCCATCCAAAAAGACTTAAATATGCTTTTGAATACTTCAGAAATGGTGATGGGCAAGTTTTATTTTTTTGCAAACTGTAAATCGAATCTCAAAGTTTTGAAATGTGCATGTAACTGTAAATTTCAGGAAATTTGACTCAAACTTGAGTCTCTTAGGATCAATATGCCCATCTCTAACATATACCATCACTGATATTAAGTAATTGTACCTTAAATTACCTTAAAAAAATAATTTGTTCATCTTTTCAGTTTTCTTCATGCTTAATGAAACATAAAATCTCAATTTTCTGTTCAAATTTCACAATGTACTATTAGATTTCATAAGCGGCTGTGGAGGTTTACCACAGTACATCCCTTACAAGCTTAGCAGATAATTATTTGTTTGCTTCTTATTGCCATTGGGATACATTAAGCATTAAAAACGGCAATAAACTTCTGCTGAAAACTCCTGCTAGACACCTAAAGGAACCAGATGTAAAAGAATCCAGTTAATGACAATGTGTTGACTGTAAACACCATTAAGTGTAGAAAAACGCAATTTACTCGGTAATGAAGACTCATGAGGCTGTAATAAACCTCATGTACCCTATATTTTTCTGATAGAATTTTCTAAAGCATCTGATAATAACAATTAGACCGCAATGTCCCATGTATACAGCGACTATAAACATTCCTCAGGTTTGTACAGTCATAGTTCCCTTGAGAGAGATGTAAAAATCATATTAGCATATTGTAAACAGCAGTTCAATCATCATTGGTTCTCAGCCTCGATGGTCACAGCTGTGAGTTTTGCCTGGCTGGTTATCAAAAATACAGGGGAACCTATGTTGTTGTTTTTTTTAACTATTTAGAGCAAAGGTGCCGGCTGATGAATTCTCCCATCAGCCACTCCTGCTCTCACTGTTACTAGTGGCAGTAGTCCCATCAGCCGTCTCCAGTGACCAAAGGTAAACTTTATACCTCTGATCATAGTTGTGCGCTCATTTGACAGCGTGGGAACCGCGGCTATCTGACCGGGGGTAATGATTTTACTGCCGATCAGAAACGGTAACAGCACATGACAGCATGGCAAACACTGGATGTTTGGGCCCCCCATACAAGTGATTATTTTAACTGTTGGGCGGAACATCCAGAGGTCCCCCGATCTTTACACAGTAGTGTTGAAATCTCATTTTTCTCCTTGTTCTTCATATTCATATATACAAAATAGTAATAGTGACTAACATTTCTGTACTGCGTTTGTACTGTTTTTAATATTTCTTTCCTTTACAGTTAATTAATGAGCAGTTTAAGCATAACTTTCTTATATACATGGTTAAGTACTTGGCTTAACCCCTCTCTGACATTAGACGTACTATCCCGTCCATAAAACCCATGCCATTCTGACCATGGACGGGATAGTACGTCATAGGCGATTAGCTGCGCTCCCCGGAGGGAGCGCAGCTAATCGCCGCCGGGTGTCAGCTGATTATCACAGCTGACACCCGTGACTGTGTGTCAGGAGCGGTCAAGGACCGCTCCCGGCACATTAACCCCTTGCACACCGCGATCAAACATGATCGCGGTGTACTGGGGGCACAGGGGAGGATCGCGCAGGGTGGGGGCTCCCTGCCGCCCCCCTGAGACCCTCAGAGCAGCGCAATGTGATCGCGCTGTTCTGAGGGCTTCCTCCCTCCCAGGAACCGGATCCAAGATGGCGCTGGGGTCCTGGAGGGAGGCGGCTTCCTCAGTGAGGAAGCGTCCTGCACTGCCTGTCACATCGCTGGTGTGACAGAGTGCTGTGCACACTGTCACACCAGCGATCTGATGAAATACAGTGATGTCCCACCCTGGGACAAAGTAAAAAAGTAAAAAAAAGTAAAAATAAACATGTGTAAAAAAAATCCAAAAAAAAAAAAAAAAAAAAAAATATTCCCAATAAATTCATTACTTATTGTAAATAAAAAAATAAAACAATAAAAGTACACATATATGGTATCGCCGCGTCCGTAACGACCCCCCCTATAAAACTGTCCCACTAGTTAACCCTTTTTGTGAACCCCTTAAAAAATAAAAAATAAAAACGAAGCAAAAAATCAGTGCTTTATCATCATACCGCTGAACAAAAAGTGGAATAACACGCGATCAAAAAGACGGATATAAATAATCATGGTACCGCTGAAAACGTCATCTTGTCCCGCAAAAAACAAGCCATCACACAGCATCATCAGCAAAAAAATAAAAAAGTTATAGCTCGCAGAATAAAGCGATGCAAAAATAATTATTTTTTATATAAAATTGTTTTTATTCTATAAAAGCGCCAAAACATAAAAAAATTATATAAATGAGGTATCGCCATAATCGTACTGACCCGAAGATATAAAACTGCTTTATCGATTTTACCACACGCGGAACAATAAAAACGCCTCACCCAAAAGAAATTCATGAATTGCTGATTTTGTTCATTCTAACCTCCCAAAAATCGAAATAAAAAGCGATCAAAAAATGTCACGTGCTCAAAATGGTACCAATAAAAGCGTCACCTCGTCCCGCAAAAATTAAGACCTCACATGACATTGTGGGCCAAAATATGCAAAAATTATAGCTCTCAAAATGTGGCGATGCAAAAAACTACTTTTTGCAATAAAAAGCGTCTTTTAGCGTGACAGCTGCCAATCATAAAAACCGCTATAAATAGTAAATCAAACCCCCCTTTATCACCCCCTTAGTAAGGGAAAAAAAAATAAATTAAAAAAATGTATTTATTTCCATTTTCCCATTAGGGTTAGGTTAGGGTTTCGGCTAAAGTTAGGGTTAGGGTTGGCGCTAAAGTTAGGATTA
The DNA here is from genome assembly GCA_033576555.1 of Oophaga sylvatica. Lineage (NCBI taxonomy): Eukaryota > Metazoa > Chordata > Amphibia > Anura > Dendrobatidae > Oophaga > Oophaga sylvatica. The sequence goes on along the minus strand of JARQOD010000002.1, from coordinate 512,233,943 downwards.
GGGTTAGAGTTAGGATTAGGGTTAGGGTTGGGATTAGGGTTGGGACTAGGGTTAGGGGTGTGTTGGGGTTAGGGTTGGAGTTAGAATTGGGGGTTTCCGCTGTTTAAGCACATCAGGGGCTCTCCAAATGTGACATGGCGTCTGATCTCCATTCCAGCCAATTCTGCATTGAAAAAGTCAAACGGTGTTCCTTCACTTCTGAGCTCTGCCATGCGTCCAAACAGTAGTTTATCCCCACATATGGGTATCAGCGTACTCTGGACCCCAAGAGTTATTGTGAAATTTGTCCTATTTCTTCTGTTACCCTTGGGAAAATAAAAACTGGGGGCGAAAATATTATTTTTGTAAAAAAAAATAAGATTTTTTTGTTTTTACGGCTGTACATTATAAACTGCTGTGAAGCACTTGGGGCTTCATAGCGCTCACCACACATCTAAATAAGTTCCTTGTGGGGTCTATTTTCCAAAATGGGGTCACTTGTTGGGGATTTCCACTGTTTAGGCGCATCAGGGGCTCTCCAAATGCGACATGACGCCCCCAGACCATTCCATCAAAGTCTGCAATCCAAAACGTCACTACTTCCCTTTCCGAGCCCTGACATGCGCCCATACAGTAGTTTTCTCCCACATATTGGGTATCAGCGTACTCAGGACAAATTGGACAACAACTTTGGGGTCCAATTTCTCCTGTTACCCTTGTGAAAATAAAATATTGGGGGCGAAAAAATCATTTTTGTAAAAAAAAAAAGGATTTTTTATTTTTACGGCTGTGCGTTATAAACTTCTGTGAAGCACTTCGGGGTTCAAAGTGCTCACCACACATCTAGATAAGTTCCTTGTGGGGTCTATTTTCCAAAATGGGGTCACTTGTGGGGGGTTTCCACTGTTTAGGCATATCAGGGGCTCTCCAAATGCGACATGACGCCCCCAGACCATTCCATCAAAGTCTGCAATCCAAAACGTCACTACTTCCCTTCCGAGCCCTGACGTGCGCCCATACAGTAGTTTTCTCCTACATATTGGGTATCAGCGTACTCAGGACAAATTGTACAACAACTTTTGGGTTCCAATTTCTTCTGTTACCCTTGTGAAAATAAAATATTGGGGCGAAAAAATCATTTTTGTAAAAAAAAAAAAAAGGATTTTTTATTTTAAGGCTGTACGTTATAAATTTTAGTGAAACACGTGGGGGTTCAAAGTTCTCACCACACATCTAGATAAGTTCCTTGAGGGGTCTAGTTTCCAAAATGGTGTCATTTGTGGGGGGTTTCCACTGTTAGGCAGATCAGGAGCTCTCCAAACACGACATGGCGTCCAGCCAATTCTGCGTTGAAAAAGTGAGACGGCGCTCCTTCCCTTCCAAACTCTGCCATGCACCCAAACAGTGGTATACCCCCACATATGGGGTATCAGTGTACTCAGGACAAATTGCACAAGAACCTTTGGAGTCTTGTTACCCTTGGAAAAATAAAAATTCGGGTGAAAAGATCATTTTTGTGGAAAAAATATGATTTTTAAATTTTACGGCTCTACGTTATAAACTTGTGTGAAGCACTTGAGGGTTCAAATTGCTCACCAAAGATCTAGATAAGTTCCTTAGGGGGTCTAGTTTCCCAAATGGGGTCATTTGTGGGGGTTTCCACTGTTTAGGCACATCAGGGGCTCTCCAAATGCAACATGGCATCCAATCTCAATTCCAGCCAATTTTGGTTGGAAAAAGTCAAATGGTGCTCCTTCCCTTCCGAGCTCTGCCGTGCGCCCAAACAGTGGTTCCCCCCCACATATGGGGCATCAGCGTACTCAGGACAAATTGGACAACAACTTATGTGGTCCAATTTCTCCTGATACCCTTGGGAAAATAAAAAATTAGTGACTAAAAGATAATTTTTGTGGGAAAAAAATAGGATTTTTTATTTTCATGCCCGGGCATTATAAACTTGTGTGAAGCACTTGGGGGTTCAAAGTGCTCACCAAAGATCTAGATAAGTTCCTTAGGGGTCTAGTTTCCAAAATGGGGTCACTTGTGTGGGATTTCCACTGTTTAGGCTCATCTGGGGCACTGCAAACGGAACATGACCCCCATCAACGTCTGCATTCCAAAACGTTACTACTTCCTTTCCAAGCCCTGCCGTGCGCCCAAACAGTTTTCCACCCCCACATATGGGGTATCAGCGTACTCAGGATAAATTGGACAACAACTTTTGGGGTCCAATTTCCTTGGGAAAATTCAAAAATTTAGGACTAAAAAATCATTTTTGTGGAATTTTTTTTTTTTTTTCACACCCAGGCATTATAAACTTTTGTGAAACACTTGGGGGTTCAAAGTGCTCACAACAGATCTAGATAAGTACCTTAGGGGGTCTAGTTTCCAAAATGGTGTCACTTGTGGGGGGTTTCCACTGTTTAGGCGCATCAGAGGTTCTCCAAGCGCGACATGGCGTCCAATCTCAACTCCAGCCAATTTTAGTTTGAAAAAGTCAAACGGCGCTCCTTCCCTTACGAGCTCTGCCGTGTGCCCAAACAGTGGTTTTCCCCCACATATGGGGTATTGGCGTACTCAGGAGAAATTGCATAACAACCTTATCTGTCCAATTTACCTTTAAATATAAAAAAATAATTTGTTCATCTTTTAGTTTTCTTCGCTAAAAATTAAATATTCATTTTGTTCCTTTCACATTGTTATTAGTTTTAACGGCTGTGAGTTACAGACACCTGTAAAGGTTAAATAAACTTCTTAATTGGTTTGGGAACCTTAAGTTGTGCAATAATTTTAAGAATCTGTGACACCTTAAGGCCGATGTAAGATCATTTCATGCAATGTTTTAGTAACACCATAAGGTGAAACGCAATTTACGGTTGGATCCTGTAAAAACCTCATGACCCTATTTTTGATAGAATTTTAGATTGTAAAACAATTAGACCAATGCCTGGTCAGACTATAAACTCTCGTTTGTACATCTACCTAGAGCAATGAAAAAATCTATTAGATTGTACCATCAAATTGTTCTAGCTGATGGTACAGTTGAGTTTGCACATGGGGAACTATGTTTTGTTTTTTTAACTATTTAAAGTTGTGATTTACCATCAGTTCTCTGTTATAAGGGCAGATCCAATCAACGTTCAGTGACAAAGGGTAAAATCTTGATCATAGTTTGCCTCTTTGACACTAATATTGCCGGTATTTTTATCGATAAAAGGTAACAGCAATGAGCATGGAAAATGATTTTGACCCCCATACAAGTGATTATTATGTCGGAAAACCAGAGTCCCACGATCTTCCAAGTGTGAAATCTCTTTAACGCCTGTTCTCGATATATAACAATATAATAGTGACTAACATTCGTACTGCGGTACAGATTTTAATAATTGTCTTCCACAGTTAATTAATGAGCAGTAAGCAACTTCTTATAACATGGTTAATACTCCAAATCAAAGAAGCATAATTTGCAATGCTCCTATTCACTGCAATTAGGAAGCTGAACAAGCCTCCTTCAAACTTGCAAGACATTCCTAAACTGAAACCAAATGTTTGCTCCTCAACATTGAAATTGCAACTTTAAAACGAAAAACTCATGGAGTTATGAAAATTACAGGCTCAATACACATGTAAATTATTTGAAAATAATGAGAAAATGGAACAAAATTGCAAAACATTTCGACTTTTTCAGTAGCAAGTATGACCACCACATGCAGTAACGAATGCACTTAAACACCTTGGCAGTCAATAAATTAAGTTATAAATGGTTATCTGAGCAATGTTATGCCACAATGAGTGAACTTGGGCACACAAATCATCAAGATCCACTGCTGACAGCTCTCATTGCAATTGCTAACCAATGATATCCCAGATGTGCTTGATGGGAGACAAGTCTGAAGATGCTGCAGGCCATGATGGTACTTTTAGGTTACACTGGATGAGCATTAGCATGAAGAATATGCACCTGGTGTTTTCATGTTGAAAAATGACTCCTGAGGCCTTACAACTGGTTCTACCACCAAATAAATGTAACGCTGAGCTGCTAGTGTACCTGCAATGAAGGCTAGAAGGGTGCATTAACCATGTCATCCCACATCATAATACCAGACGTAAGACCAGTGTGATGTTCATAAAGATCTCTTCATGGTGTGGTCCTTATGGCTTCCAGAGAAGTCTCTGGCTTTCATTAAATCCGAAACAAAAGAGGGACTCATCGCTGAAAAAGATAAACCTCCATTGCTTTATTCCAGCATCCAGTCTCCATCTGACTCTGGTATGGTATATAGCCTTACATTTGAACCAAAGTCAACATATCACAAGATGTGAGATGCAAGAGATTACTTTCTGATACTCTGTCACAAGATGTATCTGCTATTTGTGTTATCAGAAGTCACCAATATGTTTAATATGACTTGTAGACTGTGAAGGGTTTTGCTGGGGTGCTGTGATATTGTATTGAATTTTTATTGTGAGAAATTTACCAAATTCAGGAACAGTTAGGCTATGTGCACACGTTGATTTTTCGCGTTTCTTAGCGTTTTACATATACATTAAGCATCCCATTATTAGAATGCATTCAGCAATTTTTGTGCCCATGCTGTGTTTTTTCCGCAAACAAATGCATTGTGGAAAAAAACGCAGCGTGATCATTAATTTTGCAGAAAATCTGCGGATTTGCCGCTATATTATTGTATTAGGATGCTCCGGAAGAAAACACAAAAAATCCACACAAAATCCGCACAAAAAAAGCGCAAAAAAACCACATGCAGATTTCCTGGGAAAGTGTCACGCAGCTGTAATGCAGGCTGGTGTGTGCTCCCCCTAAAGGTTACAGAGGGGAGAGGGATTACATACTACCAGAGTAGGCCTGCACTGCAGCAGCCAAAACCACCACCAGGTGGCAGCAAAAACGTCCAAAACTGAGTCAGGAAAATCAGTCATCTAAAGTATCAAAGGTCTCAGCCAGTCCTCTACAGAGCAGAAACACAGGTGCCACAAAGTGGCGGGAGCGTGGTCAGCAGCAAGCACAAGTCAAAACCGTACGGAGGCAGCAGGACAAAAGGAATAAGCAATATGCGTGGTCAGGAGAAAGCCAGGAGGTCAGCAACGGTCAGAAGCAGATAAGACAAAGACAGAAAGCAGAAGCGAGTCCGAATACAGGCCGAGTCAAAAACCAGAGAATCAAATAGACAAACAGGGAAATGCAGGGAACAGGGCAGACAGAGGGAAACAACAGACACGGGACAAGTCAGGGATAACAGCAGGACAAATCAAGGGTTACCAGTCAGGTTCACAAGCCGAAGGTAGCAGTATAACTCACACTGCTAGCAGGATGTGTGAGAGCTAAATAGCCAACCTGAACCCAGAATGAGGCAGAGCAAAGTTAACCCTTGACATGATCCGCCCGGACCAAGGGCAGACAGACTAAACCCTGGAATGGATCATGATAGAAAGGAGTCCGGTTTTGAAAATTCTGCAAAAAATCCTAAACGTGTGTACATAGCCTAAGAGTGGACACAGCTTTTTATGAAAAAGTATCCTCTTCCTAGTTAAAGAAACAATATTGTTATTATACAGTTAGTATACTCAACATTAAGGCTAACATTTACAGTGTCCACTAAAAATAGGATTATATAGTAAATCAAATCATATAGGCAGTATGAAAGATGTTTTAATAGAGGAGAACTGTTATCAAAAACAGACTCTATCTGAATAAAATTGCTTTGACAGTTTTATATTGGAAACGATCTTATGTGGTAAAGCATTTTTATGATTTTTTCCTGGATGATTTGCTCCAGGTTGTTTTTGTTATTTTGACAATGTCAGTTGACAGTAGTTTTCAAATATTGTCTCAGATTCTTCATGAGATTAAGATCTTGACGTTGACTCAAGGGTATGCCACACTAAACGAGATCGCTAACGAGATCGCTAACGGCATCGCTAATACGTCACTATTTAGCAATCTCGTTAGCGACGTCGTTGTGTGTGGCATGTAGCAACGATGTGGCCCCTGCTGTGATGTCGCTGATCGTTCACTAGAGTTCTGGACCGTTTTTTGATCGTTGGCGTCCCGCTGGTGAGCCTATATCGCTGAGTGTGACACCTTTTGCGAACGACGAGCGACCTCGTTTGTGACGCATATGACAGCGGCGCAGGTGGGACTAGGGTTTTTTAGCATCACAGAGTGGATCGCAATATCTGTAGAAGCAGGCAGGTGGGACTAGGTTCTCTTTTGCGTCACAGAGAGGATCGCAGAAGCTGCAAAGCAGGACGCAGAGAGCAGGAGCGATGCTGGAAATTCCTATGAATCAGAAGCGCTCAGTACATGCTAATGACAAATCCTAACGACCGCCAAAGTCGTTAAAGAGATCGCTGACCGCTGATGTGTCGTTTATGAGATCTCCTGTTTGGCAGCTACTAGCGACCTAAAAGCGATCACACCAACGATCTCGTTAGCTTGCGTCGTTAACGAGATCGCTAGCGAGATCGCTTAGTGTGGCAGTACCTTTAGCCATTATAATAAAATCTTTTTTTGTTGTTCAGCTATTCCACTCTTGTCATTGCCTGGTAACTTTCTTCCGAGCTTTAACCTTTTTATAATTAGATCAGTAGAAACAATAGAACTCAAACATTGATATAGAGTATATTGTTTAAGCAAAACTTTTATGCCTCATTTGTCACCTCATCTGAAAATTTTCACTTACTAGTTGCGTCAGTCAGGTGCTTCCTGTCGAACTCCATATTTACTTCATAAGTTGCTTTTATGACCTGATGATCAGTTTTGAATTGAAGCCTACTCCAGTGTCAATTGAAGATTTGAAGATAACATTTATTTTTATGGTACTAGGGATAACAAATCTTAAAGCTCAAAGTGGATTTGTATAGTTAGGCTAGGCTCTAACAACAATGCCTAGGGCCCCTTTACATGCTTCAATGTCCCAACGATCCCACCAACGATCCGATGTGGAAGGAATCGCTGGGACATCGTTAGCTGATCACTGGTGAGCTGTCACATAGGCAGACTCACCAGCGATCAGAACCAGCGAGCACACTGGTATTCAGGGTAAACAGGTGGTAACTAAGCGCCACGCGGCGCTTAGTTATCCTCTGTTTACTCTGGATACCAGCTCCCAGCGTCTGCTGTACGGCGCTGGGAGCTCGCTGATCGTTGGTCTCCCGCTATCACACGCAGCGATGTGGTCTGCCCAGCGGGAGACCAACGATAGATTTATGGTCCAGTACATTCTGCAACGATTAATGCTCAGCCGACTGATCGTTGACCGTTACTATGTGTCACACACAACGATGTCGTTTCGACATCGCGCAACGTCACCAAACCGGTGACGTTGCAACGATATTGTTCACAATATCTTAGAGTGTAATGGGGCCTTTACACTGAGTTCTTGTGTTCATTGCATCGGCCCCCAGGTTGTGTCTACAGGGTTGTTGTTTACCAGTGTGATTAGCTGAGGGAAAGCAAATAAAGTACAAGAGATCTAGGGGCAAAGGCAAACCAGATCTGAATATGAAGTTAGGCACAGCCAGGTCACAGTTCAAGAGGTAAGGCTTAATAAACAGGCAAAGGATGGTCAGTCAGTTGTTGATCAAGGCAGAGTGAGCATCAACATTAATAGAGACACTCACAGGCTCATCTGACTGTTCATCATGATCAACTTATTAGCCAGTAGAATGTTAAGGGATGCTGACTGAACAGTGCTTGTCCAAGCACTCACCGGCACCACAGTAGGGACTCAGCAGCGATCTCGCTAGCGATCTCGCTTAGTGTGACAGGGGCTTAAGACTAAATCCACAGTATTGGTACCTGACAATGACGATAATTGATGGAATGGGAGCAGATAGGTTTATGACTCAACTCTTTTAAACTTTAAACATAACTGGAATTCCCCTTTAAGTAGATCATATGATCCTTACAACCTCTTTTATAGGGATGTTATGCATAAAGCAAGCATTGACTATAAGTTAATATGAAACAAAAAAGCAATCTGCCTGGGACCCAGATGCCTCTAATTATTCACAAGACAGTCTGTGCTAGTGGGAATAGGAAGTGAACTTCAATGCCCAGGTTAAAAATGTGATCTAATTAAGAAAATTAAAAGCTTTTGTTCTGAATTTCATCTGTCAGCATTGTGAGCTTCTGGATTCTGTAAGTGGCAACACATCAATCAGCTTGTATGGTATTTCAGGAAATAACACTGTCATCCCATTAGTTGATGCCATATATTCCAATGCCTCTGCTCTTATGATACTTCTGAAACTTCCAGCCATACTTTTTTTCTTGCTTTGTTTCACTTAAGCTTTTAATAACTTGGCTGCAACTGTAAACGTAAAATCCTTTTTAATTACCTTCTAGATTTAAACTGCTCCTGAATAACACAATGAAGTGTAAAAGACTACCGAGCCAAACAAACAGACACACATTGGTACAGTTCCTCAGTCAGCAGTTTGTCAGAGTACTGCAAACTAATGGAACTATTCCACTCAACCGCAGATGTTTGATGCTGCAAGTTTAATAAGATAACACTTAAACATTTGGAATAAATATTAAAATAGCTACATAATTATTACATTAATTAAAATAATAAAGTCAAATTAAACATTTTTAATAATGCTTATTTTTATTTTAATTTCGAATGACTTGATACAGAAGTTTTAGTAACAGCAGCTCATGTCTAGTACTCTAATAGTCGCTATGTGGCATAGTTAAACTAGATTGCCCTATCTCTGACTTGAGTATATAGGAATATTTTGAAAATGACTATCTTCATTGGCACAACAATAAGTAAAGGGGAGATGGCTTGGTTATTTTTCCATTCTCAACTACAGTACAAGTGGGCGAACTGGTGGGGTAGCTATCAAGCGCTGTACCACTTTATTCTAGGGCAAGAGTTATGGTTCAAGGTGTTTAATAGCATACTGATAGCCTACTGTTGTGAGGATGGTAATGCCTGCATCCCTTTTAATCTTTGCTGGTCTAGGCCGAGGTATTAAATAAGCAAGTGCCAGCATCATTGGCAGTAAAGGAGCTCCTGCAATTTCTAGGCACTCTAAAACAGTGAAAACTGTAGAATTGACTAATGAGAGTATTCCTGGCGGTCTACAGTAGGTGGCCGCAGCAGTGATTACAGGGAAACTGACTGTATGTTCAACACTTTTTAGCTGTCTATATCATCATGTTGCTCATAAAAAACTTGAATGAAATGATTTCTTGATATCTGTGATCCAATTTTTTTATTCCTCAGAAGCCCACATTTTTCTACATATGTAAATTTACTGTTAAGATCTATAAGCTGGACATATATTTCCTTGAGAATCTGACTCCAAAGCTTATTTTAAATGAAAGAGGGCATTACCTGTATGATACAGTGGCTTGCAAATGTATTAAACCTTCTTGGCTTTTTACATATTTTCTTATATTGCAACCTGTGTTCAAATATTTTTGTAATCTGTTTTAATAGTCTAAGTTGGTGAAGTGAGAAAAATATATGCATAAATTAAATGTATGGGATAAAATAACTAAAAATTGCCATGTGCAAATGTATTCATCCCTTTAGCTATTAAGCCTCTAAAAATTTCTGGTGTAAGCAATTACCTTCATAGGTCACATGCTTAGTGAAAGGAAGTCCACCACTGTGCAATCTGAGTGCCGCATAGTCTGTCAGTGTATACGCACCTTTTCTGAAAGGCCACAGAGGCTGCAAAACCATTAAGAAAGAGGCATCACTAACCAAACAACACTATGAAGACCAAGGAGATCTCCAAACAAGTCAGGGACAAAGTTGTTGAGAAGTACAAGTCAGGGTTGGATTATAAAAAAATATCCCAATCTCTGATGATCCCCCGGAGCACCATCAAATCCATTATCATTAAATGGAAGGAACATGGTATCACAACAAACCTACCAAGAGAGGGCTGCCCACAAAACTCTCAGCCTGGGCAGGGAGGGCATTAATCAGAGAGGAAGTACAGAGACCAAAGTTAACCGTGGAAAAGCTACAGAGTTTTAAAACAGAGACTGGAGTATACATCCATATGACCACAATAATACGCACACTCCATAGAGGTGGCCTTTATGGACAGTGGGCAGAAAAAAAGCCTTTACTTACACACAAAAATTGTAAGACTTATTTTGAGTTTGCAAAAAGACATGTTGGAGACTCCCCAAATATATGGAGGAAAGTGCTGTAGTCAAATGAGAGCAAAATCAAACTTTTTTGCCACCAATGTAAATGCTATTTCTGGTACTAAACCAAGCAGCTCATCACCCCAAGAACACCACAGTAAAATATGGTAGTGGCAGCATCATGCTTGTGGGGATGTTTTTCCGCAGCAGGGATACGAAAATTCGTCCTAGTCGAGGGAAGATGGATTGTGCAAAATATAGGGTTAGTCTTGAGCAAAACAAGTTTCAGTCTGTCAGTGATTTGAGACTGGGATGGAGGTTCACCTCCCAACAAGACAATGACCAAAATCATACTGCTTAACCCCTTAATGACCAAGCCATTTTGTAGGTTAAAGACCAGGCCAATTTTTACAATTCTGACCACTGTCTCTTTATGAGGTTATAACTCTGGAACGCTTCTACGGATCTTGGCGATTCTGAGTTTGTTTTCTCGTGACATATTGTACTTCATGATAGTGGTAAAATTTCTTCAATATAACTTGCGTTTTTTTATGAAAAAAATGGAAATATGGCAAAAATTTTGAAAATTTTGCAATTTTCAAACTTTTAATTTTTATGCCATTAAATCAGAGAGATATGTCACAAAAATTAGTTAATGAATAACATTTCCCACATGTCTACTTTACATCAGCACAATATTGGAACCAAAATTTTTTTTTGTTATGAAGTTATAAGTGTTAAAAGTTGACCAGCAATTTCTCATTTTTCCAACAAAATTTACAAAACCATTTTTTTAGGGACCACCTCACATTTGAAGTGAATTTGAGGGGTCAATATGACAGAAAATACCCAAAAGTGACACCATTCTAAAAACTGCACCCCTCAACGTGTTCAAAGCCACATTCAAGAAGTTTATTAACCCTTTAGGTACTTCACAAGAATTGAAGCAATGTGGAAGGAAAAAATGAACATTTAACTTTTTTTCCCAAAATTTTTCTTTCGACACAATTTTTTTAAATTTTGTCAAGGGTATCAGGAGAAAATGAACCACAATATTTGTTGTACAATTTCTCCAGAGTACACCAATATACCATGTGTGGGGTAAACCACTATTTGGGCGCATGGCAGAGCTCGGAATGGAAGCAGCGCCATTTGACTTTTTTGGCTGGAATTGAGATTGGACGCCATGTCGCATTTGGAGAGTCCCTGTGTGCCTAAACAGTGGAAACCCCCCACAAGTGACCCCATTTTGGAAACTGGACCCCTCAAGGAACTCATCTAAATGTGTTGTGAGAGCTTTTAACCCCCAAGGGCTTCACAGAAGGTTATAACGTAGAGCCGTAAAATTAAAAAATCATATTTTTTCCACAAAAATGATCTTTTCATCCCAATTATTATTTTCCAAAGGATAAAAGGACCCCAAAAGTTATTGGGCAATTAGTCCTGAGTACGCTGATACCCCATATGTGGGGGTAAACCACTATTTGGGTGCATGGCAGAGCTCGGAAGGGAAGCAGCGCCATTTGACTTTTTTGGCTGGAATTGAGATTGGACTCCATGTCGCATTTGGAGAGTCCCTGTGTGCCTAAACAGTGGAAACCCCCCACAAGTGACCCCATTTTGGAAACTAGACCCCCCAAGGAACTTATCTAGATGTGTGGTGAGAGCTTTGAACCCCCAAGGGCTTCACAGAAGGTTATAATGTAGAGCAGTAAAATTAAAAAATCATATCTTTTCCACAAAAATGATCTTTCCACCCCCAATTGTTATTTTCCAAAGGGTAACAGGACCCCAAAAGTTATTGTGCAATTTGTCCTGAGTACGCTGATATCCCATATGTGGGGGGAAACCACTATTTTGACGCATGGCAGAGCTCGAAAGGGAAGTAGCGCCTTTTTCAAATGCAGACTTTGATGGAATGGTCTGTGGGTGTCATGTCACGTTTGGATAGCCCCTGATGTGCCTAAACAGTAGAAACCCCCACAAGTGACTCCATTTTGGAAACTAGACCCACCAAGGAACTTTTCTAGATGTGTGGTGAGCACTTTGAACCCCCAAGTGCTTCACAGAAGTTTATAACGTAGAGCCGTGAAAATAAAAAAATCATATTTTTTTCCACAAAAATAATCTTTTTGCCCCAAATTTTTATTTTTATAATGGTAACAGGAGAAATAGGACCCCAAAAGCTATTGTGCAATTTGTCCTGAGTACGCTGATATCCCATATGTGGGGGGAACCACTATTTTGACGCATGGCAGAGCTCGAAAGAGAAGTAGCGCCTTTTTCAAATGCAGACTTTGATGGAATGGTCTGTGGGTGTCATGTCACGTTTGGATAGCCCCTGATGTGCCTAAACAGTAGAAACCCCACACACGTGACTCCATTTTGGAAACTAGACCCCCCAAGGAACTTTTCTAGATGTGTGGTGAGCACTTTGAACCCCCAAGTGCTTCACAGAAGTTTATAACGTAGAGCCGTGAAAATAAAAAAATCATATTTTTTTCCACAAAAATAAACTTTTTGCCCCAAATTTTTATTTTTATAATGGTAACAGGAGAAATAGGACCCCAAAAGCTATTGTGCAATTTGTCCTGAGTACGCTGATATCCCATATGTGGGGGGGAACCACTATTTTGACGCATGGCAGAGCTCGAAAGGGAAGTAGCGCCTTTTTCAAATGCAGACTTTGATGGAATGGTCTGTGGGTGTCATGTCACATTTGGATAGCCCCTGATGTGCCTAAACAGTAGAAACCCCCCACAAGTGACTCCATTTTGGAAACTAGACCCCCCAAGGAACTTTTCTAGATGTGTGGTGAGCACTTTGAACCCCCAAGTGCTTCACAGAAGTTTATAACGTAGAGCCGTGAAAATAAAAAAAATCATATTTTTTTCCACAAAAATAATCTTTTTGCCCCAAATTTTTATTTTTATAATGGTAACAGGAGAAATAGGACCCAAAAGCTATTGTGCAATTTGTCCTGAGTACGCTGATATCCCATATGTGGGGGGGAACCACTATTTTGACGCATGGCAGAGATCGGAAGGGAAGGAGCACTGTTTTTAAATGCAGACTTTGATGGAATGGTCTGCGGGTGTCATGTCGCGCTTGGAGAGCCCCTGATGTGCCTAAACAGTAGAAACCCCCCACAAATGACCCCATTTTGCAAACTAGACCCCCCAAGGAACTTATCTAGATGTGTGGTCAGCACTTTGAACCCCCAAGGGCTTCACAGAAGTTTATAACGTAGAGCCGTGAAAATAAAAAAAATCATATTTTTTTCCACAAAAATGACCTTTTTGCCCCCAAATTTTTATTTTTATAAGGGTAACAGGAGAAATAGGACCCCAAAAGCTATTGTGCATTTTGTCCTGAGTACGCTGATACCCCATATGCGGGGGGGAACCACTGTGATCGCCTTACTGCGATCTTTGGGAGGCACAATGAACAAATCTACCAAAGGTGAAGAATTGGTTTTCTTTTTTACGCCGTTCCTCGTGCGGTATTAGTGATTAGGCGACTTTATTCCTCGGATCGGTGCGATTACAGCGATACCAGATTTACACCCTTTTTTCATGTTTAGCTTCTGTCACACTCTAAAAGATGCTTTTTTTTGGAATAATTTTTTGTAAGAATTTTTTGCATCGCCGTATTTTGAGAGCTATAATTTTTCCATATTTCGGCCGACAGAGTTATCTGTGGGCTTATTTTTTGCGGGACGAGCTGACGTTTTTATTGGTACCATATTCGGGCACATAACGTTTTTTGATCGCTTCCTATTCCGATTTTTGTGGAAGCAGAATGAACAAAAACCAGCAATTCAGGAATTGTTTTTTTTTAATTTTTTTTTCCCCCGTTCCGCGTGTGGTAAAATTGATAAAGCAGCTTTATTCTTCTGGTCACTACGATTACAGTGATACCTCATTTATATATTTTTTTTATGTTTTGGCGTTTTTTACACAATAAAGAATTTTATAGAAAAAATAATTATTTTTGCATCAGTTTATTCCGCGAGCTATAACTTTTTTATTTTTTCGCTGATGATGCTATATAGCGGCTTGTTTTTTGCGGGACAAGATGACGTTTTCAGCGGTACCATGATTATTTATATTTGACTTTTTGATCGCGTGTTATTGCACTTTTTCCAAGCGGTATAATGATACCGCTTGGAAAAAGTATAATTTACTACTTTTTTGTGTTTTTTTTTTACGGCTTTCACTGAAGGGGTTAACTAGGGTTATGCTTTTATAGATGGGATTTTTACGGACATGGCGATACCTAACATGTGTATTTTTTTTGTTTTTTATTTTTTTTATTACATAAAAATGTGTATTTTTTAGGGGATTTTTTTAAAATTATTTTTTAATATTTTTTTACAATTTTTTTTAAAAAATGATTTTTTTCAACTTGTCCCTTTATGGGACTTTCACTTTTTTTACTTTTGATTGCAGTTACAATGCATTGCAATGCTCTGGCATTGCAATGCATTGCAACTATAGTGGAAGCTGCTGTGACATGATCACAGCAGCTTCCCGTAGCTAAATGACCCGGAGGTTGTCATGACAACCCCCGGGTCATCAAGGCAGAGATCGGGCCCTGTGATTACATCGCTGGGACGCTGATCTGAGGCAGAGGGAGCTCCCGACCCTCTGCCTCCCCCCCTGAGCTCTGCGATCGCGCTGGATCGCAGCAGTCAGGGGGTTAACAGCCAGGGGCGGTGGGGGCTCCGCTCCTGGCTGTCAGTGCAGGAAGCCTGGCCACTGCAGCGCCGGCTCCTGCACTGATCGCACTGGGGAAGCTGAAATTTCAGCTTCTCCTGCGCGATCGCTGCTGTGTTTGGTCAGTCAGATTGACTGACCAATCACAGCGCTGTGAGTGCGGGGACCGACGGCAAAGGTCCCCGCAGCGCTTGCCATGCCTGTCAGCTGTCTGTGACAGCTGTCGGCACTGATCTATCACTGCGTGTTTACACGCAGTGATAGATCAAAGGCATGACGTGCAGAGTCCGTCCTGGTGCCGGAACTGGCACCTTGCCATGACGGACTCTGCACGTCAGTGGACATTAAGGGGTTAAACAACACTCGAGTGGTTTAAGGGGAAATCTGTAAGGGTATGTTCTCATGGTCAGTAACACTATGGGTTTGACGTTGCGTACATCCGCAGCGTCAAACCCGCAGCTGCTAGATGTTACAGCATAGTGGATGGGATTTCATGAAATCCCATCTCCACTATGCGGGCACAGACGCCTCCGGCTGCCCTGCGGAGACGCACATGCGACGCCTGTTTCCAAACCGCAGCATGTCTATTTATCTTGCAGAGATGCTCCGTCTCCGCAAGATAATGTTCCTGTACAATATATTGGATGTGGTGATTCCACATGGTTCAATGAACACATGCGGAATCACTTGCGTTTAAAAGCTGGTAGCGCTTTGGAAGGAGCGGACATATGCTGCGTCCAAATTGCTGCTTGTTTCTGCCCATGGGAACATACCATTCACCTGAGGAAACCATCTAACTTGAAGGACCTGGAGCAGTTTTGCCTTGAGGAATAGGCAAAAAATCCCAGAGGTAATTTGTGGAACGCTCAAAGAGACTTATCCAAAGCGACTTGTAGCTGTAATTGCCTCAAAAGGAGGCTCTGAAAAGTACTGATTTTAGGTGGGAGAATAGTTTTCAGTTATTTTGTTCTATTTGTTTGCTTAACGATAAATAGAAAACCAAATGTTAACAATTAGGCATGTTCTTTACATGAACTGATGGGAACCCTAAAATAAAGTGAAATTCCAGATTGTGATGTAGCAAAATACACAAAAATGCCAGCGAGAGTGAATATCTTCACAAGCCACTGTACATGTAATGACTTACAGTCAGCTCTCCTGATCTATAAGTCTCAAGCTCGTAATACTCCCTTTCATT
Source organism: Oophaga sylvatica (assembly GCA_033576555.1). Lineage (NCBI taxonomy): Eukaryota > Metazoa > Chordata > Amphibia > Anura > Dendrobatidae > Oophaga > Oophaga sylvatica. The sequence goes on along the minus strand of JARQOD010000002.1, from coordinate 512,217,910 downwards.
TTAAATAACCTCTGGAGGCAGATTCTCAGGGAGATCAGAGTCTTACCCATAAATCTTAACAGCTCATTTGTATATTAAGAAAATTGTGGATTTCTCAGGAATAAGACATCGGATTGCAGATAACAAGGCATCATGTTATTCAATTTTCCATTACTTACATGCCCATAGAGACGGCTTAGGATGGTTGATTTCATCGTACTGGCATATTCCCAGGAGGCAGAATTGGATGTTTTTTTGCTTGATTATAAAGATCAGATAATTTAATATATAAAATCTATACAGTATTTGTACTAGTGCTCAGAGTGCCATATGAGTACAACCATACTGTTATTTCACACTTTTTTAGCCCAATGTATGTGCTCTCATTTTCATAAAAATAAATACATTTAAACGACCATTGTGTCCTCTGAGCAATTATTAAGTGCCAAAGTATATTTCAGTGGAAAAACAGTTATCTTTGCCAGAAACTTATATGCTGATTTTTAGAAAACTTTAAAATCTATGAGACTCCTTACGTATATGACACTTAAAGAATGGAAAATGTTACTTTTTCATATTGAAATTCCCTAATGTGAAATGCTGGTCACTAGCAATGAACTGTAAAGTTTAGCTATTGAAATTAACAAGTTAGGGAGGTTCAACATCTGTGTTGGGTATCTGGTTGTTCTTCTCCATTCTAGGAGCAGAACAATGAAAGTAATAGAAGTGTCAGTTCCTTGACAAGACAGATACCAATATTGCCCGACAGACCCCATTGACTCTAAAGGGGTCCGGTTTCTGTGATGGAGCCCAGCATCTTACCATGCAACATGACACAGCAGTGAGAATTTGTTTGACATTTTCAGGAAAATCTTGGAGGGAGATGCTTAAAGGAGAACTCGAAAGAAATGAACATAGCCTAAAATGTTATATATGAAAGAAAATTAGCTAAATAGAAATTCTTACATTTAACCTCCATCTTGCTGACATATGATGTAAGCATCATTCTATGCCCCATCTGCGCTGCATTGATGTGATTGCGAGGCGATAATAGGTTGCCATGACACCCAGGGT
>JARQOD010000002.1:512135931-512216757 GCA_033576555.1 Oophaga sylvatica | reverse complement strand
CCAAGATCCATGGAACTTGCCAGCCTGATAATACTAGGCCACAGCAGTCTGCATATCTTGGCTGATTAACAAAAATAGGGGATCCCCTCGAAAAAAATTGGCGTGGGTCCCCCTATTTTTGTTAACCAGCCAGATGAAGCAGACCGCTGAGCCTGGATTTTCAGGCTGTTAAGGAGCCAAGATCCATGGACCTTGCCAGCCTGATAATACCAGGCCAAAGCAGTCTGCATATCTTGGCTGATTAACAAAAATAGGGGATCCCCTCGAAAAAAATTGGCGTGGGGTCCCCCCTATTTTTGTTAACCAGCCAGATGAAGCAGACCGCTGAGGCCTGGATTTTCAGGCTGTTAAGGAGCCAAGATCCATGGACCTTGCCAGCCTGATAATACCAGGCCACAGCAGTCTGCATATCTTGGCTGATTAACAAAAATAGGGGATCCCCTCGAAAAAAATTGGCGTGGGGTCCCCCCTATTTTTGTTAACCAGCCAGATGAAGCAGACCGCTGAGGCCTGGTTTTTCAGGCTGGTAAGGATCCAATATCCATGGACCTTGCCAGCCTGATAATACCAGGCCACAGCAGTCTGCTTAGCTTGGCTGGTTAACAAAAATAGGGGATCCCCTCGAAAAAAAAACGGCGTGGGGATCCCCCCTATTTTTGTTAACCACCAAGTAAAATGCAGACTGCTGCGGCCTGGTATTAAAAGACTGTCAAGGCCCATGGATTTTGGCCCTCAACAGCCTGATAATACCAGGCTACAGCAGCCCCACATTTGGCGCATCAAAAGATGTGCCAATTGTGGCACTTTACCCGGCTCTTCCCACTTGCCCTGTAGCGGTGGCAAGCGGGGTAATAAGGGGTTAATGTCACCGTTGATTGCACGGTGACAATAAGCCCGGTTAATAATGGAGAGGTGTCAATAAGACACCGATCCATTATTAATCCCAAAGTTATTAAATGTATAAAAAAAAGACACAGCAAGAAAAAAGTCTTTTAATGAAATAAAAGAGACAACACAGTTTTCATTAATTTTATTACTCTCTCATTCCTGCGACGCCATCGATCTCCTGTAAAAAAAGAAAAAAAACAAACCAACAGTATACCACCTGTCCGACGCAGTCCATAACGACAGTCCCACGACGATCCAACTCTGCTACATCGCAATGACAGGCAGAGCCTGTCATCGCGACGCAGCACAGCTGATTACCTGCTTCCCCGGCGGTGACGTCATCGGACTGACTGCTTTACGGCCGGGATTACCCAGCAGTCACTGCAGTTATCGCGAGAAACTGCATGTGACCGCCGGGGAAAGAAGATTGCGGCCATGAAGCAGTCCAGGACGTGACCGCCGGAGATCTTCTGCCAGGTAAGTGCCGCTGACTCCTGACAGACCCGACCGACGGACACTGACAGTGACAGTGACAATCCCGATTCCGGTATCCGATAAGACGAAAATATCGGAACTCGGAATCGGAATTCCGATACAGCCAATATCGGCCGATACCCGATATTTGCAGTATCGGAATGCTCAACCCTAATTGTGACATATTATTACAGATATGCACATGTCGAAAACAAATGCAAACACAAAAGCCTACTTATGCTATAGGATACTGATGGTCAACCTTGTCACTCCATAGCTTAGACAAATCCAACTCACATCATGACTCAAATGCTGCAATGTTGGAAGTGCATAATGTGGGTTGAACTTTGACAACTGCTGCAGTGCGAAGGTTATACTTCAGTGTTCTTGCCTTTTAAATAAAAGCATACAAGTAAATATAATAATCCAATGTTGATTAAGGGACGTGATGTACACCTGTAATATTGTGCAAACAATGCATGTAGGAATAGTCCTCTTCAACATTACTTATATTTGTGTCATTTTAAAAAATACATATTTAATTAGAAAGTTAACAGCCCATATCATAAAGGTCCTTCATGTAAACATGATAATCGCTAACAAAAATCATGCATTACCTTGTTAAAGTCAATAGTGCATAGTCACAATAGCAAAATATATACCTGTAAGTGGTGCTGAAAGAACGACAACTGATAGAATAGGTGAATGATATCTATTTATCAGACTGAATAGCGACACCTGTACAATGTCGATATAATACTGTACCTTAACAAAACAGCTGTGTCACACCTCACACTCGTTTTTCTTGTAGCTTGTTATGTAATAGGGCACATGCGTGTATGTTTCATCATAGGTGCATGTTTTACTGAGTAAAGCAGTCATGACAACGCCTTTGTGTTGTCGGTACGCTTGCGATGATGAACGATGCGCACCGTGAATGTTAGTCTGCGTCATAAGACGTACAGACGCTCCAATATCCAACGCGTCACAGCAGGAAGCCAGTCTGTGCGTCCAAACAAAGGCGCAACCATACATGCACGTAACCTTTTATAAAGCTATATAAAAAAAGGATGTAGTAGTAACGCACACTTTATTGAGGTACAGTATTACATCGCCATTCACCATCTGTGGCTATGCAGTCTCATCTATATATACCTTATCTATCCGTTGTCATGCTTGCAAGTCCACAGTCAGGCATAAATATCTGTTTTCACTATGCACTATGCACTTTTTAAATTTTTTGTTTGTTAATATAAATGATTGGCACATATTATCAGTATTACATGATGGAAATTTTAGATATTTTTAAAAAAAATTTTGTGATATTATTCACCAAATGTAAAGTTTTATGAATGTCAAAGATAACTTGTAATGCTGATTATGTTTTTAAGTCAGTCATTCATTGTCTACTAGTGTTGAGCGATACGATAATGCAAATATCGGCTATCGGCCGATATTAGCTCTATCGGCCTTTCGATAATTCGTTTCGATATTTTCGTCTTATCGAATACCGGAATCGGATTTGTCACTGTCACTGTGAGTGTCCGTCGGTCGGGTCTGTCAGGAGTCAGCGGCACTTACCTGGCAGAAGATCTCCGGCGGTCACGTCCTGGACTGCTTGATGGCCGCCATTATCTTCTCCCTGGCGGTCACATGCAGTTTTTCGCGATAACTGCAGTGACTGCTGGGTAATCCCGGCCGTAAAGCAGTCAGTCCGATGACGTCACCGCCGGGGAAGCAGGTAATCAGCTGTGCTGCGCCGGGATGACAGGCTCTGCCTGTCATTCTGATGTAGCAGAGCTGGATCGTCGTGGGACACTCGTTACTATGGACTGCGTCGGTCAGGTGGTATACTTTTTTTTTTTTTTCTTTTTTTACAGGAGATCGATGGCGTCGCAGGATGAGACAGTAATAAAAGAAATGAAAACTGTGTTTTTTTTTTTTTATTAAATTAAAAAACTTTTTTAGGAACATTCACCCGTCCGGGTACATAAACAATTTAACTATTTACATACAGGGACCCTGTCCGGGTTATTTAGACTTCTTTGGCTGGCCTCTTCCAGGTACCACCTGGTACTCTTTTGAGATTGCCAAACATCCGAGGCACCAAGGACCACCAGGACCTGATGACGTCGTGTGGCCTGTACAGTGACGTCGTGACCCGCTATCTGGGTCTGTGTGGCCACCTCTTTCATCTCCCTCCGGGTCTGGAGCCCTATGTCACGGACTGAACGAACCCCAGGGGGCCTAACAGCGCCGGGTACGGGCCACGTATCGATATCATGTCCATGGGTGGGTCTGCTGAGGAGACCACTGAGGGAGGCTGGGGAGATTTACGGCGTGGGGTGGGCACTTTTGCAGAGGCCTGGATGTGGGAGGCTGAAGGCTTCGAGGGTCTCACAGGTTCCTCACACACTGGGGAGTAGGGGTCGCACCTGGTAACATTTAGGGCGTACCACCCATTGTAACCCCAGTGTCGGGTGTAAGTCACCAAGTCTCCTGGCAACAGGTCCCTCCCCGGGTGTCCTTCTGGGAGGTGAGCCTCCACGTCCCGCCGGGTCACAAAGACTTCTAAATAAAGTCCAGGCTCCTTGATGAAGCCCCAACCACCTTTCAATTTAAAGTTCCGTACTGCACCCTTACGCCGCGGCTCACTCAGGGTTCCTTTATCCTTTCTCATCCGGTCCTTATCTGCCCGGTCCTTCTCCAGGTGACGTTGGCGAAGTTTTAGGGTTTCTCGCTACTCCCTTTGTCGCTCTGCTTCCCGCTCCCAACGTCTCCACTCTTCCTCCTGACGCCGGTTGAAATTCTCCTCCACCAGCTGCTCCATGTCTCCACCACTCCACTGCAGCTTACAGTGTCTGGTTTGCGGCAGCTCTCCTGTCGCCCCCCAGTCCTGGCGGCGCTCCCCTGCGGAGGAAGCAGACGGCTCTAAATCAGATGACAGTCGGGGCTCCGGTACAGGCAGGTAGTGCTCTAGTGCCTGCGCGGCCTCCTCCATGAGGACGGGTGTCGCTTCTTCTGTCTCAGCGACGGGGCAGACAGCGGGATCTGGGGTGCTGACGATGCTGCGGTTTTTGCAGGAACGGGTGCCTCCACTGCGACAACGTCAACCGGATCACATTGCAAGGACTCCTCTACTAGAACGGGTGCCTCACCTTCCGGTACAGACACTTCAGGTTAGAGGATTGGCGCCGCTCCAAGTTTATTTTTAGGGCACGCCAGCTGGCTTCCATCCTGGCGACCTCCTCCCGGTGCCGGGCCAGGCCTCTTAGGGTATCCTCCGCTTCTTGCAGCGTAGGAGGGTTTACAGGCCGGGTGCCCAACGGTGATTCTGTGGCGATCGGGTCGCTTCCGTGGGGGGAGAGCTCTGACTGCTCCATCCCTTCCCACTTCTGCTCGTCGTGTCCATTAGCCATCTCTGCCAAGTCACATGTGTCATTAGCATCTGGAGAGGGCCCCTCTTTTGTAGTGAGGCGGGACCTTCGTGTTAGTTTCCGCACACTGAGGAGGATGAGGAGGCGGAACTGAAGAGCTGTGGGGCACGATCTTACATTGCAGTACTATTTAGAGTGGGCGGACATCGTTTTCACGCCACTGAGTGAGTGACATCCCGAAGACACGCCCTTCTTCTTCATCAGTGCCTCGTCGTGACGCAGATATGGCGGAAAAATGGCAAATACATTCTCTGATGATTTTAGCAATTCTCAAGCACAAAACCAGTGCAATTCAGGCACACAGGACTCGCTTATAGCGAGCTACAGAATCCTGTTCGTGACGCCCAAGTTGAGTCGCACAGAGCCAGAGGTTTTCGGGGTACTCGGCACCGAGCCCGTCGACTTCTATGGGGTATGTCACGTCTTTACCCGGCAATTGAATTAGAGTCGATTTTACTATGTAGAAGTGTATAAACTATAAATATATTTATATATATGTCACAATGACATGTATATATATATATATATGTATTCTATGTGTGTATATTTAGTGTTTACAAGGAAATAAAGGTTTTTTTTAATTTCGATATTTTGTTCCCATAGACTTACATGGGACTTCCGCTATCGAAATCGGATATCGACGATATTTAGTGCTATCGGCGATACAATTTCGATACGATATTTTTAGATATCGAGCAATATCGCTCAACACTATTGTCTACACAATAAAAATGGTGTACATACTGTTACTTAGCCATCATTAATGGATTCTGATATGTACTTGTATGCTTTTATTTTAAACCGTATAGCAGATTATTTAACCTATTTTAATTGTGGTTTGCATTGCTTTTCAACATGTTAATGTATGCGTTTATGTTTGTAAATTATTAATTTACATATATTTTTTTAAGTAAAATCATCATCTTATGGTACTAAAGGTTATATTTCTCTTGTTTGGAGTATAGACATTTTTAATTGACACGTAACAAGAAAAATACTTGATATAGTATTTAAACATCCTCCTTGACCCTGGGCTCCAACACCGCCAGTTGTTGCTCGGAAGTGCTGTTAGCACAGTCAACACTTGCTCCTGTGTTACTGGGGTTCAGTAATGTCAGCTGTTCCCCTGCTGTGTGAACAGCAAAAAGTCCTGCTGCCTCCACCATGTTCTCTTCTCATCCCTGGGCTACAACACCGCCAGTTGTTGCTCGGAAGTGCTGTTAGCACAGTCAACACTTGCTCCTGTGTTACTGGGGTTCAGTAATGTCAGCTGTTCCCCTGCTGTGTGTACGGCAAAAAGTCCTGCTGCCTACACCCTGTTGTCTTCTCATCCCTGGGCTACAACACCGCCAGTTGTTGCTCGGATGCTCTTAGCACAGTAAAATCATGGGTTTACATACTGTACTGTCCCATGCTTAACGGCATTCCTGCTATGTCACCATGTATCTTTTATTTAAACCAGCAGTTTTTCAAGCTATTTAATAATGTGGTTTGTTGCTTTTCAGTAATGTCATGCGTTTTGTTGTGACAAAAATCTCTCTACATTTCTTTTAACTGTAAAACACATTTTGGGTCTAAAGGTCAAATTGCTCTTGTTATGGAGTATCAGAATTGTTAGCTGACACGTTAACGAAAAAGTCTCTGCTACTAGTTTCTCTTCCTGACCCTGGGCTACAACACCGCCAGTTGTTGCTCGGAAGTGCTGTTAGCACAGTCAACACTTGCTCCTGTGTTACTGGGGTTCAGTAATGTCAGCTGTTCCCCTGCTGTGTGAACAGCAAAAAGTCTGCTGCCTCCACCATGTTCTCTTCTCATCCCTGGGCTACAACACCGCCAGTTGTTGCTCGGAAGTGCTGTTAGCACAGTCAACACTTGCTCCTGTGTTACTGGGGTTCAGTAATGTCAGCTGTTCCCCTGCTGTGTGAACGGCAAAAAGTCCTGCTGCCTCCACCATGTTCTCTTCTCATCCCTGGGCTACAACACCGCCAGTTGTTGCTCGGAAGTGCTGTTAGCACAGTCAACACTTGCTCCTGTGTTACTGGGGTTCAGTAATGTCAGCTGTTCCCCTGCTGTGTGAACGGCAAAAAGTCCTGCTGCCTCCACCATGTTCTCTTCTCATCCCTGGGCTACAACACTGCCAGTTGTTGCTCGGAAGTGCTGTTAGCACAGTCAACACTTGCTCCTGTGTTACTGGGGTTCAGTAATGTCAGCTGTTCCCCTGCTGTGTGAACGGCAAAAAGTCCTGCTGCCTCCACCATGTTCTCTTCTCATCCCTGGGCTACAACACCGCCAGTTGATGCTCGGAAGTGCTGTTAGCACAGTCAACACTTGCTCCTGTGTTACTGGGGTTCAGTAATGTCAGCTGTTCCCCTGCTGTGTGAACGGCAAAAAGTCCTGCTGCCTCCACCATGTTCTCTTCTCATCCCTGGGCTACAACACCGCCAGTTGTTGCTCGGAAGTGCTGTTAGCACAGTCAACACTTGCTCCTGTGTTACTGGGGTTCAGTAATGTCAGCTGTTCCCCTGTTGTGTGAACGGCAAAAAGTCCTGCTGCCTCCACCCTGTTGTCTTCTCATCCCTGGGCTTCAACACCGCCAGTTGTTGCTCGGAAGTGTCATTGGCACGGGTACTCACTCCTGCCCAGACTGGTTACAGCACGCCATCTGTTTCCTGTCAGTGTAAACGTCACTTAGCCTCCAATAAGTTGTCCTGTCGTGTTGCGGTCGGGTTAGCCGACTCTATGGTGCCTGGAGTTTAGGTGCTTCCTATGTGTGCTGCGGGATATGCAAATAAAGGCTGTTTCCGTTGTGACAATAGGACAATCACCCACTGTAGTACTGTGGGATTCGGTAACTGCGGCCGGCTCGCGGCCTGTCAACTTAAATTTCCATGGGTACCTTCTGCTACCCATCCGGGTTCCAGTACCGTCAGCTGGTTCTCCGCAGTGCCTTTGGCCTAGGTGCCTCCATCTCGGTATCCGAGTTCCAGCAACGTCTGCTGGTCCTTGGTAGTGCTTTGGAGCACAGGTACCTCCTGCTTAGTAACCGTGTCCCAGTAACGTCAGCTGGTCCTCGGTTGTGCCATTGGCTCTTTTCCTTCTGCTGCCCCTCCGGGTTCCAGCACAGTCAGCTGGTCCTCGTTACTTGCATTGGCTCTTGTACCTTCTGCTACCCGTCCGGGTTCCAGTACCGTCAGCTGGTTCTCCGCAGTGCCTTTGGCCTAGGTGCCTCCATCTCGGTATCCGAGTTCCAGCAACGTCTGCTGGTCCTTGGTAGTGCTTTGGAGCACAGGTACCTCCTGCTTAGTAACCGTGTCCCAGTAACGTCAGCTGGTCCTCGGTTGTGCCATTGGCTCTTTTCCTTCTGCTGCCCCTCCGGGTTCCAGCGCAGTCAGCTGGTCCCCGTTACTTGCATTGACTCTTGTACCTTCTGCTACATTTACAAATTGAAGATTTTTTCAATGCTTTTTTGGGTAATCACTCTGGATCTCCAACAATGAAGATGACGACCCTGATGACCACCCCGAAGAAGATGACGACCACAAGGACGACGAGCATCAAGCCAACCAGCCTAAACACCATCACAAAGAAGAAATAAAAGATTACCAAACAGGACTAAGAAGGTTAAGACAAACTACAAGATACAGAACAAGAGACTTAAGAACAATAAGCAGAAGATCAAAAAGCAGAAGAACATGAAGTATAAGACCAAAATGAAGAGCAAAATATATGCTCTAAATTATAAGCAGAAGAAGACTAAGCAGTGTATGGGGGTGAGTCCGTTCCTCCTCGTGGTGCCCCTGGAAAATGCCTGCTGCTGCAGGCTAAACTGAACACAGACAAATACTGTTGTAATTTAAATCTTTTGTGACAGCAAGAACGGAAGGATGAAAAATTCATACTTTGACAGATTACAAGTACAGGAATCTCTGTCACAAATAAGAATATGATGAAGAAGATAAAGTACAATATAGAAAAAAGTTTAATAAGAAGAATATGAGTAATGTTAACAAAAAGATGAATAGCAAGAAGTTTAAGAAGAAGATAAAGAAGGTGAAGATGAAGAATAATTTGATGAAAAAGATGATGCTGCTGAAGATTATGAAGGAGAAAGTGTGTCAAAAGTTAAAAAGGTGAAGAGCATGGAAGTTGTGAAATATACATATTTGCCAAAATAGAAAAAACGTTAACAACATTGTCAATTTCTTCGTCAATCCGAACATCTTTAAAAAAAAAATATTTATGCTATTCCATTTGATTGGGTTAAACATCTATGCCTTTAATGTCTCCTCAACCTTCCACAATACATTGTACATTACTCTTTGTTGTTTTCCTTCATGTACAATTAACCAACAAGGCAAGAATGGGTTTTTTTTAATTCCGATATTTTGTTCCCATAGACTTACATTGGATTTCCGGTATCGGTATCGGGTATCGCCGATATTTTTTGGGTATCGGCGATATCATTCCGATTCCGATACTTTTGGATATCGGAAAGTATCGCTCAACTCTACTGCTGACTGCAGATGAAAACATTTTTCCGCTTTCTCATCTGTGCCAGCACAAGAGTAAGTAGGCAAGACTGCAGGACAAATATTTTTTTCATGATTGACCAGATGTTTATATCTGCAGATGCACCAGCCTGATGCACTTCAGCATAAATGCACAGACTTAACTGAAGTGGACTAGTTTGCTTTGTGCAACTGTCTTGTCCAGTCTCAAGTGTACTGTTAAAGATGGCAATCAGCGCAATCGGTGGCTTTGTTACACCCAAGCAGACCACGTTATCCTATGCAGGCATAGAAATCAATGCATTTGTGACAATGAATCAGGCATGGATAAGTGCGACTTTTATTCATCCATGGATGATGACATTTATGATGATATTGTATACATTGTTGTTGCTGTCACTGCTGCTAGATGAACGTCCACATCTGCGCCTGTCTAGCATCTTGAGTATATCCTTTTCAGGGTACACAAACATTAAAATAATTCCTTAATAGGGATAATTGTTTCTTGGTTTCTTGATAAGCCATTGTTTCTTCACTTTGAAAACCACTAACTTGTTTCCAGAATGAAGGGATCATTATTGCACAGCTTGATAAAATGAGATGGGATGAAATTGAATGGGAGGAGACACAGATTAGATATAAAAAAAACTTTTTGACAGTTAAGGTGATCAATGAGTGGAACAGGCTGCCACGAGAGGTGGTGAGTTCTCCTTCAATAGAAGTCTTCAAACAGAGGTTGGACAGATATCTGTCTGGGATGATTTAGTGAATCCTGCTTTGAGCAGGGGGTTGGACCAGATGGCCAAGGAGGTCCGTTCCAACTCTAGCATTCTATGATTCTATAATTCTATAATCATTTAGTCATTTTGAGAAAAGCAAATATGTTATAGGTACCAAAAAGGATATCATTTTCATTTCTAGGTAAGAAGCCATTGCTTTTTCAGCTTCAAAACAGCTCACCTCTTCTAAATGAAGGAAACATTTTTAGACTGCTTGTTGAAAATATTTTGCTTCATCATTTAGCAAAGAAAAAAGCACTTGATACTCCCCAAACAAAAATAATTGTTCACTACTTGCTTCTTAGTTTACCCCACCTGTATATAAGAAACAACAGAATAAATACAGTAGCTGGTGAAAGTATTCACCTCCTTGGTTTTTTAGTAGTGAGGAACTCGTATGCTTGTTGCTCGGGTTTTCCCGAGCATGCTCAGGTGGTCTCCGAGTATTTGGATGTGCTCGGACATCTAGTTTCTGTCGCCGCAGCTGCATGATTTGCGACTGCTAGACAGCCTGAATACATGTGGGGATTGCCTGTTTGTTAGGGAATCCCCACATGTATTCATGCTGCCTGGCAGTCGCAAATCATACAGCTGCGGCGACATAAATAAATCTCCGAGCACTTCCAAATACTCGGAGACCACCCGAGCATGCTTGGGAAAACCCGAGCAACGAGCATACTCGCTCATCACTATTTTTTACCTATTGATTCATGCACAGTCCATTAGCATACCACAATCATTCCAGACATGTAATTGCCCAGCATACAGCACAGGGTAAATATGAACCTAGCATTAAATGCTATCAAAAATTGTTATGTACCACAAAATGGTAAATATGAAAACTTAAATTCATAAATTTATCCCATACAAAATAATCTTTCTATCAGGTCCACTATCTGCCACAAGAAAACAGTGTGTTTCCATGTTTCTGGTAGCACAAAGACTCTGGAAAAGCAACATTGCTTGCAACCTCCTTAGCCTTCCACTCCGACCCAAAACAAAAAGTCGTGCAAAATCTATGCTCCCAAATCCAAAAGGCCTTCTCCATTTTGAGACTCGCAGTTATCATCTACATGTTCAGCATTATTCTTACGGAAACAGCCCATAAAACATTTCATGGGGTGCATGTCTACAGAAGCACAAGCACAAATTGGGCACAAATCTATTGGGCCCTCAAATGTCATATATGCAATTTTCACTCCACAGCATCCACTGCGTACTTCTTCAGGAAAGCACCTTTGGGGCCAAAATAATCACTGCACCCAATAGATCAATTTATCAATGGGTCTAGTTTCCAAAATTAGGTGACTTTTAAGGTTTCTCTGCACCTTCTGGGCTTTGGAAATAATGCCTGTAAATTATTCCAACAAATTTATAAAAGTCAAATGGCCTTTTTTGGTAATAAATCATTTATCTGTACAGCATATTTTTAAATTCAAAACCTCTTTTACATGTGTTGACACTGTTTTGAAGAAAGTACTACTATATTTGCCATGTACGTTCCTATCATTTGTGTGCCACACACGTCCATACTTCCAGACTCATCCTGTTCCATTTGTTCCATCTGTAAGTAACATTATGTACAATACTTGATAAAGATTTATCTCAAGAACCTTCTGTTTTCCCATGGCTGGGAGATTAGTTTGTATATTCCATATAATCCCTTCTCCCAATGTTGGAAAATGTTCTGAATTATTTAACCTCTAGATTTGGTGGTAAGAGTGGTGATAATAAAGTCTTGTAGTGATTGGGACACATACAGTGTTAGAAATAATAACAAACATGTTAGTTCGAATGGACATTATAACATCAGGGTGGGGAACCTTTTATCTGGCCCTCAGGTAGATTCACGGGCACCGAAGTGCTCTGGCCAACAGCTACATTTTGACAGCTGCTGACCTTTTATTTTTTTATTACTCTATGAGCACACACCTGCAGCGTTCACTACAGAACGCTGCAATGCGTGCAATGAAAGATTACGTCAGTCAGGAGTTAGTGAGCAATGCGCTTCGGTTCCAAATAAGACAGCAGCATCTCCTGTGATATGTATGCCCGAGCCCAGTGTCTCCAGTGATGTATACAGTTGAAACTAGAAGTTTACATACACTATATAAAAAGACACACATGCATGTTTTTCTCAATATCTGACATTAAATCAGAATAAACCTTTCTCGTTTTAGGTCTGGATTACCATAATCATTATTTGCCAAATGCCAGAATCATGAGAGAGGATGTTTTAAAGAATTTTTATTACTTACTGCAAAGTCAAAAGCTTACATACATTTCCTTACTATTTGGTACTATTGCCCTTAAACTGAATGATTTGGGTCAAACATTTGGGATATTCTTCCACAATCTCCTTATAATAGTTGGTTGGAATTTGGGCCCATTCCTCCTGAAAATACTGGTGTAACCGATCCAGTTTTGTAGGTCGCCTTGCTAACACTTGCCTTTTCATATTTGCCCATAAATTTTCAATAGGTTTGAGATCAGGGCTTTGTGATGGCCACTCCAAAACATTGACTTTGTTATCCTTAAGCTACTTTGTTACCATCTTGGCAGTATGCTTTGTCATTGTCATTGTTCATTTAAAAGACCCATTTCCGCCCAAGTTTTAACTTCCTGGCTGATGTCTTGAGATGTTGCTTCAGTATTGCCACATAATCTTCTTTTCTCATGATGCCATCTATTTTGTGAAGTGCACCAGTCCCTCCTGCAGCAAATCAACCCCACAACATGATGCTGCCACCCCGTATTTCTCAGTTAGGATGGTGTTCTTAGGCTTCCAAGCTTCTCCCTTTTTCCTCCAAACGTAACGATGATCATTATGCCGAAAAAGTTCAATTTTAGTTTCACCAGACCTCAGGATATGTTTCCAAATATTAAGATCTTTGTTCTTGTATGCATTTGCAAACCTTAATCTGGCTTTTTTATGTTTCTGTAGAAGTAATGGCTTCTTTCTGGCAGAGTGACCTTTAGCCCATGTTGATTCAGTACTCGTTTCACTGTGGATATTGACACAATCTTACCAGCTTCCACCATCTCCTTCATAAGGTATTTAGCTTTTGTCCTTGGGATGATATGCACATGTCAGACCAAATCAAATTCATCTCTGAGACACACAACCGGTATCATTCCTGAGCAGTATGATGGCTGGACATTCCCATCTTGTTTGTACCAGTGTATAATTGTTTGTACAGATGAACAAGGCACCTTCAATTATCTTGAACTTGTACCCAAAGATGAGCCAGATTTGTGCAAATTCACAATTCTCTTCCTGATATCTTGGCTGATTTCTTTAGACTTTCCCATGATGTTACACAAAGAAGCAGTGTGTTTCAGGTGTGCATTAAAATACATCCACAGGTGTGTCTCTAATTAACTCAGTTGTTGTCAAAAAAACTTCCAAACACATGACATCATCATATGGGCAGTCCAGAATTGTTCAACCCCTTAATGACCAGAGGTATTTTTGGTTTTGCATTTTCATTTTTTGCTCCCCTTCTTCCCAGAGCCATTACTTTTTATTTTTTGATCAAAATGGCCATGTAAGGGCTTGCTTTTTGTGGAAAGAGTTGTACTTTTGAATTACACCATTGGTTTTACCATATTGTATACGTAAAAACGGAAAAATAATTCCAAGTGCGGTGAAATTGCAAAAAAAAGTGCAATCTCACACTTGTTTTTTGTTTTGCTTTTTTACCATGTTCACTAAATGCTAAAACTGACCTGCCATTATGATTGTCCAGGTCATTACAAGTAAATAGATAACAAAATAGTCTAGGTTCTTTTTTATCTAAGTGGTGAAAAAAATTCCAAACTTTGTTAAAAAAGCGCCTTTTTCTGATACTCGTAGCGTTTTCGTTATCTCGGGTTGGGTGAGTGCTTATTTTTTGTGCGCCGAGCTGACGTTTTTAATGATACAATTTTCGTGCAGAAACGATCTTTTGATCGCCCATTATTGCATTTTAATGCAATGTCGCTGTGACCAAAAAAGCGTAATTCTGGAGTTTCGACTTTTTTTCTCTCTACGCCATTTAACGATCAGGTTAATCCTTTTTTATTGATAGATCGGGCGATTCTGAATGCGGCGTTATCAAATATGTGTATGTTTGATTTTTTTATTGTTTTATTTTGAATGAAGCGAAAGGGAGGTGATTTAAACTTTTATATTTTTTTATTTTTTATATTGTTAAAAACATTCTTTTCACTTTTGGCATGCTTCAGTAGTCTCCATAGGAGACTAGAAGCTGCCAGTACCCAATCAGCTCTGCTACATACAGGCGATGATCAGATCACCTGTATGTAGCAGAATGTCTCACTTGCTATGAGCGCCAACCACCTGGCGGTGCTCATAGAAATCCAGCAATGACAACCATAAAGGCCTCCAGAAGACCTCTGGTTATCATGCCAAACCATCGGTGACCCGCGTTCACGAGTCACCGATTGGCAGATTTCCGGCACGATCGCCGGAAGCTCATGTTAAATGCCGCTATCGAAGTTTGACAGTGGCATCTTACAAGTTAATAGCTGTGGGTGGATCGCAATTCCACTGGCGGCTGTTTTGGGCAAATGTCAGCTGTTCAAACCAGCTGATATGTGCCGGGAAAGATGTGGGCTCAGCGCTGGAGCCGAAATCAAAGGGAGGGAGGCCGACATTGGCGTAAATTTACGTCCAATGTCGGAAAGGGGTTAAAGGCATAGTAATTTTTTAGTGTATGTAAACTTTTGACTTTGCAGTCAGTAATAAAAACGCCTTAAAACATTGTCTCTTTTGCATTCTGGCATTTGGCAAATATAAATAAATATGGTAATCCTAATTGACCTAAAATGGGAAAGGTTTATTCTGATTTCATGTCAGATATTGAGAAAAAAATGCATGTGTTTTTTTATATAGTGTCTGTAAACTTCTAGTTTCAATGGTAATAATATAATAATAATAATCTTTATTTATATAGCGCCAACATATTCTGCAGCGCTTTACAGTTTAACAGTTTCAAAACACAAGTCATAAGTAACAACGTTAACAATACAATAATTAAAGCAAAATAAGCCGCCCCTGCTCGTGAGAGCTTACAATCTACAATGAGGTGGGGGAATACAAAGTACAGGTGTGTATATACAATATATACAATGGTGCATTTACAATGATGGTCCAGCCATCTTGAGGGAGTGAGGGATGGATGAAGATAGTGAATGGGCTACACATACACACTTACACATAGAATGACTTTGATTAGTGAATGTGATAGGCCGCTCTGAACAAATGTGTTTTGAGGAAGCGCCTGAAACCATGCAAATTGTGGATAGTCCTAATTTCTTGGGGTAGAGCATTCCAGAGGATTGGCGCAGCGCGGGAGAAGTCTTGGAGTCAGGAGTGGGAGGTACGGATTAGTGCAGAGGTTAGACGAAAGTCGTTTGCAGAGCGCAGCAGTCGGTTAGGCCGATAGATAGAACTGAGGGAGGAGATGTAGGGGGTGCTGCACTGTAGAGAGCTTTGTGGGTGAGAACAAGTACTTTGAATTGGATCCTATAATGAATGCGCAGCCAGTGTAAGGACTGGCGAAGAGCGGACGCGTCCGAGTACCGATTAGCCAGATGGATGACCCTGGCTGCTGCATTAAGGATGGACTGCTACACAGAAAAGGGGTTGGAGTAAAACACCATAATCAAAAGTTATTAACTAATAAATAACCATTTATTTTAAAGAGGATGGTACAATAGACAGAAATTTGAGTACAACAATTATCCAATAATAGTGAAAAAAGACATACAATGCACAGCGGTTGCGGCAGACATGTGTCTACTGCATAATGTTGGTAATGCCTACACAGAAAACATAAGCTAGAAAGCACTGGGACATTAGTATTATGTATAGTATACTCCAAAAGGCGAATCAATAAATGTCCATTCCTGTATACTAAATTTCCCTCAAGGATACCTCGATAATACAGATAATTAAGATGCTAGTGCAGTACAAATGCTACAGTCCGGATCAGTGAGCATAAAAATCAATGAGGTAATATTATCATAACGTGATAAACAGGATGTGCTTACCCATGCTGATGTGGCAATGTAGGAACGTGCCCCTACGCGCGTTTCGCAGTCGCTTCCTCGGCGGGCAAGATGTATAAGGATGGACTGGAGAGGGATAGTCGAGTAATGGGGAGGCCAAGTAATAGAGCGTTGCAGTAGTCCAGCCAGGAGTGGATCAATGCTACAGTGAGGGTTTTTCTTGTTTCCATGGTGAGAAAAGGGCAGATTCTAGAGATGTTCTTTAGATGTAGGCGGCAAGAGCGGGCAAGAGATTGTATATGGGAGGTGAAGGAGAGATTGGTGTCAAACATAACACCCAGACAGCGAGCCTGCTGCCGGGGTGTTATTATGGTTCCGCCTACGGAGAGGGAAATGTCAAATTTAGGGAGGTTAGTAGATGGTGGGAGCAGAAGGAGTTCAGTTTTGGAGAGGTTAAGTTTCGTGTAGAGAGCGGACATGATGTTGGAGACTGCGGACAGACAGTCGGTGTCGTTCTGTAGAACAGCAGGGGTAAAGTCGGGGGATGACGTGTATAGTTGTGTGTCATCAGCATAAAGATGGTACTGAAAGCCAAATCTGCTGATGGTCTGTCCAATTGGGGCCGTGTAGAGAGAGAAGAGAAGGGGGCCAAGGACTGAGCCCTGGGGTACACCGACAGTGAGAGGAAGAGGAGATGACGTGGAGCCAGAGAACGAAACACTGAAAGAGCGGTCAGAAAGATAGGAGGAGAACCAGGAGAGAACAGTGTCCTTAATACCTTGTGACTGGAGCCTAGACAGTAGGAGACAGTGGTCAACTGTGTCGAAAGCTGCAGAAAAGGTCGAGAAGAATGAGCAGAGAGTGGTCACCATTACGTTTTCTGTCAGAAGGTCATTGGTCACTTTCATGAGTGCAGTTTCAGTCGAATGCAGGGGGCAGAAGCCGGACTGTGAAGGGTCTAGAAGGGAGTAAGTGGAGAGGTAACGGGTGAGTCGGGAGTAGACTAGGCGCTCCAAAAGTTTAGAGTTGAAGGGGAGATTGGAGACCGGTCTGTAGTTGTTTGTGCAGGAAGGGTCGAGAGTGGGTTTCTTTAGTTGTGGAGTAATGATGGAGTGTTTGAAGGAAGATGGGAAAATGCCAGAGGAGAGTGAGAGATTAAAGATTGTAGTTAGGTGAGTTGTGACAACTGGAGAGAGAGACTGGAGGAGATGTGAGGGAATGGGGTCGGTAGTACATGTAGTTGGACGAGAGGAAGAGAGGAGTCTGGAGACTTCTTCTTCTGTGATGGGATCAAATGTGGAAAGTGAGCCAGGGGAAATGCAGTGTGGGATGGGAGTCACAGCACTTGGTGGTTGAGAGCAGATTTCCTGACGAATAGTATCTATTTTTTCTATAAAGTGGGAGGCCAGGTCGTCAGCACAGATGTCTGTGATAGGGGCTTGTGCTTTTGGCCTGAGGAGGGAGTGAAAAGTGTCAAAAAGTTTCTTGGGGTTGTTGGCTAGTGAGGAGATCAGGGTGGTGAAGTAGGTCTGTTTGGCGAGGTGAAGGGCATCATTAACATGAATTTAAAGTGGATGAAGTCTTCTGGTGTGCGGGTTTTTCTCCAAAGGCGTTCAGCACTCCTAGAGCATCGCTGAAGAAGTTGAGTTTGCAATGTGAGCCAGGGCTGTTTTACTGTGTGTTTGGAAGTTCTGAGGGTGAGCGGTGCTACTTGGTCAAGGGTGCTTCTAAGAGTGTCATTGTAGTGCTGGACAGCCAGATTAGGACAAGAAAAAGAGGAGATTGGGGACAGCAATGAGTGTAGGGAGTCTGAAAGTGTCTGAGGGTTAATGGCTTGTAGATTTCTGAATGTGTGGTAGGTAGGAATGCGCTAAGGTGGTCGAGGATTTGTGAGGGTGAAGGAGAGAATGTTGTGGTCAGAGAGTGGAAGCGGTGAGTTATTTAGGTGGGAGATTGAACAGAGGCGGACAAAGACCAGGTCAAGGGTGTTACCATCCTGTGTGTCTCAGAGGTTGAAAGCTGTGAGAGGCCTAGAGAAGTGGTTAGTGATAGAAGCTGAGATGCAGATGTGGAAGTAGGGCTGTTAATGGGGATGTTGAAGTCTCCAAGGATAAGGGTTCGTATGACTCTGTCCAGTGTCTCCAATGATGTGCATGCCCCAACACAGTGTCTCCAGATGTGTGTGCCCCAGCCCAGTGTCTCCAGTGATATGTATGCTCCAGTCCTGTGTTTTCAGTGATGTGTATACTCCTTTCCAGTGTCTCCAGTAATGTGTATGACTCAGCCCCAGTGTCTCATGTTATGTGTATGCCCCTTCTCCGGTGTCTCTTGCCATCTATAGGATTGGTAGAGGGATAGATCTCTCCCTCCAGTACGGGTCTTACAAGTTACCCATGGCCACAGTTTTCACTTAAACCTGCAGTAAAGGTTTTGGTGTGTCAGCGTGTTGTTTGCAAGCATCTGAGCAGGGAGCTCTATGCAGTAGAGGTCTGTGTGAAGAGTGAACACAGGCCAGAAAAGGCAAGGCAACGCAACTGACGCACCCACAAGAAATTGGCGGTTCAGTAACCCACGGCAATGGATTTGGTACAGACTCTATTGGATGACCTGGCTGTGATCCGGAGGATAACTTTTGCTTTTACTTTGTGTGTTTTGAAAATAAAGATTTTTAAGTTGGACTAACCTGGGTCACTGTGTCTTTACTGCACTGTGTGAACACTGCTGCAATACTATATATAAATACATACACTGCTCAAAAAAATAAAGGGAACATTCAAATAACACATCCTAGATCTAAATGAATGAAATATTCTCATTGAATACTTTGTTGTGTACAAAGTTGAATGTGAAGGTTCACACTCAGCACATGTGACAGACGTGACAGAGACACCCCCACAATTGACCTCATTTTGGAAACTAGACCCCCCTTGTAACTTGTCTAGATGTGTGGTGAGAACTTTGACCACTCAAGTGCTTCACAGAAGTTTATAACGTAGAGTCAAAAAATAAAAAATCATTTTTTTTCCACAAAAATGATATTTTCGCCCCAATTATTTATTTTCCCAAGGGTAACAGAAGAAATTGGACCCCAAAAGTTATTGTGAATTTGACCTGAGTACTCTGATACCCCATATATGGTGATAAACTACTGTTTGGGCACATGGCAGAGCTCAGAAGGGAAGGGGTACCGTTTGACTTTTTCAACGCAGAATTGGCTGGAATTGAGATCAGACGCTATGTCACGTTTGGAGAGCCCTGATGAGCCTAAACAGTGGAAACCCCCCCATTCTAACTCCAAACCTAACCCCAACACACCCCTAACCCTAGTCCCAACCCTAACCATAACCCTAACCAAAAACCTAACCCTTGCACACCAATAACCCTAATCCCAACCCTAACCTTAATCCTAACTTTAGCCCCAACCCTAAACCTAACTTTAGCCCCCAAACCTAACCCTAACCCTAATGAGAAAAGGGAAATAAATACATTTTTTTATTTTTATTATTTTCCCTAACTAAGGGGGTGATAAAGGGGGGTTTGACTTACTATTTATGGTGGGTTTTTATGTTTGGCAGCTGTCACACTCTAAAATATGCTTTTTATTGCAAAAAATAGTGCATTACCACATTTTGAGAGCTATAATTTTTCCATATTTTGGCCCACAGTCATGTGAGATCTTATTTTTTGCGGGACGCTTTTACTGGTACCATTTTTGGGCAAATAACATTTTTTGATCTCTTTTTGTAACGATTTTTGGGAGGCAGAATGAACAAAAACCAGCAATTATGAATTTCTTTTGGTGGGCGTTTATACCATTCCACGTGTGGTAAAATTGATAACGCAGTTTTATTCTTCGGGTCAGTACGATTACAGCAATACCTCATTTATATCTTTTTTTATGTTTTGGCGCTTTTAGACAATAAAAAAAATTATATATAAAAAATATTTATTTTTGCATCGCTTTATTCTGCGAGCTATAAATTTTTTAGTTATTTGCTGATGATGCTGTATGGTGGCTCGTTTTTGCGGGACAAGATGACATTTTCAGCGGTACGATGTTTATTCATATAGTCGTTTTTTGATCGCGTGTTATTCCACTTTTTGTTTGGTGGTGTGATGATAAAGCATTGTTTTTTTGCCTTTTTTTTATTTATTTTTTTTAGGGGTTCACTAAAGGGGTTAACTAGTGGGATAGTTTTATAAAGCAGGTCATTACGGACGTGGCTATACTAACCATGTGTACTTTTGTTGTTTTTTCTTTTTTTTATTTACATAAAGCAATTAATTTATTGGGGAATATTTTTTTTCTTTATTTAGGAATTTTTTTACAAATGTTAATTTTTATTTGTTTTACTTTTTACTTTGCCCCAGGGTGGGACATCACTGTATAGTGTCAGATAGTAGATCTGACAGTGTGCATAGCACTGTGTCAGATCTGTGATCTGACAGGCACTGCTGGAGGCTTTCTCATCACCTGCTCTCAGCAGGCACTGAGAAGCCACCTCCCTGCAGGACCCGGAAGGACCCCGCAGCCATCTTGGATCCGGGGTCCTGCAGGGAGGAGGCCCTCGGAACAGCGCAATCACATCACGCTGTTCTGAGGGTCTCAGGGAAGCACGCAGGGAGCCCCCTCCCTGCGCGATGCTTCACTATAACGCTGGAACACATTTCTGCAAATTTATTAAAAAAGAAAAAACTGAAATATCACATGGTCATAAGTATTCAGACCCTTATGTCAGTATTGAGTAGAAGCACCCTTTTGAGCTCGTACAGCCATGAGTCTTCTTGGGAATGACGCAATAACTTTTTCACATCTGTATTTGGGGATCCTCTGCCATTCAACCTTGCAGATCCTCTCCAGTTCCGTCAGGTTGGATGGTGAACATTGGTGGCAGCCATTTTCAGGCCTCTCCAGAGATGCTCAGTTTGGTTTTAGGTCAGGGCCGTGGCTGGACCAGTCAAGAATGTTATTTTAGCTGTGTGCTTAGGGTCTTTGTCTTGCTGGAAGGTGAACCTTCGGCCAAGTCTGAAGTCCAGAGGTTTTCACCCAGGATATCTCTGGACTTGGTCAAATTCATGTTTCCTTCAATTGAAACCAGTCGTCCTGTCCCTGCAGCTGAAAAACACCCCCATAGCATGATGCTACAACCACCATGTTTCACTGTTGGGATTGTATTGAGCAGGTGATGAGCAGTGCCTGGTTTTCTCAACACATACCGCTTAGAATTATGACCAAAATGTTCTATCTTCGCCGCATCAGACCAGAGAATCTTATTTCTCATAGTCTGGGAGTAGTGTTGAGCGATAGTGCTCGATATCTAAAAATATCGTATCGAAATTGTATCGCCGATAGCACTAAATATCGTCGATATCCGATTTCGATACCGGAAGTCCAATGTAAGTCTATGGGAACAAAATATTGCAACTAAAAAAAACCTTTATTTCCTTGTAAACACTAAATATACACACTTAGAATACATATATATATATATATATATATATATATATACATGTCATTGTGACATATATATATATACATATATTTATAGTTTATACACTTCTACATAGTAAAATAGACTCTGATTCAATTGCCGGGTAAAGCCGTGACATACCCCATAGAAGTCTACGGGCTCGGTGCCGAGTACCCCAAAAACCTCTGGCTCTGTGCGATTCAACTTGGGCGTCACGAACAGGATTCTGTAGCTCGCTATAAGCGAGTCCTGTGTGCCTGAATTGAACTGGTTTTGTGCTTGAGAATTGCTAAAATCATCAGAGAATGTATTTGCCATTTTTCCGCCATATCTGCGTCACGACGAGGCACTGGTGAAGAAGAAGGGCGAGCTCTTCATGGTTGTACACACTCACTCAGTGACGCGAAAACGATGGCTCTAAATGGTACTGCAATGTAAGATCGTGCCCCACAGCTCTTCAGTTCCGCCTCCTCATCCTCCTCAGTGTGCGGAAACTAACACGAAGGTCCCGCCTCACTACAAAAGAGGGGCCCTCTCCAGATGCTAATGACACATGTGACTTGGCAGAGATGGCTAATGGACACGAGCAGAAGTGTGAAGGGATGGAGCAGTCAGAGCTCTCCCCCATGGAAGTGACCCGATCGCCACGGAACCACCGTTGGGCACCCGGCCTGGAAACCCTCCTACGCTGCAAGAAGCGGAGGATACCCTAAGAGGCCTGGCCCGGCACCGGGAGGAGGTCGCCAGGATGGAAGCCAGCTGGCGTGCCCTAAAACTAAACTTGGAGTGGCGCCAATCCCTCTTACCTGAAGTGTCTGTACCGGAAGGTGAGGCACCCGTTCTAGTAGAGGAGTCCGTGCGGGCATCCCAGCCCTTGCAATGTGATCCGGTTGACGTTGTCGCAGTGGAGGCACCCGTTCGTGCAAAAAACGCTGCACCGGCAGCACCCCAGATCCCGCTGTCTGCCCCCGTCGCTGAGACAGAAGAAGCGACACCCGTCCTCATGGAGGAGGACGCGCAGGCACCAGAGGTCTACCTGTCTGTACCGGAGCCCCGACTGTCATCTGTTCCAGAGCCGGCTGCTTCCTCCGCAGGTGAGCGCCGCCAGGACTGGGGGGCGCCAGGAGAGCTGCCGCAAACCGGACACTGTAAGCTGCAGTTTGATGGTGAAGACATGGAGCTGCTGGTGGAGGAGAATTTCAACCGGCGTCAGGAGGAAGAGTGGAGACGTTGGGAGAGAGAAGCAGAGCGACAAAGGGAGCAGCGAGAATCCCAAAAACTTCGCCAACGTCAGCTGGAGAAGGACCGGGCAGATAAGGACCGGATGAGAAAAGATAAAGGAACCCTGAGGGAGCCGCGGCGTAAGGGTGCAGTACGGAGCTTTAAATTGAAAGGTGGTTGGGGCTTCATCCAGGAGCCTGGACTTTATTTAGAAGTTTTTGTGAACCGGCGGGACGTGGAGGCTCACCTCCCAGAAGGACACCCGGGGAGGGACCTGTTGCCAGGAGACTTGGTGACTTACACCCGACACTGGGGTTACAATGGATGGTACGCCCTAAATGTTACCAGGTGCGACCCCTACTCCCCAGAGTGTCAGGAACCTGTGAGACCCTCGGAGCCTTCAGCCTCCCACATCCAGGCCTCTGCAAAGTGCCCACCCCACGCCGTAAATCTCCCCAGCCTCCCTCAGTGGTCTCCTCAGCAGACCCACCCATGGACATGATCCAGTTACGTGGCCCGTACCCGGCGCCTGTTAGGCCCCCTGGGGTTCGTACAGTCCATGACATAGGGCTCCAGACCCGGAGGGAGATGAAAGAGGTGGCCACACAGACCCAGATAGCGGGTCACGACTTGACTGTACAGGCCACACGACGTCATCAGGTCCTGGTGGTCCTTGGTGCCTCGGATGTTTGGCAAGCATCAGAAGAGTACCAGGTGGTACCTGGAACACCCCTGCCAAAGAATTATAAATAACCCGGACAGGGTCACTGTATGTAAATAGTTAAATTGTTTATGTACCCGGACGGGTGATTGTTCATAAAAAAGTTTTTTAATTTAATAAAAAAAAAAAAAACACAGTTTTCATTACTTTTATTACAGTCTCATCCTGCGACGCCATCGATCTCCTGTAAAAAAATGAAAAAAAAAAAAAAAAAGTATACCACCTGACCGACGCAGTCCATAGTAACGAGTGTCCCACGACGATCCAGCTCTGCTACATCAGAATGACAGTCAGAGCCTGTCATCCCAGCGCAGCACAGCTGATTACCTGCTTCCCCGGCGGTGACGTCATCGGACTGACTGCTTTACGGCTGGGATTACCCAGCAGTCACTGCAGTTATCGCGAGAAACTGCATGTGACCGCCGGGGAAAGATAATGGCGGCCATGAAGCAGTCCAGGCCGTGACCGCCGGAGATCTTCTGCCAGGTAAGTGCCGCTGACTCCTGACAGACCCGACCGACGGACACTCACAGTGACAGTGACAAATCCGATTCCGGTATTCGATAAGACGAAAATATTGAAACAAATTATCGAAAGGCCGATAGAGCTAATATCGGCCGATAGCCGATATTTACATTATCGTATCGCTCAACACTATCTGGGAGTCCTTCATGTATTTTTTAGCAAACTCTATGCGGGTTTTCATATGTCTGGCACTGAGGAAAGGCTTCCATCGGGTCACTATGCCATAAAGGCCCGACTGATGGAGGGCTGCAGTGATAGTTATCTGGGTGGAACTTTCTCCCATCTCCCCACTGCATCTGTGGAGCTCAGCCACAGTGATCTTGGGGTTCTTCTTTACCTCTCTCACCAATACTCTACTCCCACGATTGCTCAGTTTGGCTGGACGGCCAAGTCTAGGAAGACTTCTGGTGGTCCAAAACTTCTCTACCTTGCCACAGTTTTGTCTCTGAGCTCCTTGACCAGTTCCTTTGACCTCATGATTCTCATTTGGTCTGACATGCACTGTGAGCTGTGAGGTCTTATATAGACAGATGTGTGCCTTTACAAATCAAGTCCTATCAGTTTAATTAAACACAGCTGGGCTCCAATGAAGGAGTAGAACCATCTCAAGGAGGATCACGAGGAAATGGACAGCATGTGACTTAAATATGAGTGTATGACCATGTGATATTTCAGTTTTTCTTTTTAAATAAATTTGCAAAAATTTCTACATTTCTGTTTTTTTTTTCATCAAGATGGGGTGCAGAGTGTACACTCCCTGACAGAGTGTCGCTTATCCATGTTATGTAATTCAAAGCTTATAATCTGACGTTAAATTCATCCATTGGTTTTATAAATTACTCTTTTGAAAGCTGAAACCCTCCCAAATTTGGTTTAGGTTAAGAAAATAAATTGGCATCAATGCTGAAATATTGATCATTTAAAGGGAATCTGTCACCCTAAATTGGCGGGATATTTAAATGATGGCAGTCAGGTCAGATGGGCGGTGTTTAGGGTACTTGCCTTAACATGTTGTTCGCCGCTGTCTCCATTATTTCTGGGAATTGTAGTCGTTGCCCTCCATATAACGCGCCTACGGATTGCAATCTGCGGGCAAAGCATACTGCGCGTGAGCAATTCAAGATTGCAATGCGCAGGTGCGTTATATGGAGGGCAACGACTACATTTCCCAGAAATAATGGAGACAGCGGCGAACAACATGTTAAGGCAAGTACCCAAAACACCGCCCATCTGACCTGACTGCCATCATTTAAATATCCCGCCAATTTAGGGTGACAGATTCCCTTTAATGAACATAGAATGATCAGATTTTGGCAAGACAAAAGTTTTGTCGCCCACAGAAAGTAATGTGATATTCAAGCAAATAATTATCTTAAAATACAAATATATGTTGCATAACATTGGTGAATGAGGTTGTGATGCTATTAGAGTCATATTTAATATTTTGTGTGACTTCCATGAGCTTGAAGGACTGCATCCATGCGGTTCAACAATGATTCATACAATTTATTAGTGAAGTCATCAGGAATAGCAAAGAATGCAGTCTTACATGCCTCCCAGAGTTCATCTAGATTCCTTAGCTTTGTCTTCCAAGCTTCCTCTTTCATCCTACCCCAAACATGCTCAATGATGTTCATGTCTGGTGACTGGGCTGGCCAGTCATTGAGCACCTTGATCTTTTTTGCCTGGAGGAACTTTGTTCTAGAGATGGATGTATGTGATGGAGCATCATCCTGCTGCAAAATTTGACCCCTTTTTAATGATTTGGAATATAAGAGATAGCTAATACTTCTTGATATTTTAGACTATTAATATTGCCTTACATCTTGCAAATGTTTCGCACACCCCATACTGAACTTAACCCCAGACCATGATCTTTCCACCACCAAATTTAACTGTTTTCTGGGTGTATTTTGGATCCATATGGGCTCCAGTAGGTCTCCTGCAGTATTTGCGGTGGCTGTGGTGTAATTCTACTGAAGATTCATCAGAGAAATCCACCTTCTGCCACTTTTCCAGCGTCCATGTGTTTAGCAGGCTATGGGACTTTGCAAATGCCACACGGTTTTTTATTTCCCTTTTGTTTAGTGCTGGCTTCTGGGCACTGAATCGACCATGGAGGCCCTTTCAAGGCAGAATCCTACAAACTGTTCTAGTTGACACAGGGACTTGAGGTGACCAGGCCTGTTGGAGCTCTGCTGCAGTGGAAGAGGGGCTTGCTTTGGATTTTCTAACAAACAAACATTCCTCCTGAGCAGTTGTCTTGCGGGGTCTGCCAGACCTGGGCTTGTCAAACCCATCTCCAGTCTCTTCAAATCTTATATTAATTCTTTGTACTTGATGCTGAGATACACCAAAGGTGCCAGCCACCTCTGCAGTGGATCTGGTCTTCAGCCTCTTGATAATCAAGGATTTGGTCGCAGGGTGGATTTTTGGCATGTTATCAGAGCTCAAGTTGCAGTTCAAGTGAAGGTCTGGGGTGCTGGGTTTCTTTTTATACACACCCACTAATTAACCGATCATTTACTGAGCACTGGTGAGGATGTAAACTAGGATTGGGTGCATTATATGACCAGGTGACAAAACTTTTGTCTTGCCAAAACCTGACCATTCTGTGTTCATTAAATGATCAATATTTCAGCATTGATGCCAATTTATTTTCTTAACCTAAACCAAATTTGGGAGGGTTTTAGCTTTCAAAAGAGTAATTTATAAAACCAATGGATGAATTTAACGTCAGGTTATAAGCTTTGATTTACATAACATGGATAGGCGACATAATTTCTGTCAGGGACTGTACATTAATGAGAAAAAAAATGATCTCTTTTGAATTTACCAAATGGCTGCAATGAAGCAAAGAATGAAAAGGTTAAATGGGTCTGAATACTTTCCGTACCCACTGTAGGTGCTATACAATTTATTGTATATTCTACTCTAATCAGCTACATCCCAACTAAAAGCACCCATCTTTATTGATTTTTTTATGCAGGACTATCTTAATTGGACTAGTCGTTTGTTCCATTGTGCATTTCTCCCTTGTTATTTATCTGTGTTTGCATCAACTATCATTCATAATATATGTTACATTCCCATTTAACTATTAATTAAATGGATCAGGTGATTATTCCACTGTCATGCTATTACTTTTCCATAACTCTTTCGTTTTAGTCACTAGCGTGACAGTACTGTATGTCGATTTATTAATTTTCTTGGGCTCTCACACAGGACCCATTGTCTGTCTGAAGCTTCCTTGACTCATCTCACACTATCTTCAGGGTGCTATTGCATTTCTATCTCCCTTTATGTAGGGTATTTATTTGTATACTTTCAATCATGACATTGACACTTTATAGAGGTGGCATAAACATTAGGAACCAAAAGCATCATCCAACATAAGGCATCCTTAGGAATACATTAGGCTTAGCAAATACTTTTGGATATTCTTTTAAGTTCCTATTTTCAGATTTAAAGGGAATTTGCAGGATTTCACCCCTCACTCTTTAAAATCTATGTATATGCATATGTGCTGTAGCTCTTTCAAAGATAGGTCTAGCAATACCTTTGCATAGCAGATTCATTCCTCTGTTACTAAGAAATTTTGAATTGATATGCAAATGAGGCTTAAGAGATATTGTAGATCTGAAGAATTTGCCACTGCATCTCTATTCACCATCCAGACTCCCTTCCTCCTGTTTGATTGACAGCTCATTTGCCTAAATTTCCACAGCATAGCAGATGTCAGTCAGGAGGAGGTAGCGCTGGGTGGAGAATAGAGCTGGAGTGACAGATTATTCATATTGACAATAGCTCTTCAGTCTCATTAGCATATTAAATCAAATGCTGATATATCAGTAATGTATAAACGGACTGGCCAAATAAAGGTATTATTGGATTTATCGTTGCAAGAGCTACATGCACATACAGTATACGTAGTTTTGGGGCTGAAATCCAGCTGACAAATATCTTTTAACCCCAATTGTGACCTTAAT
Organism: Oophaga sylvatica; assembly: GCA_033576555.1. Lineage (NCBI taxonomy): Eukaryota > Metazoa > Chordata > Amphibia > Anura > Dendrobatidae > Oophaga > Oophaga sylvatica. The sequence goes on along the minus strand of JARQOD010000002.1, from coordinate 512,188,729 downwards.
TATAAAGCCAGATTTTTTTAAATCTAACCAGTGTCACTTTTATGTAGTAATAACTCTCGAATACTTCAATATATCCCAGTGATTCTGACAATTTGTTTTCATGACACATTGTTCTTTATGTTAGTTGTAAATTTCTGTCTATATGTTTTGTATTTATTTGTAAAAATACTAGAATTTTAGTGAAAATTTGGAAAAAATTAGTAATTTTCAAACTTTCAATTTTTATATCCTTAAACCAGTTAGACATGCTGTCTTGGTATTTCAAGTAGAAAATTGAAGTGCACATTTGTGATTGTATTTTATCTGCGTCATGCAGTTGTTATTGATGAAATTCAATGAATGCTAGAGATTGTATTTCTTCTTGCTGATGATAATAGCATGACCATTTTATAATCACTTAAATATATAATAATAACTTACATTCAACTCAGTCAGTTCTAAGAGAGAAATAATACACATAATAGTATAAAGTCTGCAACTATTTCCAAGGTAGAATTGCTGAAAAATAATACAAACAAGATGATCTTAATTTCTTTTTCTCTTTCAAACTATTTATTTGTCTATTTAATTTTCCTGCTTCTTAAGCCAGCCTGTATAATTTATGTACTTCTGGGATTTCAAAGGCAATTATGTTAGAAGGCTTAAAAGAATACAGCGTTTTCTTCCACAATATATTTATGCTTGAAAGGAATCATTGAACTTGTACACTACTTTTGGAGAAAAAAAAATCCAGAGACTTGGTGAATCTACAGTGCCATGTAAAAGTTTGGGCACAACTGGTCAAAATTACTGTTATTATGAACAGTTAAGCAAGTTGTAGATAAAATGATCTCTAAAAGGCCTAAAGTTAAAGATGAAACATTTGGCTGGCTACAAAAAGCATTTATAAACTGTGATACTTTCAAAAGGGGGTGCTACTAGGTACTAACCATGCAGGGTGCCCAAACTTTTGAATCTAACCATTTTCCTTTTAGTAATATTTTAAATGTAAAAGATGATTTTTATGCCTAAAATATAAAGGAAATGTATCCTCTATAACTTCAGGCATTTTAGAGATCATTTCATCTTCAACTTGCTTAACTGTTCACAATAACAGTAATTTTGACCAGGGGTGCCCAAATTTTTACATGCGTACGTTATTGAAAAGCATTGAATTCAGTTGGATACAAAATCTAACATATAGAAAACACCTTAACAGGGGAGAAAAAGCTTCCAAAACAGCTCAAATTAGAAGCAGACACCAGGAAAAATGGCATCAATTTACACAAGGTAGAAACAGTATAATAGGCCTCAGACACCCCTTCCACTACAGGCAACCCACCAAATAAAGACCCAACTTGTAGTCTCCACACTTCATAAAAATATTGGCACACACCACTAAAGTGGCATCAATTTCCACAGAGTAGAAACAGTATAATAGGCCTCTGACACACCTTCCACTATAAGAAACCCATCAAATGGATACCCAAAAGTGAGTGAATTTGTTCGGGTTCCCTCTTATTCGGCAAGCTATAGCACATACTGAATAAGCTGCAGAGGGAACCCAGCTTCCTGGACTGACTGAGCTGATCGGTGCCGCAGCTGCATATGTCGAGGCTGTGTCACAGTCACAACACATCCATGGAGAGCCCCAACAAATAGACTATTCATGCATGTGCTGTGACTGTGACACAGCTGCAACACATGAGCTGATCAGCCGGCATGATCCAGGAAGCCAGGTTCCCTCTGCAGCTTATTGGGTAAGCGCTATTGCTTGCCGAATAAGAGGGAACCTGAACAAATTCGCTCAACTTTAAGATTCAACTTCAAGTTACCACATTTCAAAAAATTGTTTGTAACATCAGCAGCAGTACCAACAGCAGGCACAGATGCCATGACAAAGGTGGTACAGATTGCAATAGCGCAAGATAAATGCATTACACTAAAAACCATACTATCGCCTAGTCTCCCAGTCTGCAACTGGAGTGTAAAAGTGATTGGAAATCCTCGACTTGTTCATTTTAGGCGGTCTACACTTTTAGTGGACAGCCGTATGTGCTTATCCATCAGGACACCACCAGTAATGCTGAAGACACGTTCTGAGAGAACACTGGCTGCCGGGCATGATAAAACCTCCAAGGCGTGATAGGCGAGCTCAGACGACTGTTCCATTTTTGAAGACCAAGATGGAAAAGGGTCCAAATTCCCCTTGATGGCATTGATATTGAGCTCAATATGCGACTGCACCATCCTCTCCTGTTGATCACAACATGTCAGAGTCTTTCTCTGTTCTGCTGGTGCACGAGCTGGTCTAAAAATTGTGTGAAATGACTCACAGAAATTTCTTATGCCACTTACATGGCTGTTACTAATGTTTTTGCTGTGAAGCCTTGACATTCCTGGGGTTGGAAGTCTGTAACTGCTATGCACACTGTGTGCCTCACTGCTGTGTTGGGGAAAACCACTTTTATGATTGTCTACAAGCATGCTTCGATACTCAGCATATGTTTGTCCCTTTCCAGGGGGTCAAGCACCTGGCAAAATTTACTCTTGTACTGTTGATCTAACAGAGTGGCAACCCAGTAGTCAGCACTATTTCTAACCCTATGAAAACATACATCATGTTGAAGATAGTGCAGCAAGAAAACTCTCATGTGTCGGGCGCTTCCATGAGGTCCAAGTTGATGGTGTGCTTGTGGCGGGATAACACTCAAGGTTGCTTCCTTCATCCCCTCCCACCAACCACGGACATTACAGAGGGGATCATTATACTCTTCATCAGTTTTAGCCCAAACGATTTGGATTAGCAAATAGGGCCTCTTTGCTGAACCTCAGTATTAGGCCTAACGATTTTGATGAGCAAATGTGGGCCTCCTAATTGCTCACTGCAACACAGTTTTAGCCCAATGCTGCTGTGTAATTCCTAGACTTATTAAGTATCCTTTTATTTCAAAGAAGGCCTGATGTAAAGCCAGGCTGTGATAGACCACATTACTGTCTCATAAAATTACATTTTCTTAACTTTTTATTAAGATGGCACATGGTGTTAGGGTTCGATTTCCCGCTGCTGCACAAGGGGAGTCTCAAACCCGTCCCGCTGCGGTCTCCTATTCATCTCCGGCCGCAGTGGAGCCTGCTCAGCAGAGACGTCGGTCCAGGCGTCTTGCCCACTCCTCTACTGTGCAGTGACTTGCTGCTGCCTTTCCTGGATCTGCTATTATAGCCAGTGCTGGAGCAGTCGTCTTTGAGACAAAGTCCTGCGTTTTCCCATCTGAGCATGCCCAGAGTGAGATCTCTCATTGGAGATCAGGAGTCACATGTTCAGGTGCTGCAGCGGCTCCTATTGGTCCGCCAGGAAGGTCATGTAGCTACGTTTGTTTGTAACAGCTTCTCATTGGTCCTTGTTCCTGGAAGGTCCTGTAGCTGTTGCTATAAAAGGGTAGCATGGCTGGGCCGCCATGCGCTAATATCAATCATTGTATGCTATGCGCCAGTGTGGTCATGTGTATGTGTGGATAGGGACCCGGCTGAAATAAGCCACTAGAATACCGACTTAATCGGTGAGGAGTTTGGTATGGTAGCTGGTCAGGGTCGGTGTCCTAGATGCCCTAGATTACCGGCATAACCGGTGAGGAGTTTTGATTGCCGTATTCAGGGTCTGGCGTTCAGACGCCATAGATTGCGGGTGACTCCCGCGAGGACTTCAGCACATGATCACGCTTTATGAACGCGTAGCACTTAACTGTGTACCTGAGAGCCTGACAGGACACAGTACTTTTTCTCAGCGGCCCTGTGACGTAACAGGGTTCGCTTTCAACGCTAGACAGCGCCCTAGCGTGTTTTCTTTGCCACTCAGTTGTGTCTAGTGAGTGCGCACACATCGCCATATAGCGCTGCGTGTTATGTTTCGGTAGCTGAGGAGTGCAGGTAAAAAAGGCAATACACCAGAGCAGTTGGAATCTATGAGATTGCAGTACCCTGACTAACCACCACAACTAGAGGCAGCCGTGGAGCGTTCCTACGTTGGTCCTAGACGCCTCGTCACAGCCTGAGAAACTAACTACACCTAAAGATAGAAATAGGAAAGCTATCTGCCCCGGAGCAGAACCCCAAAGATAATAGAAAGCCCCAAACAAGTAATGGCGGTTAGACAAGAAGAAATACTGACACAGAAAGAAAATAGTATGAGCAAACGCTGGGGCCCAAACTAACTAAATAGAAAAGGATAGGAAGGGTACTTACTGCAATCCCAGAAAACCCTGAAAAGCACCAACTCTACTAATTTCAAAATCACCTGAGATCACACGACCTCTACGGCTGTGGTTCCACGGTCCGGAACCACAGCGCTTTGGACGGAGCGGAAAATCCGCTCCGTCTAAGCCCCGCCCCCTTTCTGACGCGCGCTATTTCCGGAGGTGTTCAGGACACCTCCAGAACACCTCCGGAAAGAACGCAGGGCTACATAGCCCTGTGTTAAATTCTGTTGCGGCGACGCACCGTCGCCGCAACACGCGAGGACATGCTGCGGTCTGAAAAGACGCGCCGCATGTCCGTTTACGCAGGTCTGCCACCTGCGTGTTGTTACGCATAGTGGAGACGGGATTTCTTAAAATCCCCTCCACTATGCTGTAACATCTGGACGCTGCGTGTTTGGCGCTGCGCCAGCGCACAGCGCCAACACGCAGCGTTTACTGATCGTGGAAACTCACCCTACCACCTAAATTAGTTCTCTGGTGTAACAAAATCAAAACAGCAGCCACTGAAAAAACTGGAAAAAGCAAAAGTACAAACATCAGTGGCTGAACTAAACTGAGAGGGCAAAAGCCCCCGGAGGGGACCCAGAAGGCCCCCACAGAAGTGCAGGACAAAATGCAGAAATATAGTACAAAAACAAAAAGAAGAAAATGTCTTATCTGTTAGCAGGAGATGCAGACACGACACAGCAGGCTACAAGGGAAACAGGAATGAAGGATTCAGACCAGAACAATTGATCACCGGCAACCCTGATGGGAAGGTGACTCCCTTATATAAGACCAGTCAGTAACACCTGATTCCCAGTCCTCACAATCTTCACTGAACAGACCAGTACCGCTTGTAACCACCAGAGGGAGTCTCTGCTCAGAACTCATCTCAAACCCATTCACAACAGTACCCCCCCTTGAGGAGGGGTCACCGAACCCATCATTTGAGCAACCAGGTGTCATGTGTGCATTGCCACGAAGATCGTCGCGGTTGCACATTTTGACTTCTCACAGCTGAGCTGCTGTTTCTTTGTGTTTGGCAGCTAGGGAGTTAATTCTGTCTGTGCTCGGTGCTGGGACTGGGTGCAGTTTCTCCCGGCTGCAATTGATTATTTGTTGATTGGTTTCCTTTAAATTCCTGGTTGTCTGCTTGGGGAGTTGCCAGTGAAACCTTCATGCAGACCACAGATAGGAATGAATCTGTATAGACTTTAGTTGTGAGCTCCTTAGTTGTTCTAAGCTCAACTTGGTTAGAGTTTATTTCCCAGACCATTTATGTTCCTTTGGTGTTTGAGTGTGTATGCAAGCGAGTGTTATCCTGTCTGTCTTATATGTCTAATCTGTGTATTTAGCTGAGACCAGCCCATATCCCTTTGGTGGTAGTCAGGATCCTTCTTAGGACTGATTACAGGTTTCAGGGTCTGATAGGAGACAGGGTTAGGTTGGAGACTTGGACCTCTGAACCATTATCAGTACCTCCAAGGTGAGGGATTAGTTAGGACCCCAGTTTAGGGTCAGGTTAGATCCCGGTCCACCTCTTTCCTGTTTCAGCTCATCAAGTCCTCAAGATTAACACTAGGACTACTGGACTCGTGACCCCGCCTAGAACTACTGAAAGGAGTCATTTTGACTCCTTGCTTGTTTTCGTTTATTTTTAGAGTTTCATTTGTGGTTATTTATTAATAATTATATTTTTTGTAATGTATTATTATTGTGAGATCCAAGAGTAATGCTTTTGATTGTTTTTTTTCTGCTTTTCTTATTTTTCTACAGAAAATAACAATAATTATAATAGACGTTTTTCAAACATTTTTTTTTATTCAAGTGCACACATATAAACAACAACTGAAGAACAAAAAGCAGAGAAAATGTAGGTGGAGGAGCATAAAAATGAAAATATGGCGCAGAATTCACCTTCTAAACATTTGGTGTTTCGCATTTTAGGCATTGCCTTTGATTTATGGCAGTACATTGCCCACTAGTGTTGAGCGATACGATAATGCAAATATCGGCTATCGGCCGATATTAGCTCTATCGGCCTTTTGATAATTCGTTTCGATATTTTCGTCTTATCGAATACCGGAATCAGATTTGTCACTGTCACTGTGAGTGTCCGTCGGTCGGGTCTGTCAGGAGTCAGCGGCACTTACCTGGCAGAAGATCTACGGCGGTCACGGCCTGGACTGCTTCATGGCCGCCATCATCTTTCCCCGGCGGTCACATGCAGTTTCTCGCGATAACTGCAGTGACTGCTGGGTAATCCCGGCCGTAAAGCAGTCAGTCTGATGACGTCACCGCCGGGGAAGCAGGTAATCAGCTGTGCTGCGCCGGGATGACAGGCTCTGCCTGTCATTCTGATGTAGCAGAGCTGGATCGTCGTGGGACACTTGTTACTATGGACTGCGTCGGTCAGGTGGTATACTTTTTTTTTTTTTTTTTCATTTTTTTTACAGGAGATCGATGGCGTCGCAGGATGAGACTGTAATAAAAGTAATGAAAACTGTGTTTTTTTTTTTTTATTAAATTAAAAAACTTTTTTATGAACATTCACCCGTCCGGGTACATAAACAATTTAACTATTTACATACAGGGACCCTGTCCGGGTTATTTATAATTCTTTGGCAGGGGTGTTCCAGGTACCACCTGGTACTCTTCTGATGCTTGCCAAACATCCGAGGCACCAAGGACCACCAGGACCTGATGACGTCGTGTGGCCTGTGCAGTCAAGTCGTGACCCGCTATCTGGGTCTGTGTGGCCACCTCTTTCATCTCCCTCCGGGTCTGGAACCCTATGTCCCAGACTGAACGAACCCCAGGGGCCTAACAGGCGCCGGGTACGGGCCAGCTATACTTATCATGTCCATAGCTGGGGCTGCTGAGGAGACCACTGAGGGAGGCTGGGGAGATTTACGGCGTGGGGTGGGCACTTTTGCAGAGGCCTGGATGTGGGAGGCTGAAGGCTCCGAGGGTCTCACAGGTTCCTGACACTCTGGGGAGTAGGGGTCGCACCTGGTAACATTTAGGGCGTACCATCCATTGTAACCCCAGTGTCGGGTGTAAGTCACCAAGTCTCCTGGCAACAGGTCCCTCCCCGGGTGTCCTTCTGGGAGGTGAGCCTCCACGTCCCGCCGGTTCACAAAAACTTCTAAATAAAGTCCAGGCTCCTGGATGAAGCCCCAACCACCTTTCAATTTAAAGCTCCGTACTGCACCCTTACGCTGCGGCTCCCTCAGGGTTCCTTTATCCTTTCTCATCGGTCCTTATCTGCCCGGTCCTTCTCCAGCTGACGTTGGCGAAGTTTTTGGGATTCTCGCTGGTCCCTTTGTCGCTCTGCTTCCCGCTCCCAACGTCTCCACTCTTCCTCCTGACGCCGGTTGTAATTCTCCTCCACCAGCTGCTCCATGTCTCCACCATCAAATGCCAGCTTACAGTGTCCGGTTTGCGGCAGCTCTCCTGACGCCCCCCAGTCCTGGCGGCGCTCACCTGCGGAGGAAGCAGCCGACTCTGGAACAGATGACAGTCGGGGCTCCGGTCCCCACATGCTCAGGCACAGATGTGCCAGCGTCTACATTGAGCCACCAACGCTCTGGACCTGACTCCCGACTACCAACACGGATTTACTGCCTATCCCGTATGCTGACAAGCACCATAGTGTTTCCTGCACATTATGCCTAGCAGTGACTATATCTAACTCCCCAACTGGCGGTCTACTATTTTACTTCTGCGGTGTTATCTATAAGACCCAGACCATATACAATTGATCCTGATCCCGTCCCCTAGAGGATCACACTACAAGCATGTGTTACATGCGTTTATTGTTCTAAAGTAACTCTTGCAAGGATCTTACTCCCTTCTCCGGACTTATCCTATGCTAGGATGTCCAGAATACTTCCCTTTATATCAACACAATAAGGCGATTTTGTGATCAAGGCCCAGTGGAGGCCGAAACGTCAAAATTACTTATCGCTTTCGTCTATACGTTCAATAAATATTCACTTAAAGCATCAATTTATTCTTATGAGTGCAGTGTTTATAAACTTTACTATTTAGGGGCTCCGGTACAGGCAGGTAGTGCTCTGGTGCCTGCGCGGCCTCCTCCATGAGGACGGGTGTCGCTTCTTCTGTCTCAGCGACGGGGGCAGACAGCGGGATCTGGGGTGCTGCCGGTGCAGCGTTTTTTTGCACGAACGGGTGCCTCCACTGCGACAACGTCAACCGGATCACATTGCAAGGGCTCCTCTACTAGAACGGGTGCCTCACCTTCCGGTACAGACACTTCAGGTAAGAGGGATTGGCGCCGCTCCAAGTTTATTTTTAGGGCACGCCAGCTGGCTTCCATCCTGGCGACCTCCTCCCGGTGCCGGGCCAGGCCTCTTAGGGTATCCTCCGCTTCTTGCAGCGTAGGAGGGTTTCCAGGCCGGGTGCCCAACGGTGGTTCCGTGGCGATCGGGTCGCTTCCGTGGGGGGAGAGCTCTGACTGCTCCATCCCTTCACACTTCTGCTCGTGTCCATTAGCCATCTCTGCCAAGTCACATGTGTCATTAGCATCTGGAGAGGGCCCCTCTTTTGTAGGGAGGCGGGACCTTCGTGTTAGTTTCCGCCCACTGAGGAGGATGAGGAGGCGGAACTGAAGAGCTGTGGGGCACGATCTTACATTGCAGTACCATTTAGAGCCATCGTTTTCGCGTCACTGAGTGAGTGTGTACACCCATGAAGAGCACGCCCTTCTTCTTCACCAGTGCCTCGTAGTGACGCAGATATGGCGGAAAAATGGCAAATACATTCTCTGATGATTTTAGCAATTCTCAAGCACAAAACCAGTTCAATTCAGGCACACAGGACTCGCTTATAGCGAGCTACAGAATCCTGTTCGTGACACCCAAGTTAGTCGCACAGAGCCAGAGGTTTTTGGGGTACTCGGCACCGAGCCCGTCGACTTCTATGGGGTATGTCACGGCTTTACCTGGCAATTGAATCAGAGTCTATTTTACTATGTAGAAGTGTATAAACTATAAATATATGTATATATATGTCACAATGACATGTATATATATATATATATATATGTATTCTATGTGTGTATATTTTGTGTTTACAACGAAAGAAAGGGTTTTTTTTGTTGCGATATTTTGTTCCCATAGACTTACATGGGACTTCCGGTATCGAAATCGGATATCGACGATATTTAGTGCTATCGGCGATACAATTTTGATACGATATTTTTAGATATCGAGCACTATCGCTCAACACTATTGCCCACACAAAGACTTACCACAAGTCTTACAATTGCCGACAGATCTATTTTTCTTGCACTTTTCTTTGATCTGGCAAAATTTTGTTTGAACCATCACTTCTGAGCATGTAGAAACTTGGGACGTGGAACCCTTTTCCCTATCTGTGACATAATGACCACTCAACTCTCTCACAAGCGTTTGCAAAAATGCCTTGCGTGACATTTTTTGGTGGGTTATCTCATTGAATATTATCCATGCATTTATACCCGCAAAGTCTAAGGCATTTTCAAATGCATGAACAGGCCATCTCCTTGTGCATGTTCGTGTGGTATATTTTCGTGCCATCTGATCCACTACATCTACTCCATATTTTGTTTCATTGTAAAACTTTACCGTTTCTGGAGTTTTTTTAGCGGAATCAGACGCAACAACAACATCTGGATGGACGGAACTCAAAATGACAACATTTTTGTTGGGCTTTCCTTGATATACTGTAAGTGTAAAATTGTCTTCATTTCTAAACACTTTAGTGTTGTACAATTCCTCTTTCATGGATTTTATTTCTTTAGGCACTTCTCGCCTTATCTTGTTCAGTGTTCCCACGATGGTTGTTCCTTTGCTTTTTAGCTGTTTAGCTAATTTTACTGAAGTAAAATAATTATCGGTTGTAACATTGCGACCTTTTTTCAAAAACGGGTCCAATAACTTCATTACCACATGGTCAGCTAAACGGTCCTCAGCACGGCGTGTGTCATCTTTGCCTAGATAAGGGAAGCCATTTGCCAGATATTTGCTCTCCTTATCAACAGCTAGCCAATATTTGTGGCCATATTTATCTGGTTTGGAAGGCATGTACTGCGTGAATGGACACCTAGTTTTGCTTGGGAAAAGTTGCTCATCCACCGTTATGTATGGGCCAGGTTTGTAACACGCAATACAATTTTCAATAAACCTGTCCCACACAGTAGAAAATAGAGCAAACTTGTCCGTTTGCAGTCTCTCCGATCGAGTAGATTTCTCATCAAATCTGAGAAACCTCATAATTTCAACAAAGCGGTCCCTAGACATTGTCGCTTTGCAAAACGGTATTCCCCAGTCATTACACCAAATACTGCTAATCGAGTGACGGTTCGTGCCAGATATTCCACGAGCATAGAATATGCAATGAATGCATCTAGCTCCTCATCAGATAGAGTAAACTGTAAATTATTGTTCCTGCATGCTTCTGCAAGCGTACAGTTCTTTATATGTGTCAATATATATGAATCAAAAATTAGCATAAGATAAGAGCCTAGAGTAAACAAGCTATTTTGTTCAGCATTACACAGTAATACAAGCAGGTAAAACACAAGGAAAATGTGAAAAGTTGACATGTAAATTGAACTACATCTATATGAACATCAGGGTAAATAAGACAGAGTGAAAAAATTATGCACAAAACTTTATAGCAACATTTAGTGACAAAAGGACCTCAAAATATAGTAGGGAGTCAAAATGACTCCCTTCAGTAGTTCTTGGTAAATTTTGAAAAAAACGCGCAAATTTTTCACCAAAATTATTTATTCTCACAAAATCTTTTTTCACATCATATTTGAGGAAAAGTCACGAGTTTCAAGCCGGAATTCTGAAAAATGTAGTCACAGAAGAGAAATAAAAAACGAAAGGAGTCAAAATGACTCCATCAGTAGTTCTAGTGTTAACCCTGAGTTCAGCAGATATCGTGTCAGGTAAATCTATTCTATACTTACATGCTGATGTTGCTATACTAGTTGTTGTATAGAGTGTTGTTCCTGTATTAATAGTTTACTGACATTGTATACATATCATTAGACAGCGTGACATTTTCACTGGCCATAAAAATTATCTCCAGTTACCATGGATCCAGTAGCCCAGCTGACTCTGCAGTTGCAGGGATTATCCATGGAGCTGACGGACATTAAGTCCAAAGTTTTGTCTCCCCTGGAGCAAACCAGAGTTGAACCTAAAGTAGCTCTCCCGGACAGGTTCACTGGTGGGCGAGACAAATTTTTCACCTTCCGGGAGGCATGTAAATTGTATTTTCGGCTTCGGCCTCGATCATCAGGGAGTGAGGAGCAGAGAGTGGGAATTGTTATCTCACTTCTGCAAGGGGACCCTCAATCCTGGGCATTTTCCCTTCCTCCGGGATCCCCGGCTCTACTGTCTGTAGATCAATTTTTTACTGCCCTGGGATTGGTATATGATGACCCAGATCGGGTCTCTCTTGCTGAGACAAAATTACGTAAGATACAGCAGGGAGATCGTCCGGCAGAGGAATTTGCTTCTGAGTTTCGTAGATGGGCCACAGATACTCAGTGGAATGACCCAGCTCTTAGGAGCCAGTTTTGTCATGGGCTTTCTGATAAATTAAAAGACGTTTTGGCTCAGTATGAGTCTCCTCCTTCTCTGGAGGCTGCTATGGCCTTAGCTATCCGTACTGATAGACGGCTTCGGGAGAGGGGTGAGGTAACCCCACTCCCTGTTGTTTCTCCACCTACCACTAAAGTCCCTTATGTTGAGGTTCCCCTTGTCTGTTCGGATGAGCCTATGCAGTTGGGAGGGACATCATTTCGTAGGAGGGGATTGGCGGTACGCCGCAGGACTAGAAGATGTTTTTTCTGCGGGAAAGAGGGACATTTTGTTGGAGAATGTCCATCCCGTGCCTTGTTGAGCCAAAAGTCGCCGGAAAACTGTTAATCCCAGGTTGTGTGGTGGACGACAACCTGGGAGTATGTATTTCATCCGCCAGTTCTTCTCAGTTCCTTGTACCAGTGGAGGTGGTAGTTGGTACGAGAGTGGAGAGATTGTCTGTTCTTCTTGATAGTGGTTCCGGGCTAATCTGGTTGACGCTCAGTTTGCTCAGGCTCAAGGTATGCATCTGAGTGTATTGGTCAAACCGATCCCTATATTCTCCATTGACGCCAGGCCTCTCGGCCAAGGTAGCTTTGTTCATGAGGTTCATAACATTGACCTTCGGGTAGGGGCAATACATAGGGAACAATTATCTTGTTATGTGTTGGAGGGTCTACCTACTCCCATTGTGTTGGGACTTCCTTGGTTGGTTAAACATAACCCTGTGATTAATTGGCAGTCCAGAGAAATAAGCCAATGGGGTGAGTTTTGCAAAAGCAACTGCATGAACACAGTCATCAGTGCGGTCGTGCCTAGTACATTGCCTCCTTTTTTGGAGGATTTTGGGGATGTTTTCTCTGAGGAGGGGTGTCAGGAGTTGCCTCCTCATCGCGTGTATGACTGCTCTATTAATCTCCTTCCTGATGCTAAGTTGCCTAAAGCTAGGTTGTATAATCTTTCTGGTCCTGAGAGGCAGGCTATGAAAGATTATATTTCTGAAAGTCTGGCCAAAGGGCATATTAGACCTTCATCTTCCCCAGTAGCCGCGGGGTTCTTCTTTGTGAAGAAGAAAGATGGAGGCCTACGCCCTTGCTTGGATTTCCGCGAACTTAATCGGATTACTGTTCGAGATCCGTATCCACTCCCTCTTATTCCTGATCTCTTCAATCAAATTGTTGGCGCCAAATGGTTTTCTAAATTGGATCTCAGGGGGGCGTATAATCTGATTAGGATAAAAGAGGGGGATGAGTGGAAAACGGCGTTTAACACGCCGGAGGGACATTATGAGAACCTAGTCATGCCTTTTGGTCTGACTACTGCACCAGCAGTATTCCAACATTTTGTTAATGACATTTTTCGTCACCTTGTGGGGCTGTTTGTGGTTGTATATTTGGACGACATTTTAATTTACTCGCCAGATCTTGTGTCTCATCAGGAGCATGTGAGACAGGTGTTGCAGATCTTGCAAGACAATAAACTATACGCCAAACTGGAGAAGTGTGTATTTGCCGTACAGGAACTTCAGTTTTTGGGTTTTTTGGTGTCAGCCTCCGGTTTCCGTATGGACCCTGAAAAGGTGAGAGCAGTGCTTGAATGGGATCAGCCAGGGGATCTTAAGGCTCTGCAGCGTTTTTTGGGGTTTGCTAACTACTACCGGAAATTTATTTGTAATTTCTCATCTGTCGTCAAACCTCTCACTGACATGACAAGAAAAGGGACGGATTTTTCTAAATGGTCGGACAAAGCTTGCCAAGCCTTTTCCTCTTTGAAGAAATGTTTTGCTTCGGCACCCGTTCTCATCCAACCAGATGCATCTCAGCCGTTCATTGTGGAGGTGGATGCGTCTGACGTAGGGGTGGGTGCTATATTGTCCCAGGGTCCGTCCCTGGTAAATGGCATCCGTGCGCTTTCTTTTCTAAGAAATTGTCGTCCGCCGAAAGGAATTATGATATCGGCAATAGGGAACTTTTGGCCATTAAGTTAGCTTTTGAAGAATGGCGTCACTTTTTGGAGGGGGCAGTCCACCCGGTTACCGTTATTACTGATCACAAGAACCTGTTGTATTTGGAATCCGCTAAGCGTCTGAATTCCAGACAAGCTCGATGGTCGTTGTTTTTTACCAGGTTTAATTTTATCGTCACTTATCGCCCGGGGTCTAAGAATGTAAAGGCTGATGCCTTGTCTCGCAGTTTCCCAGGGGCCGGGAAAACGGATGACCCGAGTCCTATCCTTCAGGAGGGGGTGGTAGTGTCGGCTGTATTTTCTGAGCTTGAGGAGGAGGTGTTAGAGGCTCAGGGGGACGCCCCTGCAGGACCTCCAGGGAGACTGTTTGTCCCAAATCTGTTGAGACAAAAGGTTATTGAGGCACATCATAATTCTGCTCTAGCAGGACATCCAGGGAGTAAGGCTACTTTAGATCTCCTTTCTCGCCGGTTTTGGTGGCCTAATGCTAATAAAGATGTTATAACTTTTGTCGCGTCATGTGGGGTGTGTGCTCGCTCTAAAACCCCTCATACCCGTCCGTCTGGGACCCTTTTACCCTTGAAACTTCCGGAGCGTCCATGGACTCATTTATCTATGGACTTCATTACGGACCTTCCTCCGTCGTCAGGGAATACTGTCATACTGGTGGTTGTTGACAGGTTCAGTAAGATGGCACATTTCGTTGCTCTTCCTGCACTCCCTAATGCTAAAACTCTGGCGCAGGTGTTCATTAGGGAGATCGTTAGACTTCATGGGTTGCCTTCTGATGTGGTGTCAGATAGGGGGTCTCAGTTTGTGTCCAAATTTTGGAGGGCATTTTGTTTACGTCGGGGGATGCAATTGTCATTTTCCTCGGCTTTTCATCCGCAGACCAATGGTCAGACAGAGCGTCTGAATCAGAGCTTAGAGACATATCTCCGGTGTTTTGTCTCAGAGAACCAAGAGGACTGGTCTTCTTTCTTGCCTCTGGCAGAGTTCGCTCTTAACAACAGGCGGAGCGAGTCCACTGGTAAGTCCCCGTTTTTTGGGGCATATGGTTTCCATCCCCAGTTTTGTACTTTCAATGGGGGGGGCCCTTCTGGGGTTCCTGAGGAGGAGCGTTTCTCGTCGTCAATTGCTTCTGTGTGGAGAGGTGTATTGAATAATCTGAGTGCGATGGGGAACCGTTACAAACGTATGGCTGATAGGAGGAGAGTTTCTGGTCCAGATCTGAATGTGAACGATCTGGTATGGTTGTCTACCAGGAATATAAAACTTAAAGTGCCCTCCTGGAAACTGGGTCCCAGATTCATCGGGCCGTACAGGATCAGTTCCATAATTAATCCTGTGGCATTTCGTCTGGACCTCCCTCCTACGTTTAAAATTCATAATATGTTCCACAAGTCATTACTTAAAAGGTATGTGGCACCAGTCATACCGTCACCTCTACCTCCTCCTCCTGTGTTGGTCAATGGTAACTTGGAATTTCAAGTATCAAAGATCATTGACTCACGTCTGAATCGCCGGTCCCTTCAGTACTTGGTGCATTGGAAGGGGTATGGTCCAGAGGAGAGGACGTGGGTCCCTGCGTCTGATGTTAATGCAGATCGTTTGGTTCGGACCTTCCACAGAACTCACCCGGGCAGGCCTGGCCCTGAGGGTCCGGAGGCCCCTCGTAGAAGGGGGGGTACTGTCATGTGTGCATTGCCACGAAGATCGTCGCGGTTGCACATTTTGACTTCTCACAGCTGAGCTGCTGTTTCTTTGTGTTTGGCAGCTAGGGAGTTAATTCTGTCTGTGCTCGGTGCTGGGACTGGGTGCAGTTTCTCCCGGCTGCAATTGATTATTTGTTGATTGGTTTCCTTTAAATTCCTGGTTGTCTGCTTGGGGAGTTGCCAGTGAAACCTTCATGCAGACCACAGATAGGAATGAATCTGTATAGACTTTAGTTGTGAGCTCCTTAGTTGTTCTAAGCTCAACTTGGTTAGAGTTTATTTCCCAGACCATTTATGTTCCTTTGGTGTTTGAGTGTGTATGCAAGCGAGTGTTATCCTGTCTGTCTTATATGTCTAATCTGTGTATTTAGCTGAGATCAGCCCATATCCCTTTGGTGGTAGTCAGGATCCTTCTTAGGACTGATTACAGGGTTCAGGGTCTGATAGGAGACAGGGTTAGGTTGGAGACTTGGACCTCTGAACCATTATCAGTACCTCCAAGGTGAGGGATTAGTTAGGACCCCAGTTTAGGGTCAGGTTAGATCCCGGTCCACCTCTTTCCTGTTTCAGCTCATCAAGTCCTCAAGATTAACCCTGAGTTCAGCAGATATCGTGTCAGGTAAATCTATTCTATACTTACATGCTGATGTTGCTATACTAGTTGTTGTATAGAGTGTTGTTCCTGTATTAATAGTTTACTGACATTGTATACATATCATTAGACAGCGTGACAACAGGTCGGTCAGGATGAGTTCTATGATACGCACGGATGAGTCTCCTAGCATGGATGTCCGAAGCAAACACCCAGGAATTGTCTTCCTGACCATAACCTCTCCACTTAACCAAATACTGGAGTTTCCGTCTAGAAAAACGAGAATCTAATATTTTCTCAACCACATACTCCAGATTGCCCTCAACCAAAACAGGGTCAGGAGGCACAGCAGCAGGAACCACTGGCTCAACAAACCTCTTCAACAAGGACTTGTGGAACACGTTATGGATCTTAAATGTCCCTGGAAGAAGCAAACGAAAAGAAACAGGATTAAGAATCTCAATGATCTTATAAGGTCCAATGAACCTAGGCTTAAATTTAGGAGATGCTACTCTCATAGGAATATTCTTTGAGGACAACCAGACCAAGTCCCCCACTTTAAACCGAGGACCATCAGTCCTATGCCGGTTAGCAAACCGCTGGGCCTTCTCCTGAGAGAGGGACAACCTCTCCACTACCTGGTCCCAAATCTGTTGCATACACTCCACAACAGAGTCAACACCTGGACAGACAGAAGCCTCCGTCTGTCCTGAAGAAAATTGAGGGTGAAACCCAGAATTACAGAAAAACGGAGACATCAAAGTGGCAGAGCTAGCCCTATTATTAAGAGCAAACTCAGCCAAAGGTAAAAAAGAGACCCAGTCATCCTGATCAGCAGACACAAAGCATCTAAGATAAGTCTCCAATGTCTGGTTTGTTCTCTCAGTTTGACCATTGGTCTGAGGATGAAATGCCGAGGAGAAAGACAATTGAACACCCAGTTTAGAACAAAAAGTCCTCCAAAATCTGGAAACAAACTGGACTCCTCTGTCAGACACAATGTTCTCAGGAATGCCGTGTAAACGAACCACGTGCTGAAGGAACAACAGCACCAATTCAGAGGAGGAAGGCAACTTAGGTAATGGCACAAGATGTATCATTTTGGAAAACCTATCACAAATTACCCAGATGGTGGTCATTCTCTGAGAAACAGGAAGGTCGGAAATGAAATCCATAGAGATATGGGTCCATGGTCTCTTGGGCACAGGCAATGGCATCAACAAACCACTAGAGCGAGAGCAAGGCTTGGAGCGAGAGCAAGTCCCGCAGGACTGCACAAATTCCCTGACATCACGAGACAAGGTAGGCCACCAAAAGGACCGACTAACCAAGTCTCTGGTACCAAAAATTCCGGGATGCCCAGCCAATGCGGAACAATGAATCTCAGACATCACACTCTTTTTCCACTTGTCCGGGACAAACAATTTTCCAACAGGGCAGCACTCGGGCCTATCCTCCTGACACCCCTCCAGAGCAAGTCTCAAATTGGGCGAGATGGCGGAAAGAACTACACCCTCTTTCAAAATAACAGAAGGATCAGATAACTCAGGAGAGTCCGCAAGGAAACTCCTCGAGAGGGCATCCGCCTTAACATTCTTAGTGCCAGGAAGAAAGGAAACCACAAAATTAAAACGTGTGAAAAACAAGGCCCACCTGGCCTGTCTAGGATTGAGTCGCTTGGCAGATTCCAGATAGACCAGATTCTTATGGTCCGTAAGGACCACCACCTGATGTTTGGCTCCCTCCAGCCAATGTCTCCACTCTTCAAAAGCCCACTTCATGGCCAATAACTCCCGATTACCCACGTCATAATTACGTTCAGTAGGAGAAAATTTTCGAGAGAAAAAGGCACAAGGGTTACTTTTAGAGGTCTCTGGATCTTTTTGGGACAAAACGGCACCTGCCCCAATTTCAGAGGCATCAACCTCCACCTGAAATGGCAGAGAAACATCAGGCTGCCGTAGAACAGGAGCAGAAGTGAATCTCTGCTTAAGTTCCTGAAACGCAGAGACTGCCTCAGGAGGCCAATTCACCACATCAGAACCCTTTCTGGTCAAATCAGTTAATGGTTTAACAATAACCGAGAAATTACCAATAAATTTGCAATAAAAATTGGCAAAACCCAAAAATCTCTGAAGAGCCTTTAATGAAGTAGGTTGGACCCAATCACAGATGGCCTGAACCTTGACCGGGTCCATTTCAATAACAGATGGGGACAAAATGAATCCCAGAAATGAGATCCTCTGTACGCCAAAAAGACACTTTGATCCCTTCACATACAGAGCATTCTCTCTCAAAATCTGGAACACAGTTCGAACATGTTTCACATGAGAGTCCCAGTCATTAGAAAAAATCAAGATATCATCCAAATAAACAATCAGAAATTTGTCCACAAAATCCCTGAAAATGTCATTCATGAAGGACTGGAAGACGGAAGGAGCATTAGTGAGCCCAAAGGGCATCACTAGGTACTCAAAATGCCCTTCAGGGGTATTGAATGCCGTCTTCCATTCATCCCCATGCTTAATGCGAATAAGGTTATACGCCCCCCTGAGGTCAAGCTTGGTAAACCAAGTAGCGTTTTTCACCCTGGAAAACAGGTCAGAAATCAAGGGTAACGGGTATTGATATTTCACAGTAATATTGTTCAAGAGACGATAATCAATACACGGCCTTAATGAACCATCTTTTTTGGCCACAAAGAAAAAACCGGCACCTAAGGGTGAAGAGGATGGTCTGATATGACCCTTCTCCAATGATTCCTTGATATAAGACCGCATAGCGTCATGTTCAGGTACAGACAAGTTAAAAAGGCGACCTTTAGGGAATTTACTACCCAGCACTAATTCAATAGCGCAGTCATAGCTCCTATGGGGAGGCAAGGATGCAGATTTACTTTCGCTAAACACATCAGAAAAATCAATCAAAAAGTCAGGAACATCCTGAGCCTGGGGGAGGCAGAAAAAACAGGAGTGTTGGTATTAACACATTGGCAGCCCCAACTGGTTACAGACACAGATTTCCAATCCAAAACAGGATTATGAGACTGTAACCAAGGGAAACCCAGCACGATAATGTCATGCAGATTATACAGAACAAAAAATTTGCAGCACTCCTGGTGATCAGGTTCAACCCTCATTATCACCTGAGTAGAAAACTGGGGTTTATTCTCAGCCAAAGGGGTAGAATCGATCCCCAGTAGGGGAATAGACTTCTGTAGGGGTATCAAGGGAAACCCACAACGTTTAGCAAAATCATAATCCATCAGGTTAATAGCTGCTCCAGAATCAACGAAAGCCTGAGCAGAAAATGAGGACAGAGAGCATATCAGAGTGACAGTTAATAAAAACTTAGTCTGAACACTACCCAAGACAACTGAGCGTGCAAAACGTCTTCCCCGCTTAGGGCAGACTGAAATAGCATGAGAGGCATCACCACAGTAGAAACATAACCCATTGCGCTTTCTAAACTCATGACGCTGTGCCCCAGACACCTCTCTATCACACTGCATGGGTTCAGAAGCTGGTTCACAAGGCAACACCATTCCACGCATACTTCTCCGCTCACACAAACGTCTGTCAATTTGAATCGCTAATGACATAGAATCATTGAGACCAGAGGGACAGGGAATCCCACCATAACATCCTTTACATTATCTGACAGACCCTTCCGGAAAAGGGCTGCCAAAGCGTCGTCATTCCATTTGGTCAGGACTGCCCACCTACGGAATCTCTGACAGTATAACTCAGCGTCATAAGGCCCCTGATTTAATGCCAACAAGGCTTTTTCAGCTTGATCAGTGACATTAGGCTCATCGTACAATAACCCCAAAGCCTGAAAAAATGCATCAACATCACTCAAAACAGGATCCCCAGGTGTCAGGGAAAAAGCCCAATCCTGAGGATCGCCGCGCAGGAGAGAGATGATAATTTGAACCTGCTTCGCTGCGTTCCCTGAGGACTTAGATTTTAAGGCAAAAAACAATTTACAATTATTTTTGAAATTCTGAAACTTAGCTCGTTAGAGCAGCAGGGTGATTTGCTGCTGAAGGAGAAAAAAAAAAAAAATCTCTCTTTAAATCTTCTGCTTCAGCGAGTGTGAGCGAGCTGAGTGTGACCGGTGCGCAAGTGTGAACGGTGGTAAGTGTGACTTGAGATTCAGTGAAGAAGTATTTGAAAAACCTTTAATCAAATACCTGTGTGAATTGGTGTGAGTGGCTGAATTGTGGATTTCTGAGTGCCTTTCTACCTATTCTATCTTTTGGGGGCTTTTTTAACCTATTTTTTCTCTCTAAAGGATTAATCTCTTATTTTACTATCTGTGTGTTTAAAGGTTAACTATATTGCATTTAAATCTTGGTGTAGCTATATTCACAAGGGGTTAATTAAGGGTGGGGGTTCATAATTAAGGGTTTATAGTGGCCAGCTGGTTGGGACTCAAGTCTTTTTGGAAGTGCATTAGAGCAGCAGGGTGATTTGCTGCTGAAGGGAAAAAAAAAAAAAATCTCTCTTTAAATCTTCTGCTTCAGCGAGTGTGAGCGAGCTGAGTGTGACCGGTGCGCAAGTGTGAACGGTGGTAAGTGTGACTTGAGATTCAGTGAAGAAGTATTTGAAAAACCTTTAATCAAATACCTGTGTGAATTGGTGTGAGTGGCTGAATTGTGGATTTCTGAGTGCCTTTCTACCTATTCTATCTTTTGGGGGCTTTTTTAACCTATTTTTTCTCTCTAAAGGATTAATCTCTTATTTTACTATCTGTGTGTTTAAAGGTTAACTATATTGCATTTAAATCTTGGTGTAGCTATATTCACAAGGGGTTAATTAAGGGTGGGGGTTCATAATTAAGGGTTTATAGTGGCCAGCTGGTTGGGACTCAAGTCTTTTTGGAAGTGCATTAGAGCAGCAGGGTGATTTGCTGCTGAAGGAGAAAAAAAAAAAAAAAATCTCTCTTTAAATCTTCTGCTTCAGCGAGTGTGAGCGAGCTGAGTGTGACCGGTGCGCAAGTGTGAACGGTGGTAAGTGTGACTTGAGATTCAGTGAAGAAGTATTTGAAAAACCTTTAATCAAATACCTGTGTGAATTGGTGTGAGTGGCTGAATTGTGGATTTCTGAGTGCCTTTCTACCTATTCTATCTTTTGGGGGCTTTTTTAACCTATTTTTTCTCTCTAAAGGATTAATCTCTTATTTTACTATCTGTGTGTTTAAAGGTTAACTATATTGCATTTAAATCTTGGTGTAGCTATATTCACAAGGGGTTAATTAAGGGTGGGGGTTCATAATTAAGGGTTTATAGTGGCCAGCTGGTTGGGACTCAAGTCTTTTTGGAAGTGCATTAGAGCAGCAGGGTGATTTGCTGCTGAAGGAGAAAAAAAAAAAAAAAATCTCTCTTTAAATCTTCTGCTTCAGCGAGTGTGAGCGAGCTGAGTGTGACCGGTGCGCAAGTGTGAACGGTGGTAAGTGTGACTTGAGATTCAGTGAAGAAGTATTTGAAAAACCTTTAATCAAATACCTGTGTGAATTGGTGTGAGTGGCTGAATTGTGGATTTCTGAGTGCCTTTCTACCTATTCTATCTTTTGGGGGCTTTTTTAACCTATTTTTTCTCTCTAAAGGATTAATCTCTTATTTTACTATCTGTGTGTTTAAAGGTTAACTATATTGCATTTAAATCTTGGTGTAGCTATATTCACAAGGGGTTAATTAAGGGTGGGGGTTCATAATTAAGGGTTTATAGTGGCCAGCTGGTTGGGACTCAAGTCTTTTTGGAAGTGCATTAGAGCAGCAGGGTGATTTGCTGCTGAAGGAGAAAAAAAAAAAAAAAATCTCTCTTTAAATCTTCTGCTTCAGCGAGTGTGAGCGAGCTGAGTGTGACCGGTGCGCAAGTGTGAACGGTGGTAAGTGTGACTTGAGATTCAGTGACTTTGGATTCAGGGAGTTTCCAAGGGAGGATTTATTGAATTGCTGTTACTGTATATTTTATTAATACTTTTTATTTATTTTTACTTATCTTTGCTGTCTGGTGAAATCCCCATTAGATATGTGCTCCACTATTGCCAATGCCATCCAGTGTACATCTTGCCACATGTATGCAGTCCTTGAACAGCCGGTCGAGGGTGCATACTGCTGCGTGAGATGTGAGCACGTTGTGCATTTGGAAGCCCAAATCTTGGATCTAAATGTGCAGCTGGCAACACTGAGATCCATAGACAATATGGAAAGGAGTCTTCTGCTCACTGAGCAGACGCTCAATGGGATAGATGAGGGGGGGGATGCTAGGGTGGAGCTGCAGGACACTGAAGTAGGAAGCTGGGTGACAGTTAGAAAGCGGGGTAGAGGGAAGAGCGCCAGGGAGGCTAGTCCTGATCTGGCACACCCCAATAAGTTTGCAAAGTTGGCAGATGAGGGGGTTGTCAGTACAGGGTAGCACTGCTGCAGCCAGGCATGTCCTCTGAAAGCCGGGGGAGTGTCTGCTCCAGTAAGGGGGGAATTAGGAGAGCAGGGCAGGCCAGACAGGTGCTGGTAGTGGAGGACTCAATTATTAGGGGAACAGATAGGGCAATCTGTCACAAAGACAGGGATCGTCGAACAGTGTGCTGCCTACCTGGCGCTCGAGTCCGACACATCGCTGATCGGGTTGACAGGTTACTGGGAGGGGCTGGTGAGGACCCAGCGGTCATGGTGCACATTGGCACAAATGACAAAGTTAGAGGCAGGTGGAAGGTCCTTAAAGATGATTTCAGGGAATTAGGCTGCAAGCTTAAAGCAAGGACCTCCAACGTGGTATTTTCTGAAATACTGCCGGTACCACGTGCCACACCAGAGAGGCAACGGGAGATTAGGGAGGTTAATAAGTGGCTCAAGAATTGGTGTAGGAAGGAGGGGTTTGGGTTCCTGGAGAACTGGGCCGACTTCTCAGTTGGCTACAGGTTCTATGCTAGGGACGGGCTGCACCTCAATGGGGAGGGTGCAGCTGTGCTGGGGGAGAAAATGGCTAGAAGGTTGGAGGAGTCTTTAAACTAGAGACTGGGGGGGAGGGTATTCATTTTATAGGAGGGGAAGGCAGTACAGATAGAGACCTGGGCACAAATAATGAAATTGGGGGTGGGGGTGGCATGGGGGTGGGTTAGAACAGTTAATAATTTAAGAAAGAATAGAGGTTCAGAGAGATACATAAAGTGCATGTATACTAATGCTAGAAGCCTCACCAACAAAATGGCGGAATTAGAATTAATTTTGTTGGAACATAATTATGACATGGTGGGGATATCTGAGACTTGGCTGGATGAGAGCCACGACTGGGCGGTTAATTTACAGGGCTATAGTCTGTTTAGAAATGACCGTAAAAATAAGCGAGGTGGGGGTGTGTGTTTATATGTAAAATCATCCTTAAAACCCATCCTGCGTGATATCTGTGAATCTAATGAAGATGTAGAGTCTCTGTGGGTGGAGATTAGGGGAGGGGGGAAAAATAATAAATTACTGATAGGGGTTTGTTATAAGTCTCCTAAAATAATGGAAGCAACAGAGAATATCCTCGTAAAGCAAATAGATGAAGCAGCAACTCAAGGAGAAGTCATTATTATGGGGGACTTCAACTACCCTGAAATACATTGGGGAACAGAAACCTGCAGTTCCAGCAAAGGTAATAAGTTTTTGGCAACTATGAGAGACAATTACCTTTCACAACTAGTTCAGGACCCAACAAGAGGGGGGGCACTGCTAGACCTAATATTATCCAACAGGCCAGACCGCATATCAAATATAAGGGTTGGGGGTCACTTGGGTAATAGTGATCACAAAATAATAAGCTTTCATGTATCCTTTAATAAGATGTGTAGTCGAGGGGTTACAAGGACACTAAACTTCAGGAAGGCAAATTTCCAACGGATGAGAGATGATCTTGGTGCAATAAACTGGGACGATATCCTGAGACATAAAAATACACAAAGAAAATGGGAGACGTTTATTAGTATCCTGAATAGGACCTGTGCACAGTATATACCCTATGGGAATAAACATGCTAGAATTAGGAGGAAACCACTATGGCTAAATAGAGCTGTAAGGGGCGCAATAAGGGACAAAAAGAAAGCGTTTAGGGAATTAAAGCAAGTAGGTAGTGAAGAGGCATTAAATAAATACAGAAGACTGAATAAATTCTGTAAAAAGCAAATCAAGACAGCAAAGATTGAGGCAGAGAGACTCATTGCCAGAGAAAGTAAAATAATCCCAAAATATTCTTTAACTACATAAATAGCAAGAAACTAAAAAATGATAGTGTTGGTCCCCTTAAAAATAGTCTGGGTGAAATGGTGGATGAGGATGAGGAAAAAGCCAATATGCTAAATGACTTTTTTTCAACTGTATTTACACAAGAAAATCCCATGACAGATAACATGATCAGAGATAAAAAAAATGTCTCCATTAAATGTCACATGCTTAACCCAGCAGGAAGTACGGCGGCGTCTAAAAATCACTAAAGTTGACAAATCCCCGGGCCCGGATGGGATACACCCCCGAGTACTGCAGGAATTAAGTACAGTTATAGATAGACCTTTATTTTTAATCTTTAAAGATTCCATAATAACGGGGTCTGTACCACAGGACTGGCGTATAGCAAATGTGGTGCCAATATTCAAAAAGGGGGCAAAAACTGAACCTGGAAATTATAGGCCAGTGAGCTTAACATCTACTGTGGGTAAAATCCTGGAGGGTTTTTTAAGGGATACTATATTGGAGTATCTGAAGCTGAATAACCTCATGACACAGTATCAGCATGGGTTTACGAGGGACCGTTCTTGTCAGACTAATCTGATAAGCTTTTATGAAGGGGTAAGTTCAGGACTGGACCAAGGGAATGCAGTGGACGTGGTGTTCATGGACTTCTCAAAAGCTTTTGATACAGTGCCACACAAAAGGTTGATACATAAAATGAGAACAATGGGGATAGGGGAAAATATGTGTAAGTGGGTTAAGAACTGGCTCATGGATAGGAAACAAAGGGTGGTTATTAATGGAGCACACTCGGACTGGGTCACGGTTAGCAGTGGGGTACCACAGGGGTCAGTATTGGGGCCGCTTCTCTTTAACATATTTATTAATGACCTTGTAGGGAGCATACAGAGTAGTATTTCAATATTTGCAGATGACACTAAACTCTGCAGGGTAATAAATACAGAGGAGGATAATTTTATATTACAGGAGGATTTATGTAAACTAGAAGCTTGGGCTGATAAATGGCAAATGAGCTTTAATGGGGATAAATGTAAGGTCATGCACTTGGGTAGAACAAATAAGATGTATAATTATGTGCTTAATTGTAAAACACTGGGCAAAACTGTCACTGAAAAAGACTTGGGTGTATGGGTGGACGACAAACTCACATTTAGTGGCCAATGTCAGGCAGCTGCTGCCAAGGCAAATAAAATAATGGGATGCATTAGACGAGGCATAGATGCTCATGAGGAGAACATAATTTTACCTCTATACAAGTCACTGGTGCGACCACACTTAGAATACTGTGTGCAGTTCTGGTCTCCGGTGTATAAGAAAGACATAGCTGAACTGGAGCGGGTGCAGAGAAGAGCGACCAAGGTTATTAGAGAACTGGGGGGTCTGCAATACCAAGACAGGTTATTACACTTGGGGTTATTTAGTTTGGAAAAACGAAGGCTTAGGGGTGATCTTATTACAATGTACAAATATATGAGGGGACAGTACAAAGACCTTTCTAATGATCTTTTTACTCTTAGACCTGTGACGGGGACGAGGGGGCATCCTCTACGTCTGGAGGAAAGAAGGTTTAGCCATAATCACAGATGCAGATTCTTTACTGTAAGAGCAGTGAGACTATGGAACTCTCTGCCGTCTAATGTTGTAATGAGTGATTCCTTACTAAAATTTAAGAGGGGACTGGATGCCTTTCTTGAAAAGTATAATATTACAGGCTATATTCACTAGTTTCCTAGATACAGCGTTGATCCAGGGAGCTAGTCTGATTGCCGTATGTGGAGTCGGGAAGGAATTTTTTTCCCCAATGTGAAGCTTACTGTTTGCCACTTGGGGTTTTTTTGCCTTCCTCTGGATCAACATGTTAGGGCAGGTTAGGATAGGATATGGGTTGAACTAGATGGACTTAAAGTCTTCCTTCAACCTTAATAACTATGTTACTATGTTACTATGTTACAAATCTGGCATGGGGATCCTAGGTTCCACAACAGGCAACCTAGCAAGATATGCAGCAATACTCTGAACCTCAGTGGCAAGCTGATCCACACGGCCAGACAACCGTGCAAACTCCATTGAGAGAAAAGATCCTCCCCAGCACCCAGAGATACAGAGGAAAAAAAAAAATGCAACAAACAGAAAAATATCTCTGACAACTCTGACAACCTTTTTTCTTTCACAATATTTTTTTTTTTTTCCCCTTCTGTGAGTACCATACAATTTTCAATTTTTAGGCCGGTGATACTGTTATGTTTCGGTAGCTGAGGAGTGCAGGTAAAAAAGGCAATACACCAGAGCAGTTGGAATCTATGAGATTGCAGTACCCTGACTAACCACCACAACTAGAGGCAGCCGTGGAGCGTTCCTACGTTGGTCCTAGACGCCTCGTCACAGCCTGAGAAACTAACTACACCTAAAGATAGAAATAGGAAAGCTATCTGCCCCGGAGCAGAACCCCAAAGATAATAGAAAGCCCCCAAACAAGTAATGGCGGTTAGACAAGAAGAAATACTGACACAGAAAGAAAATAGTATGAGCAAACGCTGGGGCCCAAAACTAACTAAATAGAAAAGGATAGGAAGGGTACTTACTGCAATCCCAGAAAACCCTGAAAAGCACCAACTCTACTAATTTCAAAATCACCTGAGATCACACGACCTCTACCACCTAAATTAGTTCTCTGGTGTAACAAAATCAAAACAGCAGCCACTGAAAAAACTGGAAAAATCAAAAGTACAAACATCAGTGGCTGAACTAAACTGAGAGGGCAAAAGCCCCCGGAGGGGACCCAGAAGGCCCCCACAGAAGTGCAGGACAAAATGCAAAAATATAGTACAAAAACAAAAAGAAGAAAATGTCTTATCTGTTAGCAGGAGAAGCAGACACGACACAGCAGGCTACAAGGGAAACAGGAATGAAGGATTCAGACCAGAACAATTGATCACCGGCAACCCTGATGGGAAGGTGACTCCCTTATATAAGACCAGTCAGTAACACCTGATTCCCAGTCCTCACAATCTTCACTGAACAGACCAGTACCGCTTGTAACCACCAGAGGGAGTCTCTGCTCAGAACTCATCTCAAACCCATTCACAACAGCTGCGGCTCTCCTTCTAGCGGC
The DNA here is from genome assembly GCA_033576555.1 of Oophaga sylvatica. Taxonomy (NCBI): domain Eukaryota; kingdom Metazoa; phylum Chordata; class Amphibia; order Anura; family Dendrobatidae; genus Oophaga; species Oophaga sylvatica. Next base: position 512,161,294 of record JARQOD010000002.1, on the reverse strand, counting down.
TCTGTGGAGTAACAGAGTTCGCACTTATTGCCACAGCGCATTACGGCGTTTATGTTGGCGACTCTGCGGGATAACAGAGTTTGCTTCTCGCGCCATTTCTACTAGCAGCAGGCTCCGCTTGCACGGTGGACCCCGGGCTGCGAACGCACCTCTCTACTTTATATATTTGGTGCGTTCCGCAGACCCTTAACATAATATTAGCGCCAGGGTCTGGCTAGTAAAATGGCGGATGAACAGCGTCTATCGCAGTACATCCAGCAGCTGGAGGGTAGATTGGCGGCTCTTGAGCGCACAATCTCAGCTGTGGATGTTACCGCAGTCGCTGTTCAGGCTGCTAGCGTGGCTGCAGCCAGTTTGTCTTCTGCCACCTCTGCCCCTACATTATCCCACCTTCCGCTTCCTGACAAGTTTGCCGGTGATAGCAAGCGATGTCGGGGATTCGTGAGTCAGTGCTCTATACAGCTCGAGCTTCTGGCTGCACGTTTTCCCATGGATCGGGCACAAGTGGGTTTTGTACTTTCTCTACTCTCGGGCAGAGCGTTGGAGTGGGCAACGCCGCTGTGGGAGCGCGACGATCGTGTGGTGCGGAGTGCTCCTCGTTTCTTGGAGGCTCTTAAAAAGGTCTTTTTAGGACCTCAGGTCACCCACGATACGGCGCTACAACTGCTGGCATTGGCACAGGGTTCGTCTTTGGTCAGTCTGCTTTCCGTCCAGTTTCGGACTCTAGCTTCTGAGCTAGATTGGTCTGATAAAGTTCTTATTCCAATCTACTGGCGAGGACTGGCTGACCATGTTAAAGACGCTTTGGCTACCAGGGAGATTCCCGCCACATTGGAGAAGCTTATCTCCATATCTACCCGCATTGACCTCCGTTTTCACGAGCGGAGGTTGGAGCGGGCCCATTGAGGCAGAGGTTTCGGTTGGCTCCCACCTTTGCCAAACCTCTCGAATTTCCTGATCTGGCGTCCGAACCCCAAAAGGCCACAGAAGTTCCTCATGCAGGACCTAAGTCTCGGTCCGTCCGAGTATCCGTGGTCTGTAACTGTTGTCAGCAGACAGGACACTATGCCAACAAATGTCCACAGCGATCGGGGAAGCGATCGCGTCTAGTGGCCCTGGGAGGAGGTTCACTAGAGACAGCGGCATTTTCCTCCAAGATGACACTTAAAGGGACAATCACTGTTGGTACTTCCATTCTCACCGCCGACCTTTGCGTGGACTCAGGAGCAGAGGGAATTTCATGTCCTCTAGCTTTGCTCGCCGTCATGCAATACCTCTGGTGGCGCTTGACAAATCAGTGACTGTCCGGGTAGTGAATGGGTCGACATTGCCCTCACAAATTACACACCAGACTGTTCCACTTGCATTGTCTGTATCTCCTTCCCATCAGGAACTTATTTCCCTACTCGTCCTTCCCGAGGGAATAGACAGATCCTACTAGGTATACCTTGGCTCCGTTTCCACTCCCCACATATAGAGTGGACTTCGGGTAGGATACTGGGTTGGAGTGATGCATGTAGTGGCAGATGTGTCAGGAGTTGCGTTCAGGTTACCACTACGGAGTTACCCGCAGATCTTACTCCACTTCCCAAGCACTACTGGTCATATGCAGACGTGTTCTCCAAGAAGGCTGCGGAGACTCTTCCGCCTCATCGCCCCTATGACTGTCCTACCGACCTCTTGCCTGGCGCAGAACCTCCTCGGGAAGGGTCTATCCCCTCTCTCTTCCTGAGACAGAGGCCATGTCGCAATATATTCAGGAGAACCTGGCAAGAGGGTTTATTAGGAAGTCGGTGTCACCGGCAGGGGCGGGATTTTTCTTCGTGCAGAGAAAAACGGAGAATTGCGTCCGTGTATTGATTACAGGGGTCTTAACGCCATCACCGTTAAAAACAAGTACCGTTGCCCTGATTTCTGAGCTTTTTGATAGGCTTCGGGGAGCAAGAGTATTCACTAAACTAGATCTGCGCGGTGCTTATAACCTGATTCGCATCCGTGAGGGGGACGAATGGAAGACGGCTTTTAATACCAGGGATGGGCATTACGAATATCTGGTGATGCCCTTTGGGCTCTGTAATGCTCCAGCCGTTTTCCAAGACTTTGTCAATGACATCTTCCGGGATATGCTCTCCACCTCGGTCGTAGTCTATCTGGATGATATACTCATCTTCTCTCCAGATATTGACTCCCACCGGAGAGATGTCTGCATAATCTTCGACCTCTTACGGGCTAATTCCCTCTATGCTAAGTTAGAGAAATGTATGTTTGAGCTGGAGTCTTTACTTTCCTTGGTTATATCATCTCAACCCAGGGATTGGCTATGGATCCGGCCAAACTACAGGCTGTGATGGACTGGCAGGAACCTCACTCTCTAAAAGCGGTGCAGCGCTTTATGGGGTTCATTAATTACTATCGCCAGTTCATTCCGCATTTCTCTACCTTGGTAGCTCCCTTGGTAGCCCTCACCAAGAAGGGAGCAAATCCCAAATTGTGGTCGGAAGAGGTCTCCACGGCTTTCTCTTCTATTAAGTCTCATTTTGCTAGCGCTCCCATCCTACATCGCCCCGATGTTGATAAGCCATTTTTATTGGATGTGGATGCCTCATCCGTTGGTGCTGGAGCAGTCCTCTTCCAAAAGGATGCTCAAGGTCGGAAGCATCCTTGCTTCTTCTTCTCTAAGACCTTCACTTCAGCGGAGAGGAATTATTCCATCGGGGATAGGGAGCTGCTAGCCATGAAGTTGGCCTTCTCTGAGTGGAGAATCTGTTGGAGGGGGCCCGTTTTCCCTTCCAAGTCTTCACCGACCACAAAAATTTGGTGTATCGCAGACAGCTCAGCGGCGTAACTCTCGCCAGGCCAGATGGTCCTTGTTCTTCTCTCGGTTTAATTTCACACTCCATTTCCTCTCTGGAGAGAAGAACATTCGTGCCGACGCTCTCTCTCGCTCTGTGGTGTCCTCTGAAGAGGAGGTAGAGGAGCCTCGGCTTATTGTTCCCACAGAGAGCCTGAGAACAGTGGCTCCGGTTTCACTAGAGTCTGTGCCCCCGGGCAAGACTTTTGTGCCTACCAATTTGCGACCGGAGGTACTCTCTTGGGCACATTCGTCCAGGGTTGGTGGACATTTTGGGGCAAAGAGGACATCTGAATTGCTGGCGAGGACATATTGGTGGCCGCATATGGTCCGTGATGTTGGGGACTATGTTCGGGCGTGTGTCTCCTGCGCCAAAAATAAGTCTCCACGACAACGGCCAGCTGGTTTACTTTATCCTTTGCCGGTGGCAGACAGGCCCTGGGAGATGGTTGGGATGGACTTTGTGGTGGGCTTGCCCAAGTCTCGGGGTTGCACCATCATTTGGGTAATCACCGACCATTTCTCTAAAATGGTGCATCTGGTGCCACTACCACGGTTACCTTCTGCACGGGCTCTGGCAGGTTGTTCGTTAGGCACATCTTCCATCTACACGGCATGCCGGACAAAATTGTCAGTGACCGAGGTCCCCAGTTTGCGTCTCGGTTCTGGAGAGAGCTTTGTCGTCTACTCAGTATTGAGTTAAATCTCTCTTCAGCGTATCATCCTGAGTAGAGACGAATGGGTTCGATGTTATGTTACGGTAGCTGAGGAGTGCAGGTAAAAAAGGAAATACACCAGAGCAGTTGGAATCTATGAGATTGCAGTACCCTGACTAACCACCGCAACTAGAGGCAGCCGTGGAGCGTTCCTACGATTGGTCCTAGACGCCTCGTCACAGCCTGAGAAACTAACTACACCTAAAGATAGAAATAGGAAAGCTATCTGCCCCGGAGCAGAACCCCAAAGATAATAGAAAGCCCCCAAACATGTAATGGCGGTTAGACAAGAGGAAATACTGACACAGAAAGAAAATAGTAGAGCAAACGCTGGGGCCCAAACTATCTAAATAGAAAAGGACAGGAAGGGTACTTACTGCAATCCAGAAAACCCTGAAAAACACCAACTCTACTAATTTCAAAATCACCTGAGATCACACGACCTCTACCACCTAAATTAGTTCTCTGGTGTAACAAAAAACAGCAGCCACTGAAAAAAACTGGAAAAAGCAAAAGTACAAAACACAGTGGCTGGACTAAACTGAGAGGGCAAAAGCCCCGAGGGGACCCAGAAGGCCCCCACAGAAGTGCAGGACAAAATGCAAAAATATAGCAAAAAACACAAAATAAGAAATTGTCTTATCTGATAGCAGGAGATGCAGACACGACACAGCAGGCTACAAGGGAAACTGGAAAGAAGGATTCAGACCAGAACAATTGATCACCGGCAACTCTGATGGGAAAATGATTCCCTTAATAAGACCAATCAGTAACACCTGACCCTCCCAATCCTCACTAGTACCGCTTGTAACCACCAGAGGGAGCCTCTGCTCAGAACTCATCTCAAACCCATTCACAACAGTACCCCCCCTTGAGGAGGGGTCACCGAACCCTCATTTGAGCAACCAGGTCGGTCAGGATGAGTTCTATGATACGCACGGATAAGTCTCCTAGCATGGATGTCCGAAGCAAACACCCAAGAATTATCTTCCTGACCATAACCTCTCCATTTAACCAAATACTGGAGTCTTCGTCTAGAAAAACGAGAATCCAATATTTTCTCAACCACATACTCCAGATTGCCCTCAACCAAAACAGGGTCAGGAGGCACAGCAGCAGGAACCACTGGCTCAACAAACCTCTTCAACAAGGACTTGTGGAACACGTTATGGATCTTAAATGTCCCTGGAAGAAGCAACGAAGAAGAAACAGGATTAATAATCTCCATGATCTTATAAGGTCCAATGAACCTAGGCTTAAATTTAGGAGATGCTACTCTCATAGGAATATTCTTTGAGGACAACCAGACCAAGTCCCCCACTTTAAACCGAGGACCATCAGTCCTATGCCGGTTAGCAAACCGCTGGGCCTTCTCCTGAGAGAGGGACAACCTCTCCACTACCTGGTCCCAAATCTGCTGCATACGCTCAACAACAGAGTCAACACCTGGACAGACAGAAGCCTCCGTCTGTCCTGAAGAAAATCGAGGGTGAAACCCAGAATTACAGAAAAACGGAGACATCAAAGTGGCAGAGCTAGCCCTATTATTAAGAGCAAACTCAGCCAAAGGCAAAAAAGAGACCCAGTCATCCTGATCAGCAGACACAAAGCATCTTAGATAAGTCTCCAATGTCTGGTTTGTTCTCTCAGTTTGACCATTGGTCTGAGGATGAAATGCCGAGGAGAAAGACAATTGAACACCCAGTTTAGAACAAAAAGTCCTCCAAAATCTGGAAACAAACTGGACTCCTCTGTCAGACACAATGTTCTCAGGAATGCCGTGTAAACGAACCACGTGCTGAAGGAACAACGGCACCAATTCAGAGGAGGAAGGCAACTTAGGTAATGGCACAAGATGTATCATTTTGGAAAACCTATCACAAATTACCCAGATGGTGGTCATTCTCTGAGAAACAGGAAGATCGGAAATGAAATCCATAGAGATATGGGTCCATGGTCTCTTGGGCACAGGCAATGGCATCAACAAACCACTAGAGCGAGAGCAAGGCTTGGAGCGAGAGCAAGTCCCGCAGGACTGCACAAATTCCCTGACATCGCGAGACAAGGTAGGCCACCAAAAGGACCGACTAACCAAGTCTCTGGTACCAAAAATTCCGGGATGCCCAGCCAATGCGGAACAATGAATCTCAGACATCACACTCTTTTTCCATTGGTCCGGGACAAACAATTTTCCAACAGGGCAGCGCTCGGGCCTATCCTCCTGACACCCCTCCAGAGCAAGTCTCAAATTAGGCGAGATGGCGGAAAGAACTACACCCTCCTTCAAAATAACAGAGGGATCAGATAGCTCAGGAGAGTCCGCAAGGAAACTCCTCGAGAGGGCATCCGCCTTAACATTCTTAGTGCCAGGAAGAAAGGAAACCACAAAATTAAAACGTGTGAAAAACAAGGCCCACCTGGCCTGTCTAGGATTGAGTCGCTTGGCAGATTCCAGATAGACCAGATTCTTATGGTCCGTAAGGACCACCACCTGATGTTTGGCTCCCTCCAGCCAATGTCTCCACTCTTCAAAAGCCCACTTCATGGCCAATAACTCCCGATTACCCACGTCATAATTACGTTCAGTAGGAGAAAATTTTCGAGAGAAAAAGGCACAAGGGTTACTTTTAGAGGTCTCTGGATCTTTTTGGGACAAAACGGCACCTGCCCCAATTTCAGAGGCATCAACCTCCACCTGAAATGGCAGAGAAACATCAGGCTGCCGTAGAACAGGAGCAGAAGTGAATCTCTGCTTAAGTTCCTGAAACGCAGAGACTGCCTCAGGAGGCCAATTCACCACATCAGAACCCTTTCTGGTCAAATCAGTTAATGGTTTAACAATAACGAGAAATTACCAATAAATTTACGATAAAAATTGGCAAAACCCAAAAATCTCTGAAGAGCCTTTAATGAAGTAGGTTGGACCCAATCACAGATGGCCTGAACCTTGACCGGGTCCATTTCAATAACAGATGGGGACAAAATGAATCCCAGAAATGAGATCTTCTGTACGCCAAAAAGACACTTTGATCCCTTCACATACAGAGCATTCTCTCTCAAAATCTGGAATACAGTTCGAACATGTTTCACATGAGAGTCCCAGTCATTAGAAAAAATCAAGATATCATCCAAATAAACAATCAGAAACTTGTCCACAAAATCCCTGAAAATGTCATTCATGAAGGACTGGAAGACGGAAGGAGCATTAGTGAGCCCAAAGGGCATCACAAGGTACTCAAAATGCCCTTCAGGGGTGTTAAATGCCGTCTTCCATTCATCCCCGTGCTTAATGCGAATAAGGTTATACGCCCCCTGAGGTCAAGCTTGGTAAACCAAGTAGCGTTTTTCACCCTGGAAAACAGGTCAGAAATCAAGGGTAACGGGTATTGATATTTCACAGTAATATTGTTCAAGAGACGATAATCAATACACGGCCTTAATGAACCATCTTTTTTGGCCACAAAGAAAAAACCGGCACCTAAGGGTGAAGAGGATGGTCTGATATGACCCTTCTCCAATGATTCCTTGATATAAGACCGCATAGCGTCATGTTCAGGTACAGACAAGTTAAAAAGGCGACCTTTAGGGAATTTACTACCTGGCACTAATTCAATAGCGCAGTCATAGCTCCTATGGGGAGGTAAGGATACAGATTTACTTTCGCTAAACACATCAGAAAAATCAAACAAAAAGTCAGGAACATCCTCAGCCTGGGGGGAGGCAGAAAAAACAGGAGTGTTGGTATTAACACATTGGCAGCCCCAACTGGTTACAGACACAGATTTCCAATCCAAAACAGGATTATGAGACTGTAACCAAGGGAAACCCAGCACTATAATGTCATGCAGATTATATAGAACCAAAAATTTGCAGCACTCCTGGTGATCAGGTTCAACCCTCATTATCACCTGAGTAGAAAACTGGGGTTTATTCTCAGCCAAAGGGGTAGAATCGATCCCCAGTAGGGGAATAGACTTCTGTAGGGGTATCAAGGGAAACCCACAACGTTTAGCAAAATCATAATCCATCAGGTTAATAGCTGCTCCAGAATCAACGAAAGCCTGGGCAGAAAATGAGGACAGAGAGCATATCAGAGTGACAGTTAATAAAAACTTAGTCTGAACACTACCCAAGACAACTGAGCGTGCAAAATGTCTTCTCCGCTTAGTTCAGACTGAAATAGCATGAGAGGCATCACCACAGTAGAAACATAACCCATTGCGCTTTCGAAACTCATGACGCTGTGCCCCAGACACCACTCCATCACACTGCATGGGCTCAGCAGCTGGCTCACAAGGCAACACCACTCCACGCATACTTCTCCGCTCACGCAAACGTCTGTCAATTTGAATCGCTAATGACATAGAATCATTGAGACCAGAGGGGACAGGGAATCCCACCATAACATCCTTTACATTATCCGACAGACCCTTCCGGAAAAGGGCCGCCAGAGCGTCGTCATTCCATTTGGTCAGGACTGCCCACCTACGGAATCTCTGACAGTATAACTCAGCATCATAAAGCCCCTGATTTAATGCCAACAAGGCTTTTTCAGCTTGATCAGTGACATTAGGCTCATCGTACAATAACCCCAAAGCCTGAAAAAATGCATCAACATCACTCAAAACAGGATCCCCAGGTATCAGGGAAAAAGCCCAATCCTGAGGATCGCCGCGCAGGAGAGAGATGATAATTTGAACCTGCTGCGCTGCGTTTCCTGAGGACTTAGATTTTAATGGCAAGAAACAATTTACAATTATTTTTGAAATTCTGAAACTTAGCTCGATCCCCTAAAACAAATCTGGCATGGGGATCCTAGGTTCCATAACAGGCAACCTAGCAAGATATGCAGCAATACTCTGAACCTCAGTGGCAAGCTGATCCACACGGCCAGACAACTGTGCAAACTCCATTGGGAGAAAAGATCCTCCCCAGCACCCAGAGATACAGAGGGAAAAAAAAAAAAAAAATGCAACAAACAGAAAAATATCTCTGACAACTTTTCTTCCTTCAAAATATTTTTTCCCTTCTGTGAGTACCATACAATTTTTATGGCCGGTGATACTGTTATGTTACGGTAGCTGAGGAGTGCAGGTAAAAAGGAAATACACCAGAGCAGTTGGAATCTATGAGATTGCAGTACCCTGACTAACCACCGCAACTAGAGGCAGCCGTGGAGCGTTCCTACGTTGGTCCTAGACGCCTCGTCACAGCCTGAGAAACTAACTACACCTAAAGATAGAAATAGGAAAGCTATCTGCCCCGGAGCAGAACCCCAAAGATAATAGAAAGCCCCCAAACATGTAATGGCGGTTAGACAAGAGGAAATACTGACACAGAAAGAAAATAGTAAGAGCAAACGCTGGGGCCCAAACTATCTAAATAGAAAAGGACAGGAAGGGTACTTACTGCAATCTCAGAAAACCCTGAAAAAACACCAACTCTACTAATTTCAAAATCACCGGAGATCACACGACCTCTACCACCTAAATTAGTTCTCTGGTGTAACAAAATCAAAACAGCAGCCACTGAAAAAAAACTGGAAAAAGCAAAAGTACAAAACACAGTGGCTGGACTAAACTGAGAGGGCAAAAGCCCCAGAGGTGACCCTGAAGGCCCCCACAGAAGTGCAGGACAAAATGCAAAAATATAGCAAAAACACAAAATAAGAAATTGTCTTATCTGATAGCAGGAGATGCAGACACGACACAGCAGGCTACAAGGGAAACTGGAAAGAAGGATTCAGACCAGAACAATTGATCACCGGCAACCCTGATGGGAAAATGACTCCCTTATATAAGACCAATCAGTAACACCTGATTCCCAGTCCTCACAATCCTCACTAGTACCGCTTGTAACCACCAGAGGGAGCCTCTGCTCAGAACTCATCTCAAACCCATTCACAACAGGGTTGGTAGAGAGGGCCAACCAGACCTTGGTCACCTATCTACGACATTTTGTCTCTGCCAGGCAGGATGACTGGGCATCCTTGCTACCATGGGCTGAGTTTGAATTAAACAATGCTGTGGCTGACTCCACCGGACAGACTCCTTTCCTTCTGAACTACGGTCAGCATCCGCGGGTTCCGGTGCCCATGCCCGTGTCTTCCGCCGACTCCAGGGTGGCAGACTGGGCTGTGGAGGCACGGGACATTTGGGACCGTACCCAGGATGCCTACCCAGGATGCCATTCAGGCGTCCAAGGAGAGGATGAGGTCCTCTGCCGACGCACATCGGCACCCCGCTCCAACATTTGCTCCTGGGGACTTGGTGTGGCTCTCCGCCCGTAACATCAGGCTGCGAGTTGAGTCCACTAAGTTGGCACCCCGCTACCTGGGTCCTTTCAAGGTCCTCGAGCAGGTTAACCCTGTGGTATACCGTTTGGCTCTTCCACCACGCCTGGGTATCTCCGACACCTTTCATGTATCCCTCCTGAAACCCGTGCTCATGTCCCGGTTTTCTGAGTCATCTGCCGGGACATCGGGTTCATCTACGGATGACCATGAGGTGAACGCCATCGTAGGGTGTAAGGTGGTACGGGGCAAAACGTTTTATTTGGTGGACTGGAGGGGCTATGGGCCTGAGGATAGGTCTTGGGAGCCTGCCGAGCATATTCACGCTTCGCAGCTCATCGCTGTCTTTGAGCGCAGTGAGGCCCAAAGAAGGGGGGGTAATGTTAGGGTTCGATTTCCCGCTGCTGCAAAAGGGGAGTCTCAAACCCGTCCCGCTGCGGTCTCCCATTCATCTCCGGCCGCAGTGGAGCCTGCTCAGCAGAGACGTCGGTCCAGGCGTCTTGCCCACTCCTCTACTTGCTGCTGCCTTTCCTGGATCTGCTATTATAGCCAGTGCTGGAGCAGTCGTCTTTGAGACAAAGTCCTGCGTTTTCCCATCTGAGCATGCCCAGAGTGAGATCTCTCATTGGAGATGAGGGGTCACATGTTCAGGTGCTGCAGCGGCTCCTATTGGTCCGCCAGGAAGGTCATGTAGCTACGTTTGTTTGTAACAGCTTCTCATTGATCCTTGTTCCTGGAAGGTCCTGTAGCTGTTGCTATAAAAGGGTAGCATGGCTGGGCCGCCATGCGCTAATATCAATCATTGTATGCTATGCGCCAGTGTGGTCATGTGTATGTGTGGATAGGGACCCGGCTGAAATAAGCCACTAGAATACCGACTTAATCGGTGAGGAGTTTGGTATGGTAGCTGGTCAGGGTCGGTGTCCTAGATGCCCTAGATTACCGGCATAACCGGTGAGGAGTTTTGATTGCCGTATTCAGGGTCTGGCGTTCAGACGCCATAGATTGCGGGTGACTCCCGCGAGGACTTCAGCACATGATCACGCTTTATGAACGCGTAGCACTTAACTGTGTACCTGAGAGCCTGACAGGACACAGTACTTTTTCTCAGCGGCCCTGTGACGTAACAGGGTTCGCTTTCAACGCTAGACAGCTCCCTAGCGTGTTTTCTTTGCCACTCAGTTGTGTCTAGTGAGTGCGCACACATCGCCATATAGCGCTGCGGCTCTCCTTCTATCGGCTCTGTGGAGTAACAGAGTTCGCACTTATTGCCACAGCGCATTACGGCGTTTATGTTGGCGACTCTGCGGGATAACAGAGTTTGCTTCTTGCGCCATTTCTACTAGCAGCAGGCTCCGCTTGCACGGTGGACCCGGGCTGCGAACGCACCTCTCTACTTTATATATTTGGTGCGTTCCGCAGACCCTTAACACATGGTTACAGTCATTTAGTAATAAGCATCTGGTTATTTTTTTGTTAAAAATAAATTTCTAAATTATATACAGTGCAGACCAAAAGTTTGGACACACCTTCTCATTCAAAGATTTTTCTGTATTTTCATGACTATGAAAATTGTAGAATTACACTGAAGGCATCAAAACTATGAATTAACACATGTGGAATTATACATTACACTTTACAAAAAAGTGTGAAACAACTGAAAATATGTCTTATATTCTAGGTTCTTCAAAGTAGCCACTTTTTGCTTTGATTACTGCTTTGCACGCAGAAAAGGTGAACGGATGGACTCTACATGCCTGGTTCCCACCATGAAGCATGGAGGAGGAGGTGTGAAGGTGTGGAGGTATTCTGTTTCAAAACATACAAACAGAATATTTAAAGAGTTTTTGTCTACTACATATTTGTCACCATCCACAAAATAGGTTATTACTATATGATTTCTGGACTGCTTGGACTGTCACCAATTCCGAGAACCACCTTTCTATTCATACAGGGATCATACATTTGTTACCTATTTGATAGATTGAGATTTTTATGTTTAGAAGGAAAACCTCTTTGAAAAACTGTTCATTTAGGGGAAGACACTGAAAGCAAAGTGGCGCTGTGCAAAGGGTTTTCAAATTTAATTTTGTTTTTAATTTTTTTTATGCCTACAGACTTGTGTTAAGGAACAATAATAAAATCAAAGTTGGTAGGCTATATTTCTAATACATATGGGTGAATCTGAATAGTAAAATTCAGGATCCATACCAAACACCTACTTTTCGGGGCACGTACCCCGAACACGGACTTCTCCAGGAAGTCCATGAAACAGTTTGGGTTCGGCACTCAGAACATTGCGTGTGTTCAACACTATCATCTGCATGACAGCGCGAGAAACACTGATGGCTCGGATCGGCGGTAAGATCATTACAGTCGGTCAGAGCGCCAGCTACTGTGACCAGCAGAAAAAAACATTACCTCGGGTCACAGAGGCAACGGCTGATGAGAGAGTATTACACCCATCAGCCTACAACTGCTGCCGCTAATAACAGCGAGAATTAAATCCAAAAAATGTAAAAATAATATCTATAGCACTTCAATAATCATATAATCCAGTGCAGACTTATGTGCACCCACTAGCCGCAAGAAGAGAACCATATGCATAAATTAAAATATAAAGCTTTATTCAAATAATCTTAAATTACAAAGCAAGGCATAAAACAATAAATAACAAGAGTGTCCAGCAGGGGGGCCAGACCTCACAGCACCGTACTCCCTAAGAAAAGTGGTGACTATATAGACTACATAGACAAAAAATGAAACACCAATATCTATCAAAGACTAGTATAATGAATGATTACACCAATAAAAGACACTGCATATAATATACAGTACAGACCAAACGTTTGGACACACCTTCTCATTTAAAGATTTTTCTGTATTTTCATGACTATGAAAATTGTAAATTCACACTGAAGGCATCAAAACTATGAATTGATCATGAGGCAATGCAGTAATCTAAGCATCGTACCTCCAACCCCCAATCTTGCCCCTAACTTGGATAACAAGAAATTAAATTCCGGGTCATTCTGAGGTGTTCTGGAGAGATAGTATGGTGAGGTGACAGCATAAGTGGGATATAGTTCAAGGGAACAGAGTGAAGAGGTGGCAGAACTGCCATTCTGGGGTACAATGAAGATGGAAACAACATGAACGGAAACAGAGGAGAGGGGACAGCATGAAGTGGAGACAGTATATTGGTTATAGTTCATAAGAATTGACAGTATTGTGGTTATACTGTAGGTCATAAAGGAGGACAATGTTGCAGTTTTAGTTCTGAAGACAGGTTAGTGTGGCAGTTATAGTTCATAAGGACAGACAATGTGCTAAGTATAGTTTAAAAGAAAGTATAGAGTGGTAGTGCATAAAGTCAAGTTAGTTTTTTTGACACATCATAATTTTTATGCATATTTTCCAACAGTTAAAATGCCACTGCAGCATTTTGTTCTATTTTTTAATGCATCACTGGAATGATGCTACTAATCTCCAATCGGTCTCCAGCATTTTGTGACAAGCCTGATTGCTCCAGTGTTGGCTAGGAGATCCGGAAGTCAAAACTCAATATAAGTGTATGACAGCCAGAACAAGACTCTCAAAGACTTACATTGAGAGCTTGTGATTGTTACCTTTGACTTCCGATCAGACAGAAGTTGCAGTCAGAAAATGGCAGTGTGGGAATAGAGTAGCACCAGGAACAGCTGAAGACGGCATTGGTTTCAAGCATATCAGTTGATGTACCATATATACTCATGTATAAGCCGACCCGTGTATAAGCCGACCCCCTAATTTTGCCACAAAAAACTGGGAAAACTTATTGACTCACGTATAAGCCTAGGGTGAAAAATGATTATGTCCCCATATGATACTCCACAGATTAGGCCCCATAAACTGCAGATTATGCCCCCATATGCTGCACAGATTATGCCCAATATGCTCACAGCTTATGCCCCCATATGCTCCAGATTATGCCCCCATATGCTCCAGATTATGCTCAATATGCTCCAGAGATTATGCCCCCATATGCTCCAGAGATTATGCCCCCATATGCTCCAGATTATGCCCAATATGCTCCAGAGATTATGCCCCCATATGCTCCAGATTATGCCCCAATATATTCCACAGATTATGCCCCCATATGCTGCACAATTATGCCCCCGTATGATCCACAGATTATGCCCCATATGCTCCAGATTATGCCCCCATATATTCCACAGATTATGCCCCATATGCTGCATAGATTATGCCCCATATGCTCCAGATTATGCCCCCATATGCTCCAGATTATGCCCCCATATGCTCCAGATTATGCCCCCATATGTTCCACAGACTATGCCCCATATGCTCCAGATTATGCCCCCATATGCTCCAGATTAGGCCCCCATATGCTCCAGATTATGCCCCATATGTTCCACAGATTATGCCCCCATATGCTGCACAATTATGCCCCATAGTATACGTCCCTTATGCTGCTGCTCCTGCAAAAAAAATGACATACTCACCTCTCGTCGCTGGGGGCCAGGTGCCGGTGTCCTGAGCAGGCGGTGACACTGGCGCGCTATGGGGTACAGGTGCCGGTGTCACCGCTCACTCAGAACCCAGGCACCTGCGATATTTTCCTGTCCTTTCTCCACCGCTGCATGCTGCGTTCTCTTCCGGGTCCTCGGCAGTGAATGATCAGGCAGGAGGCGTGACGCGCACTAACGACGTCATCGCGCCCTCTGCCTGATCATTCACAGCCAGAGAAGTTGGACGAGGGAGCAGCGCGCAGCGGTGGAGAGAGGACAGGTAAATATTGCTATACTCACTCCTCCGCCGGCGCGTCTCTGCAGCCTCTCCTTTTCTCCCGGCGGTCTCCGCAGCGCTTCAGTCCTACAACGGTCATGTGGTACCGCTCATTAAAGTCATGAATATGTGCATATTCATGACTTTAATGAGCGGTGCCATGTGACCGCTGCAGGAAGGAGCCTGAGATTGTGGGAGAAGCAGGGGGATGCAGAGATGCGCCGGCGGAGGGGTGAGTATGATCCGACACCCCCGCTCCCCCTCCCCCGCCGACCCCGTATATGACCCGCGTATAAGCCGAGAGGGGGACTTTCAGCCCTAAAAAATGTGTTGAAAATCTCGGCTTATACACGAGTATATACAGTATATATTTGTAATGAAAGAGGTGTAGCCTAAGGATTTTAACAGAATTTATCAAGGTGTGCAAAATTATTAGGCAAATTGTTTTCCTCAAGCAAAATGGGCAAAAAAAAGAGATTCACCTGACTTTGAAAGTCAAAAATTGCTAAAAGTTTTACTTAAATGCAAATATATTAGGATACGATCACAGAAACAAAAAAAAAATGGTTGCATATAGTCAATGCCATTGCAAAAATGTGCTGCCAAAATAAGCTGCACATTAACTGCCAAAGATTTGAGAAAAATCAAATATGAAGCGACCAGGAAGCCATTATCCTGCCCTAGAAGGTCCAAAAGCACATGATGTTCAGTGCTTAGAGACATAGCCATGGTGAGGAAGGCTAAAACTCAACCACAGCAATGGCATAAGAAAAGTCTGCATCTATCAAGAAAAACATGAATTTTTTGCAGAACAATGCTCCATTGTATGCATGAAAGTACTCCACTGCTTGACTAGCTAGTAGAGGCTTCAATATGAAAGAATAATGACATGGTCCCTTTCTCACCTGAACTGAACCCTATTGAGAACTTGTAGGCTCTTCC
Organism: Oophaga sylvatica; assembly: GCA_033576555.1. Taxonomy (NCBI): domain Eukaryota; kingdom Metazoa; phylum Chordata; class Amphibia; order Anura; family Dendrobatidae; genus Oophaga; species Oophaga sylvatica. The sequence continues at coordinate 512,145,708 of JARQOD010000002.1, read as the reverse complement.
TAAAAGGTAGATTTATGGTGAAAGAAAACAGTACACTTCTTTGAACAGAATCTGGGAGACTGTGGTTGGTACTTCTGAGACAGTTGATTAGGAACTTTTATTGAAAAGAAGGGAGGCAATTTTGATCACTGATATTTTTTTTTAAATTTTAGAATTGTATTTTTGCACATTTTTTAGTTATTTGGTTGTTATTCTCTCTTTAACAGATTAAATTAAACAATGAGATGGGAAAATTTGCGTTTTTCATTTAGTTGCGTAATAATTCTGCACACTAATAGTTGCCAATAATCAAGCGCACATTCTCCTAAGAAAGACAAAACTTAACTTTTAATTTTTTAAATATTCAGGTTTTAGGTTCACTAACCTTTTGTAATGATTTAAAGCACTATAGCTGTTCAGTGATAAAATGAATCAGCAAAAATACAAGTTGCCTAATACAGTGGGGAAAAAAGTATTTAATCAGCCACTAATTGTGCAAGTTCTCCAACTTAAAAAAAGAGAGAGGCCTGTAATAGACATCATAGGCAGAACACAACTATGTAAGTCAAAATGAAAAAAACAAATCCTGAAAATCACCTTGTCTGACTTGGCAAAATTTATTTAGCATATTATGGTAGCGAATGTTAGGGCTGGCGGAACGGACCAAATAAATATAAATAATAGGTGCGTTCACAGCCCGGGGTCAACCGTGCAGGCAGAGCCTGCTGGTAGTAAGATGGCGGTATAAGCGAACTTTGTTACTTCACAGAGTCGCAAACATAGAGACGCAGAGATAGAGACTGTGTCCTGTTAACACCACAGGGATACACAGATAACTGCTGTGCAGATAGCAGTCCGTGATCATGCAGTCAACAACTCAAACAAGCAACTCCTCACCGGAGAAGCCGGTATTCTAGGGGCTTATTTCAGCCAGGCCCTGAACAAGTGCATACGAATCTCCTCACTGGAAGTGCCGGTATTCTAGGGGCTTATTTCACCTGAGCCCTAACCACATGCGTGCATGATCACACTGGCGCAAAGCACATAGCACAATTGATACTAGCGCACAGCCAAGCGGTCATGCGCACCTTTTATAGCAGCAGCTACAGGACCTTCCAGAACACAAGCAATTTCAGGACCTTCCTGGCGGACCAATGGGAGCTGCTGCAGTACCTGAGCATGTGACCCCTGATCTCCAATGAGAGATACTACCCTGGGCATGCTCAGAAGGGGAAACGCAGGACTTAGTCCTAAAGACGTCTGCTCGCCTCTTACTGGCTACAATAGCAGAACCTGGAGAGGCAGCAGCAATCCTCTGCACAATGTTAGACTGGGCGAGACGCTGGGACCGACGTCTCTGCTGAGTAGAGTCCACTGCGGCCGGAGACGGTTGGGAGACCGCAGCAGGGATGGTTCGAGATTCCCCTTGTGCAGAAGCGGGAACTCGACCCCTAACAGCGAATAAGTATTTGGTCATCAACAAAAGTTCATCTTAATATTTTGTTATACAGCTCTGTCAAAAATTAAGAGACCACTGCAAAATTTTCAGTTTGTCTTATTTTTCTCTTTATGGGTATATTTTTGAGTAAAATGTAAATTGTTCTTTTATTCTTATAAACTACTGACAACATGTCTCTGAATTTCCAAGCAAATAATTTTGTATTTTTTTCTAAAAATGAGAAATGGTCAAAATTAAATAAAAGAACCAGTGCTTTCAGACCTCAAATAATGCAAAGAAAACAAATTCAAAATCCTTTATAAACAACAATACTAATATTTTAACTCAGGAAGAGTTCAGAAATCAATATTTTGTGGAATAACCATGATTTTTAATTACAGCTTTCATGCTTCTTGGCATACTTTGCACTAGTTTTCACGCTGCTTCTGGCACAAAAACTTAAGCAGTTCTTTTTTGTTTAATGGCTTCTGACAATCCATCATCCTCTTGATTACATTCCAGAGGTTTTTAATGGAGTTCAGGTCTGGAGATTGGGCTGGCCATGACAGGGTTTTGGAGTCGTGGTCTCTTAATTTTTGCCAGAGCTATATAATCTTTGTTGGCAATGACAGAGAGCAAATATAGCACAAAAAGAGGATTTAGAGATCCTCCAAAAATTAAAAAAATACTAGCAAAAGGCAGAGATGCTTACCTGCCAAGGCCTCCAAACAAATGCACTATCAGGATGCAGTGGACCCATGTAGTTAAGATGGCGGCAACACAGGTGCAGAAATACCGATGAGGCAACCACTCACAACCTACAAATACCAATGGAGGGGGTGGCTGCTTCGTATATTACTGCACAAAAAAGACTTGTATGTAGTGCTGTTCACACAATGGAAATGCACAGCATACAGGTTAACAGCCTATTAGTGACACCCTTCTATTAGATCAGTGTCAATATCGGTATTTATGCACCTGTGTTGACACCATCTTAACTACATGGGTCCACTGCATCCTGATAGTGCATCTGTTTGGAGGCCTTAGTGTGTTACTGATGGTAGTCTTTGTTACGGTGGTCCCAGCACTATGCAGGTCATTCTCTAGGTCCCCCCATGTGGTTATGGGATTTTTGCTCACCATTCTTGTGATCATTTTGACCCCATGTGGGGAGGTCTTGCGTAGAACACCAGATCAAGGGAGATTATCAGTGGTCTTGTATGTCTTCCATTTTCTTATTATTGCTCCCACAGTTGATTTCATCACACCAAGCTACTTACCTATTGCAGATTCAGTCTTCCCAGCCTATTGCAGGGCTACAATTTTGTTTTTGGTGTCCTTTGACAGCTCTTTGGTCTTCACAATAGTGGAGTTTGGAGTGAGACTGTTTCAGGATGTGGACAGGTGTCTTTAATACTGATATCAAGTTCAAACTGGTGCCATTACTACAAGTAATGAGTGGAGGATAGAGGAGTCTCTTGAAGAAGCTACAGGTCTGTGAGAGCCAGAAATCTTGCATGTTTTTAGGTGACCAAATACTTATTTTCCACCATCATTTGCAAAATAAATTGTGACAAATCAGACAAGGTGATTTTCTGGATTTGTTTTCTCATTTTGACTTTCATAGTTGTGGTCTACCTCTGATGTCAATTACAGGCCTCTCTCATCTTTTTAAGTGGGAGAACTTGCACAATTGGTGGCTGACTAAATCCTTTTTTTCCCCATTGTAATTGTACACGCACTGCACACAAGAGAGAACAATATGGCAGTTACATAAAGACATTAAAAACCCCAAAAAACTTACAAAAGAATAACAGAATTGGGTTTATTCACTTCAAGTTTCGAATTTGTCCTTCTCAAGACATCATGTGAAGTTTATGAGTTTGCTATAAAGGGAACCTGTCAGCAAAAAAAAACAGCATTTACAAGCAACCATACTGGCAATCGGCAGGTAAATAACATTTTAAGCATGCTGCCGTCTAAGTGAAAATGTGAAGAAAATTAAGTTATATTCTCTCTGCAGCCACTTACCTGCAGACATTAGGGTGGGCTGAACTGGGACAGTGAACTATCAGTGAACACTGCACAGTGAGAGAGCTGTAATCACACCTACTGCTCCTTGATTGACAGCCTACTCTCCATCTTGTGTGCAGAGCAAGCTGTCAGTCAAAACGCAGGGGTGAGCGATTACAGAAAATAAATCTCAACGTGCACATGTAAATAATATTTTTCTGGATGATGCATAATTGTGTCCTTTATCCTTTTAAAGTTGTTTACATGATTTTCCACCATAATGTGTTTTTTTTAGATTATATCCTACATAACCACAAAAAACATACGTCATTCTAATACAGATTTGACAAGCAGCGTCTGTAATAGCTTCTACATTTTCCAAATTACTGCAACTTCACGGAATGTGTTTTAAATTACAAATAAATAAAGCTAGATGGCAATTCTGTGTTTTAACTTAATTTTGGTTTCTGATTTACTGTCTCAGGGATGTGCAATTATTTACAGTACGCTACTCAAGTTATGGGGTTAGGGAACATGTTACCATTTGGAAACAATTGCTGCTATAGTACCGTATATCACAGGCCATAGATGGCATTAAGCTCGAATGCTGCTGAGAATTTTGCAAACCTACATCATGCTTTTGTCTCTTACATAGTCTTGAAATGAGTATATGTTACAGCATAACATAGAGAATGGAAAAATTGCAGTTATTATGACACTTGGTCATTTTTTTCCGTCACACATATTCATATCACAAAGGATAAAACTGGATCTAGAATTTCTTTTGAGGAATAAGAATAAAATTCTGGCCATAAAAATGTATTATTCATTCTAGTGATCATTTCCATGTTTAAAATTCCCATCGTCAAATCTTGCATTCATATTATCAATTATAGAATTTTTTTTATAATAATGGCAAAAAATACAGTAAACCGAGCAGCAGAGAGATGAGCTTAAGGGAAAACTAAACTGAAAAAAGAAGTTCAGTGTTAAGCAGCATTTTTTGTTTGCTACTTGTAAAACTCCTGAACACAGCGGTTATTGAACTATTGACTGTTTGTTGGTTGAAGCACTACCCTTTAGCCAAAGGGGAGTGACTTAGATATATTTTGTTCTAATGCAGACAAGGCTCAGTAAGAAGGCATCTGCTATAGCAAGTTGTTTTATTCTAACCAATAAAAGCAAAGCATCATGGTCAGACGTGGCATAAGGCACTACACTCAGCAGGATCCAAACGTTCCCTTATTTTCACGCCTTCATTTCCTACATAGAGATCTGACTTTGAAGCTAGTGTTGCCAGGTTGCATCCAATTGAGCAAACTGAAGAATAAATCTTAGCAATGGGTTGGTAAAAGTGAAAATGAGATCAGAGTCAGGAAAGTGAAACAGAAATGAAAAGCTAAGAGACGTTCTACAGTCCAATAGTCGTCCAGGCAGAGAACCACTGGTGAATTAGCTGCTGCGAGCACAGCCTCAGTGACTAGCAGTGACATCATCGAGGTTACCTCCGGTCACTGAGGCTACGTTCCCAGCAGGGCTGAACTGCCGTGACCTCAGCACAGTGGGAAAAAGTCAGTGATGAGGGCACCGCTGTACAAGCTCAGTGACTTCACCGCACATTGCGGTGAACAATTCTCACGGTGATCTTCTGTGAAGTCACTGAGCTTGAACTGCAGTGACCTCATCACCTCAAATATGAATCCCACTTGCCACCGCTACAGGGCAAATGGGAAGAGCCGAGCAAAGCACCAGAATTGGCACATCTAATAGATGTGCCTTTTCTGGGCAGCTGCAGGCTGCTATTTTTAGTCTGGGGGGCCAATATCCATGGCTCCTTACAGCCTGAGAATACCAGACCCCAGCTGCGGGCTTTACCAAGGCTGGTTGTCAAAAATGGGGGGAGCTCATGCCATTTTTTTAATTTATTTATTTAAATAATTAAAAAATATGGCTTGGGGACCCCTCTAGTCTTGATAACTAACCTTGCTGAAGCTGACAGCAGAGGTTTGCAGCCCCCAGCTGTGAGTTTTGCCTGGCTGGTTATCAAAAATACAGGGAAACCCTCACAGGTTTTTTTTTATTTATTTACAGTGCAGGAGCGGCTAATGAATACACCCATCAGACGCTCCTGCTCTCACTGTTATTAGCGGCAGTAGGTGTCAGCTTTTGGGAGCTGTAGTCCCATCAGCTGACACCAGTGATCGGAGGTAAACTTTATTCCTCCAATCACAGCTGAGTGCTCACGCTGTCTTTTGACCATTGCTCTCTGACAGACGGGGATGATTTCACTGCCAGTCAGAAGCGCTACGACTGTGTTTCGCAAAGCGTGGGAAACACCGGGTTTTGTGCTGTGTATGTTCGGCTACATTTGGTGATTAAATCGGTGATAATTGCAAAGTTGGCTTTCGTGAGCCAAACCGAATATTGAAATATTCCCTCATCTCTAATTAGAAGGACCCCAGAAGCGAGGTCAGTATTCTGTGACAGCTGGATGGGTGCCTGACAAGTCACCATGGATTCTCTTTTGATTAGCAGTATTTGTTCAATATCATATGTGTATTGATATTGACCTGGTTGTTGGACCAGAATCCTGCTAATTAGTTAACACATCTCAACTGTTTACCCATATTTTTCAAGACTCCTGCAATTTGCCATTGCATGCTGGACATCCATTTCTGAGCAAATTCTATGCTACATTGATGAGAAAAAAATGGCTCTTGGAAAAATGGGAGGAAAAAACAAAACCACAAAAGCGAGAAATGATTGTGCACTTAAGGAGTTAAATAATACCAACATGGGCGTACCCAGGATCAAAACTAGGGGGGGCAAGCCAATGTCGCATTTTATACAGGTTACATCATATACACTGTACATTATCCTGCATATTAGGTATGGAGAATTAGAACTGTTGTATATTGTATAATACAGCAGTGTATGCGACACTACGCTGTATATACCATATATTATACATGGCACACTATCCTCTATACAAAGAATAAGAGGCAGTATAACCTGTATATGAAAAGTATAATACAGCAGTGTATATACACTCTATATACCGCACACAATGTGTGTGACCCTGTATACATCATATACTACACTCTATTTACCGCACACGATGTGTATGACCCTGTATACACCATATACTACACTCTACATACCGCACACAATGTGTGTGACCCTGTATACACCATATACTACACTTTTATTTTGAAGTAAAAAAAAACAAAACAGGAACAAATACAATACTTAAAATAAAGAACAAGTAAAGTTAAAAATCAACAAACTTACTGGTATTTTAGTGGGAACTATGGGCCTGCTTTTGGCTAATGAGATGGTCAATGTTCGGTTCCATATTGGTCACAAGTGAAGCAATTTTTCTCTTTCTTGATATCATTATTTCCTAGGGATTCCAAATTGCTATTAGTAAAATACCAATATATATACAGCGCTATAAAAACAATATACCAACAATAAAATTGCCCACACAGAGACATACAGCCTGCACTGCCCATCACTGCAGCCTTGCCAATCCATATCATTTCATCCTCATCAGTGCACATATTGGTGCAACTCCGCTTTTAGCTCAGGCTCAGACTGGTGTGGTGCGAGAGTCCCTAATAGGCAGGTAAATGTCCCCAATAGGCAGCATTGGTCCCCAATAGGCAGGTAAATGTCCCAATAGGCAGCATTGGTCCCCAATAGGCAGCATATGTCCTCAATAGGCAGCATATGAGCTCAATAGGCAGCATAGGTCACAAATAGGCAGCATAGTCCCCAATAGACAGCATATGTCCTCAATAGATAGCATAGGTCCCCAATAGGCAGCATAGGTCCCCAATACGCAGCATAGTCCCCAATAGGCAGCATAGGTCCCCAATAGGCAGGTAAATGTCCCAATAGGCAGCATAGGTCCCCAATACGCAGCATATATCCTCAATAGGCAGGTAAATGTCCCAATAGGCAGCATAGTCCCCAATAGGCAGCATAGGTCCTCAATAGGCAGGTAAATGTCCCAATAGGCAGCATAGGTCCCCAATATGCAGCATATGTCCTCAATAGGCAGGTAAATGTCCCAATAGGCAGAATAGTCCCCAATAGGCAGCATAGTAATTTCCCCCCGGGATCAATAAAGTGTATCGTATCATATCGTAGTCGTCCCCAGTAGGCAGCATAGTAGTCCCCCATAGGCAGCATAGTAATCCCCAATAGGCAGCATAGTAATCCCGCATAGGCAGCATAATCCCCATAGGCAGCATAATAGTCACCAATATGCAGCATAATCCCCCATAGCCAACATAATCCCCCATAGCCAGCATAATCCCCCATAGGCAGCATAATCCCCATAGGCAGCATAATCCCCCATAGGCAGCATAGTCCCCCATAGCCAGCATAATCCCCATAGGCAGCATAATCCCCCATAAGCAGCATAGTCCCCAATAGGCAGCATAATCCCCCATAGCCAGCAGAATCCCCCATAGCCAGCATAGTCCCCCATAGGTAGCATAATCCCCCATAAGCAGCATAGTTCCCAATAGGCAGCATAATCCCCCAATAGCCAGCATAATCCCATATAGGCAGCATAGTCCCCAATAGGCAGCATAATCCCCCATAGCCAGCATAGTCCCGATAGGCAGCATAGTCCCCCATAGCCAGCATAATCCCAATAGCCAGCATAATCCCCCATAGGCAGCATAATCCCCCATAGCCAACATAATCCCCAATAGCCAGCATAACCCCCATGGCGCATATCACCCTAGCCGATAACCCCCATAGGCGGTAAATGCCCAATAGGGAGATAGCCCCCAATAGGCAGAATAGTAATTTCCCCCCGGGTCAATAAAGTGTATCGTATGTACGGTCGTCCCCGTAGGCAAAATTAGTAGTCCCCCATAGGCAGCATAATCCCCATAGGAGCATAATCCCCATAGGCAGCATAGCCCCCCATACCCCAGCATATCCCCATAGGCAGATAATCCCATAAGCAGCATAGTCCCCAATAGGCAGCATAATCCCCATACCCAGCAGAATCCCCATAGCAGCTAGTCCCCCATAGGTAGCATAATCCCCCTTTAAGCAGCATAGTCCCAATAGGCGCATAATCCCCCAATAGCCAGTAACCCCTATAGGCAGCATAGTCCCCTAGGCAGCATAATCCCCCATAGCCAGCATAGTCCCGATAGCAGCATAGTCCCCATGCCGATAATCCCAATAGCCGCATAATCCCCTAGGCAGCTTAATCCCCCATGGCCCACCAAATCCCAATAGCCCAGCTAATCCCCATAGGCAGAATCTCCCTTTAGCCAGCATAATCCCCTAGGCAGCATAATCCCCTAGGCGCATAGTCCCCCATGGCAGCATATCCCCATAGGCAGCATAACCCCAATAGCCAGCATAATCTCCCATAGCCGCAAATCCCCCATAGGAGCATAGGCCCAAATAGGGCATAATCCCCCTACCCCAGCATAATCCCCATAGGCGCATAATCCCCATAAGCAGCATAGGCCCCAATAGGCAGATAATCCCCCTAGCCAGCAGAATCCCCCATAGCCAGCAGAACCCCCTAGCCAGCAAAATCCCCCTAGGCGGGCCGGCGTTAAAAAAAAAAAAATACCAGTTACTCACCTTTTCCCCCCCGTGCTCTGAAGAAGCACGCTTGGACCCTCTTCTCCTGGCACAGGCGGCGTGACATCATCGGGGGAGGGGCTGTGATGACGATCCGTTGCCTGTATGCATATGGAAGGCCGCCAAGGCCTTCCTCCCTCTGCCATTCCGCCCACCACGATTAAAGGGGGCCCGCCGCCCGCCGGCAATGAACTGCAGTTCATTGTCGGCGGGGCCCGGGTTTTTTCACTGTGCGCCCCCCCTGTTTAGGGGGGGGCAGCTGCCCCTTGCCCCCGGTGGGTCGCCCTGAATAAACCCAAAAACAAGAAGCCTAAAAAGTTTGTAATTAAGTGGAAGCAGTCACCCCATCACATGTAATGGTATTTACAAATGACAAATTCCCCAGTGGGTCTGGCAACTCCTTTATACTTGCATATTTTTTGAAGATGTTTGAAAATAGTGTGTGGTTGGTTGGGAAAGACATGTTGTTTTTTGCCTTATTGATCTTTAAAATTCTTTTAACTGAATTTGGGGTTTTGTTGATCGGCCTGAAATGCAATTTATAGCCGAGTGTCAAACAGAACGAGTAATGGAAAAAGAATGTGAAAATCCGCAGTTTTTTCCCAGGAGGAGGTGTTTGTCTCTCTCTCTTCAACCTCTGGCGTTTACAGCCACTAAGAGTCCGCTGCCAGGGGCCGCGTCCCAAGGGAAAAACGCTTAATGTGGGCCGCGCAGATAATTCA